>OZ026618.1:70302321-71019821 GCA_964020975.1 Hermodice carunculata
TTCCATGTCACTGGGGTATAACAGGGCTTGTGTTTGGACCCTGGTCTGCTCTAATTACGTTGTGGCAGATGTATATTCCATGTACTTGAAGGATTATTTCATTCCATACCAATCCCTGATTTTTGCGTATATTTCTATAGATTTAAGACAATAATTGCATTTTTAAATTCTTCATGAAAAGAGCTTTCGTTCAAGTACCAGCATGCCTATAGTCTTACGTCAGTCGTTCTGGCACTGCCTGGCAAGTCATGCAGCAGCTGCCGCAAGAGCCACTGCTGCATGACTTGTCAGGCAGTGCCAGAACCACTGGCCAAGGCAGGTGACCATAGTAGGGAATGAGTTAAATCATTTGAATGGTGAAAACGTTTAACATTTGCCAAACACCTCCATCACTACCACCCACCCCCACCGCACACGGAGTTTGCCTTGAACCAGTCACTTAAAATTAATAAGTCCTTCACACAATATTTGTGGATTTTTTTTGTTTTTTTGTTTTTTTTTTTGTTTTTGTTTTTTGTTTTTTGTTTTTTTTTTTTTGAAGACAGGGTCATCTTTATGCTTATATGAAGTGGAGAAGCTGCCGCAGACCTCCAAAGTCCCAGTGGGACATGAATGAGCTTCAACTCCTTGGACACCATGAACAAGGTGAAAAAACATACAGCAGCACACCCAGGAACTGGTTTTGCTCCTGGTTGCCTCATACCAGATCTATTTAGGCCCTGCAGATATGAGCGAAGAACTGAGAAACGATCCTTATAACTGGCAGGTGCTTTGTAAATGAACCATGTCATTTGAAAGTGTATCCATACGCATTGCTTTTTGTGCGGGAGTTCAAGCAGCGGACAGGATGTTAAAAGCATTTCCTTCCAATGTGTTTGGTTTCCTGCATCATCTAAGTTAGAGATGCGCCTACATGCAAAGCAATTATCTGTGTTATACGCCCATTCACACATCATTGGTATGACGGAACAATGGAACTTTACAGGTGTTTCGTGTTTGGATACATATCTGTTACACCAAATTTATAAATCTCCCGAAAATATGAAGCCACGCCCCCTGAAACTTGGACCCATGTACTGGCCCCCAAACACTCTTTGCTATCTATATATGACCAAATCCATAATGCCACGCCCCGAATATAACTGACTACGCGTGTTTTTTCATATTTTCAGGTTTCAAATCTACCCAAAATGGATCCTTTTTAAATGCACACGTCACGTCTGACCACGACCCACATTTTTCACATACCAAAGTGATTTGACGTTGAGGGGAGTAAATGAAAAATTCCCACAACCAAGTGACCACCCTACCAAATAGTGACATGGCTAATCTATCAGACTGTATTCGTGAAACTGGCTTTAAAGACCAATTTCTATCATTTTATCACTTTTCCTAACATTCCTTTTACCCGGCCGCCTGTCAATCATTGAACTTCCATCATAAAATGTGATAGAAAATTAAATTTGAACACCGAAAGACTCGCATTAGTGGGCTGTCATGTGGCAGCCATCGTATTTTCAGCCAATCACAATGCGAACCTGTCATTTCTCCAAAACAATACCAAGCGGAACTCGATAGGGGCTTTGGAATTAGGACCTGGCAAGCAAGGATGTTTTTGTGATAACTGAATCGTATGAATGTGTTTCAAACCATTGAATGTCAACTTTTATAAATCTTTAAGTTGAGATTGCAAGAATTTCGACCTTCCTATGCATGACTCATTGGTGCTGACATTCAAAGCGAATATGTAAACAAAGCCTATCAGGAGCTCTCGTCTCGCATTGGAGCACCCAGATGGCTGGTAGATTTCCACACACACTCAAACAGGAAACGGCGACTGAATATTACTGGCGACACAGCGCGTCCTCGTCCAGTTGCCTGCGAAGATTCAAAAGGAGAGGTTGATTTGCATGTTTTTTTGCCAACAGAATGGTTGAACGCTGGCCGTCTTTTTCGTTTTCAGTGGTTTATCAGTGGTTCATACAGTGATACAATACAACTTAGTGCCCTGATTACGCCAATCTTAGTGCCCAGATTACGCCAATATGGTAAATTGAAGCAGCTCTAGGGCCCTGGCTATACAGCCAGCATGTCCCAATAAAAGAGGGGCACGTGCACTGGGCATTTTCTAGCTTTCCTTTCCCAATGAAAGACCTTGCCATTGGGAGTACAATATCCCTTATGAATCGCCAAAGGCACTTATTTGGATATAAAAGTTGTTTAGTAGGTTGGAGTATTGTCATTTTTCGGATTTTCAAGGATTTTAACAATTGCATAATGATCAGTAAGAGTACATGTTGCCATGGTTACAACAGGGATATTGTGTACAAGAATGTACATTGCAAAAGAGATGACCAGATCTGCTTCAAAACTTGGTGGGGATGGACTTGGGATGAGCCTCCATAAAGCGAATTCAATTGGGCTTCCCTCAGTGATTCATTTTCAGTCTTTTCGTGAGTTTTTGGGAAAACCTTAAAAATCTACTTCTTTAAAACTACTTGGTCGATTTCTTTAAAATTGAAAACAACTATATCTGGGTACCCCTGGATCTTATTTTTTCAAATGGCGGTGCTGCAAGTATGTCTGGGTGCCAACCCAGACATTATGTTTCTTTCTTTCTTTCTTTCTTCTTTACGACCAGATTTGTCCGGAGTTTTTCTCGGTCCCTACTATTCTGAAAACCACCAAACTCGCCAAGGTAAATGACCTACCAGTGAAATTAGGCACCTGACTTTGAAGAGTCATGATGATCAAAATTATGCAAACGAGGGGCTATTAAAATTTTAAGAGCTCCATATTCTCTAAACTATTGGAGATAGACACAAAGTTCTGACTTACACATATAGGTTTGAGACAACTGGCAAATCCAATAGCATACAAACAAAACTTGGGTAATTTTAATGCATGCTAAATTAACCAAATTTCTCCCCAATCCACATACAGGCCTTGCAGTGCTTGCTGTCTGACCTATTGCTTGACCTCCATAGTGCTAGGCAACCGTTATGCATTCATAATTAATTAGCTTGAACCTGTCTCACAGGCAGCTTTCTATCCATGCATGCTAGGTGTATGCTTTGGAAGGTTTGGGTAATGTAGCAAATTGGTGGTGGTGTTAGGGGTGGGATTCCCAACAACTGTGTAATGAGGCTCTCAATAAAATACAGAGTATCTCTTTCTGTTCATGCAGGAACAGATTGAACTCTATGCTGCCATATGTACCAGGCAGGTTATAGTTTCCACTAGTGCAGAACAGACCTGTCAATGCATCATGACTGAAACAGGTGTCCTAACTGGCCTGTTTTTGCCTGAGGCAATGTCAGTCTACTGAGCTAATCAGTCCCAACGGAACACAGGCTCCAGACTTCTAGGAAGAACAAGCCAGAGTCGGCCAGACCAAGGAGGGTAGAATTTGTGTCATCTCAGTAGACACTTTCATGTCTTTGTTTTCTTGTAACCAGTGAGATGAAGCCTGTTCTTCATAGCCAATACTGAGACAGTATAATTTTGTCTTGATTCACAGATACATGTTTATGTAGTTTCTTGACAGCTTCGGTCAAAATTTGCTTATGTAATAAAGGAATAACAGTTCTGTATTGCATGTGTACACATCCCTTGAATTATAATATGTAATCACTGTACATATATATGTGCATGTATGAATAATGTACACATACAGCACACATACTCATCCATACTCTCAAGAAGGGCTGACCCTCTCAGGAGTGGGCACTTTTCTCATGTCCCATAGGTGACTTTTCTCGGGTCCCAAGGGTGCCCAGTTTAGAGAGGTTCTACTGTATTAGTAAACACTGGAATTTTCTTTTTCTTTCTTTCTTTCTTTCTTTCTTTCTTTCTTTCTTTCTTTCTTTCTTTTCTTTCTTTTTTTCTTTCTTTCTTTCCTTTCCTTTCTTCTTCACAACCACGTTGGTCTGGAGATTTTCTTAACCACTATTTTTCCGAAAACCATCAAACTTGCTACGGTGACTGACCTAACCAGTGAAATTGTGTATCTCATTTGGAATAGTCATGGTGTTTAAAAGTATGCAAATTTAGGGACAATAAAAATTTTAAAAGCTCCATATCTTCCAAAGTATTGCAGATACTCAAAATTTCAATGTGCATATATAGGTTTGTGATACCTGCCAATATAATGGACAGTATAAGTAGAATTTTAAATTATGCTAACAATGGGCTTTGAAAAGCTTCAAAGTTGAATATCTCCAAAAGTATTATACACAGACATGCCATTTCAACTTGAAATTAAAGGGTTGTGTCAAAGTCGCATCCAATGAACCATGAACCAAAGTTGTAGGATTTTAATTTATGAAAATTAGGTAAACATGCAAAATGTAAATCTTGAATAGCTTCAAAACTATTATAGATAAAGGTGTCATTCCAACTTCAATTGATGGGTTTGAGGCAAAGCCCCATCCAATGAACCATAAACCAAAGTTCTAGGCTTTCAATGTATGCAGAACAGGCAAATACGCAAAATTGAAATGTTAAATAGCTTCAAAACTATTATAGATACTAGCTTCATTCAATCTTCATTTCATAAGTTTGTGACATGTCCACATCCAATGAACCAAGAACCAAAGTTGTAGCATTTTACTTTTTAAAAACCAGGCTAATACACGAAATTTAGATTATGCTGAACAATTGCAAAGTGTAGCATTCCAAACTGGTCTCATTTTGAAGGTACTCATACGGATTTGCTGTGAAGCAAATCTTCTTTTCTCGTTTTTTATCTCACATTTGTCTGATTCTTTTGTGAGTTTTTTTCAATATAATTTTCGACTTATTCTGCAAACCACGCGCTATTTTCTCATCGCACTTCGTAAAAATGTAGCTTGCCTTAATTTTGCAAAACGTGTATATATTAGTGATACTACTGTTATTTTCTGTTGTCAATCATTATGGTTTTAAAAAATATGTAGTGATCAATAAAATTGAATGTTAACGTACTTAATATGGAATACCAGGTTACATTTAAGTTTATGCAATTTTCCGCAAAGCCGCACTCGCACAAAATCCACTTTGATGGAACTGTACTTTGGCTGGATGGTGGTAAAATTAGACTACTAGGATAAGTATCCGGGTCACTCTTTTCCATCAAATTCTATCAATTCAAAGTTAAGTCAGACTGCAATCTGCTCATCTCAGCTTAGTTCAAGCTGAAGCTCAGCTCAGCTCAGCTCATGTTGGGACACATTGTGTGGTGACTGTCTCAAGGTCAGTTAAGTATTGGCTGTTTCCAAACCTGTCTCTGTCATTACTATTACTTTTATTTATTTTTATTTTTTTATTATTATCATTTTGTGAAATTTTGTTCATCTTTGAAGGGGGGGGCGCTCTGTTTAAGATCGTCGAGTTTAAAACCATTTGGCCGATTGCTTGGAAAATGCATGGGAAAACTTCCTGATATTTCTGGACCTTAATTTATCTAAAGCTGGTGCAGATTTTTTTTCAAAGTTTTTTTTTCACTAAGTGGCGCTGATGTTTTTTTATTTATTATGCCCCCCTTCGAAGAAGGTGGGGCATATAGCGTTGCACATGTCGGTCGGTCGGTCGGTCTGTCTGTTGGTCGGTAGACTGTGGTTTCCGCACAATAACTCAAGAAGGTTTTTAGCTAGGACTTTGATACTGTACAAGTGTGTTATTCTAGTCAAAAGCTAGGCAAAGTTTGAAGATGGGTGACCTTGACCTAATTTCCAAGGTCACAGTGGTACCTGAGTCAACTTTGGTTTCAGCACAATAACTGAAGAGGTTTTTCAGCTAGGACTTTTATATTGCACAAGATTATAGTCCATATTTGGGGCCAGGCGAAGCTGGAAGATGGGTGACCTTGATCTCAGATTAAAGGGCACAGAGCCACTTTACTGAACATGGTTTCATGCTTTCTGCATCATAACTTATACCTTGCAGCTAGAACTTTTATATTGCACAGCTTTATGGTTCTCTGTACGGGCTAGGTTGAGTTTGAAGATGGATGACCTTGATACAGTTTTCAGGGTCACAGAGAGATTGTAGAATTTCTGTGGTTTCCGCACAATAACTCGAGACGTTTTTAAGCTAGGACTTTGATACTGTACAGGTGCATCATTCTAGTCAAAAGCTAGGCAAAGTATAAAGATAGATGACCTTGACTTAATTTGCAAGGTCACAGTGGTACCTAAGTCAACTTTGGTTTCAGCACAATAACTGAAGAGGTTTTTCAGCTAGGACTTTTATATTGCAGAAGATTATAGTCCATATTTGGGGCTAGACGAAGTTGGAAGATGGGTGACCTTGACCTCATTTTAAAGGGCACAGAGCCACTTCACTGAACATGGTTTCATGCTTTCTGCATGATAACTTATACCTTGGAGCTAGAACTTCTATATTGCACAGCTTTATGGTTCTCTGTAAGGGCTTGGTTGAGTTTGAAGATGGGTGACCTTGACCCAGTTTTCAGGGTCACAGAGAGATTGTAAAATTCCTGTGGTTTCTGCACAATAACTCAAGCAGTTTTATAGTTAGGACTGGGAAACTTAAAAAGTCTATAGTTCTTGCTAAGGGCTAGAAGAAGTTCAAAGCTCAGTGACCTTGATTTAATTTCCAAGGGTACAGTGGTACCTGAGTTAACTTTGGTTTCCACATGATAACGGAAGAGCTTTTTAAAGTAGGACTTTTATATTGCACTGGATAATTGTCCGTATTCGAGGCTAGGTTAAGTTTGAAGATGAGTGACCTTGACCTAATTTCAAAGGTCACAGAGCCATTTGGTAGAATACTGTTTCTGCATGATAACTTGCATTTTAGAGGTAGCACTTTTATATGGCAAAGCATTATGGTTGCCTATAAGGGCTAATTTGAGCTTGTAGATGGGTGACCTTGACCCAGTTTTGAGGGTCACACAGAGACAGTAGACTTCCTGTGGTTTTTGCACAATAACTGAAGAAGTTTTTGAGCAAGGAATTGGATACTGCACCACTATATAGTCCTTATTAAGGGCTAAAAGAAATGTTCAGTTTGGTGACCGTGATCTAAATTCCAAGGTCATATTTTCACCTGATTTAACTTTGGTTTCTGCCTGATAAATGAAGAGGTTTTGAAGCCAGGACTTTTCTATTGTACAAGATTATAGTCCATATTCGGGGCTAATCCAAGATCGGTGACCTTGACCAAATTCCTAATGTCACAGAGCCACTTTACTAATATGGTTTCATGATTTCTGCTTGATAACTTGTACTTTAGAGCTATGACTTTTATATTGCACAGCTTTATGGTTCCCTATAAAGACTAGGTTGAGAATGAAGATGGGTGACCTTGATACAGTTTTCTGACATTGATGTATGATCAACCTTCACTAATTTTGTAAGGTCACGAGTGCCCCATCTACCACTATCAATAGGGTAGCGAGGGCAAGGGTAATGAGGGCGGGGGGCATCTATGTTTTACAAACATATCTTGTTTTTTCTATTTTTTTTTAAGTTTTGAAATCACCTAACGACAAATAAGCGTGATGAGTACATAAACCGGGTGCTGGTGAACATGTGTAAATGCCTGTGCTGGTAGTTTTGTCCAAAACCATTGACAAGATTATCGTCAAACTTCGTGAGGATGTACCTTGCATTGGTATCTATCAATTGTGATTAATACACCATACTTCAGTAACCTAAAGAATTTATCTTTTTAATTTCTCGGAAAAATGTAAAAAGGCAACCCTCCCAAGATTTCTGGTCAAAAAAATAAAATGACAACATATGGGGTCTAAATTTCCTAATGGTCTCTGTGATATATAGAATGGAATAAAATTTAGATGTTGTTAAATGCATGCCATTTGAAAAATAAAAAACAACGCAGAGGTGCCAGGACTGATCCTTGAGGGGCTTCTGTTGCAATGGATAAAACACCAGATCAATTTTAATCAAACTAAACATATCGTTTCTCATTCGTTTTATTGTGTTATTTTCCCATTTTCTAAATTAAAAAAAAAAAAAAAAGAAACACGCGATCCCTCATGACGGAGGGGAAATGATATCCTGTTCGCTAATCATGGAGAAATATTTGTGCTTTCACAGTTCCCGGTGAAAACGTATATTTCACAGGTCCTTCACGGGGACAAAATCTTGATTTCGCAGAATAGGATTTCTTGCAATGCTGAATTACGTTTCACAAGCGACAAGTTTTTCACGGTTCATGAAAATCATTTTGTTGTTTCAAAGATTACGGAAAAAATGAAGGTTCGCGAAAAAGGCCTTGCCCTTTGACCCCGTCCAGCACCCCACCCCGCCCCCACTCGTGTAAGTCCCTCTTTTGAACAGTCATGCTCACACTGTCAATGCTATTTTTTTATTTATTTAATTTAGCATATTAAACAGTTAATTTACGGAAGAGCCGTTATAAGACCGAGTGCAATATACAGTAAAAATGAGCTGATTAAAGAATCAACTAGATGTCGATATCAACAAAAATTTATGGTCTGCGAAGTTGGGAGGGTTACAATTTGTCAGATTCGAATCCAGGTTGCACCGTCTGGCCTTCGTTTTAGACAAGAAAAAAATACGTGGGAGAGCTGATAAACCACCTCCGCAATGGTCTGTTGTGTGTACCTATAAATGTAATGTAATGGGTGATAGTACGTTATGTGGGTTATTTCTATAATAATATGGTTCAGTGCACAGAGATGGCCCACGTGGTCCGTCCGTTTGATGAGTGACCATAGCTACCTGCGAAAAGGTCTCTGAAACCAGCTATTGAATGCTGAATGAAGCAAGCTGTGTGAGGCCGCCAATAACTACTCCACTGTCTATGGGCTATTGATTTTTTTAACTGTATGCCTAGTGCTGAGTTCACTGCTGTACCAGGTTGCAGAAGGAACCAGGACGCGTGGGCCGCGGTGTGAAGGTAGGAACGTCTCCTTTCTCTTTCCGTCTGTCCTCGCTAAATCTGTCCTTGGCGTTTGCTCGCATTAACAAACCCAAAATCAAAAGATGAACAGCATTTTGCAAGTGCATTAAGCTCTTTTCTGCATGCATACCCATTCCATGCACACCCATATAAACATATTTATGTGGGTTGATCCATATTGGTTCAATTTCTGCACTGAGAGTAGCAACTCCGTGGCCTGGGATATTTTTCCGGCGGCGGATCTCCTAAGATATCTGAAACGTATCAGGATAAGGCAATACCATATAGTTCTTTCACTTGTAACCATGCGAGACGGCGTGGAGCATCGCACACATGTGTTGGTTATCGAAAAAAAAGCACACCTGAGGTGAACGGATGGCGGCAGTTTTTAATTCATCATGAATATTATCATCTGGTCTTGCATATGTTCCACTGGCTCATAATTTATGCTGTCGTTTGTGGAGAAGAGATCTGTATGGGCCCAAAAAAATCGATCCTAAATGACCAATAGCGCAAACCATCATCAATTCACACACAACGTTCAGTTGACCTACATTACGTCTTGTCCTAGGGCAATAAATATGGCTACCTGCGCTCAAAAATATGAAAGTCATATAAAATCTGTCAGGGGTAATGCAAAAATATTGCAACCACGGACCCTAGTTGGTCATGATGTCCTTAAATGGAGTCATTTTATTGGCATCTCCAAACCAGACTCTGTTAAAGTGTTATATGCAAATGCTATGCCCTCTGGTGAAATGCTCGATTATGATTTCATTCAATTTCTCATAAGTGAGTAAATTCATTACTGCATCATCTAGACAACCAGGTGAGCAATATTGCTCCTGACCTTCATACAGAGTTGAACAAGCCATATTCATTCCGTCAGGTGACAGTGCACAGGTAGCGCTCGCTCTGCATTGTGGGTATTCATCATTGCGCTTTGTGCTGTAGCATAATTCATGGGGCCACTCATTTTCGCGCGTTGAGTGGAATATAATGGTCTTTGGTGATGGCATTTGAAAACTGATGATAAATGTTCGGTCCATTTGTGTCATTCTAACGATTTCGATACACCAGCTGGTGATAGATATAGCCTCTGATTACCTTAACTCAACTTTTAACCCTTTCCAATTAAAATAGGACCGAGTCAACAGTTTTCTTTGGTGCGCGTTGGGTTACAATATGTAAGTAGAAGCATCATCACAACAAACAACAGTTTACACTTAGGCGTTTTGGGCAATTTGAGCGTGAAAATGGTAAACACGAGCAACGCTTCAGTGCATCCTGTTGTGAGAAAATCGTACGACAGTCATCGATTAGCGACGACCTGTCTGTATTAATTATGGTGGAGACGCAAAGAAATATAGTTCCGTACTAGGAGACACAGTCTGTGTCAGTGTCATTTGTCTTTCTCATCTGCGGCGTACTAATTATCATCAAAATCCATTGTGATACCACTGTGGGGAATTAACAATCACTGGCTGAACACTTGCGGTGCGAGTCCAGGATTCAGACGTATTGTAAATATAATGCTGTTTTTTTTATATATTTGTGAATCTTCAATTCTCATGAGTAAAAAAATGATGAAGAGCCATGACCAGTAAAAGTTAGATATACATGAAGTCGCCCTTTAAGTACTCTTCCCATATAGTGGAGAGAAATGTTCTCTTCAGCCCTTTTGCTGATGGTCGAAACACACCCCTTTATCCTATTTTACTTTCACCGCTAAGAAACACAATTTCTTATATTATTCAATTAACATCCTTGTCATGAATCCCAAAAGACACCCCTAAAACTGGCAATCTTAGTTAAAATTACATAAAGACAATGATTGACAATATTTAAAAGAAGATGACATCACAAACACTTTCAAACTATTAATTTCTGCTTTGCAATGTTAACTAAATCCTTACAAACGGCAATTAAAGTTCTCAGAACAAAATCTATTTCTCATAAAACTTGATAAAGCGACTTGTCAAGGAAACGTAAGTCATCTGTTGACACGTTACAGCGTCAACACCAAACTGAACAGCGTAAACATTGAGTCAGAAGTTTTGCACAGAGAAGCCACTGCAATTTTTGATGTTATCCACGTAGATGAGAACTAAGCAAGAAAGTGCCAGGATATCATACGAGATGCTGACAGGCGGCCTGCAAATCTGTGCACCACACTAACGGTAACAAGCACTTGAAACAAAATCAATTGTAACTAGAAAAGAAGATTTGCTTCATAGCAAATCTGTTTGCGTGTCTTCAAAAGTTACAAATGTTAAATGCAACAACCCTTGTGCCTTGGTACAGCACATTCCATTACGCTTATGACAAGATGAACATTTCTAAGTCCAAATGAAATCGTTTTCAACAACGTTGAACCTCGTTACAAAAACCCAAGACTTCATGTATGGAAGTATAATCATGCCAAGTTTGGAGTTCTATGTATAATAGTTTTCAAATGAAATGTAGGACAAATCTGCCGACAAAGAAAGAAAAAGAAAGAAAGAAAGAAAGAAAGAAAGAAAGAAAGAAAGAAAAAGAAAATAGATAAAATAAAGAATTCCGGGGAAAAGATATGTCTGTGTTGGCTCACAGACAAAATGACATACTTATCTTTGATAATTTTGGTAATCACCATAACAATATGGCCGATTTCACTTGCAGTCAGTATCGATTTCAAAAACAACGACGGCAGAAAATAATAGCACTAAGCATGTAAGGGATGAAGGAGAGCCAGGCCAGTCCAATTCGCCTGTAATGAGCAAACAATATATCAAAGAATGACACCCAGTTACCTCTGTCTGCAGTATAAATATGATAAATTGCCGTAATCACATATTTTCTGTTGAATAGAATCAACATAGAACAATTGTTATTTTTATGAGCGGGCAATAGATTGGATATTTTGTCAGCTACCAGAAAAGTATTTGAAATTGGACAGCCATTGCATGTTTTGTGCTGATTGCTCTATAACATGCTGTGCGTCACAACCAAAATAGAGCGTATCTGGGGCATTACACCTAGGTAAACGACAGTCTACGGCATCATTGGGGTATTGACAATTCGGCATTTTTTGTTGTCAGGGGCCTCAAAATGTATGTTTCAAAGGAGCAATAATAACTTTTTTTTAACAGAGCTCCTGAATACCATTATTCGAATTTTAACCCTTTCCGATCACAGTGAGACTGAGTCAACAGCTTTTGTTGGTGGGGGTTGGGTACATTATGTGTAAACATCGGAACAAACAACAGTTGACACCGAGGCCTTTGGGGCTTTTTTTCGATTTTTTCCTTTTTGTTATTTTATTTTATTTTTTTTTTATTTTATTTTACAGCGAGTCAACACATCGTATCCTTGTGTACACTCGCCTTGCATGGGTTGAAAGAAACCTACACTTACCGTTGGGTGAAATATTTGCTTGGGAAAGCATGCCTTTGTTTGCACTTTGACATTTTGACATGTGCAAAAATATAATAGAACAGCCATTTAATGGAATGATGGACGTTAACAAGAGATTATATGTGCAATATGAAACTTCCCATTGACAGGTCGATGACTCCTTTCCTAGACCTGTCTTTGCTGGCGTTTTATGCAGAAAAATATAAAGGCACAGCGCATGATAAAGTCTGGCTTTAAAAAAAAAAAACTGAGTCAACAGTTTAAAGGCCTGGCTCCACATCTGGAGTAAAGACGTTTTAGTGTAAGCTTCATGTGTGGTCATAACTTTCAAACCAATCCAAATTTATAAAGCAAGAGCGTTTGGAAATTATGTCATATTATTCACATTTATCAATCTCCAGGATATACCCCAGTAAGTCAGCAGACTGACTAAAATAATACAAACAGCAGCAACAGTGCCTCATCCTTCGTGTCCTTTTTTTTGTCTCGAGGAAAAAAATCCAATCTGTCTGGGCTCCATAGCCGATCTAGTTACTCTATGTACAAACGCAAAAGTTAATTAGCATATTATCACGTTAGATTCAACATTTTGAGTATTCCAGGCTTCGACAGCGAAATGAATCCATAGACGGGTCATCAGTGAGAAACTTGCGGCTTGCCCTCGCCATGTATTTGGTAAAGACAACCCATTGGAATTTTAAACATTGTATGAACGTGAAATGTCAGCAAATACATAAATACACACTTTATGACAAGTTCTTGCCTAGAATGCGAAGATCAGGAGAATTGAAATGAACTAGACTATGTGCGCAAATATACGTAAAAATTTCCTCCTTACCATGTGCATCTCATTTCATCTTTTACAGATAGCCAGATATTTTCTTTGCATTAGTTCGCCATGATGAACAGGCACAAAATTCATTCCTTTTCCACTTGAATCTTCATAACCATCATCATCATCATCATCATCATCATCATCATCATCATCATCATCATCATCATCATCATCATCATCATCATCATCAAACACAGTGCTTATGTTCATATTACATTCTTGCAAACCAAAGAACACTTATACACTTGTTCAAATAACGTGACGTACCAAGTCATGAATATAACAGACTACGGTGGGCATCTGTCTACCGTTACACTGTTTGACTCAACGGAGACAGCACAGTAAACATCACTTTGGCCATTGTCACTGGATACATATATATTTAGGATATTAAACAAATACAGCCTGAACCAGTGGAGCCTCGAAACCAACGGTTTACTTTTATCATTGAAGCTCACAGCCATCAAAACGCTCTTTTTGCAGAATTGTTTTATCGGGTGCATAACATAATATGGGGTGTCTACAATACATTTATATGATCTAGTTAGACAATATATTATCCATTTCATGAGGTCGACGTCGGTAAAAGCTAGTGTTCACGAACCATAAGAACTATTTGACCACAACAATTTTCCGGGTCGCTTCTGATCAACCTCACTGGCCACGTCGCCTTCATTTTCAAGATCAATGAAACAGTGGCATGCATGACCTTTGCTGAAGGAGCACAGTAGTTGGCATCCGCAGCATAAATCATCCAAAATGTCTGTGTTCACCATGTGAAGGTCTGTCAATATATTCAGTGTCATCCTTGACTCGGAATCGATATTGTCTGGACAATATGCATAAGTGCTGCACCCATTGTTAGCTTTGAGTCACCCTCTCCCCCATTTTTGAGCTTTGAGTCACTCTCTCCCCTGGAGACTGAGAGATGTGAATGCTGTGACATAATTTCCAGACGCTCTCGCTTTATAACTTTAAATTGCTTTAAAGTTCAGGTCAGGCGTCTGTCCCCAGAGTTATCCCAGGAGTTGTACATGTACGTTATCTTTTCTCATATATGCGTCTGTGTATGTACGTGTACAAACGCATAAACACAAACACCTGTACTATTCACATATTGGTATGAAACGACAAAATTTCAGACTGTATATTTCATTTCCCACAAAAATCTAGAGTAGAAAATTCGTGTTCGTCCATTTCAAAACCGTGCGGTTGGATTTGGTATAAAGAGACTCAGTCTTCAGGGCGCGTTGTATTGAATCATATGCACGTCAACAGAAAACCAATTTAATTTGGTAAGATATGTATATTCATAAAGTACCAACTCAAACGTGTTAATTCGCTTACATGTCGGAAAATGGGGTCCTAAGACATATATACATATTCAGATTAGCACTGTATATATTGTCAGAAAGATTATACTATTTATCAATCACCAGCTGGCACACAATAGCAAGGGAGCAAGTGTATAATCTAGCCAGACTACTTAAACATTAATTGGCATTAAACACTGGCGGTTGTGCGTAAATACATCTAGCAAAATGTTTAACTTCACCGCTATCTTAAAATTGGCATCACCTGTGTGAAACATTCCTCGATATTTGTGAGACATACATTTAAATGATGATTACTGTGGAACCAAATCCAAATTTTGCCTTTTTACACCTTGATAGACCTTTGTTGATTAACCCCCCCCCCCCCGCAAATAGCCTGAATTGAAAAATGAAAATTTTGCTTCATACAGAATATATAGAAGCAATGCAAGATGGACCTGTACATGTGTATATGAGTTTTTCGGGGGGGGGGGGCGGGGAACTACAATTGTGATACGTATATAGGCGCCGCGGCAACGACTCCCCATGTTCCACCCAATGTAGAATTTTGACCCCCGTTTGATGCACCCAGGTAGGAAAATTGACACCACCTAGCCGCAGATATGTGGCCTTCGAGGAGGCAACAGGGTATAGGCGCAGTGAGTTGGAGGGCGAAGCGACTGGAGGGCCCCGGATTGTTGGCCCCCTCGGAAGGGTGCTAGACCCCCCCCCCCTTTTTTTTCCCTCAGATGTGAGAAAAATTTGGTGATTTTTTTTCTTGCAAAACTTTACAAATGACAAGTTTGCCCTTTTTTGGAACTGTATGTGTGAAAAGCACCATTTTTAAAAATGAAAATATTGCATTTTGAGCCCTATTTTTTTCAAAATGTAGAATTTTAACCCCCTATATTTGGCAAAAAATTGCAAGTAGAATATAGGGTTCAAACCTTCCAGGGCACCTACACAGCCTTTCCCAGTTCAAGTACCCCCCACCCTCCCCTCCCCGGGGTATAACCTCTTTCATAGTTAATGAATCCTTTGGACGTCCAGTGACGTTTCAAGAGCATAGTCTCTTTCCCCTACCCCCTTCTCCAGCAGATGGGAGTGTTCCATAGATCACAACAATATTTGCTTTAATTTGCTGTTCACAGCATATCAAAATTCTGAATCCCAACCATAGAAACTAACGCTCCCTCGTCTATGTGCGTTTGAAAAACGAAGCGCTGCAGCTGACGCGATTGCGGCGACATTGTGATCAGGTCGGTCTGTTCTGCAATGACCCAATAACCAGATCAAGGGCATCCAATGAATCGTGAAAAGCACCTGTGGCTGTCAGGGCTGCCGCCATCAATCTAACCACGTGTAAAGGCTCCTGTAATAAAGGTAAACTAACGGTAACTTGACTCGTGTCATTTGTATCAGAGCATTGCTTTCAAAACCAGTGGGATCACTGTTGATATGTTTGTGTCGCAGTCAGTTCATGCAGGGACGCGCTTGTTCTGAGTGTAGCGCGTCCCTGCTAGCTGCCACTGAAATGTGTCAACTCGTCCTCCCTGGAATGAGCCAAAACGGGCTGTTTGCCTCAGATATTCCGACCATTTCAACGGTGAAAAAGGCAGTTAGAATGGAGTTCTTGATGAGACCTATCAACCTAACAAGCCTTGGGTCAAAAAGTTTCCTTGGTGTGGGCTCAACTGAGCCCAACACGCGCCAAAGATAGCTGTTGAATCAATCTTATGTCAAGAGGAAAAGGGTTAACTTAACTGTCACTTTGTATACAAATAATACTTATGGTCAAACATTTTGCACCAATAATGAGAACGGTGTCTGTTATGTTCCTTGCACAACGAAGGGAAGTTTGGGATAAGAGGGCAAAGTTTGTGCACCGATTTACAATACAGCCCCAGGATAACGTCTGATGACACACATAGGGTGTATTTCAAAAGGCGCACATTTTATTCACAGGTTGTCTCACTTAAATACTTTTTATGATTGATATGTGGCGCCAGTGTAATTGTATTTGTTATATTCATATTATGGACATTCAGTCTGAGATAAAGTGACCCTTACCTTACCTTACCTTACCTTACCTGATGGCACATTTTATATCTTCGTCATGTTGCACGAGTTTTCTTTATTGCGCATGTGAATATATAAGTCATCAGATGCTCGGGGCTGCATCACCCTGTCGCCCACTGTTGTTTCTTGGCTTTTGGTCTCCAGTCGATATGGGACCGGAAGTTTTTACTGCATGGTTTAAGTTGGTCCGGCAAATCTTTAAAATATAAATACTTTTTGTCTATTCACTCCGAGTTGGCAAGGTGAATAAATATGCAATCACGAAGCAAATGTGCTTCGGTTTGCTTATTCACATTTCAGACTGATATTGTTAATTAGTGCTGAAGGGGGTACCTTCAATGACAAAATATGGTTCAGTATACTGTCTTCAATAAAACTTCGTAAGCTTGTCTACATGATGATTCTTATGTGTCATTTGAAGAATATGTCCCTCTATAGGAAACAAACACGTACAATGTGGGATAATCAATCTGGTAATTTGATGCTCACAAATTACTGCCAAGAGGAATTTTCCCAGAGAGTCCACCAAGGTGGTCAGTCACTATAAAGGAGGCAACGGGGTACATAACCTATGCTTTTGTGCTTCCATGCCAAAATTAATGTTACTGCAAATCACTGGTGTAACTTCGCACATACATTATATATATGTATAATGGTTGGAGCTATATCGCGTCCGTTGTCAGTCCCCAGCCCCATGCCCTCACGAGACCGAAGGTTTAGAGACAATAGGGTTGACACAGTGTTGATGCAGCTCGAACCACGTGATACTCTGTATAACTACACTCGTGGGGCCCTGTTAGGGTTTTAGGATTATTAGATATTTGGCCCTTTTTAAAGGGATTATTGGAATTTTTTTGCTTCGAAATGTAGATTTTTGAATATTTCTTCAATTTTTCGATTAAAAGATTATTGAAATTTAAAAAGTACTTAGGATTTTTTTGCAATTTTATAAAGGATTTTTTTGGATTTTTTTTGTCACAACTTTTGGACTATTAGATTTTCAGGACCCCCCCCCCCCACAGGGCCTCACTTGCAATGAAAAAAATTTAGTGCAACATGACAAATAAAGACGATATCAGACTGACATTTTCACTGACGCCACATATCAATCATAAAGTTTGAAAGCAAGACAACCACTGAATGAAACGAATGAATATGGAAGTGTACCCATGTTTTTAAGTCACGAGACACTAGATCAGCCCAGACACAGCGCCGCGGGACAATGACATTTGAACACCAGGAGAAACCACATGAAGTGCCTCCGTCCATGCTTGACCAATTGTTGACACCCATTTTACATAGGATGCGCAAACACTGTTGATAATCAAAAGATTCGGACTGTTCCTTGCCTTCGGCCTAAAGCTTTAATTTCTATACCTATTTAGTTCTGTAGAGGAAGATGAGTGATTATTCACAATATTTATCACTGGGTGAGAACTCAGCGTCTGAATTATCCCAGTTCACAGCAGAAGGCATTATCGTAGCACCTTTAAATTTATCACATTGAGCCTAAGTTAAGAGTACGATTAACCCACTTAAAATTTCATTTTTCATCTGCATATTTTCAGCATAAAGAAGAAGTTCCATGTACTTTGTACTCCTGTGGCCGAAACTGATGGAAGCTCAAGGGAAATATCAGTGCTTTTGCTCATTTCCTCCTCAGCCAATCAGCAAAGAGCAACCCCAGACCGTCCATTTATAAATTCAGAAATATCGCCCTCACCATTACAACCAGCAGAGCTTACTCCTTTCTGGTACAATGTGCTCGAATTGAGCACTTGTGCCGGTATTTAGTCAGTGTGTAAACCCATTATCCCCCAAGATATCGAATCCACACCAATCACCACATTGAACATAGCATCATAACCAAGATTGTATTTGGTACATGCTGAATACACCCCTGGTCTCTCTAAGTCAATTAACTGCAGTCTTCTAGTATTTTTTTGTTGTTTCATTTGTTTTGGCAGATTAGATTCCTCCGTTTCCAACATTTACATAGTCACTGTACTATGTACATGTAATGCAGTGAGTGTCATGTATTAGACAACCATAAAGTTTTTAAACAAACCAAAAACAGGTTTTAACTGATTTTTCTAAAGGAATCCTGTCGCACTTACACAACATTGGTCAGTGCTAGGGGTTTTTTTCGAGATCGAAAGCATTGCGGGAACCATAAATATCCATATAGTCTGCTCACTCTATTTTAATTTCACTCGCGTGTGACAGAACATGGAGACAAATCGGCTCGATGTTCCCACTGCTGTGATTAAATTGCATGTTGGTGCATAATTTTACTGTTACATGTTCGGCGATATTTTGATTCACGAAGCTGGGAGCATTCTCATTCTTTGAAGTCCCTCGCATGATTCATTGACAAGGACGAACGTCTCGATATGAGCACGCATCCCCAAGCAACAAAATGCATAAAAGCGTCCCGCTACTCTCAGTGGACTTGTCTGCCCATGCTACAAAGTGCAATATCATCACTAGTTTCAAGTGTAGCCCTATAAACCAAGACACTATCTCAGCACAGCTGACCATAGACAGGTTGATATCAAAGATAAGTAACAGACGACGTGAACTTTTGCAATTTAATTGTTTAGTCTAATTATAATAACCAGGATGAAAACCTCTGCTTTTACCAACTTGCTAGGCCTCTTTCACAAAAAGAGAAGAAACTACAAAAGAGATTTGCTTCAAAGCAAATCTGTCGGTGTGCCGTTAAAAGTTGTAAATATTAAATGCTACAACTTTAATCCTTTGGTACTTTACATCACATTAAACTTATGGTTAGATGCTAATATCAAAGTTCAAATGACCTTGACCTGTCACTTTTGCAGGTCGCATGTAAACTGCATAAATTTAGAGTGTTACAATACTCACAATTTAAACCCAACATGAACCAAATCAGATGAAAATTGACCGAGTTATGGCAAGACGAAACTTTCAAAGGCCCAAATGACTTGACCTTTGTCCCTTTTAGGTTACATGTTCTTAGAAAAATGTGCAGTGTTGCAATACCTACAATTTGAGTCCAACATGATTAGAATTGGACGGCAATTGGCCAAGTTATGGCTGGGTGAAACTTCCAAAAGTCCAAATGATGTTGACCTTTGACCTTCAAAGGTCACATGTAAGTTTCAAAAATGTGCAGTGTTACAATAGCTACAAATTAAGCCCAGCATGAACAAAGTTGGATAAAAATTGACCAAGTTTTGGCTAGAGAACAGCCACCATCGAAACTGGACTTTGAACTTGAAATGACCTTTGACCTTGAAATGACCTCTACCTGAAGTAAACCTTGACCTTAAAAATAATATTTTGGCTTAAAATTGACCTTTGAGCTTGACATGACCTTTGACCTTCACATGACCTTGAAATTTGAGGTGACCTTTGCCTTGCTATGATCGAACTTCTATACACTCGGAACCACATCTACTATGGAATATAAGATATTGAAGAGTTTAAGCTTTAATTAGCCCTCATTTGCATAATTTTGCAAAGCATGTCCTCACATTATAAAAAGGCTAGACTTAATATATAGAAGCATAATTGTGCAAGTTTGGAGTTTCTACATGTAATACTTTTCAAATGAAATGTCGGACAAATTTGCCCGTGAAGAAACAAAGAAAGAAGAAAGAAAGAAAGAATTCATAGAAAAGCAATATGTCTGTGTTGGCACACACACATAACTTGTATAGGATTTATGGATAACATAAAGACATAAGCAAAACGTATATGCGATTGAGGGTCTCACCCAGGGAAGTTCGACTTGACCACGGCACAGTTTTGTTTTCGGAGAGTACAAAGCTTGTATCTGGTGATCTGTGACCTAAAAAGAATATGAAAGCATGGAACATGCTCGGCTGTGATTGCGATTTGACTTATTCATCCCATGGATGGAATACCAGCAATTAACGGACATCCAAGGATGGCTTCCAGCAACTAACTTCGTTGGAGAAAACTGTGTCACTGCAACGAAGAAAGCTAACTAGTCTTCCTTTGTTTTTCCTCGAGTATGGCACCATATAACAGAGGCTGCACAAGTGCGGATCCCCCGGCATTGACAGTGATGACCCCAGGCCCGGGGGGGGGGGGTACTCCCCGGAATTTTTGGTGGGTAGGCTCCACCGAGGGTACAAAACCCGGACCCAACGGGAGCGGAACCAATGTGAAAATGGGGGGTCTTACGGAGCTTGTATTGAAAAAAAAAATGAAATTTTACATAAAATTTGGTGTATTTTGGGGCAATTTGGAGACAGGAATTGAAAAGCACAGAGGTCTTTGGGTGAGACAAGCGAAAAAGGGGGGTCTTTTAGAGTTACAAGCAGGAGAGTCTTAGAGAGCGACAAGTACCGAAAATAGGGGGTCTTTTCCGCGGCGCCTACCCGTATAGCAAGGTATAGGAAGTACCCCCCCCCCCCCGGGACCCCAGGCCGGCATGAGCTTTGCCTTAAAGTAGCAAGGAGTTCGCTTGGAGGGCACCTTTTGTTCTAGGTGTATAGTGTCAGATGCTTAAGTCAGCAGTTTTGTGGGAAGCCTTGTTGGAGTCACAATCTAGCTTTAGAGGGTGTGCCGTCACACAGACTGTATAAGAAGGGGCTTTCAAGGCGCCTGTCACTGGACCACAAATAAACAAAATGTAGGATTATAGTGTTGGGTTCTAACTTGGCAGTTTTGTGATAAGTTCCTGTTGGAGTGATGATCTGTATTTATACTGTATAAAAACACTTTCAATGCATTTGTTGCAAACAAACAAACAGAACTCCTTTTGGGAAGAGAAGCAGAAACAGAGAGAAGGAAAGAGAGAGACAGACAGAGAAACAGAGAGAGAAAGAAAAAAATCATGCTGAGTAGACAGCTCACCACATGGATTTGTTTACAAAACATGCATGAAGTGTCCACAGTCTACACGGATCAGTGCCCTTTGACCTCGGGGAAGGCTTCCCTAACAACAGGGTAATAATGTAACAGTTGTAGTTACCTGTCTAAAGCATGAATGTGGTGGAGCAGCCTGTACAGAACAGCAACATAGAACTTTATACACACAGTTCTACATTTTTTGGAGGAAGAATTTTGCCACAAGACACGTGAGCTACTATGCGAATCATGATCGTCACACATGACACAAATATGCCCTTTTAAGCATCACTTTGTTTTACAATCTGTCCAATAAATTGAGCACTCCACTGTGGCTTTTATATGTTAAAGCTCCCATTGTCAACAAAGAAGTACAACCACTGAGCAAGATAAATGTATATTCCTGCTCAAAAGAAAGGGATAAAGAGGCTTGCATTCCCCATTTACCCGTCACAACTTTTGTTTACTACCCTGAATTATTGTTCTCTTTAGACCCGTGCTTGCCTGCAAAGCGACCTCCTGTCATCTGATATGTGATCGCCATCATATTTTTGAATGGAAATTGAAAGTTGTTTCTGCCTGCACCATCATGTCGAAAAAGATTCACCTTTGTAACAAACTATTCAATATGGTATGTCTGGATCCTCATTGTATTCCCTGAGAAACCTTGTCCCCTACTTACTGACCAACAGGCTGGAGTCACATCACATCCACCCAACATTTTTTCAGGCAAAAACTCTGACATTCCACATGTTTCTTCTATCTCAGACACTGAACATAAATTCATGATACACTTCTCCCTTAGACAATGAAGACAGTATGCATGGCCCTGGATCTACTTCTTGTATCTGTACAAGTCAGCATTTTTTTAATTTCACCAAATTGTGCAAGGCCACTGGCCAGGTGAGAGCTTTTGTGTAAACAATGACCATTAATCCTTTGTCTGGCCTATATGTGGAACACTCTGTGATCATGTTTGGAGTCTTTATTGTATTCGACTGCTCACTGAAATACATGGTACAAAAGCAAAAAAAAGAAAAGAAAAGAAACAGTGAGAGAGAGAGAGAGAGAGAAAGAGATCATCACCGCTACCACCACCACCACATCCACCACCACCACATCCACCACCACCATCACCACCATCACATCCACCATCACCACACCCACTGCCACCACTACATCCACCACCACCACATCCACCACCACCACATCCAAGAAATTCTTTCTTTCTTTGGCAGCAAATTTGTGCACCCATTTTCTCGGAGACTATTGCAGATACAAACTCCAATTATAGCACAATTATATTTCTATAGATGAAGTCTTGCCTTTTTATAATGAGAGGTCATGAATTTCAAAATTATGCAAATGAGGCCTAATCAATTTTTCAATCTTTCATAACTTATATACTGTAGTAGAAGTGGTTCCGAGTGTAAAGCAGTTCGATCATAACAGATCATGTCGAGGTCAAAGGTCATGTCAAGGTCAAATGTCATTTGAAAGGTCAAAGTTCACTTCAGGTAGAGGTCATCATAAGGTCAAAGATCATTTCAAGGTCAAAGACCACTTTTGATGGTGGCTGTCCAATGCACACATTGTCAAGTTTGTTGCCACAGAATTAATTATAAATCCATCGTTCCATTGGACTTCTAATCTTGAAATGAGGTCACAATGTTCACAATTATGCAAATTAGGGCAAACTAAAGTTTTAAATCTCAATATCTAATAAGCTGTGATAAGTTTTTTTTTCTTTCTAGGCAAATTTGTCCGACATTTCATTTGGAAAGTATTATGCACAGAAACTTCAAACTTGACATGATTATACCTCCATACATGAAGTCTGGCATTTTTGTTAAGAGATTAAACGTTTTTTTTTTTAATTATGGAAATTAAGAACATTTGAACATTTAAATCTGAAACATCTCAAAAAAATAGTATAGGAAAAGGTAACCAATCTAACGTCAATTAATATGTTTATGCACATTTTTGTAATTTATATGGGACCCTCTAAAGGTCAAAGGTCAATGTCATTCTGCCATTTGTAATTTTCTTCTAGCATATCTCGGTCAATTTTTATCCAAATTTGATCATGTTGGACTCAGATTCTTTCTTTCTTTCTTTCTTTCTTTCTTTCTTTCTTTCTTTCTTTCTTTCTTCTCTCTTTCTTAATAGAGTGAAAGGACCACATATGGCCTGGGATATTTATGTGGGTGTTTGCTTGTTTGTTAGTTTCTTGTGTTTGTCTATATGTGTGTGTGTTTGTTTGTTAGTTTTTTTGTTTTTCTATGATCTTTGAATGGCAAACTTTCTTGCTTATCTTTCACTTCCAAAAAGGAAGTTTTTTGTTTTTAACAACTGTCTTGAAAGCTTTTTCATACAGTGGAACTATAGATTGTCACTCCAACCGGGGCTTCCCATAAAACTGCCAAGCCAGAACCTGGCACTATAATCCAAAATTTGGTTTGTTTGTTTGTGGTCCAGTAACAAATGCCTTGAAAACCCCTTTAATACAGACTATGTGACGTCACACCATTTAAATATAGATTGTGACTACAACAGGGGCTTCCCACAAAACTGCTGACTAAAGCACCTGGCACTATAATCTTATAACAAAAGTGCAATCCAACCGCCAACCTCACTACTCATAAACTAGACTTAAGCACTCAAGAAGAACACGTGAGGGATGCAAAACGTAATTAAACATCCAGACAAAACCCAGTTGTGTCTGATGAGAAGTCGACCGCAGACAGTATACAAACAGCTTGGCTCTGTTTCATTGGCTTAATGTGTTCATAAATGCAAATGATTCAGTCATGTCATGAGGTTTATTTGAAATTGTCTACACTCATAGCCCAGTCAAAAGTGGGTAGGAATATTTGTTTTCAATAAAATAGTCACCAGTCTCAAGTGTTTCTCTTGTTACAGATTTTTTGAGACTTTTTGTCAGCCTTTTATCCCATGTTGTTATTGGCTTCCCTTGAATTATTTGCTCACTTGATAGTAAATGTGAAATCACTTGACAAAAAGTAGACAAGGGCAGCGCTAAGTAGCTTATCATGAATACAACGCGTTAACATGAGCTGGGGGACTGGTCTGGCCCATGTAGCTCAACATGGAAGTATCCATATAGGCATGGGCATTCCTCCTTGTACATAGGTTAGTCTCAAGTTGGTGTGTCCATCAGTGCGGATGGTTATCGGCGTTGCCGGACGACAGAGCAAGCGATTTTGGTAGATAATTGACAAGCATGTGTCGTATTATCAGCACCAAGTTCCCCCTGCTGTTCATCGTTGATTGCACATTTAGTCTGCAGGGTTATGTTGTGAACATGAGAAAGTTACGATGGTGCACTGTTAACATGCAAGAGAGGGTTCATTATCGGGGTTCATTATCCATGTTGTACAATGGACCATTGTAAAAATAACAGCACCACGCTGCACAAAATGTGATATGGGAAGTGTGATAAATGCATGTATAGCCATTTCGACGCTGATGGGTTATAATTACCAGCACTACATTTTTGTCCAATAAGTTATTGACACTTACATCCGTCCCATCCCCGATTATAAACACATTGAATTTTACTTGTTATGGCCACTTTCAGAAATGTCACTTCATTTTCTTTTCTGTAACTCGGAAAATCTGAACCTGGTCATGGGAAACTCCCGTGAATGGATACCCAAGCTCAAGGGCAGTACTTGCCTTGCATTAAAAAAAAATTATGACCTGTCTTCTTTGACGCTCGCGGTCAAATGTCTCCTCCCACTAGAAAAGAAGATATTATATGCTTAAAAGCGCTTTCGGACCTATATCTCAGCCTTGGTTCAGGCGTGTCTTTCAAAGTTTTCCACTGAATAGTGACTTAATTTTACATTTGCTCACCCATTCATGACTTGTTGTGACATGCCTCAGGGAATTGTCAATCAATCATTATTATTATTATTATTATTATTATTATTATTATTATTATTATTATTATTATTATTATTATTATTATTATTATTATTACAACGCAAAAACAGTTCATCTCATCGTTATGAAACTGTCTTAAATAGGTATTCCATCTCGGGTAACATATTTGTCTCATTTACATATTGCTTCTTCAATTTGAAGTTCAGTTTAAATGGTCCCTGCGATCACACTATTTGTGATTTATAAAATAAATTTACTTGGAGATGGAATCAAACCATGGGAAGCGTGTTTCCATAAAAAAGTCTGGTATCTCAGTTGTCTTCAAGCCAAAATGAAGTCACGGATATTATCACAGTCCTCATAAAATACAAATGCAGAAAAAATGCAATACGCATTAATATGTGAACATTGGCCCAGTGGTGGCCATTTATTGCCTCAGCTGTTCCAGAAGAAATGCCATGATTTATCCTGCATGCTGATAAGCTACAAATATGTACCGTTTGGGAGGTGGGGTTGGGGCGGGTGATAGAAAAAGAACTTGTTGCAATTGTGCCGTCCTGGAGACTCACAGTGGATGTATCAGCCTGATGACCCAATTTATCGCACGTGTACCTGGATTGACCGCATGTCCTGGGAAAGGGCAAAATAGCACTGCCACAGGGTAGAGATGG
Organism: Hermodice carunculata; assembly: GCA_964020975.1. Lineage (NCBI taxonomy): Eukaryota > Metazoa > Annelida > Polychaeta > Eunicida > Amphinomidae > Hermodice > Hermodice carunculata. Next base: position 70,328,277 of record OZ026618.1, read on the forward strand.
GGGAGGTCATTGTCGGTAATCTGCCTGCCATATTATCGACAGTCAATGATGTAACTTTTCTTAAGGTTCTATCAAAATCATATCTTGGACTTGAACATCTGCACAAATTGATATTGACCATACAGCTCCTCTTGCATTACTGCTTCAGTGTTTATCCCAGGGGTCCACCTTGCAGTTGCAAGGTGCATCACACGACATTGTGGTGTAATGAAACATTTTATTGAGCAAGAAAAACATTATCGCCGAAAAGTAAATGATACCAAATAAAGAGCATGTTTTTCCTTTTCCAGTTAATGCGTCCCCACTTTGCATATGACATAAAATTCAGTACAAAACCAAAACTCCCTACTAAAATGGCTTGATAATCCTGTCAAATGCTGAGGCACTTTGTTAATGTCAGGACTAATATATGGTCTTATGTCAATTACGGGGTAATAAGACACATAGCTGTTATATATTGTTAGTGTCAGTGGCTCAAGTATGTGAGCTTTTACACTCACGGGCATAAAGCATAGCGTATTTTTAGTCTTGCTAATTTGTGACCTTGGTCAGAACTGCTTTGGTTTCTTCTCGTTCCTTATCACCACATTCGATGCTACAGTTGCAGATATCAGTATCATTACAATGCAGGCACCGGTAAGTCTGGGCTTAGGCGTCTAGGTGCTTCACATATGCGATCATTAGTTCATGATTAACAACATTATGCTGAACAAATGTGCTCAGGGTATAAAGTGCATGTTTGTCACACACGACAAGGCCGTATTGTTGTGACATCCTTTGTTCGAATTCCCATATTGTTTAAAAATATTTTGCTTTTATTTGACGGAATACCCTTTTTGTATAAAATGTATGTTTTAGTTTGCTTTGCAACACGTTTATTCAATACTATGTATGCTGCATTGTACTATACGCTTGAGTTAAATTTGCATTTACACGCACATTTCTCCGTTTATTGGAGGTTAAATACTATTATTGTTATTGTTATTGTTACTACTACTACTACTACTACTACTTCTACTACTAATACTACTACTAATACTACTACTTCTACTACTAATACTACTACTAATTTGCGTGTACGTTATCCCCCTTTCCCCACCAGGCTCTGGTTTTCATTCTCCAATCCAGATTCAGATTTAGCTGAATTTAGAGATTGACTGCTGGGAATAACAGGAAATTGCCTTAGTTCTAAATCAGAGTTAAATCAGAGTTAATGTTCTGCTTCCATCACAAATAACGAGTAAATAAATGGATCCAATCACGGATCAGGATATTCACTCTGCAGCAGATACTGTTGCGCAGACAGCGTGGCCTCATAGGCAGGGCAAGCTGCCGTTATCACGCTTATTGCTGACCTTTTCAGGGAATAATAGCACTGGATCAAAAGCAAGGGAAGGTTTACAAAGAACGACACGTGCTGCACTAAAACTGGGAAAAGGCGAAAATTTCGTTAACCCGTTAGACAGGCATGACCTCACAATTCTGTGGTGGTGATGAAAGTTTGCCAGCCTCGCCTCGTTTTAAGACGACTATATCGCTGTTGCTCAAAAGATTATTGTACAGGTGGGCCTATTATTCGCTGTACAGTGCCATGCCTCCTAAAGAGTGTTTTGCCTGGTTGGCAGACGTGCAGATATTTGGTGCTTTGAACGAGGACTTCGAAGGCAATCATTTAAAAATAATCTGACTTGAGCCGCCAACCAAGCAGTTGGGGGAGGGAATGTGTTTATTTCTTTTTGAAACGTTTACTTTTTGGATATCAAAGAAAACAAGGGGGATCATGATGATACTGTGCTCTGCTGACTGGAATCTGCTTTTATAATATTGCAACACATGCACTGAAATCTGTATACCTATATACATGAACAGTGATACCACAATTTGATATATATCATAACAGAAGTCGAAAATAGCCCTAAGACACAAAATTTCAAAGAAGATCGTGATGGCCGGGTGCATGCTCTGTACAAAGGGAGGTTGTTACGATCCCCTGCTCCCATTTTGTGGGGTGATGAATAATACATGCAACTCATGTAGCCTCTGACCACATATAGTAATCGATCATTGTCAAGACATAAGCGTATATGTCATTAGATTTAATTAGATCTTGCAAGGTCAAAAGGGACCATACCAAAACAAACCCCAAATTGCAGTTTTGATTGATATTTAAAGGTAACAGGGGGCGTAGGCTCCACCATTACCGAGATATACTGTGGTGAGCCAATATGATAGTTTGACCTTTCAAGGTCAGTTAGTCAAGAGTAACATCACGAAAAGAAACCCCAATGAGTATTTTGCTACTACTGTCTAATAGTAACAGTGGGCCTATGATGTACCATTACGAAGATGCCAATGTGTCATATCATTTTTCGCAAACTTTCACTGTCTAAAGTCAAGTTTTATTCTGAGACGATTTCAAACAGTTCTGTTCACCCGTTCTGGAGAAAAAAGACAAAATTAGCCTTAACACTCAAAAATTCACAAATTCACAAATTCACATGTCCTTTTTTTGCAAAACGTTTATTATCTAAAAGCAATTTTGTTATTGCGTTCTTGAGATAAAAGTCAAAAATAGCCTTAACACCCAAAAATTCATAAAAAATAAGAAAAATTGCATCCCCACCTGGTGGCCAAAATAAAAACTAGCCAACCCTAGGTGACCCTATATATAATATAAAAGCAATTGGCCAAGTAGTTCGTACGATGACAAAATTTATTTTTTTCGCAAAAAATACATTAATAATATATTTAAAAATCGAACAATTATTGCATCATCATATCCTTGGTACAGTTGGTACAGGAGCACCTGGAGAACACCCATGTGTAAAGTCAAAACATTCCATGCAGAGGTTTTTTAGAAGAAGTCAAAAATGTAAAACGTCTAACGACGGATGCAAACGGATTCCAATAGCTCTGCTGACTGACAAGTCAGCAGAGCTCAAAATGGTCAGGTGCTAAAAAAATGGATATATCCATACACACACACGTAACACACACATACATAGATACATCCATCCGTCCATACAGCTGTAAATAAAAAAGCAATATATATATATTATTATCATCATCATCATCATCATCATCATCATCATCATTATTATTACTATTATTATTATTATTATTATTATTATTATTATTATTATTATTATTATTATTATTATTATTATTATTATTATTATTATTATTATCATTACGACGATGCCTTTATGTAATACGGTTACTTCTGGGCTGGTGTACGAACATGGTACAACTGCTTAATTTATTAGTCTTCATAGGTATTTAGTACTCCAAGATAGTTTGGTATATATCTTACGTAGCAAGAATATTTTCAACATCCCTTGCCATACACTTTGACATTTAGACAGTAATTTATATGCATGCACTGAGCATTTTGCACATGATTATTTTTAATGTCAAGTGTGTAAAACTTATATTTAATGATGACTCGCACACACATTTCGGATGGAAACCATTAACCTTGATAAATATACTCATATTAGACTTGTGACAATTTGAGCAGTTCCTCAGACTAAGGATTGTGACCCGTAACTGAACACATTGGTCTTTCGCTTAACCCCTTGTGACCATGCTGTCAGAGCAGGTCACGTGTTCACAGGGCCACCTGTGTGTTCTGGCTTTGCAACCAGCCAGTGTGTCTATGACGCCACTGTTAACAAACGTTCACCTTATGTGACTCATAATTGCATATGCGTCAAGAGATTCAGAATATGAGGGAAAACTCTATTCTTCGCTGGGATAGTGCGTTAAAAATTAATTGCTATCGACGAGACACGTTTCACATTGCAGTATAGACTTTCGGTATAGTTATGTTAGTGCCAGAAGAAAGAGATATATATGTAAAGATTACGTGTGTGGGCATGTAAGTTGGATACAGCTGTAGATAATGTGTGCTTGTTATAGGTCTAATGCCAGTGAGTGCATGCAAAATATGCAGAGAGACAGACAGACGGGCAGATATATATACAGGCAGACAGATAAACTTTACTGTTTCGCAAGGGCATTCTGGCGAATAGTATTTTATCTTTCTCATGGCACTCCATATTAGTAACACATAAAACTGTTTTTTTACATACACGCACAATTTGAAAGATACATGCACGCATGGTTTAATCCAGAATTCCAGATTTTAACATGGGCAACGCCTAAACTTGGGAAAAAGCACTGTGTTTGCGCATGCGCGACTCTGCTCATGGTTAAATGGAGCACAAAGGCCGGGCATTATTCAAGGAACAACAATGGTTTACTCATGCTGGCAGTCCATCAAATGTCCGTGTCCGTAGCTCACTTCTTCTTTGCGGATTGTTGACATTCTTCTCTTAAACATATTTATAAGAACAGGTGAGATGCCTGTGTCTGTGTTAGGATAGAGCCTGGGCGGGGAGCTTTGGTGCTGAATAATTGCCCTCGGGCCACTAACCTGCGTCTCACCCAGGCTCTATTCTCTAAATAAAATCAAGGCAATAATATGACTGTATGAATTGGTTTAAAACTATGTATGCTTAAATATTTTCATGTTTCTTTCGGTACTCATTCAAAACTCTGCATGCAGATGTTGTTGCAAACGCCTGACATGTCACCTTTTTATCATTTACTACGGATCTTCTAAAATTCAGATGCAGATTCTGATCACCAGGATCGCAGAACGAGACCTCGCATACTTTGCGAGAAGTAGGATCTGAAGCGATTGGGTGGGTCATCACACGGGCATAGAGAGTGAATGGCAATATGAGACCAGGAAGATATTTGATAGAAGACACTATTTTTTAACAAGACCAGCTTGAAGAGGGCGGCATACCGCTGAAGGGTGTCAGGCGCTGCCAGTATCCTCCCCCCTCCCCCCAGACGGAAATTTCTGCGTCACTTTCCAGTTATCTTTCTGGTCTCGCCTCGTTCTCCTTCCAACGTTGCGGCTCTCTGCAAAGGGTTGATATAGGTGAATTTCAGAAAAAAAGTGCATTTTCTGTGTGTGAACATTTTATGATTTATGAACCTATACTTATTGACTTCACTTTAGATAGAACAGCTGTATGCGAGAAGTGACTAATAGCAAGGGACAATGCTATTCCATAAACAACAGACCGTCAGCGGTAGGCTTCGGTTATACTGTCAACCGCTTTCTTGATCATGTCTACCCCCACTGAACTATTATTTCTAAGAATGGGGACGTGGCCAAGTGGATACTAGACCGGATAGCCTGTGCTGAATTATAGGGTGACTCTACAAATTGCAATGGTTTTTAAACCTATTTTTCTGATTGCTTGGACATCTAGGTACATTGTATACAAAATCTACCACAGTCTGTTTAGAGGAACATATAATTTTAGGGGTGTTTTATTCCCACCCCCTAAATTTTCAGAATTTATATTTGACGAAAGTGATACAGCCGCATTTTCTCTTAAAGTGCTTTAAAATGTTTAAAATATGTCACAGATATATCTAGGAAGCACAGTGAAACTTCAAAAAGTGTTGCCATCATGGAAAACATTTCAAGGGAGATTGGACCATCTCCCCCATTTATAATGGTGAGAAATAAGTGAGGGGCATGCACGGAATGATGTTGTTTGACAAAAAAAATGCAAGGAAAAAAATTAAAAACAAAAAAATACAAAAAACAAAAAACAAAAACAAAAAACAAAAACAAAATAAATCAATAAATAAAAACAAAAACAACAATAACAACAAAAGAACCTGGCAGAATGCACAGACACCTGAAAGATAACGATATCTGACAATGTGTTTTTATAAAGTAACATGCAACATGCATAGTTTTCTCTCCAAGGTAAAATGAAAGCTTAATGTAAATGTTGTGTCAGTTAACCCAGCACCCAGGATGGTCCCCTTGCAAGAAGGGTTAACATAGGAAGCACTGACATTAAATAAACTTATATGAAACAAAATTACCACATTAACCATTAATTCAAGCTCATCCTTGCTTTATGCATCATGACATAGAGGAGGACTGTTTGTTACATGAGTCAATTTCAAACCCATGAACAGCTCAGGGCCGTTTTACATCTAGCTGGTGGCCTTTGAGTCTGCAGTCTTTCGAAAAGATTTCATTATTTCCCTCACGCGTATAGATATGCTTCACAATTTATCAGCCAATCACACTAGATCAGCTTGTAAACAACAAATAGTGATTAATAATTATGGATGAGTAGCAGAGCTAGTCATGTACAGTAATTACACATTTCCTGCCTTGGTTTGTTATGTTTAATGGGTGGAAGTGCAGCTTGCCCTGCAGGGTCAACTAGGTTAGTAGGTCCAGCCAATTAGAAAGAGAGGTGCTATCCACTGGATTGCAGTGAACAGTAGCCCAAAGTTTGCAGACCTCAGTCCCAGTCCCCCAGTTAAATGCCCTAGGTTTGCAAAGCAGGCAAGACACCTTAAGTACAGTAAATTTTCTGAAGTTGTAGTCCTCATGTGTGTCAATTTATGACTCCAAATTACCATCATTTAGGAATTCTTTGCTTTTGTCAATAAGCTCAGATGTTGTAACCTGTTCATCATCAACATTTTGTTCGAGGTAGTTAGCTATTGCGTGGAAAGGTTCAGATTTTACTTGGTCCTTCCGTCTCCTACTTCCACTATCTAACTTTTATTGCGTTTTGCAGCTCTATGCCTATCGTATGCTGAAAGATACCGGGAATTTTCTTTTCTTGTCTGAAGTTAATACTGCAGATATTATGGTACACTGCATTTGCAGCTGGCAGATTATGCTAAAAAAGAACCGCACCTCTAACAGTATCAGCCCACTCTCCATTGAATTTATCACAGGCTTCAAGTATTTTGCTTTGCAAGTGTAATGATGTGACTTTGAGAGTTTTATGCTCTGCCCTTTTCCATCCATAAATATCTGGACAGGCACATAATAAACAATCCGTGAGATCTGTAGTTGGAAATAGATTCCTCGATCTAAGTGTAAGTTGGAGATGTTCGGAACTTTATCACTAAGTTTTCGTTTCTGTTGAGACTGGATTGATCTTTGGTGTGTAAATTGATTTCTACACTTCACATTTACAACCAGGCCAGGAACAACATCAAAAGCACTGCCTCTAGCTTCACTGGCTTTGAGGATACCATCACAACCTTTTTGTGTCAAGATTACTATTCGCTGGCCATCTGTAATTGGGATCCCGCAAAATATGCAATCATTAATCTTTCACAGCTATTTAAGAGTGATGTGTATCCGCAAACACAAACTAATATTTTTGCAAAGTGCAAAGGAAACTTATTGTATGTTCAGGTGAGTTTACAGGATCATATACCTGGAACTGTTATAGAGCAAATTTTTTCTTGGAAAACTTCAAACGGGATCGAAGTTTTGTCAAAGCCGGAACCACCAAGTGCAAGTTGGACAATGAAGCCAACAGCCAGCTTGGAACTTCGCTGCAGATTTAATCGACAGAAACAGAAACATACACTACGAATTTCACTTGATATGGAGGTGAAAAGCAGACACACAAAGTAACATACTGTACTGTAAGATGACCCAATACAGAAAAGCACATTAAAGGCTCAGTCAGGTGAAGAGAACTGTATTCTTGACTCACTCTGAGAGTCTTCAGAAAGTCACCACGCGCATGAGAAAACAGGACATTCGTTGGTTGACACAGAGACTAGTGACAACTGTAGAAATATACACCGCAAATTTTATTTGATATGGAGGGGAAAAAGAGAGTCATACACAAAGAAGACCCAGTGCAGTAAAGCACATTTACGCCTCACAGGTGAAGAAGACCATGTTCATGACTCTGAGAGTCTTCAGAAAGCCACTACACTCATAAAAATACAGGGGATACTTTTGGCGGATACAGGGACTAGTTATAACTGTGGATACCAGAAATATGATTTCAAAAACAGCACAAAGTGTCGAAACACTAGCCTTGATTAAACCAAAGTCATATGACTAGTGATTTAACTGCATAAAAAAGGCAGTTCTGTGGTGTAGCAAAAGACCAGTTGAACCAGTTGAGTCTCCTTTCAACACAGGTGCTAAGCAAAGCCTGTCTATTCTTATTAATCTATGGCCCACATAATCGATTTGAGTGACCTAGATAATGGGTACATAGTGGAATCAAGACAAATGCTACGGGAGACAGTCTCTACATGGGTGCTTAGGGTTCGTAAAGCGAAATCAAAGTTTCCAAAACTGAAAACAGAAAGATGGGCGGATAATTGGGTAGGAAAATAAAATAGGCCGACAATAGGCACACTTAGAATTTAGCCAGGGAGGAAACGTATACTATATGAACATCATGATGACATGACAATTGTATTTTACAACTAAATTGAGGCTTTAAAATTACATGTTACCATTTGGTTGTCTTTAAACAACGGCTTTCACTATTTCAGGGGGTAGAGGTAGATTCCAACCTCAAAATATATGTTCCGCTGAATAGATTTTGCTAGATTTTAAAAATGATATGACCAAATGTCCAGAAATTCAAAACAAAATGGGTTTGAAAACTATTGCAATTGGTGGATATATGCTCAGGTTGCCTGGACCATTCATGCATTTCCCATTTTTGACCAAGCTATATGTGCCAAAGGCTGCTGGTTCAAGACCCGTCCGTTATGTGGCCAAACCATAAATTGTTATGAAAATATGTCACAAGTCAATTGTATGGCTGTGACAGCAGAGACCCTTATTTAATCGTGCAATTGCGAATACAGCACTCTTTTTAACCTTTTTATTATATTTGAGTTGTTTACTTCAAATGAAACTTCCATGTTTCATCCTCTTCACAAATTGTGGTATTAAAGTTGCAGATGCAGGGGAATTATAGTTCTTGATTCTTTATAATTTCTGCTGACTGATACGAGTTAAATTATCTAACCGCTGCCTGCAGGATACTATGTATTACATATTATGTGTGTCAACACAGGCATATTTTTCCCAGGATATCTTTCTTTTTTTCTTCTCCCTTTCTTCACCACCAACTCTTATCTGAAAATTTTCTCGGAAACCATCGGACACGGAAACTGCAAATGTGACATGAGCATAGCCAGATACCTGAAAGTGTGCATGTGATTTGGAATACTTAAGATGTGTTAAATTATGTGAATTGTATGCAAATTAGATTTAAATATCCCCCTCCCCATTTTGTATTTCCAAACAGAGTACACTGGTAACAGTACAGTGGTGACATCATATAGCATTATAATACAGCAGATATAGCAGAAGAGCAGTAAGTATTAAATCTTTCCAACACCTACCTAAACGTTTGTGATATATTGCATCCATGTGTGATATATTGACAGTCCTTAAATTTACATTAATTAGATACATTTAACAATTTAAGTATTTCACATCTTCAAACTTCCATTTACAAGTTTGAGATATACGCTCTTCAAAGTAACAATACGTCAAAGTTGTACCATTTCAAATTATGCTAAATAAGTGAATTTTTATATTTAAATGTTCAACATCTTCAAAACTATGTTATAATTACGTCTCAATTTACAATACAGAAGTTAACGCATTTCAAATAATGCTAATTAGGTCATCAAAGATTTGAGATCTGTGATAAATATTAGCTTCAAAACTAATGATACAGAGACTATGTGTATGTTTATGGTGCCCTAAATGCATGACCATATCTACCTAGTATTATTTGCACACTGTAGAGACAGTTTTGTTATGGAACATATCTCTCCCATTTTAAGGGAGGAGGAGGCAGGGGTTTATTTATTTTGCTTTCGTTGTTTTTTTTTTTTTTTTGGGGGGGGGGTTGTTGTTTTGTTTGAGTTTAATTATTTGCAATGTAGGATGGGTACAAGATGTTTTGTACGAAATGAACATTGTGTGTAACCATACAGCCAATGCTGTTATCTATTATCAAGCCTGGGTATCAATAGGAGAGATCTGGGTTATTTCTAAATTCACCTAAAGATGGTGCTGTCCATCCTGTTCATGGTTGACTGCCCACATCTTGTGGTCACTTTCCATGATCCTCCTTCTTTTGGCAGGTGTAAATTTAACCCCGCTATATGTTGTCAAATAAGCTTTAAACTCTCATTTTATCACACCAAGGTGTGATTGCAGGATGACTATATATGTACTTCAGGTAGATTAGATGATAAATATAAAACTCTTCCTCGTATGCAGCGTGAAACTTTCAGGACTTTTAGATTCACTGTAATGTAATGGGTTTGCTGGCCCACTTTTTCAGCTGACCTCAGATGTCATGGGTTGCTAGGTGTCATAAATATGTACCATGGGAATGAAAGCCTGTGTGTCAAGAAATTTGGCCAACCCAGATAACCTCTCTCTCTCTCTCTCTCTCTCTCCTCTCTCTCTCTCTCTCTCTCTCTCTCTCTCTCTCTCTCTCTCTCTCTCTCTCTCTCTCTCTCTCTCTCTCTCTCTCTCTCTCTCTCTCTCTCTCTCTCTCTCTCTCTCTCTCTCTCTCTCTCTCTCTCTCTCTCTCTCTCTCTCTCTCTCTCTCTCTCTCTCTCTCTCTCTCTCTCGTTTGGACCCACAAACAAATTCATGTAATTTGACGAATTGGTGCCAAGCCCCCTTGGAGTTCCTCCCCTGGGAAGCATCTTCAACGTATTGTAACTGAAAGCACTGTATACTTGAAAATAAAGTTCATATCATACTCATCGCATACCATGCCATGTCATATCATGTCATATCAAATCATATCATATCATATCTTATCCCATAACGGGGTCTTTGGGAGGGTAACGAAGGTGTGTGTTACCGCTATCGCGTCTGCTGTTCCCTATCACATAGTACAGTACCATATTTGGTAAGGAGCGCCATTACTGCCTTGGCTGTCACCTTTGTTCTTGAACTCTCCGGTGCGGCCTAATGTTGTTTCATGTATTTTCAAATAAATTGCCACTTCCTATTTCAGGCCGCTGTTTGGTTTGCAAATAAAGTCATCGTTCTATGTTGTTTCAATTGCCACTGTTTCTTATTCCACGCCATGCACTGTCATGCCTGTTTGCTGCTTGTCAACTGGCTGCGCCATTCGACTGCATTACATTTCTACAAAAAAAAGACCGATTTATCCGGGCTTGGCGGTGTTGGGTGGTTGTGCTTTTCTGCACATTTTTGGCTTTTTTTTTTTTTTTTTTTTTTGCTTAAAAACTCTTGTTTGTTGCTTACTGAAACAGAATATTCCATAGAAACATCATGAGATAAATACAGACCGTCATTCGCGTGTGTTTCTGGTTGGGACTCTTGCAATGATTCTGTACAAGGAAACAACAAGCCGCTTCGCGGCTCGTGATGGTCGGCTAGTGGTTTCCTGCCCAGAATCATTTCGTTCCGACCAGAAACACGGCTCATGAGAGTTTGTATAAATATCATTTCATAACATTTCATGTCATATTATATCATGTGTCGCTTAAACATAGCTACACTGACAATGTGACGCATACTGCTTGATATTAGGAAGCATGTGTTTATGGCGTTCGTTGTTACTTAGAAAATATGATAGTAGCGTGACGTCATAAAGCTTTTATTCCCCTCCCTCATTTTTCTGGTGACTATGGATCAATGTTCATGTCCGTCAGGGGACCCACCGTGAATATCTAAAAAACGTCTTGCAAGCGCAAGCTTCTGTGTCAAGAAGTCTTTTTAATATCTCGATCTCTATGGGTTGCTTAGCCTTTCCGGTTTAAGGGAAATCGACCGAGAGCACAAATCCCGGGGGACAAATTATGAAAATGAGAGAGAATGGAAGTTTTACTGCTGCTGTGAGATGTTACACACACGACGGGCTCTCATTTGCAATCTAAAGTGATCCGCTTAAAGAACATAGCAATCGATAAAGGAGATCCCAGATAGGTGGGGCGGGTCACGCGAAACTATTCCTGCACGGCATGCTGGCCAATTATGATTCCATGTCACTTCGACGTTGGTTTTTAGGTTATGTAAGGAATGAAATTTTAACCATTTCGCTCCCAAGTGCATTGTAAAGGAGCTGCTTAATTACTTAACTCTTTCAGTGCCAACTGCGACTAAAGTGGAGCTACTTACAACGAACTGCTCTAAATTATGAGAAGGATGCAAGATACATGCTCCTTGTAGAAAGACCGTTCATTCAAGTACCATCATGCCTTAGTTACATAGAATATAATAATCTAGGTCAACAACTGTTATGGGCACGCTTTGGGCGCATTGCGGCCACAGCGCGCCCAGGAAAGCTGTTGACTCCGTCCGTGGCACTGAAAGAGTCAAGATCGTCACTTTGTTTCAATAATGTAAAACCTCATTCCTGATAAAATATGCATATGGCCTTTACAGTTGTCCTCTGTTTGTTAGGCATCCAATGATGATGATGATATTGATGAAATCTCCAATCATTGGACAAATAAAAAGAGTATATAGGTGCATATATATTATATTACAAAAAGCGGTGTAAAAGACACATTTACGGACAAGGTACATACAACAGTTCATCTACAATTGCAATGAAGCTAGATTAAGTAACATCATAAGCTAAAAATACCCTGGTAAGTAGTGAGGCAAGTTAGAGCAAGTTGAACAGGGCCTGTTATAATTGGGATGAAAAAGCAAGTGTTCAAAAGAGTCAAACTATTTCATCTTGGGCATCCCCGAGATTGAATACGATAGCCTGGATAAACAATACAACGTAATCATTTACAGTCATGGCATAAATTACTTCGAATCAAATCGGGAAGAGTTTCGCTAGTTTCATTTTCGCGAATTGACACTGTTCGTGCACAAAGATATGTCCTATAATCAATAGACCTGCTTACCGTTGTTGGATCCAGCATGATTTTGTTATCATTTTTATGCTGAGTAAGCATTAAAAGAATGTACAATGTGTCATTTTTTTTAAAGGGGGGGGTGGAATTTTGGCACCAATTGAAATATGTATGGCCACTCATTAGCGGATACTATGCTCATACTGAAGCTCAGTTGACATCCAATGTGGTAACATTTTCGCGAGTTTAATATTACAATCTGGGTCTGCTCACGAAAATGCGGGGATATATTTCCCTTTACAATGAAACGGTAAGTAAATATTAGGTGAATCATCACTCATAACACCGTCAACAAGTGAACCCGTGACGCTTTGTGCAGTCGCTATTACCTAGCATAAAAAGAAAAGTTACACGTTTCTCAAAGGGGATTAAAAGGAAACATTGTGACGTGCAATGGTACACGAGACACAGACTATATAATAATGCTGAATCGTATGATCTTTTACCAACACCAGTGACATTTTTAACAGTTGTCCCTTGAGTAGATTCCAAATTCATAATGCTACTTTTGTTTAGACAGACAGAATTAAATTGACGGGACCCGTAGCGCCTTTCAATTATTGGGCTTCAGACCCCCGAGCAGGCTACCGGCGCCGCTCAACTGATAGATGGCGCCACGTGCTTTCAATTGAGTCAGTGAGCAAACAGACTTTTGTGTTCCCTTAAACTGTTTCTTTCTTTATTTTCTTTCTTTTTGCTTTTTTTTTCTTTTTGCTTTTTTTCTTTCTTTTTTCCTTCTTTCTTTCTTTCTTTCTTTTTATTTCTTTTTTCCTTCACTGTTTGTGAACTTGTCCTCAGTTTTGATCTGGTAATGAAATGAAGCACTAGGTTTGGAATAGTCACCGTGTTGAAAATTATGCAAATTAGGGCCATTTAAAATTTTTAATGTTGAATATCTTCAAAACTATCAAAGACAAAGGTACCCTTCCAGCATCAATTCATAGGTTTATGCATCCAACGGACTACAAATGAAAGTTGTAAAATTTAAATCATGCAAATTAGGGGGACTAGAAAAGTTTAAATATTAAATATCTTCAAAATATTATAGGTAGAAGTGCTATTGTAACTTCAATTTATAAGTTTGTGCTATAGCTGCATCCGGTGATATGAACCACCAATAAAAGCTGTAGAATTATCATTTATGCTAATAAAGGGCACTTGAAAAGTTTAAATGTTAAATATTTTCAAAACTATTATAGGCAGAGATGTCACTTCAATATCAATTCATAGGTTTGTGTTGTAGTCACATCCAATGAAACACAGACGAAAGGTGTAGAATTTTAATTTGTGCTAATTAGGGGCACTTGGGAATTTTAAATGTTGAATATCTTCAAAGCTATTAAAAGGAGAGTTACCATTCACACTTTGATAATCTTCATAGGCCATTTTGCTTTAGGCACATCCAGCTGAACTTTGATAATTTTCATAGGTCATTTTGCTTTGGGAACTACGGAGCCCCAGAGGGAACATGACAGAAAAAAAACATTTTTTGCGTTCCCTCGCAAAACTTTCGCGTTCTCTCGCACTAATTATTTTTTCTTTTACTTATGTCCCTTTGGCTAAAACATGGAGCCCAAGAAGAGCCCCAGAAGGGACATGAGGAAATAAGTAATTTATTGCGTTCCCTCGCAAACTTTTGCGTTCCCTTGCAAAACTTTTGCATGGGAACGCAAAATATTTGTGAGGGAAAAAATAATTCTTTTCATGGAAGGACATAAATTGTAATGTATTATGGCGCCTCTGGGGCTCCAGATACTGCTTTTTGATGTGGAAAAATTTCTTTTGCGTTCCCATGCAAAGGTTTTGCGTGGTGACGCAAAACTTTTGCGAGGGAACGCAGTTTTTTTTTTCCTCATGTCTCCTCTGGGGCTCCGTAGGGAACATCCAATTTATCACAACCAAAAGTTACAGAATATTAATTTATGCAAATTAGGGAAATACACGAAATTTAAATATTGAATAACTTCAAAAATCTATTGCAGATAGAGGTGTCATTCTAACCTAGAATAGGTGACATAGCTGCATCGAGTGAAATATGACCCAAAGTTGTAGCATTGACTTTAACGCAAACAATGCAAATTTACAAAATTTAAATCTTGAGCATTCAATTTCAAAATTGTGATGGATAGAGGTGTCATTTTAACTTCAATTCACAGGTTTGGGGAAAAGGCGCATCCAATGAATCATAAAATCAAGTTGTAGCATTTTGATTTGTGCAAATGATGCAAAAACACAAAATTCAAATCTTGAATAACTTCAAACATATTATAGTTAGAGGTACCCTTCCAACTTCAATTTACATGTTTCTGACACGGCTCAATTGTTTGTGTCTCTTTTGAACAGTTCAATACAAATTTGGTTGCAGGAGTTAAATAAATATTGAATAGGCAGTTTTTAAAAGTTTTCTAGGCATAGATTGATTCTCTGACAAGCAAATCAAATATCTCTTGTATTCTATTCGTAATCCCTGCGGAAGTTACTTAGATACTACTTTATATTCTCAATAAAAGTAACTTTACAGCAATCATGCATGCTGACTTATCGTGATTAAAGGATAAACGCTTTTTACCACCATACGACATACATGTATCAATGGGGTTCTGCTAATATATAACCGAAAAATCCAATGCATACAGGTTGAAATATTGACGAGAAGGAACTGAAGTCAGTGGATATCATTCTGGACGGTTGTTTTTAACTCATTCCATACTATGGTCACAGGCCTTGGTCAGTGGTTCTGGCACTGCCTGGCAAGTCATGCTGCAGCTGCCGCAAGGGCAGCAGCAGCATGACTTGCCAGGCAGCCAGAACCACTGACTTAAGACTATAGGCATGTTGGTACTTGAATAAAGCTCTTTTGATGAAGAATGTAAACGTACAACTGTCGTCTTAAATCTAGGTAAATATACGTAAAATTTAGGGACTGGCATGGAATGAGTTAAGGGCTCACAATTTGCGCAAAGTATAAAGTACATGACGAGTGAAGCCCCATCGGACGCTAACTAACGGTTTCATCGAGGAAATGTTTAAACATCCATTAAAGTGATTAGGAAGGAGAGGGGGTGTTTGCCAGAAATAATTCCTAAAAGTGCCATCTAGTGCAGAGAATGTTATGAACCCTGCCTTTCCTGATGTGTACATATTGGGGTTGCGCTGAGCAGATAAAGCGTTTGAGAGCGTTCTGTTGTATGTTACAAGGCGAGCGCCTCAATGAGGATGCTTGGCATTTCTTCTTTTCTTGTCGAGGGTATACTGTTATCCGATCCCGACTACACAATATCATTTCATTGTATGCTCCTTTTACATTGCAAACTGTACTGTATGGTTCTCCTAACTGCACCCTGACAGAGAACACCCATATTTTCTCTGCGGTTCAAGATTTTATTGTGCTCTCTGAGAGATTCACACAAACAGGTATTGGCTGAGGAATTTTTTGTTTTTCTTACTCAAAACTTTATCTGAATTATGTATCTAGTAAACAAAATTATTAATTACTTTGAACATATTGAGCCCCCGTATCTGTCCTTGGCCAACTGTGATGTCTTCTCACTCTTGTATCGCGGCACGTCGGTGGGCCCTGCCTCACTGTGCAGCGATTGTGTGTCTATTGGTGTCCTGTTTAATTGTTGTCTATTCTTCAACAACAGGGATTTATATAGGGCTAAGCCCTCTTCCGAATTGTTAATTGTAGAGAATATTGCATTCGTACATTGTTGAAAAAAATAAAATACGTTTAAACTAAGGCGAGCGCTGGTCAGTGCTGGCCTGCGTCTCGCCATGCTGAAGTTTCAGCCGGGATTTCCAGCTTCATGTCATGCAGTATTTGTACCTGGATCGCTCTGAAGATGTTCTCATATTGCACCTCCTTCGAACTTATCAGACCATATTATCTTATGATTTTGGAGCCCAGGATATATCAACATTATGTTAAACCCATACATGAATCACTCGCGCAATATGGTCTCCGTGTTTGCAGAGTGCATTTTCACTGTAGTTGGCTCCAAAGCAGACCAAGTTCCGTGTTATCTCTGCTATTGCAGACAAAGTTCGCAGCTTGGGTCTGCTTTTGAGGCACCAAGGCGAAATATCAGACAAAAACGTCAACAAAATAACGCCTAACCTGAATATTATTATAACCCTGGACAGGAAGAGAGAGCCGAGTGGCTGACAACGCTAAGTGGGGAGTGGGGGTGGGTTAGGGGTTTTCCGAACCGGCGTTCTCGGTATTTTTGTTTACCGTACTTACGTAATGGAGGCCCCTTTTTGTTCTGTACCGATTTTCTTTAACTTGCTCTGGGGCCAAGTTGTTACCGATACCAACGTCCTGGGACCCCCACCATCCCCGTCTGAGTAGCATTCTGTGTCAGTAAAGACCATAATGCAACCCATGGAATACATTAATACAAAATTCAGGTGAAGAGAGAATGATCCTGATAAAGTGGGAAAAGGACGGGAACACTAATTCTATGAGAAGCTTTGAGAATCACACCACGCCAGAATGACCTCTGACCTACATGACCAGGCGATATAATTGATGAGCCAGGCCCCAGTGTTGGAAAATCGATATTGTCTCGACATCGTTCTGTTCCTGCAGACGGCACATTACCAAATTGGGATTCTCATGGGAGTGACTGGGGCCATACTTCACAAACTGGCGAAGTATGCAGGTCGTCAATGCAGATCGAATTTTACATTCATGTATTTCACCCGACATATATATATATATATATATATATATATATATATATATATATATATATATATATATATATATATATCGTACTTAGAGTAAATCCCTTGAGCCGTATTTGACACTTATCTTCCGCCACGCGTATCATATACAATTAATGTCCGTACACTTATGTTTGACATGAAACCGCATTAATCATTTTCATATATTCAACAAATGTGATCATTTTTATCCTTGATAAGTTGCTCAATTAATGCAATCTTCCGATTAAAAAATTGTATTATATTTACCGTATTTCCTGTACTGTACACCAGAAGAAAATTTATTTCCTGTAGTCTGCGGTGAAGAATTTTTATTCCCTGTACCAGTGTACCACGACCCTTCTCCACCCCCAACGCATGCGTCTATCACGTGAAGTACTTTTCATAGGTTCATTTGTAAGTGTCGGGTGCAAAACGATGCATACATTCATACATTTGGGCCCTGAATCAGTCTGAGTCCTCTTACTGTTAGGCACCAGCTTCGGAAGCCTGCTGCTGTCATGTCGATGATTATATCCAGCAATGATTATATATCTAAGACAAAGCAAAGATGCAGCAAGGAACTACCTTTGCAGTTATTTCGTTGACTTCAATTCTATTTGGGAACAATGTAACAATCAATAGAAGGGTTGCCAGATGACCGTCTCTTGAGTTGCCTGAGATAGAGCAGCTGCCATTTTGATCTGAATGCATTTGGGAGCTATATGAATCAGCACGACTTAATTTGAAGAAGCAAACTGATCCTTATGACCAAATGTGGATTATATGTGACCCAGTTGTGCCTGTATTCATAAACGCGTACAAATATTTAGCGAAAAAGAGCTGCAGGAAATATGTTTTAAATTTGAAGCTAAAAAAAAAGTGAAAAATTCTTCACGGATATTTTACGATTATAAAACGATGTGTCCGGAATTACTTATAACTTATCTGTTTGTCCTATAAAAAGATCAAAATTCAATCCCTGTAAACTCCATGGCAAATCCACTCAATGACTGCGACTAAACGGACACCTTAATTTATCAAGATTATCGGATTCGATGCACAAATTTCGAAAATTCAAAGTTTCCAACAGCTAAATTTATTAACGGGCTACTAAGCATATTTCACAGCTATATTCGTATGAAAATGATCAATACCATGGTTAATATGGTGCAACCAATTTTCTAACCATTTTTTGCTTTCGGCTTCAGCTCCAAAATAGTCACATTTTCTTCATGTTGCATTTGTCACAAAAATATGTCTAAATAAAATATCTAAAATCGATCTTTGTTGACCCATGGAATACGAAAGGAGACAGGAAAGAACTACAACCAATTCTCAATAGGAGAGGTCACAATTACCTATTATTTGTGTATTCAGCTGAATATACAATCCAATACACAGAATTCTTTGGGGCGAGAGATGTGTATTCTAATGGATTGTATATTAAATTAGCCTCCAAGTAAAAGACTACTTTTAAAACTGCAACCAAAAAAATATGACCCTGAGTGTCTGAAATGCCCTCTACAGGAGAGCAGCAGAAGTTTCTATTTTTGCTGTCTCCTATTTGACATGTATCTATATATACATGGCAACATCGTCAGATTTTTGCTAAATAAAGATCACTTTAATCATAAATCTCTTGAAGATATAATGCATTAGCAATTAAAAAGGCAAAATATACAACTTTTGTTTCCGCGCATGTTGCGCATATGATGCTTTGGCCACCAAAGGGAGTTACATGCAACAGAATATTTTCTTGTATTTATGTTACTAAATCGTTTTCAGTCGTTGAGTGAGCAGCAAAAGCGACGGTAATGTCAAACGCCGTTTCACATTTCTACTTGAATCAAACACTTCACCAGTTGTTCTATTTCAAATGGAGCGAAATACAAAATGTTCCATTTTTTCCACAACCCTCTTGGCGCCAAAGGCAACACGACTGTTAAAGGATTACTCGCACTTATAAATTACTTTCATCTGATGGCCATATTATGGGGATTAAAATCTTATAAAAGAACTGTTTCCTTCCGCCACCAACGCACGCCCATAACGATAAAACCTAAGTGTGATCAATTGTGAAATTACTTCTGGCCTTGGGAAGGAATGTTTCATCGTTACTTCTATTTTACACACACACACACACACACACATAAATATATATATATATATATAAATATATATATATATATATATATATATATATATATATATATATATATATATATATATATATATATATATATATATATATATATATATATATATATATATATATATATATATATATAAATACCAGCGGGACTCGAACCTGCAACCTTTGGCACCAGTCACCCAGCTGAAATGGGAATTTATATATATATATATATATATATATAAATTTAGTCACTGGAGCCCAGTCCCAAATAAAAAGAAATATCATTCATCACAAAAAACATTTACAGTGAAGAACCTGCTGTGTAAAATGATGCAGACAAACTTGTTCCAAATAGTTAAGTTTTCAAAGGTCGCCCGCATGTGTAGCATATTCTATGCCAATATCAAAACAAGGCTAGAAATGTATGCGTAACGGAGATTTAGAATAGTGGAAGGGTTATGTGAATGCCTATAATGCCGAAAGAGTATGACCTTACTCGCTACTAGAAATGAGATACAAAGCTAGTCCCTTGTCCCTGTCTTTATTGAAGACCTGGGACTGTATGCAATTGCCTACCTTCTTGGCAAAATATAGATGATTCATGGATGCAACGTAATTTGCAAATAACATTGACATCAACCCTCTGGTGAATGTATTTTAACTGTTTTTACATGTAAAGCTAGTCTCCGGCCCTGTTTTAATGAAGTCCAGGAACTACACATTTAACAACTTTCTTGGCAAAATGGATACTTCTTGGAAGAAACCTGATTTGTAAATTACATTGACACCAACCTGGCGAACGTGTTTTACCTTGTTTAGTCTACATCAAACAGAAATGTGGTAACAAAGATAATAGTTCTTTTCCGGAATTACTTATAACTTATCTGTTTGTTCCATGTCTTTCAGGCAAACCAAGGCAAGGCATCGGGTTTATTTTACCAACAGTTGCAAAATGGTCCAAGCATGCCATGTACTGGCGCTCCTGGTGAGCATATTTGGAACTTCAGTGGTACAAGCGCAATGCCCAACTGGATGTAAATGTAACTATCAAAAGTATACTATCGCATTCATGCAGAAGACAGACTTACGGAACATACAATGTGCAGGAGCAAAACTGAAAGAAATGCCAGATATACCAGACCAAACTGGCTGGCTGAATCTAACTGACAATGAGATCACAGCAATAAAAGCAAGCACTCTAAAAAAACTCAACTCGAGTACCATCTTCGAGTTGTATCTAGATAACAACAAAATTTCCGACATACCCAGTAATACATTCAAAGATCTAAAGAACGTTGCAGTGATCAGTCTTAAGAACAACAAAATATCTACAATTCGTACATCTGCCTTTGCCAAAATCTCAGGTTATAAAAAAAAAGAAACCACTGGAAGCCCGAAGGCAAAGCTTCACCTGGCTGGTAACCCCATTGCCAGTATTGAAGCTGATGCCTTTACCGATGCAAAGAATCTAAACATCTACTTTGGAAAACAGACGAAAGGAAAATTAACCATCAAGAAGAATGCCTTCCGCAAATGTGATGCTGACGAAATAAACTTTGAAGGTATAAAATCCCTGGACGTAAAGGGTAAAAGTTTTCTTGGAGCAAAAGTTAGAAAAATTAGTCTGAAGTTATGTACGCTTTCTATTGAAAATGAGGGATTTTGTGGGGTGCAGTACAAAAGAGGAGATACCTCAAGTACTACATGTGGTTCGTCCAACGAGAGTGGACAGTTGGTGTTGGACAGCAATGAGCTGATTGATGTACCTACAAATATGGTAAAAGACTCTGACCCGTTTATCATAACTCTTAAGAATAACACCCTTTTGCACATCAAACCTCATGCTTTTAATGGAACCAAAAGGCTATGTAGGTTGAAGCTGATAGATAATGCTTTCGGTACTCTAGAAGCCAACAGCATGAGTGGTATTATAAAGGAAAGCAAGGGTAAAGTCTATTCGTCAGCATCGTATCCAATGATTTCTATTGAAAACAACAAGTTCAGTTCAATAGACAAAAATGCGTTCCAAGGATCAAAAGATGTTTCCCAATTAATTATCAAGCACAGTGGAGTGAAACACGACCTACGAATACGTTCTGAAGCTTTCAATGGTTTGGAGGTGGTTCTGGTAAGAATCAAGGGGTTTAATTTTACTTTGGAAAAGGATGCATTCAAGGGACTTACGGTCACAACAAATGCTCTGTTTATCGAAGATAGTAACCTGCCATCTATTTGTGCATACATGTTCACTGGTTTGAAAGCCACGGCTGTAACCATTAGCAACTGTAAGGTCAACTATGTGGATGAAGCTGTGTTCAAAGATGCAGAGATCTCCACCGCGGTGCGTATTGAAAAAGGAAATGACCTGGTGTGCTCGGATAAGCTCTACTGCAAATGGAAGCGGATGTTAAATAAAATCACGCTGATGTGCAAGGAGGAAAGTGGTCGCGAGGTTGACATGACATTATACCAAGAGCCTGAGAAATGTCCCAAGAAGGAAAATGCCCCAGCAGGTGTGTGTGTTCCCCCCAAATCAGAAACAAGCTCTGGGGATCTTCTCAGATCTGTCCCACTGACAACCGCTCTGATTGGGATCCTGGGATTACTGATTAGTTTATTATCGTGATCTGGCTTGGTGCTTCTGTTGTATCCCTAAGATATAGCAATGATGACTTCAAAGGCTGGTTCTCCAACAAGATAGTGCAATTGGGCTTACCTTTGCCTTGAGCGAAGAGTCTTGTACTTTCTGTGACCATTGACCAGTAATTGCATAAAAGTAGCCTCTTAAATGCTACTACTCTGCAATGCGCATATCATGCGTGGTCAAATGAAGTTTCTTCAGTAGACGGAGACCGAAATTGCAGTAACATAATGTTTGTCAACACATTTGATAAAGCTATATCTCGTATAAAAGTCTCGTTATAGTAGATTTTGTCTGAGGCTACGTTTATGTTTTAAGCTTAGGCACAATATTAGTTTGCAGGGTATGACAACTTGGGAAAACGTGCCCCTATTCTAGTTTCAACTGCACAGAAAAACTTATGTATCTTTACAGCGGTTTTAAAATTGTTTGCACCATCAGCTTTCCCTTTTCCCCCAGGAGCATTCGATCATTGCAACAGTTCACGTGAACTATGCATTTTCTTGTGGTATTACTTAAAGAGACAAAAAAAAATGAAAATCTCATGCAACATTTTATTTGGATGCAGGTTGCAAAAATTATACATAAATACACTCATGTGTGTGTGTATTTTTCTCATCTTTTAAATCCATAACCTTTAAAACTGAAAAAGTTGTGTGCTGAACTTTGTGATAGTCTGAAAGTGATCACCAGTGTTTATGTCTGTGTGGAATTAATGTGGCTGTCTTGTAGTTGCTTCGGTCTTTACACAGAATATCCAGACTGTCACCGTCAGCATCAGTTTATGCATAGAAAAAAACATTTCAACTCAATTTTTAAATTATAGTAGAATTGTAAACTTTTCACCACTGGTGATACTTAAGATGCAGATTTGCAAAATATAATATACATTTAAATCGCATGATATTTAAGAATAGTAAATGGAAAACAGATTGTTGGTAAATTCGTAATAAGGAATTGGCAGCAGATAAAGACTTTATAGAAAATACGTGTTATTGATGCTTTTATGTTAGGAGTATATTTTCTCTCTACATCGTGGTAAACTATGTGACAGTTTGCCAGATTTGTTTACTGTTGCGCCTGGTGTCAGCTTAACCCATGCTCATTATCATTTATAAATGTTTTACTAGAACGTATGCGAGAGTCATTTTATACATTTATATGTAATATATCTCTACACAAGTGATAAGTTTGATACACCGATGATATGACAATATTGAAAATTTTCATTATGACCATTGAGGCATATGGTAAACTGTATAGCACTGCCACGCACCTGCTTCCGTAGGTGCATATTCCATAACATGAACCATCAATACAGGTTCTGACGTGATAAGTTCAAAACCTAAATTTTTTTATGTTTATGCCGTGATAAGAAGCCAAGGTAAGTGGGGTAATACCATATCGTGCTTGATCAAACTACATATACTTAGGCAAATTAAATTAAATTAAAGCAAAACTGATGACGACGCCATCAAATTTTTTGTGAATTATTGAAACCGCAAAGGTATAAATTTACAAAGAGGACTTGAAAATCACATCAAAAATATTACGGTCGGTTAACATTATTTTGCTGATATGTAAAGTTTTATCTGGCAGAGATGTCACCGACCGCCCTGAATAAAAAATATCCGATCTGTTAAAAAAATTATTTGAAACCCATACCCCTCCCTCATTTTTTCACTAGATGTGAACTCCTTAGACAAAATGGGGGGAAATTTTGGAAATCAAAGTTCAGGACAAATTACCTGAATTCAGGTAAGTTCCTGAAAAGTGGCATCTCTGATCTTGTGCAAGCAGTGCAGCATTATGATTGCAAACAGGTCCTAAATCTACATTTTTGCAGTCTATTTAAATCATCGTTCAGTGTATGTGAAAACGACATGATAAAGACTGCGTCTCAACGGCTCTATGATACACCCGGATAAGTGCACACGTGGCACGTTATTCGTAAATGGGTCCCATTTGGCCATCATTCGTAACAGCATCATAACCTAAAGTTGAACTATCATTTTGTTGCATGCCTGATATGAACAAAAATCTGAGGATCAATGGACATAAAGGTCGTCTAGGGATGACCAAAAGGTCGTCTAGGGATGACCAAGAAGTCGTCAACAAATTCAAATTTATATGCTTGCCATTATTTGTGGTGGAAGTGATGATATTGATGCGTGTAGGTAATGTGTTTAAATCGCCAAAGTCGGATTTAATCAGGGTATGGCCGTACGGTAATATATATATTACATAAACATCATTAATTTAGAAAGCTTGTCACGGAGTTGTCGTTAATAGTAAAATTAATCTTCGTATTACAGTGATAGTACCCTTGTGAGGGTAGTAACGTTATACCGTAAATAGCTTCATGTCAATATAGGTAAGCTTTACGATCATGTATGTTATCATCAAACTATAATCTTCCTTCTGAAGTAAACCAGATACATGGGGGTTTTTTTTGTTTTGTTTTTTTTTTGTTTTTTTTTTGTTTGTTTTTTTTTTTAATTGGGCGTGGGTATCAATATTATTGTTGTAAATGCTATCATACGATCATAAGGCAGTGTTGATAAAACTGGTTCTGTAGCCATTCCATGTGATGTGTGTAGCTTGATCACCCCAACAGCTCTGTTTCATATGGTGAAGAACTTCTTTGGTGCTGGGATGCATTAAGTTCCATTTTTTCAAAACCACACTGTCTTTATGCAAGTGGATGTATGTATTTTTTCCCTTTCTGCCACTGCGATTCTGATAGGCATACACGTAGTTTTGTTTCCCTTGGTCAACACGGATCTAGTTGGGCACATTAAAAGTCGAAATTGCCAGGTTGCCCTTCCTTGCAGTATGTTTATCCCGTATGCCTCAGAGTTACAAGACACCAGTCATATGTATGATGTACACGCAATTTTCTAATTGATAATTAGAATGGTGAATAGATAGCCCAAACTGAGCGTCACAGTACTGACGTCATAAATCAGTCACAAAAATACCATGTTTAGTCCTCATATAGACCAAGTTAATGAACTACAGACGATAACCCCAGTAAAAGTGTTCTGATATTTCATGAGCGGAAACAGTTCTTGTGCAAACTAACAAAGCACCAAAGCTGTATGCAAACTTGACAAAATCAAACTCCATCTTCGTAAAATAACTGACATTTGATGCGTCCATGCGTCAGGACTCTCGCTTTCTGCCATACGCAGTCTCGTGTGACCTGAATGTGATCAGGTTGGGCAGCAAACTAGAACATAAGCGAAAATCCTTTCTGGATATATTAATGCTGGCCGTTTTCAAATCCTGTCACAATAATACCCCCCAGTTTCTTCGTTGTTTGACCCCATTTACCAGCCATGTACACATAGCCTGCTTTTCATAGCCAGGTTTTGTGCAGTGTGTACAATAAAGACTCGTATTACAGGGTTTTTTTGATCTCCTGAATAAAGCTACATTCAACTGAAGCAACTGGCGTTCAGCGATGGATTTTAACAGCGGATAAACACAATAAAGGCGATAATAGTAAATTGTGGGCATACAATTTTCGACATATTATCGTGTGTCTGCACAGGGGACCAGTTTACCTCAACCAAGCTCAGGAACTGTCATGGTCCGTCATATGGTAAGCCAAACGTGCAAAAAATCACAAATATGTCTTATTTCGTTTATAGAGGCATCGTTACCTGTATTACAATAGCCGTATCTCTATTATGAATACTGACATTTCTGCTAGAAATAGATTTTGTTAATTCAGTTACACATATTTGTAGTTCACGAATAAGTGTTAATCTTTTACGTACATATATTTTATTAGAAATAGAGATTTGTTATTTCTGTTACAGGTACCAATTTCTTCTAGAGATATTGTTTTATTTGGCGAGAATATAACTTGTTCAAATTATGATATCGCCATGTTTGTTGAATGGAACGTATCTATATTTCTAACATATATATTTCCATTTCTTGCAAAGATATCTCCATTCATCTGTCTCTTTTGGCAACGTTCATGTAATGATGGATACCTTTAGTACACGCGCATGGGCAATTTAGTGATGGCTTAGTAGCTCTGACAATTGTTGAAAAAAGCAACAATGTTGATGAAGCAGCCCAGACGCGAGTTTCCGCCGTGGGGTATACAGAGTTTAACGGTTTCCGAAACTGCTTATGGCATTTGAGAAATAGAAGAAGCCAAACAGGTATGACGTTCACACACCGTGCATCATGTTATATAGTCTGTACAGTTAGTGATATCAATAAAGCTCATCTTTATGTAAGGTACAAACCCTTGCCGGGTACTGAAAAGAAAAAAAGTAGTTAGGTTTAGTAATGTCAGTAGTTTTCAGTTTGTTTCTATAAAGTTTGTCTTATTTCGAGACATTTGGCTGCTCAAGTTTGTCATCATCAGGTATCATTATGTAGCCTGCTTTTATGCATCAATAAAATAGCGATATCTTTATCTTACAACGAAAGCTCTGTTTGAAAATACATATTTGGTAATTTCTTACCATCATAGATACGTGTATTTGTAATAGAAATATCTATTTTTGATATAGATACTCCTGTTTCTAATAGATATATCTATATTTCTAGTTGATACATTTATTTCTGATAGAGATATCGCTATTTGTACTGGAGATATCTATTTCTAAAATAGATATTTGTATTTCTGATTCAGATATACCTGTGATGTTTTCAGGTTTGGCTTGCTATACCATCGTAGTGAACGCTACTGAATAAACATTTATGCAAGCTTAACATTCTTATACTAATATAGGGGTAAATCTTGGTGTGTATTCTTAAACTTTGTGTGGCTAGAATGATACTAAGTAACAGACTTTTTGAAGCAAAAGTAAAGACAATTGGGTGTTTATTGGTGCTTTTGCGAAGGGAATGGTTAATGGAAGACAAAGTTTAACCCCTGGCAGCATTTATATTATACTATTACTAGGAAACTGAATCTTGTTATACTTTGTCTAGAAGATTATTGCGTAGTCGGACGGGTAGGATAATTCGTAGGCCTACATTAGAATCACTGTTCAGGCTAAGATGTATTGGATACATTGAAAGGACTAAAAGTTAAAGAGGACATATTGATAGAATCCATATGGTGTTTATAGCGTGCTATGTACTGTGTGTAAAGTTTTATGCCATTAAAGTGTGCAAGATTGTCGCTTCTGATGTGTCCATGGAGTTTCATTTTGAATCTAAAATGCACAACAGGGAAGAATGGAGCGCTGTCGGGAAGAAGATCCATGCATGTTTGGAAAAGTCACGTCATAAATTCGTCGTTTCGAACGTAGCATCTGGTACTTCCCGAGCCATATTTAAGCAAACATTTCCATCTTCCTTTGATAAATATTCTTCTTTTTTTCCAAAATACTAGTAATAACCTGCTTGACAACACAGGTACCGACTCTTGTTTGGCCATATCACGCCAAGCTAGACTAGGCAATCAGGTATGCAGTTGTGGTAGGAAATTAATATGCATGTCTTTATTGGGATATCTAATTTGGGGGATCGAAATTACATTGTATGACATAAGCAAATGCGTTCAACCCGTAATAATGTGGCCAGTTTAAATCTCTCTCTCTCTCTCTCTCTCTCTCTCTCTCTCTCTCTCTCTCTCTCTCTCTCTCTCTCTCTCTCTCTCTCTCTCTCTCTCTCTCTCTCTCTCTCTCTCTCTCTCTCTCTCTCTCTCTCTCTCTCTCTCTCTCATGTACAATCGATTTTCACCCTAAAATATCGTTCAGCATTTGCAGTGATCTTGAATTTAAATGTGGGCCCAGTAAACGAAACTTCAATTCTCTGCGTTCAATGTGGTTCAGGACATTGTTCCCGGAAGAACAATTGTGAGGAAGAGATGTTACATTTGGTCTGAATAAGAGATGTTACATTTGGTCTGAATAATTAACCCCCCCCCCCCCCCGTTAAAACAGGAGCGCTATGTGAACAGCCTATGCTCAGCTGATCTAAGCTTATTCGTAAAATCAAAGCTGCACCTGAATGGACCTGTGTTGTTTAGGTGAGTGCACATAACATTTTGAAGTATTTCTAAGATATACCTGAAGACTCCCCAAACATAACCTTGCCCTTATAGAGGACTATAATCTTGTGTAATATGAATGCCCCAACTCAAAAAGCACTTGACATTTTATGCAGAAAGCAAATTCCACTTTAATGACTCTGTTTAATCCAAATTTTTGATCCAAGACAAATTGAACAGACATGGTAGAGTAACATCTAAGGTACACTGACACCAAGTTTGAAGTGAATTTTGGCAAACAGCTTTCGAAATGCAGTCAAAAATATAAATGAGCATTACAATGCCCATTGACTTACAAATCGTTAAAAATCAGGAATTCAAAACAATGACACGCAGCGAACGACTTTGTTTGACCCTTTCACAGGAACATTTCCACCAGGTGTCAGCTGAATCTGAGTGGCGGTTCAGGAAAAGTCGAAAATAGCGAAAACACACCAAAACAATAAAAATAGATAAATAAATAAAATAGAAACAATTACAGTGCCACCTGATGAACAACTTAAAATCTAGGAGTCCCTAGGAATGTTCCAGTGTGATATCAAAGTAGTTGGATGAGCGGTTTCAGAGAAGATCTTTCCATAGTTGTCTCCCAAAAAGAACATAAAAAATATTAAAAATGCAAAAATCACTAAAGCGTGACCATTTGAAGAAACATGGCGGAGACACGGTACAATGGCACCAAGTTTGAAGTGAATCTGGCTGAAGGTTTCAGAGAATAAATCGAAGAATGCGAATTAGCATTGGAATGGACATTGGCTTAACAGTACATTTATTAGTAATCAATAGGAAAGGGACATTTACCGATAAGTACCCGAATTATAAGACAAATTGTTAAAAATCAGAAATCCATGGCAGTGCCACCTAGTGAACAGCTTTATTTGACCTTTTCACACAGAATATATCAACCAAGTTTCAGCTTAATCTGAGTGATGGTTCTTGAGAAGCTGAAAATACCGAAAACACACAAAAATTAAAAAACAAAAAAAATAAAATAGAAAAAATTTGCAGCGGCCCCTGGGGAATAAATGAAGAATCAGGAGTCCCTTGTTGTGTTTCTGTGTTATATCAAAGCAATTGGGTGCTTGGTTTCGGAGAAGAAGATTTTTAGATATTTGCCCCCCCCCCCCCCCCCCCCCCATCCCCCGCAAAAGACAAATAAAATAAAATATCACTGGAGCATGACCGTTTGAACAAACTGGGTATTCAGTCAGCCAAGGTACATTGGCACCAAGTTTGAAGTGAATCTGGCTGACAGTTTCAGAGAAGAAGTCGAAAATGTGTATTAGCACAAAAATGTCCATTGACTTGGTACATGTAGTACATGGTAATCAATAGGAACGGTGCACTTACCGATCGGTACCCGAATTTTTAAAAATGTTAAAAATCAGGAATCCACCGCAGCGTCACCTTGTGAACAAGCTTATGTGACCCTTCCACAAGGAGCATATCCATCATGTCTTATATTAATCTGAATGACGGTTCTGGAGGAGAAGTCGCAAATAGCGGAAGCACACAAATAAATCATTGAAAAACAGACAAAATTGCAGCACCACCTGGCGAACAAAATCAGAACTAAGAGTCCGTAGAAGTGTTTTAGCTGATTACGATCCTGACATCATAGTAACCACTGAAACTAATCCCAAAAATCCTAGGTTTTCTATGACTAGGGCTGATCTTCAAATTAGTGGATATGTTCTATATACCGACGACGAAGCCCAAGGCTCACGTGGAGTAGCAATTAATGTGAGAGAAAGTATTAATTCCATGGAAGCTTTTCAGTTGGATTCATCTCAGTTTAAGGAATTTATTTCAGTGGAAATCAAACTCAATGCAAATGACAAACTATTGATTCTTGCAATATATCGTAGTCCAAATTCTTCATCAGCCAACAATGAAGAATTGAACAATTTGATTAGAAATATCGATATACATGGTTACTCTCATTTATTACTGTTGGGAGACTTCAACTATCCTGAAATAACTTGGGAAAGTGGCGGTGGACACACTAGATCAACAAATTCTGAGGCCTGGAAATTTTTAGAAGCGACAAGAGACTCATTTCTTTTTCAGCATATAGACTTCAGTACCAGGTATCAAATTAATCAAGCAGCAAACGTATTGGATCTACTTTTTACAAATGAAGAAAATATGATAAGTAATATTGACACTAGTCCTCCTGTGGGGAAAAGTGACCATCTAGTTGTTACATTCAAATTTAATTGCTATTCATCAACAAGCAACAGAGACAGGTTAGTCTACTTTTATGATAAGGGAAACTACTCAGCTATGGAAACAGAACTGGACATTGATTGGGGCTTACTATTACAGGGAAAAGATATTGAAGATTGTTGGAAAATCTTTACAGAGAAATTGAACACAGCCATTAATAATCACATCCCGCACAAAATCATGCAAGCTCATAAAAAATCAAAAGTAATCTGGATCAATCACAAGGCGAAGAAAAAGCTAAGAAGGAAACAAAAAGCTTGGAAACAGTATAAATTATCCAGATCACTTGATGACTTTAATAAGTATGCCCAGGCAAGAAATCAAGCAAGATGGGCAACACGAAAAGCTGTAAAAGATTATGAAAAACTAATCGCCCAAAATGTTAAGAAAAATCCAAAATTATTTTGGATATACGTCAAATTTAAAGCCAAAACTAAGGAGAATATCCCTGACCTTGTGTCTGAACAGTCATAAAATTAGTAACACCGATCATGATAAAGCTGAAATCTTGAATGAATTTTTCAGTAGTGTCTTTACAGAAGAGGATACACAAAATATTCCTACAGTAAACATGAAAGTAGTAACTCAAGAGTTCCAAGACATCAAAATTGATGTAGATGACATATATAATAGACTCAAAAATTTAAAAGTAAACACCTCGGTGGGGCCGGACAACATTCATCCAAGAATATTGAAAGAACTTTCAACAGTGCTGAAATATCCAATTCAACTAATTTTTCAACAGGCAATCAATGAAAGTAAAATTCCAAAAGACTGGAAACTTGCCAACATCACTGCAATTCACAAAAAGGGCCCCAAACAACTTTCAAGTAATTATAGACCCATTAGTCTGACTGCTGTACTATGCAAGCTGCTGGAATCCATTATAAAGGCTGAAATAACGAAACACATGGACAAATTTAACTTGTTTGCTAAACAACAACATGGTTTTATTAAAGGTAGATCAACCATTACGCAGCTATTAGAATGCTTAGACCAATGGACTGAATGGTTTGAGCAGGGAGTGCCTGTGGATGTTATTTATTTAGATTTTCGAAAGGCATTTGACTCTGTCTCACATCAACGTCTCCTAAAAAAAATTAGAAAGTTACGGAATTACTGGGAAAGTATAATCATGGATAAGTGACTTTTTGTCTGACAGAAAACAGAGAGTATGTGTAAATGGAGCTCCTTCATCATGGTCTGAGGTAATCAGCGGCGTCCCTCAGGGAAGTGTGTTGGGGCCCCTGCTTTTTGTTTTATATGTGAATGACATTCCTGATGTTGTTAAATCATTCATTAAACTTTTTGCTGATGACATAAAAATGTTCAAACCTGCAATTAACATTACTTATGGTATGGAGCTTCAGAACAACGTAAAGCGTTTACAACTATGGGAAAAACAATGGCAACTCACTTTTCAACCTCCAAAATGTACAGTTTTGAGATTAGGAAATAACCATCCTCACTACCAATATGAAATGACTTCTTCAGATAGAAATATTAACCTAGCTGAATCAGTCGCTGAGAAAGATTTAGGGATGTTAATCAGTAAGGATTTGTCATTTGATGATCATATACATAACATTGTGAAAAAGGCTAATCAAATAACCGGTCTTTTGTGGCGATCCTTTGAATATATCAATGAGGAAACCTTCCTACCTCTTTATAAATGTATGATTCGTTCACATCTGGAATATGCTGCACCTATATGGTCACCAGGGAAGTGGGGACTGGTTGAGTTGATTGAATCTGTCCAGAGAAGAGCGACCAAGAGGGTACCAGGTTTAAGTGTTTTATCATATGAGGACAGGCTGAGAACACTCAAATTGCCTACTCTGGTTTACAGGAGATTAAGAGGTGACCTCATTTGTGCTTACAAGTACACGCATGGGGAATACTATGATCTGGATACCTGCTTACCACCCTTCCTGGAAAATGCAAGATCAAGAGGTCACTCATTGAGACTCTTAAAAATAAGGAACATTTCGAATGTTCGCAAATATTTCTTTGGTCAAAGGATTTCAGACTGGTGGAATACATTACCGAGTGACATTGTACATGCTCCTGACATATTAACATTTAAAAATAAGTTAGATTCACATTTTAAGCACCATCCAATTTTGTATACTTATAGAGCACTAGATCATCCTCTTAAACCCAATATGACAATTGTGTAATGAACTGTGAGCGGCTTATATGGAATAATATTTCCTACCAAGCCGTAATTATCTAATCTAATCTAATCTAATGTTTCTGTGTGGAATCAAAGTAATTGAGTGAGCAGTTTTGGAGAGGAAGAGTTTTTAAGATTTGCCCGAAAAAAGAGCAAAAATATTCATAAAAAATCCAAAAAATCACTGGAGCCTAACCATTTGAAAAAACGTGGTACAGACCCCACCAAGCATCACATGGATCTAGCCACGGTTTTAGAGAAGCAAAAAATTTTAATTATTGACAATGGACAGACGACGGACGGACGGACGGAAAACGACGGACAGAGGACCATAAGATAAATGATGATGATGATGATGATGATGATGATGATGATGATAATGATGATGATGATGACGACGACGACGATGACGAGCGAAGTTCGCTGTTATGGTCAGTATGGCACTTTTTTTCCATGGTCCAACTGGCGACTACTGGAGGCGTCTACTGGAGCCCGTAGGTCCGCCAAAGTGGGCCATGATTGGTTTGAAAAAACACCGCACTTTCCGCCAAGGGTACGGCGTGGTAAGGACCAGTGAGGGCGATGATTGATTAATATACAAATTAAATTCTATAAATTGAATGAAACAAAAACCGAGGATGTCTAATTTCGCTTCTTGAGTTATTTTCCCGTACTTTAAATGGTAGGCCTAGTGATATGATATTTTATATGTTTCTAGGAAACATGTTTGCAGCGTCCTTCAGGAAACATGTGAATCGATGTTGCCCCACTGATGTATAGCCATGCGGTCATTGTAAGCGTGCGGACTTAAAAAGACAGGGCCACATCCTGATCGGACAAATTTGTCAACAATGGAGCATAATCTTTTCGAAAAAGTTTGGCGCAACTCGGTACGGCTCAGGAGCTTCAGCTTCAGCTTCAGCTTCAGCTTCAGCTTCAGCTTCAGCTTCAGCTTCAGATTCAGATTCAGATTCAGATTCAGATTCAGATTCAGATTCAGATTCAGATTCAGATTCAGATTCAGATTCAGATTCAGATTCAGATTCAGATTCAGATTCAGATTCAGATTCAGATTCAGATTCAGATTCAGATTCAGATTCAGATTCAGATTCAGATTCAGATTCAGATTCAGATTCAGATTCAGATTCAGATTCAGATTCAGATTCAGATTCAGATTCAGATTCAGATTCAGATTCAGATTCAGATTCAGATTCAGATTCAGATTCAGATTCAGATTCAGATTCAGAATCAGAATCAGAATCAGAAGAAGAAGAAGAAGAAGAAGAAGAAATTGGCCCTCTGAAAACATAACAAAGAAATCTAGGTCGCCAACCTGGGACCCAGGTTATCATATATAAAGCTCCGCTTTTCACAACATTATGTATGATGTGCTCACATATTCAGTCAGTTACCCGGCAACGACGGGGGGGGGGGGGGACCAACAGGACTGAATAATTCTATTAGCTAAATTATGAACAGAATACCCGAGACTTTTCTTTATTGGCGGAACGTCACACAAACACTTTAATGGATTTGTGGGTCCAATGGACATCTGTTCGGAAGTGTGCAAGTCCAACGGCGTTCCCAAGTCAGGAAACAAAAAAGGTGGAAAGGTAGACAGCACTGTGAGTGACAAAATGGGCGTATGCCTTTTGGCTGTAGTGGGAAAGCACAGGTAAGTGCATGGAAACCAATTTAAGTGATCTATGGTGAGTAATGTTTCTTAATAATAGTTTTACCGTTGAAAAACATATTTGTTGATCAACTCGAAAACAAATTTGCGCAGGAAATTCTGATTTTTGATATTCCGAAGGTCAGAATGGGGTCAAAATTCGACATTTTCATCCAAGAAATGGTCATTTTCCACAATTGCAAAACAAAAATCGGGCAGAATGAGCATTTTTCAACCTTTGCATGAAGAAAATCCAGTAATTTTTCTCACTTTTGAAAAAAAAGGGGGTCAATATTCAAACCTGAGCTCATGAAAGGGGGGGAGGGGAGGGTCAAAACTCTGCATATGTTGGAAAATAAGTGGTCATTCCCGCGGAGCCTATATACCTACCATTATAGTTGGACCCCCCCCCCGCTATCGACAAGTCTACATGAATAAAACACTGCTTGAAATGACTTTTTTGTGCATTTATTTCACTTTAAAGCAATGTATGGAATAACTAAAAACCATAGCTCGTTTGGGTATCTAGGCCCACAGAACACACTGTTCTGTGGTCCCAGATACCCGCACTCGCTAAAGTGTGTCTGTGTATAACATATTTCATGGAAATTCATCATGTTCATAACCACAATTGCAATTCTTGTTATAAGGGTAGCTTGCGATAGGACAAGTTACACTTAATGCAAAGCATGCATGACCCGATGCCAGTTTGCTTTAATGACGTGGTTTTACCAGTAAATTGTAGTTTCATTCACATTTCTTTTCATCGCCGCAGCAAAAGTCCTGTCGCACACATTGTCTTCATAGCTTTGGTCAAAAATACGGGGTTTGTTTGTTCGTTTGTTTTTGTTTGTTTGTTTTTGTTTTTGTTTTGTTTTTGTTTTGTTTTTTGTCTTGTAGTTTTGGGGGTTTTTCTTAGCAAAAATATCAATGGCATGGTTTCTATAAACATGAATGGGGGTGGTTTTTTTTGGTCTGAAACTTCATTGGGACAAAATACTGTTGCAACGCACAAGATCAACCACAGTATGAATTGTTACCCACCTCCAGCCAGCAGATCTTTTCATTCATGTGTGATGTATGTAAATTCTTTGGTTTTGTGTTTCTGTCTTTTGATTTGTTTTGACAGTTGGTAAACGTATGGGCAACCAGTGTGAAAATATTAATAAAGGATCATGTGGTTATTGTCTTTGTACTAGGAACTCTTCGCAAGTAAATTGTTATAGAATTAAACGCCAATTGCAATATAATTGACTATTGGGAAAAAAAATCAGCTAAATATGGCAGCCATTTTGAATATATTAACTTGTGTCACTAACAAAATGATCCAATATTGTGTTTTATAACGTTTATACATATTTTGCATACCTAAATCCCTATCAAGTTATGGTAAAAGTCCGATCATGGTATCACAATAGTGATTTGGCCACCATGTATAATTTATGCAAATTGTTTACGCTTCGCAGACTAGATTTTATTCCACTTTATATGTATTATTTTGGAGGTCTTTCTGATCACAGAATCAACGAAAAAAGTTCCTGTTCCAATTAATGATTAATCTTTTGCTATATGAAGCACAATGAAGCCAGTTTCAATCAAGTGAGCGTTGCTTTCGAGGACATCTTGAATATATAATATGTATATATGGGTTAGCCGCATAATACGGTGATATTGTATTTTCTTATATTTTTTAATTTTCCACACGCCCAAATTATAATGAAATTACAGCACAAGCCAGGTAATGGAATTATAATAGAACTTGGGCTCCATTTTTTAATTTACACAATTAATTTAAATTCCCATCCTAGATTTTTGTGGACTTTTAGTATATGATTCTAGAGGCCTTTCTAAACGTAAAACTGAAGAAATATGTTCTGTTGCAATTTGTGGTGGGTTCCTCGCTAAATTGACTGGATTGCACAACTTGCTCACGGCCATCTTCCACGGCTTGCTGAACTGTCACGACGACACGTGGCTTATTGGGAGACGTGGAGTCCGATGCCCACTGCAAGTAATCCTTGTTACTTGACAAATATGATTCTATGTATGGTTAATGTATTAATGATATATTTTATTTTTATTTTACGTGGATTGGAAAATTGCCCTCGGCTAATACAAAATCCTCTCCTGCGGTATACACAAAATGCGTTGAAATAATACAACATTGCACACATAACACAACATGAAAACAGTAAACAAAACAACAGAGCAAAAACCAGTAGAAAGCAATAGTCCAATGGAAGCCATGACTAAAATGTGACTAAATTGACCGTTAATCTGTCCGTTCTGTACATCTGTCTTAATTTTTCATGAATTCCATAGTTGCTTTATCAAAAAAGGAAAGAAAAAGAAAAAGAAAAGAAAAGAAAAAAAGTTTATGAAGGTCACAACTGGCACATATGCTATTAACGTCATCAAACATTACATCCCATGCGGCGGAAGACAGTAACTCATGTACTTTTTCATTGTTAACTTCATCATAATTCCAAATTGTTTTCTTAAAAGAACGAGCTTAACCAATGCTAACGTCCGTGTTCAACAATACACATACATAATCACAAGTAGAAATGGGCGCAAGGTTTGTGTGTATCTTCGATGGTCAACACACGATCAAGCAGTGATTCTCCCCTAGTCGAATCCGACAAGAGTTGCTGAAGATTAAGACAGTGACAAGTATTTTAAAAAATCCAATTCAAAGCCTCTTTTACAAGTACCGTCATTCTACGATATATTAGGAAGATAACAATCACCAGACATAATGATAGCATCAGGAAATAGACCAGTTCATAGGACTCGATTTTATTCGGTTCACTTCGGCCAGAGTTTAGGAAAGCGCACCCTGCTTTGTTTACATTTTGTGCTCGACCGCGCTGGCCAGATTTAACATGGAAGGATCAGAAAATAAAACACAGGATGTGCTTGGGTTAAATGAAAAATCAAACCGTCAGCAGACGAAACATGCACATTTCACCACTGATGTGACATTTTAGGTAAAAGATTTGCACTGTTCAGCACAATCCATGCTGTAATCACTAGTGTTTGCCGTGACATGCGTTGTTGTGAACATATGAAGCGTGGGCCCTACTGGGCCACTTGCTGATTGGACAATCAGGCCAACAATGGAATGCATAATTAATTAAGATCCGTAAAAGTTCGGTACAGGTCGGTATGAACAGATCTACTCTGTTATAAGTTTTCCTACTACATGCGGAAAGCAGCAAGAAAGTCTCTTACTGTCTGTCAAATTTTGACGGGGCTGGGTTGGTATAAAAAGTAGCGAAAAAAATTACATTTATTTACTGTGGCTTCAACTTAAAGATATTTCTATATTAGGCAAATTAAGATTGTCTCTGACTTTAAATTTTAATGATTCGGAAGTATAAATAAGCTACACCTCCGCGATCTTGCCGAAAAGGAGAATTGAAACCAATAATCTTAAGACTGTCGTTTGGTACAGTAATATCAAGTTTAGTGTTGAAATTTTAGTGTAAACACTATTCCAATTCATCAATTTTTGTCATTGGCAGTCATACTGTTAACATTCAAGTGTAATAAATTCAATAAATTTTTGGAATTTCGACCAGGATTTGGATAAACATCGCCAGAGACCATAAGGAGCATGTCGTATAGTAAGAGGGAGAATGCAACACAACAGAACAAACATATTGATAAATACATGAAAAACATAGCAACATTCACTATTTAATGGTACAGTTTTGAACCGTTACTCTAGTGCAAATGTAAACATTCTGTAAACACAAAGGGGCAAGATGTTGAGTTGTTGAAAGAAAATAGTACATGTACTGCAATATCATTAACAGCAATAGAAACCAGCAAATACTATGAACCTTGTGGACGCTCTAGACGTGTGGAGAAACCTACAGCTGAACCGCAGTATCACTGGCTATTTACGAATATAAGTTGCCCAATACGTTTCTTTGGCCGGTTTTCCAAAAGACTGCATTGATATATTTCAGTACGTATACACTGACTTTAAAAATGTATGCAGAGAAGATGTATCTGCTGGTAACTGTAATATAAACAAACGTCATATATTTAAAAATGTAAATGGAGTTCATCTCGTCCTCGTGAGAATTCATAATAATGAATCTCGTACTCCTGACTGGGTATGATCCCGGCATGTACTTCGTGCAACAAGTTAAGGAATACATATTGTAGTGTGCTCTAGGTACAAGATTTCAAAGATAAACTCAATATAAGTGTGCATGCGCAAGATAGTGTGTAAAGCAAGGTGAATGAGATCTTTCCGCAAGCAACAGCAAAAGGTAAATATAAAAAACAAGGTGCTACAAATAAAAGTCATAAACAGCACGCTTGAAATAAACACAAAGAAATACGACAGCATGAGAATAAGTGGTAAGGACGACGATGTAGAAAAATATCAAGTTTTTAGTAACAAACTATTGCATTAAAGACCACGTACTTATGCAATAACAAGAAAAGTAGTTTTGTGTTCGTGTAATAACGCATGTACTTGTAAAAACAAGTGTAGGAATACCAGCGTTACCTAACACACACACACACACACACACACACACACACACACACATATATATATATATACAAGATGGAACTTTGGTGAAGTGCAAAATTTAAACGTGCCATGTTCCGCACATTAACCAATTTATCACGATTCAGCCCTTTATTCTAAATAAATGAAGCACCGTAAGTATACAAATTGGCACAAGCACAATACTAAGCAACCAATTTGGAAACATAATGATTTCTACCTTGACCAGACCATTTGGTATAAATAAGGCATTTATAATGCCTGGGTTACAATGGCATAATACAAACTTCAGGGCAATGTCATGACCTCACTAATCATCGTAGTTGTCCACTTTTTAATGTGAAAATTTGCTGAAATACAGATATAAATATTCACCAGTCAAAGTAAAATAATTTGACATCATTGTCACCAACGCAAACATGGCCACATTCTCAGCAGAGCCAAAATGGTGGACGCCAACTTGAAGTTAGTGCACCGCAATGCGAGCCTCTCTTTGGCTTCCCTGCCGACAGCAATGAGCAAGGATACTTACCATTTACCTCTGGGTCCTGTGGCTCTCGGGCTGCCCGGGCCAGGAATTGCCACACTGCTGGAGAGATTGGACAATATGACCAAGGACAAGGGGCAAAAGTATCTTGATGATGGTTTAATGTGGAATGAGAAGTTGGACATAGGGCCATGGACTTTCCATGTGCATGCCTCAGCTGACGGCGTGTCCCTGGATGCACCTGATAGTCACGTTGACATCCATGGGCTCTCAGGTCCCTCTTGGGGAGCTTCATTGTTGACTGATTCAGCTAGCTTCTGAGATCAGTGGGATCTAAAGAGGTCTCTTTTGTCTCACTGGACTGGAATTCAGCTGTACGGCTGGCTGATTTGAGTTGGTGGTCTGGCCACATAAATGTGACGCATGATTCAGATCCTGATTCTTTTCAATGCCAAGGTGACGGTGTTCACTGATGCCTCCTTTCAGGGTTGGGGAGCTCATCTGAACTCTGTGACAGCCTCAGGCGAATGGCCTCTCCAGTGGAGGGGGTTTGCCATCAATTGACTACAACTGGAAGCAATCTGTTGTGCCCTTGTCCACTTTTAGTCACAGCTGGAGAACAAACACTTCCTGGTGAAGTGCGACAACTGCAGAGGGGTGGCGATATCAACAAGCAGGGAGGTACCAGGTCGAAAAGGTTGTTCTCTCTGGCCAAGTCAATCCTTCTCTGGTGCTGTCAGAATGGCGTCAGGATCTTCTGTTGGCACATTTCGGATTGTTCGAGTGCCTAGTGACCTTCTGTCATGCCAATCGTAGGTGATTTAGACCAAGTGGTTTCTAAATCCTTGAGTGGTGGAAGCAATTTGGGCTCTTTGGGGTAAGGGGCACATCAATCTCTTCACTCCAAGAGACAATCACAAGATTTACACTTTTGTGTCCCCATTTCTGGATGAGACAGCATGGGCGACAGATGCCATGCCGATCTCTTGGAAGGGAATGTGGGCATATGCCTTTCCTCCAATCCAACTCTTACCGAAGGTTTTTCACAAGATTCAGGAAGAGCTGTGTGAGGTCCTTCTCGTGGGCCCTTGGTGGCCCAAGAGGGAATGGTCCTTGGACCTGCTGAAGTTGAGTGTAGAGCCTTCTCAGTCATGGTCTCTCCACCCTCAGCTGCTCAAGCAACCAACATCCAATAGGTTCCATTGCACTCAACAGTTCCTCACCCTTCACGTCTAGCAAGCTATTGCCAAGAGCATTGCTTCAGTCTGCTGCTCTCAGGGAGTTGCTGAAATAGTTGCCTGGGGAAAACTTTGTAAGTCTTCTTTGAAGATCTATGACGTAAAGTGGTACATATTCGCTTCTTGTGCTTCTAAGGACTTCGTGCCTGGGGCCATGTTAATCCAACAGATTCCAGACATTCTTCTAAGTTTGTATGTGGAAGGGCAATTGAAGATATGCACCATAGAAGGATACAAGTCGGCCATCTCAGCTACCCTTAAGACCCAAGGGCCAGAGTTTAGGGACACATCAACAACATTGTGAGCGCTTATATTTGATTGTAGCCCATTGATTTTGATACTGGAAGCTGCAGAATCATTCCTGAGGTGAGAAATGTTCACAACTTCAAACTTGTTCGCAAAAACGGCAAACCAGTCGGAGCCAGTAGAAAGGTTCCTGGTCTGTGTATTCGTAAATAACGCACTGTACATGACCCTCTGGAAATGGAGCTGATTCTAGAAGTGCGCGTTAACCTCGAAGAATTACGGTAAATATGAAAGTAATTATTAGTGTGCTATGACTAATGGACCCACGTAAAAGTAAAAAGAGTACCAGAAATCATTGCGCATTGTGAAGAGGCCATCGTGGCAATGTACAGATAATGCTGTGCCTATTCTCTTAATGCTAAAAACTAGAGTGTGTTAATAAACAAAACCAGATACATGTGTATATAACAACTAAAGGGTTTGAAGTATGAAAGTTTATTTTAAGACAGATTTTACAAGAGATATCACATGAGCCCAGGGTCCTTACCGTCCACTGACAAAATACGCACAATCACAAAATATGAACATCGAGATCATTAACATCTTTACATCGAAAACGTTAGAAGTTCAAAAAAAATAAATAAATCTAGGAGTTCTACTTGAACGGGCACAATGACAATGTTTAATGTGAAGCACCAATCATAGACATATTTCTAAGTGAATGGAATGGTTTTACCACAACATATTTTTCCTATCTCATACTTATTAACTAATTATTTGAACTGCTCAATAGTTTCAGCGTTTCCTCTTCCATGTGGTGGGTAGTTTCCTACAAATGCAACTTTCTCTCCAGGTGATATCTTTTCAAAACAAATTTTGCTAAAAGTCGAGGGTAAAGGGTCATATCTCAGATCACCAAATGCGTTTTACACTAAAAATATCGCATAAATTCACAGTAGCGGATCCAAGGGGGTCAAAGGGTTTACCCCCCCCTCCCGTGATTGAAATTATGTGAAAAGTTCATAAAAATTGGTCAATTCAAATTGATTCATATGTGCCCCGAATCGCCCGGAATGCACCAATTTTAACGTATATTTTAAAATTTTCCCGGGGGAGCATACCCCCCGAACCCCCTACCAGTGCTGAGCGCTTTGGCGCTCCGTAACGGAACTCATTGCCCCCTGGATTCTTTGGTGCCAAGGCATGGGTGGGCTTGTGGCTTGATACCTAATGTTCGGACGTGGCTAAGATTGCAAGATGGGGTGCCATCTATCTAAAGTAGATCTTTATATGATGTTAAGTCTCTATTCAAGTATCCCAGTGCTTTCAGTTCTGTTGTTCTAGTTGACATAGGTTGTTTGCATCTGAATACAGAATCAATATAAGTTCATAATAGATAATATTTTATTTTTTGCATTCTTACCACATAATTTTCATAATTTGAAAAGATAAAGAAGTTTTGCCATATATATCAACTCTAAAGGGTGTATGTCAAGTTGCAAAAATTAGGTCATCAGGTGAACATCAGGGTCTGCATAACGCCAGCTGCTGGTACTTGACATTATCCTAGGTGCACGTAGTGGTCACTTGAGGGCAGCACCTTATAGTCACGATTTGAAATCTGACCTGTGCCAAATTACACACACACGCAAGCACGCACGCACCCACCCCCGCCCCACACACACGCATACACATACATACATACATACATACATATACATATATATATATATATATATATATATATATATATATATATATATATATATATATATATATATATATATATATATATATATATATATATTATACGTACACAATGATCATACAGAATAAAGGGCACTGTAAAAACCAAAGAAGAGAAATCTTGCTGGAAGAAAAGAAAAGGAAAGAGTAGTTGCTTTGACTATCAGTCTGGAACTTGGCTAGACACCGTTCATGAAAGAAGAACATGGTAAATAAGACATGAATCAACTACTACAGTTAATGT
Source organism: Hermodice carunculata (assembly GCA_964020975.1). Lineage (NCBI taxonomy): Eukaryota > Metazoa > Annelida > Polychaeta > Eunicida > Amphinomidae > Hermodice > Hermodice carunculata. Next base: position 70,371,130 of record OZ026618.1, read on the forward strand.
CTACACTTTTGTGTCCGGCTTGCTATCTCTAGCCACGCATTGTTCTCGTATTAATGTTGCTGGTACCTAGGTGATATCATCGTTGCAGATATAAAATTGTTGCCAATGCTGCGACCAAGGAAAACGCCAGTGGTCCTTAAAATCGCCTTTGTCTTAATTGGAGCACTGTACTCACGTGAAATGTTGATTGCAGAAACATACAAACAACTCCCGTGAGAAGCTACACGTACGCACCAAAAGATTCATACTATTAAGATTATTGCGGGGAAAGGATTTTCCACGCAGTTGATTTTCAGCGGGTAAGTAACTCTATGCCAAAGGAAGTACATTATTGTGGTTCGTAAATAGTAACCTCCAAACAGATGATAAGTCACGCGCATCACTGGTATATTGGAAAGTTTAACTCTTTCACTGCCAGCTGTGAAATAAGTCGAATTACTTGGGATGAACTTCTCTAAATTATCAAATGGATACTGTTCTAGTATTAATATTCTTTGTAAACGGGCCTTTAAGTCCCAGCACGCCTGTAGTCCCATAAAATATAATGGGCCAGGTCAACAACTTTCCTCTGCACCCTTTGGATGCCATGCACCCAAAGCGCGGAGAAAAAACTGTTGACACCAAAATTGGCACTGAAAAGGTAAATTAATAGGGTGTATTCATATTTAAATGCGGTCCTACTCTAACGCCTACTGAGCAAAAGAGGTAGCCACCCGCATCAGGGCAGATCCATGTATTTAGCACGGTCAAAAAGTACTTTCTCAACAAAATGAATAACACAAACACACAATAATCTTAGAAAATGTATTAACATATATTTGAAACATAAAGGATGCCTAAATTGATTAGAAATGGGCTCTCCTTTGGTTGAAAAGGTGATATTTAGGGATGCTTACGTAGTATGTAATACAAATCTGCCCTGATCATGGTGGAAGCATCAGTCTGTTGCCCTGGCAACACAGGAAGTGGGCAGGATTGCAGTTAAATATGAATGTCTCCTATTTGAGTGGACCGGTTGTGGTTTAAAATGTATTTGTTTCCCTTATGCTCAGGTACCTGTGCATTTGAGATCCTACTTTTGATGCTTTGATGCATCATTCCTGCTGTATTCTTCCAAAGATTTTTATCTTTTAAATTTCTCTAAAATGAGTATATATATATATATATATATATATATATATATATATATCTTCAAAGTAGAAATAAAATAATAGCTGAAACTCCTGGATGGTAGTCACTTTGCTTTACACGAAAAGCGTTAGTTTTGCAGTGGAAGATACCGAGGTTGTTTTGTTTAGACAAATTCCTTTGAAATCCAGGTTCAGTGCTAAGAAAGACTAACATGAGAAATCATTCAAACAACGACAAAGCAAGGATTAAAAACAGAACACAATAAAGACTGTGGTGACTGTCAATAAGTGTCCCACACACTGCAGCTTATAGTTAAGAGTTGCACACTATACTCATAGAACTGAATCTGTGGAATTTTTGAACTCATCTCTACAACATTTTCTTTAATGTTTAATTATAAATTTAGGCTTTTACATCATGATGCTTATAAGTTAGCCCAGGCCTGGAGTCAACCATCACATGATATTGAGGTTTGAGGGACCTTACAGCTTTGCTCCACTGGCAGTGCTGCTACTTGACTATCATGAGTGACATTGTCAATGCAAAATGCAGCTTTTAATTTTTTACAAGACATTTGGCCACCATTTTCTTTTTTTATGATTGAACCTGTTTTATACTTAATTCAAAATATTCTAGCATTTATTTACCATTCACGATTCATACCATATATGTACTGAACGATCAAGTAACATGCTGTCTGTTTGTCGGAGCCAGAGCCCATGGATAAAGCGGCTGACAATCCAATAATTTTTACACCAAAAATATTAAACAAAGTAATAAAATAATAACTTACACCTTTCAGGAAACTTTGTATTGAAGTGTTACAGCAAATGTTGCTGATTGAAAAGTTTTCTTGTTCATCTAACATAGGCTCCCATCTCTTAACACAAGACTGAACTATTCGAAAGTATTGTTGCCACCTGGTGGCAAAGATGGAAACTGGAGATACTTGTACCTGGCCATTCATTGACACAAGAGTTTAAAATTAATCAGTTTTACTTAGTGTCTCTGTTTTGGGGCATTTTAGTGAAAATGTTTTCGCATATTCTTATGTGTTTCGAATTTTGTTATATTTCTATGTGTTTTGCACTTTAAAAAGTTACCTTGTAGTTATCAATATGAGCAAATTCAGAAGCTTATGTGATGAAATGAGTCAGCCGCTGTGAATTTCACTCAAAAATGAGTCGAAAGAGAACAAAAAATCATGAAGACAAACAGAAGTTTAGACATTCTATAAACAAAGTACACATAATGATTGTTCTTCTCTTTCTAACGTCCGCTTTTCCTTCCATATTCAAGATAATAAATCGGCTTATATCCCTAATCATCAACTGAGGCAGACATATGAATTGTCCAGTCTTACATGAAGCATTTAAAGATAACTGAGGAACAATTAAATGGCTTCCCAGAAGAAGAGACCAGTTTCTTTGGTTTCCTTATGACTTATATTTTCCTCACGTTGCCTTACCTGCTGTTTTGGGGGGATATGAGCAGACTGGCCGATGCAGAGCACTAGATTGGTACGAGAGTTTATGCCACCATTTTGTATTTCGGTATGGCTCTATTGAGACTGCATTGAACTCAGGCGAAAGTTTCAGTGTTCCCCATTTCTGTTTGTGGGGATCAGTGGCATGTAAATTAGATTTTATAACATCCTGATGGATTGTGTTACACCTGGTCCATCATACTCTCTGGTGAAATGAATGCAAAGGATCCTGCTAACTGTATGGTATTTCTCTGCGTCAAGAAAATCAGCCTGAACGTAAGTTCATAAATTTAAACTTAACTGCAAATTGGAGCACTTTAGTTGGTGAGTTTTGTGCTTAAGTTCAATTTATGACCTCAAGTTTAAAATGAAATTTTCTTAAATACCACCACTGCACACAATCTGAAAATACGTTAATACTGTGGTGAAACAGCACGGGATGCAACACAAAGAGCGTTACTCACGAGTCAATCATTTGGATTTCAGAGCCACAGTCTTAGTAGACAGGGTGGCAGTATCTCGGAAGTCAAGACTGGTTTTGCAGAATGAAGCCCCGGCTTTTGCACGAGACAAACAGAGCTCAAATTGATTAAACTCATGAAATCTAAATATAATGTGGTTGGTAATTACATACCCTACTTTTAATCGGTGTAACACATACTACAGGATGAATCGCCGGTGAACAGCATTAGCGGGCTTGGTATTAGGCCATCAAAATATAGGGTTGTTGAGACCCCTGCCCGATTAACTACTGACCAGACTTGGGCAAAGAGATCACTTTGAAACTGCTAAAATCATCAGACATTGTCGTCAAGTACCATTGACACAAATTTGAAACTTGCCAAGCTGCTCTGCAGATTTCCTGGCAAGGAATAGCACCCAGAAAAATGCACAAGGAAAACAAAAACTGAACCAAAGCTTCAGAATACAACGATAACTTCTGCAGCGGTAGACGATGGAAGAAAATTGTACGACTTTGCCTGATGGTCATCGGTACACCTGTTTACAGCGCCATCAGGCGGCGCAAGAATGACATATCTGAAAAAGCCAATAGTCCTGTGTCGATGAGAGACCCAGACACGTAGCTTAAAACTCTTTAAACGCCAACTGGCACTGCGGTCAAACGACTTAGAATTAACTGCTCTTAATTAAGATAAGAATGCTAGATTCATGTTCCCTGCAAAAAGACGGTTTATATATATATATTTATTAATTAATTAATTTTTTTATTTATTTATTTATTTATTTATTTATTTATTTATTTATTTATTTATTTATTTATTTATTTATTTATTTAATTAATTAATTTATCAATAAATTAATTAATTCATTCATTTATTTATTTATTTGTTTATTTATTTATTTATTTAAATATTTACCTAGGGTCACCTGTTCAGTCGCAGATTGTTCTTTTAGTTTTGAAAATAGTTTCTTATACCCTTTTTGGTAAAAATTTACTTAATAATCTTAATAGCAAATGTTTACCCGTTACTTTAGCATGCAATTTCTCCATGTGCTTGATCCAACTAAGTTGATCATCAACATTTAAACCTGAATAACGAACTTCATTAACTTGATCAATAAAATTTCCATCCAAAGTTCATTCAATTACCAGCATACCCGATGTTACTTAGAATATAATTGTCCAGGTCAACAGCTTTCCTCGGGACGCTGTGGGCACATTGCAAAGAGTTCACTGATCTCATGGATCCGGCATGTCACATTTTCGAAGGACAAGTTGTGTTTCTTTGCACTTTTGACACATGGACGGTACTGGTCCTGTGCTCAGCTGCCCTCAGAATACATGGCTGATATGTAAAGCAGCAAAACAATGCTTGATTGGTCATATATATGGGAACGAAAACTGCGGCACAGCGTCTCTGTTAAGGTTCAAGCTAAGTCAAACTGATACACGTAGATGAGGCACGATGATAACCCAATTTGACTCTGAGGATAACCTGGCCAACGGGATAAGACGCACTGATAAGAAACATATTGATTATGTACACTGAGATTGCCAAACAGTCAGGAAACGAAACGTGACGCTACATTTCGGTAAACAGATAGAACGCATAAAAGGCTTATTCGGTCTATGCAATACTGTCATATATTCATATATAGCATCAGCGAATGTAAAAATGTTTGATAACGTTCGTGAATAATGAAACTTGTGCCCCTTACATTAGTTGAAGTTAACGTATGCTTAACCCGGTCTAACACCATAATGTCGTGGTCCTGTTTTTCTATCTTGTCGTTCCTAACGGGAATCTAATTTGGTCGCGTGGATTTATGTTATCTGTGGAGGTCCCAAGAAAAGGACCACGATATTTAAAGCTAATATAAAAGAGAAAATAGCTGTAATAGTTTATTTCAACGATGGTAGAATAACATATGGAACCAATCACCCAGGGTCTTTACACCTAAGAACACACATACATTTATATGCCACAGACGGAAAAGGAAAAAAAAGATAGATTCATTTGTAAGCACGCACAAATAAACGGAACCAGTCACTCACGTTGCACGGAAGAGACGGAAAAGATGCGGTAACACAGTTGCTGATTTCCAGATAAAAACTATATTGTTTTATGACCCCGATGAACAATACATTTGTTATCAGTCCTAAGTCCCTGCGCTGTCTGAAGATTTTCCAGACAGCGTAAGGTTTTATCCGAAACGGATGCAGTGTCCACAGTCCGTAACGCCTAAATATGGTACGATACAGGCAAGCTTTTTGTAGGCCCAATATCACATTACAAAGACTAATTCATCATCAAATACATTGGGCTCATAAATTAATGTATGGTATTTTTCTGAAGAGATGACTTTTTGTACCACCAAACAGTTCATACTGCATTCCGCAAGGACATACATTGTATGAAAATAATACTTAAGATCTAACGGCTACAATACAACAGCTCCTTCTGCATTACAAATTAATGCTAGTCCTGCCTTTGTTGCAACTGTTGGCGACTTGAATTGGTTAGCTTTATCGGTGGAGGCAGATCTTGCCAGGTTAAGTTTTTCCATTATTCAAAGTTTCGCACTGATAAAGACAGGTTGTTTAAAACAATTCATGAAGAAATGAACAGCCGTTTTAAATAATTGCACAAGTCTGCGTGGCTTTTCTGTGCCGAAATCCAAAATGCGTTAAACAGGGCAGGTGTGGATTAGGTGTCAGAAAGTACAAACCCGACATGGATTGACCGCTATGTGGAAATGAAAACGCAAGCCTTTAGTTCAGAATTCGGACAGGAAATTGATTCAAAATCCTTTCTTAGGTCTATATACTAGATGTTTCAAACACAACTTTGGGCCAAAAAAAACTAGATGCAAAACATGGGTGACTTTAAGGAAGTACAAAATAAATTTCGAGCACGCACATCCACTTTGGGATTAAATACCGACAAAAAGCGTTGGGGCACCAGCGATGGTATGTGTAACATTTGTCACTTAGAGGTAGAGGATGGTATGTGTAACATTTGTCACTTAGAGGTAGAGGATGTGCTGCATCTGCTTCTTACATGTAGTCACTATAGAGTGTTAAGATGTAACACTTTCAATAAGATAGAAACGGAACTACAACAAAACAATCTGAGACAATATTATGTTTGGGAAAATTTCATAGCATCTTGCATTGTCACCAAGGTGTGTTATCCGATAGGTAATCCTCGTGGCCGTCATGGTCATCAAGCTTACAGTATTTTTGACAGCGCTGGTCGCGAGTACTTGAATAAAACTCGGAACATGCGCAACAGCTTCAGTGACATCACTAGTATACATGTCTCTAGGTTACGAGTATGACCCTGGTGGTGGAATAACAGACCCACATGACACCATGTAAAATTTGACTCTGGCATAGTTTTGCGTTTGTTTTGCCAGCCAGTCTTTGCAGTTTTTGGAACTTGTGATCTTTGAACTAGAGAAAACATATAGCTCGTGAGTTTGATTTGTTTTTACTCTGTGAGTTTTAGTATTGTACATATTGTGAATGCGCCTCTGCTTTGTCCGGGTAGAGTGTCTCCCCCCCCCCCCCCCCGTTATCAATGGGGTAACTTCCAATGTAATGATGATGATGATGATGATGATGATGATGATGATGATGATAATAATAATAATAATAACAAAAAAAAGCGAATCTCCCTTGGAATCCTATTTTACACCCACACATTCAGAGATAAAGAGACAGAGAGAGGGAGAGAGAGAGGGAAGAGAAAAGAGAGAGAGAATATTTGTATTTATTTGTTCCTTAACCCCGCAATAGAACAGTCTACCAGAGATAAAGTCGAATTGTAATTTCTTTCTCTGTTTGGTAAATTGGCAGCTTCTTTGTTTGCCTGTGTGTTTATTTACTTTGTTTCCGTGCTTGTTTGTTTGGGGTTTTTGTTTGTTCTTTTGTGTGATTGTTTCTTACAATTCATTTTAATTCTTTCCATTTTTGCATTTTCATTCATTTAATCACCGTTCCTATATAAATGTTAATTTGCTACCTCGCGTACCAAAATATCAAGCTAGTTTATTGAATTCTTCATTCGTTTGTGAATTTCTTATAAGTTAAACTATGTTCTTTGTAAAACACACCATTTTGTATTCACACGCAATATATGGTCGCAAATTTCTGACAAAAAAGGGAACTTTGAAGAAAAACTGAGCACAGGTAGAAGCAATGATGATTTTAGGCCTCGCGTAAACACAAAACACACAGCCAATGATACACCAAACAAAGCTAGATACAAATGTATCATATGCAATTTTATTTACAAAATGAATATGTGTTTGTTTATCCATTGATGTGTTCACCAATGACCTTGCCAGCATCCTTGCCGGTATCAATAATTCCGCCGATGTTCTCGCCAACATTTTTCACGGTTTGGTCTGCAAGTGGGAAACACAACATAAATTAAACGTGAAACCATTGAATCCTTACATTAATAATATTAATATTTCTAATGTTTAAAATTCCATGGGAACGAGCGCTGAAGTACAAACATGAAGCTTTTTTAACGTTGTGATCATCAGACATGTTCCAGTATCATAAATGTAAGTCATACGCTTCTTTTATCATCGAAAATTATTCAGACGACTAGTCGAGGTTTTCCTCGGAGCACGGTTGGCGAATTCTGGATTTTGAAACATGCACACTTTCGTTCGATACGTTCGTCAAAATTTAACATCGTTCACAAAAGGTAAGAAAACACATATTGCAGCACTCCTATACAACCAGGGATGTCAAAATATACAATCTCTTTCGTAGTCATTTTGATGATGCCTTCAGTGATCTCTATTTAACAAAGATTTTTGTCCAATTGCAAGGAAACATAAAATGTGGGACTGCTGCCAAAATGTACCTAATTTCCCATACAATGGAATACAAAATTTTATTCAAATTGGTTCCGCCCTCAGTGGGGTCAAATGTGCTTTTAAAAAATGACTACTTTATTACAAATTATGTCCAGATTATAAGCAGGAGTTCTCATTTGTTGACAACATGACGGGATAGTTTTGTTATTTAGCTCGCCCATCTGTTTCATTGAACCCGTTTTTTCTGTCAATGGGATGATCATAGAACTTACTGATGATGTCGCCTACGGCGTCCTTCAGGGCATTAAGAGCGTTGGCCCCATGACCCAGGATTTGCTCGCCATGGTTCTTAAGCTCATCCACGTGACCAGCCAACTTCTCGCCAAGAGTGTTCACGTGACCCTTGATTGATTCCAGAGCATTGCCCGCTGCATCCTTTAGAGAGTTACCCATCTGTTTTACACCCTGCAGCATGCAATAAAACAAAAGGAATGTCACAAAAATTGCATCGCCTAGAAAGCTAACCAAACTCCGTGTCATCGCCCCTGCACATGGTCCGCCTCTGGATTGCCATATTTTATTTGTGATGCGGGTAATACAAGTGCATATTCACCCTTCTCGTGGACTGATGAACCAATCAGGAAGTAGCAATTATCACCCAGGCCAGTGGCACTATACGTGGCCTTTGTTGCAGGCTACTGCGGTCTGATACCATGGTACCCAAAGTAGACCGATTAGAAATTGATTCACTTTGTTCAGCCCCAAAATACTGAGCATGTAGTCAATTGCTCGGTCAAGCAAGTACATGGTTACATAATTGGAGGGCCCACTTCTACGACCCTAGCCCTATCTGTGAATACGTACCGTGCTGTGTTATTCTTCCAGTCGTGTGGCTAGCACTGTCTAACTGTCATTGTTATTGTAGCGTTTTTCTTTGCATCAGTCCTTAGTGTTGTCAATCGTCTTTAATTTTCTCATGTGTGCAAGAAGGATTAATATAGGGTATCGCCCTGTTTCCTAATTGCTTCAATAAAATATGTTTGAACCAATTGCTCGGTCATTTCATTGGTACGCTGCGGGTGTTCATGTGCTCATAATATGAGAGTATTGGAACGAATCAAAAGTGGTGGAACTTGGACCTTCTTGCAAATGCTTCAACGTACCTCCAACGACATGACATAACCATGGAACCATTACAGTCAGGTGTGCTGTGTTAAGCTCTCTTTTTGGAACAACGCAAAAGTTATATTAAAATTGTAATTTACATTTTTTCTATTACGGCTAAGAATTTGTGCATGCATCGGGTATGACAAGCCTGGAAGTACTTTAAGCCCAGTCCACCATCAACCCAAATATCAATGGAACAAAGAGCTTCCTTTGCCAGCAATTTTTTCAGAGAATGTTTCTTCAAAAGACAAAATAGAACATTTAAGTCTTGCATCCCGTCTCAACGATGTTTTGATTCACTAGTCCTGTAAACGACTACATTTGTTTGGGGGGGGGGGGACCAAACCTTTGTTGTGCACTGTAATTGGACCTTTTCCGTTTTCATTTTTATAATTCTCATTAATAGTAGTAGTAGTATTACTATCATTATTGTTTTGTGAACTGTGAAGCTACAAACATAATATTCAAGAATTCGAAAATGTGATAAAGCATTTCGACAAATCATGAACTGTGAGCTCAAGATTTCCTCCTATGAATTACGAAAATTTGTAAAATAATAGTTTTACATTCAAGTGTGAAAGCCTTTATACTTACCTCGATGATGTTATCAACGTGTGGCTTGAAGAAGTCACCAATAGCTTTTCCAATGTTGGCCAAGGCGTCAAGAATTCTCTTCTGCTTGCCCAGATCGCGCTTTGCAAGACCAAGAACACTTTCTTCGGCACCATTTCCTAATAACTTCAGCAGCCATTCGCCAGTGGCTCCTACCACATCCCTCGCGACACGAGTGTGAGTATCTGCAACAGGATAGCATGGTCATGCCAGGTGAACGACTTTACAGACTAATAAGCCAACAACTTTCCTTGGCACGCTCTGGGTGCAATGCACCTGAAATGCACCGAGGAAAACTGTTGACTTCGACCCACTCTGGAACTATGGACTTGACATTCTGCATGCTGGTGCTTAAACGGGTGGTCTTTTTACCGCAACGAGAATGTGGAAGCATTGTGACAATTAAAATGAACACGACGTTTCTTGTGATAAGGGCGCAAAGGGCAACAAGAGCATAATTGAAATTTAACACGCAGATTCCTGGGCGGCGTCCTTTGTTCACAAAGAGCAGTGTCTATGCTTTATTGAGGAGTCTTTAATACTGGACATCCCCCATTCTTCTAAGGATTTGTTTTGCCACAGTAGATATTAAATGTTCGGTTCTTAACTGTTGACCTGCTGAACTTCAGTATGGGCAAAAATGATGCACTTTGATGGGGATCGCTTTTTGGGCCTTGTCATACATATATGCAATAAAATTCTTTGCAAATCTATGCTATAATGCTTTTTACAAAGATATGTTATAATGTTCTTTACCGAGCGGTGCTATAATAGTCTTGACCAAAGAATTCTATACTCTTTACAACGGTATCTTCTTTACAGAATGATGCTCTAATGCACTTGGCTATAACGTTTTTCACAAAGTTATGCTTGAATGTTCTTTACAAAGTTACGCCTGAATATGGTTTACACAGTTATACCATACATTGTTCTTGACACAGGTATACTATGATCTTTTTTACAATTCAAAGTTATGCTACAATATTCTTTACAAAGTTCAACCAAAATGTTCTTTACACGGGTATGCTATCCTTTTATTACAAGGTTATGCTATGATGTTCTTTCCAAAGCCATGCGATTTATTTATATGAAGCAATTCAATGGCTTCTTTGCAAACCTATGCTATGGTATGCTGTACCAAGCTGTGGTATAATGTTTGTACGCACAGAAAAAAAAATGTAAACATGAAGGGATATTCCCACTTTGATTACAATCAGATTGCAGTGTCCAAATAATGCAAATATTTATTTAATATTAGTACTGCAGCGGATAAACAATCCCAAAATCTTGCTTATTAGGAAGTCACATGTAGCTGGACCCTGTGTCACCGTTCCATATTGCACCATTAATATTCATTCCTTTCTGTTTGTAGGGGTATCCTTGACCGAGTAAAATTCTAGCTAACGTACAAAGTGCAGCCTGCTTTATGCGAATCATCTGATCTTTGTGGCTATATTTTTACAGCCACAAGAGTAAGTTGCTTTGTGGATTTACCTGTGGTGTGAGGTCACCTGTTATATATGGACAATTTTTGTGGTAGTAACAGCGGCTTCATACAGCAGGTACCACTCCTCTTGGCACCCATTAAGACCAAAAAAGAAAGTCTGCTTTGTTTGTACGTTTGTTTCCTTCTTTTGTGCTTCAGAGGAATAAAGATAACACAAAGAAATGGGATATGTAACTCACCAACTGCGCCATCGATCATTTTTTCAAGCTCGTCAGCTCCATTTTTAAGACTGCAGATGAAGTCGAGGTTGGATACCTTGTCGGCAACAGCCTTCAATTTCTCCAGGGCAACTTCGTAGGCTCCTTGCAACATGGACTTGGCATTGTCCATGACCTGGACAGACAAAACCAATCAATCAATCAATCCATCCATCCATCAATCAGTCAGGTAGCCAGTCAGCTGACCAGTCAGCCCCTCTGCCTTCCCATCTAATAACCTGCCCACCAACCTATACCTCGGCAAGTCATTTCTTTTTCGTCTGAGATATTATTAAATAGCTGGGATAGTTTTGTTGGGCATGGCCAGAGCACGCCAAGGAATGCTGTTAACCTGGTTTTCTTTCAGGGTGGAATGACTTAAATAAAAGGATGTGCACACTTTTATGGGACAAACAGGCATTCCCCTATGGGTATTTGGGTGTGTCTATACCAATTCGTAGTTACTGGGCGTCAAATGTGAATATCTAACAAGGGACGAATTCAACACATAAAGCTTCGATCCATATTTGCAGTTATGTGGATTTGAAATAATTAACGTGATTTCGGATTATACTGGGAAAATTTCGATTTGGTACTTTAATGGACAAATCAGTCGACAGCTGTCGCTAAATTGAAAGTCGTCCGGCAGGTTTAGTTTATACATTTACACGTGTTTTTTAATGGGAACTTCAGAAGGGACTTCCCGAGACAATCTGTCTATCTCGTTAATCATATTGCGCCTGATTTTCCCCGTGAAAATTTAATAAATTTTCGTAATTTAGCATCTTGAATATATTGGTTCAAATGCACATGTAGCTTATTTAATTTTCAGCTTGGCTTATTGTCTACTATTTTTTTCTGACGAACGCTGGGGTTCAGTTTTTCTTTCTTACTTTTTTTAACAGTTTTGTAATGCTTCCTTGGAGCCACTAAGCCTATTGCGTCGAAAACATAAATGGAGAAATAGTTATCCACCGTCTTAACAATTCATATTTTTTAGCCAAAACAGCCTGAGGTTGCGTGTTGGCAGAACCAGCTGTCTTTATGCTATTCCCTAATCTTCTTGATTGAAAGAAAGTTGAAGTCAGTTGGATGGGGAAAGTTGTTAACAGCACTGTAATGTGGATGAAAATTCCTTACCGACTTTGCCTTTTCAATGCCATTCTTGATAGAATTGACAAGCTTCTGGACATCCAAGCTTCTCTTTCCTACCGCAGACTGCAAATTTTGAAGTATGGAACCAATCAATGCTGAAAAACATATATAATTTTTTGTTGTATTTACTCGCACCTCGTGAGAAAAATATCCTGGGGACAAACAACTGCCTCTGCAATAATGTATTCTTTTCATCAACTGATTTATTTTTTTATTTTCTTTCTTTCTTTCTTTCTTTCTTTCTTTCTTTCTTTCTTTCTTTATTTATTTATTTAACTATCTATCTATCTATCACTAATGTAGTTTTCCACTTTCCCCTTTTCTTCCTTCCTTGCTTTATTCTAGAACATTGACTCGGTACCTACTGGAAAGCTCCCCAGAATCGGGTACCCGGGTACCTGTAAAACTTTCGTACTCCAAACAGCATTCCTGTTTTGCGATACTTTACAGAGCTCAGATTGCTTCTGGTATCTTTTTTTACACCATTTTGCGGTATTTCTTCAAACAATTTCCCCGCAAAAAAGCCAAGCCAGGTTAGTTGACAAGTATCATGGCATAACCATGGACGCCGGAATATCTTGTCGTATGGAAATATAATAACTTGGAACGTCAATAAATGGTAATTATTAAAGCATCCACATCGCCAGTGCTGAAGTGAAGCTCTTCTTCCAAATTTACAAAATAAAGTCGGGTACCCGGATATGAGCTTGTACTGAAGGCGGGTACCCGTGTACAAAAATTGGTACTAAGTCTATGCACTACTTAATTCATCTATTTATATGGTAGTCTTTGATCGATTTTACCTGTTTCTATCGGGACCTCTCTGGGCAGCGAAAGGCTCGAGTTGTGTTCTTCCTTTCATTTACCAATTTGAAATCAAACATACTTATCAAAAGAATAAAAATCACGAACTTTTCACACCAATGAACTACATTTAAAACATCAGCAACGTAGCTCAAGGTAATTCTTCAAGTTTTCAACCGTCTATTTATCATGCAGTAACTTAAGATTTATAAACTTTAATGTTGTAAAATTCAACATAGTCCCACCCTTTGGCCACAGAAATAGTTCAGATTGGCAAACTTAGTCTGGATAGCTCCCGGTGTAAAATAACCGTTTCCCACAAAGAGATAATGGGCATCGGCACAGGTTGGATGCTCTTAATGAATGACATATCTGGAGCTTGAGTATAATAGGGCTTAGTTATTGTCATGTCACACTACATTACAGTGCTGCCGTCAGAATATTAGGTAACACCAACCCTGCCCAGTTTGACTTAGTAGTTCCTTTCCTCCATTGACGGCCTGGTTCAGTACTTGTTTGCCGATCTCCTTGGCATCATTAAATGTGTCCTTGAAGAAGTCTCCTACTTTGCCGAGGCCGTTTTTGATGGACTCCAAGATGTTGGCATTTGAGCCTGCACTCAACAGCAAAAAAGCTGTCAGGAAGATGAAGACCTTCATTGTCCCGTCTGCACAAAATAAAGGCAACAATTCCTTCGAATGATGCGATATTTTTCTATGATAGACTTGACAAGACAGTGTATCCAGAAATGTCACCATTTTGGTGGCTATATTATCAATTAGATTGTTCAACTTCCGTACTGTCGCTGTTCTGATCTCTGTACGATGTATGCTTATACTTAACGCTAACGCTTGTGCTGTGCTGTCAGAAGTTGTTTTCATTTAAATGTAAACACTGAGTTCGGATTTTGGCAGAATTTGGCAAATTCTGGTCTCTTTATCTTCTCCGCCTGCGACAATAGTGCACTTTTGGAAGTACGAAACGTTTTCTTCGCTATACTCATCGTCGTATCTTTTAGATACTTGATTGCGCAGCAATGAACAACAATGCCCTATTTCCAATTTATGCGATTCACTAGAACGAAATGTTATGTGAACGCACCTTCTGAAGATTTGTTAACTCCATTCGGTGCTCCAAAAAAATTGAACCACCCAAATATATTTAGAGGTCGTTAAATGCGAATGCAACTGTAATTATCTTCATCTCCGAATCAGCGGCAGGTTTCGAGATCCTGCGCCTAAATTTCTTTGATACGAAGTTTTAATGAACAAATAGAGCGAAATGGTTCATTGTCGAATAACTGTTTTAAAAGTGGTGTATGCTGATGAACTTACCTGTACGTGTGTGCGCGTCTTAATGGCTGCACTGACTGTTACACTGGACATATATACGGACAAGATATTTTTCCAGGTGATTTTTCCCACCCGACATTACGTAATAAATAAAAGAGATACTGAAGCCCATATCTGGTGTTGAGGAAATGTGATCAGGCAATCCAGCATTTTATCTCTGGGCGTGATGCACCAGACCACTCCCGGAAGAAAGGTCACAAAGCGCTTCTTTGGTTCAGCCTGGGAGACCGAGACAGCTATTTTCAAGTAACTTCAAATTTACATTCGTCGTCAACAATTGCATTCATCCAATGCTCTTGATAAAGCTTTGCGCAGCACATATTGTACGGAGATAATGATAAAGAAGGACTTTTTGTTCATTGTAAGTGGCCGCGGGAAAAGATTTTGTCTCCATGGCAGGGATAGATAAAGAGGTACCGTTAATTTACAACTAAACGTTTGACATTATCCTCATGCAATAATAATCAGCAAAACAATTTGAATCTGTTCCTGAATTAATGCGATTAATAAAGGTAGTATCGCATGCATAAATAAGACAAACGTTGATTTCGCGAAAAGCAACAGAAGGAAAACATAAATAACTCACTACTGTCATACATGTACATATCTGTACTTCAAAATTGAGGCAGATACCAGACTATTCCACTCAGGCCACTAAATATTAACTGTGAAGACCACCTACGGGACAAGACCTTTGGTATGACACTAATGCTAAGTCAGCGAAAGAGCTGTGTGGTTCCCTGTTCTGACCTTAAGTAAGGTTATCCGAAGGTCATTTCACCCGATATAATTTTAAAACGTTTTGCTGCTTTGACATATGTATGAGCAGGTCACCATTTTCTAGTATACGTATTACTATATTTGCATCTCATCTGGTGACCCTGGTCAAAATTATGTTTTAAAGTTAATATTTGCCAAAATGACTATATCGTAAATGCTCATTGTCACTTTAATTTCCGTTTTATTCCGAACTTATAATATATATATATATATATGTATATGTATATATATATGTATATATATATATATATATATATATATATATATATATATATATATATATATATATATATATATATATATATATATATATACACATATATAATTCCTGTCTTAATGTTAAAAACGTACATTTTGAAATAGATGTACTCTGAGTAGGAGTTGTTGAGCGTAAAAAAGCAAAGCCTGTGAAACACAAACCATAAAAACAGGCCCCCTAATTTATCATGAGTACCTAACAATTGTGCTAGAAAGATTCCTATATCAAATTCTGGAACAACGTCTCCGGGTAGTATGTGAAAACTGAGACTCAGTCTCAGTTTTTATATCATCTCTTTGCTACATTTCTAGGTTTTCAGACAAAAGTTGAGCGTGAAACTATCTTGTAATATTATCCAAAAACAGGCCCCTAATTTATCATGAGTACCTAACAATTGTGCTGGAAAGATTCCTATATCAAATTCTAGAACAAAGTCTCCATGTAATACATGAAAACTGAGACACAGTCTCAGTTTTTATGTAATCTCTTGGCTATATTTCTAGGTTTTCAGATAAAAGTTTACCGTGAAACTATCTTGTGATATTATCCAGAACTATTTGCCTTTACCTTAAGGTCAAGGGGTCCCTAGAAGTGTTCTTTGCAATTTCAAAGCAACTGGCCAAGCACTTTTGGAAAAATATTTTTTGAAGATTTTGCCAAAAATTAAAAACAATAGGATCATGATGACTCTGTGCTCTGCTGCAGACTTTACTGCTCTATCACATGAACTGCATTTGTGCTTACCAAGATGAGACCACAAATTTAATGTTACCAACACATAAGAGCTAATATATGAATTCAGTTTTACCTTTCAACGTCACTAGATGTCAAAATTAAACGACACCAAAATAAAAGAGATGGCTACTTTATGTTTTAATGTTCATAGTAACCATGGGTCTAGGATCTTTCATGAACAAGATATAAGCCAGTATGTTAGATTTGCTTATTCAGCAAATTGCTTGAATTCTAAACACTGTATTAAAGATACAGTACAACACCATAGGTCACATAAGCTGGTCTCCATGCACATTGGGTGCTTTGCCAGAGCCCCCATAAAAATTCCATGGGTCCGGTGCCGTCACCATGCTGCTGCATAGTAGGAACCGAAAAGTGGGGATGGTTGGGTGGGAATTATAGTCACCTATGGTGAGTAACGTTTCTTAATAACAGTTTTACTGTTGAACAACTTCATGTTAAGGACACAGTACAACATCATAGGTCACTTAAGCTGATGTGAAATCAGACTGGAGGTGGGAGGTACTTCCAAAACATCTAGCCCCAAAAGCTCACTTGAGAGCCATGGCCCAGAAAACCATCCTGGACCCCTGGTGCCCCCTATCCAACTCTGCTGGGCTAGAGGGGGTGGGGGAGGTACACACCAAGACCCATTGGAAATGGCTGTTGGGAAGAAATTGAGCGCCAAGAGCCATGCCTCCACTTCTACCAAGGCCCTTCAGTAGAAGGACATAAAGTTATTATGGGAGTGCCATCTACTGGTGGCCATAATATCCCTTACTGATGTGTTGTGTAATGTGTCCCAGGAGGCAGAAAACGCTCTGGTCTCATGAGCCTGGACAGAATGAAGACATGCAAGCTCCTTCATCCCTTGCATCCATCTGGTAGGCCAAGAAAATCATTTTCATTATCCATCCCAAGATGGTATTAGTAAAGATGTTGATGCGTCATGCGCCACTGTGTCTTAGACGCAAATCCCACAGGATGCCTAAAAAAAACCCTTCCCATCAAGAGACCACCTGGTGAGGGATCTATATGAGGCATGCATCTCCCGGCACCTAGCTGTGGCCAGAGCTAACAGGAAGACCATCTCGAAGGTAAGGATCTTAAGAGCAATGGAACCCATATCTTAAGGTTCAAACAGAGGCTTAGTGAGCGCCACAAGCACCATGGACAGAAGCCAGCAAGGCACAAAATTGCACCTCACTGGCAGGTCCATATAGAAACTGTTTGCAGGTCCCCAGAAGAAGGGATCCATCACTGAACTCTGCCCCCTGGTCTTAAGGGTAGCCATAAGGGCTGACTGGTTTCCATTGCAAATCTTCCAGTGCCTCTTCCTCAAACAGACTTAAAAGAAGCTCTGCAATCTGCTGGACCTAAGCCAAGGTGAAAAGTCTTTAGCATTGGACCAATCTACAAACTTGCTTCACTGTGAGTCATGAAATTCAAAGAAGATTTATGAAGCTTCCTGCAGGAAACCTGCTCACCCACTCCCTTTGAGAAGCCAGCTGACTTAATGCCCTTGGCAATAGTCACCAGATGTGAAGTTTGACAAACTGCAGGTTGCTGTGGAACTTGTTCAAGCCTGGTTGCCAGACAGGTTGAAGGAGAAGAGCCAGTGACCGAGGAGGCTCTACACTCAACTGCAGAAGGTCTAAAGACCCTACCCTTTTGGGCCACCAGGGGCCCATAAAAGGACTTTGCACTGCTCCTTTCAAGTCTTGCACAGAACTTTTGGCAAGAACCAGGTTTGAGAAAATGTAGACGCCCACGACAAATGTCGGGGAATGGGGACACAAAGGTGTCAATCTTGCAATTATTCCTGGTGGAGAAGAGACCAATGTGCAGTCGACCTCAAAGGGTGCAGATCACTTCCACCACCCTGGGATTCAGAGAGCACTCAGTCTGAATCACCTATGATTGGTGAAAGAGCAGGTGCACCTTGAAATTCAGCCAACTCAAAATGTGCCAACAGGGGATCCTTCTGCCATACTGACGGCACCAAGCTACCATTGACTTGGCAAGAGAGAACAGCCTTTAATACCAGCTACCTCCCTGCTCATTGATGTAGGCAATTACTGTAAGATTGTTGCACACCACCAGTATGTGCTTGTACTTCAACTGTGAATGTAAGGGGGCTAGGGTCTGGCAAATAGCCTTCAGTTCTAGTCACTTGATGGCAAACTGACTCCACTGAGGAGGCCATTTGCCTGAGGCTGTCACAGAGTCCAAATGTGCTCCCCAGGCCTACAGGGAGGCATTGATGAACAATTTCACTTTGCTGCTGAACGGCACCAGGGACTGCTCCGGTATCATGTTCGTCCAGTGAGACCACCAACTCAGAATCAGCCGATTGTATGGTTGGATTGTAAGATGCTGTAAAAAGATATGGCTCTTTTATTCCCACCAATATTGGAAGCTGAGCTGGTTCGGCCAATGATGAAGCTTCCCAAGAGGAACCTGAGAGTCCATGGACGTCAAAGTCCAAATCAGGCACATCCACTGACCTACTGTAGGAGCAGATGCTCTCCTGAACTGCTTCAAGAGGGCTAATGTTGATTCCACCTGTTTTCTCAAGGCGGGCAGATGGACGGAACGGTCAGCAGGGTCTCCACCAAATATTTGGTGCAAGCTGGCACCGAAAGATTGTCACACACCTCCTTGAGGAGATACATGGCGGAACACCCTGAACAGTCCAGGAAGGAGCCGATGATCGTCATCACCCACACATCCTGTTCAAAGCCTCAACAGGGGCAGGGGGATATCCTCCGCTTCCTTGATGAGGCAGTCCCATAAGGGAGCGAAGTTGTACATGAACCTATAGCAGGGTTCCTTCTTGTTCGTGAAAGTAAATTTAGGGACATTCAATGACTTCTTCAAGCACTTAAATCAAACTCAAGGACCAGATCCAGCATTAGAACACAACCGACAAATTGTTTAAATCACCACTTTTCAACCCTTTACTAAGAAGATCAATGCATATTATTCCACATTTATTATTCCAACCACATATGAATCAGACTCAATTTTTTACATATGCAGGAGACTTTCCACAAACTTACAAAGAAGCCTATACGTGGATCACATTATCAAAGTCACTTTTAAAGATAAATTCAATATATGGATTATTTTATGAGTTTACTGTGACTTACTAAGCCTTTAGCCAGTATGAGTTGTTTTCCTGAAATTGACTCTATCTAGTCTATAAAATTGCTACAACTACATAAGGGTAAAATTAGGTCTGAAGATGTACCTATACCCATGCACATTTTTCACAAGAATTCCCCAGTTTCTTTTCTAGGAATGTGATGTACTTTGTTACATGTGTGTTTGATACAGTGTATTTGTCCCTGAAAGTAGGCTGTACATGTGAATAAGACTCACATAATTGGTAAGGCCTGATTTAAGAAGAACTGTCAAACCTACATGGGTTGAAAGGGCCTTAAAAGCAAAAAGATACTTTGTAATTTGCAGTGTTACATTTCGGCAACTGGAATTTGCCAGCCACTTCAAAGGAAAATGACATCAAAATATGTTCATCTAAATGTGATTCAAGTTCATAAATGCTAAAGTTTGTGATAAATATTCATATTTCTTGGCAACAGTACAACTTGCCTCATTGGGTGATGCTTAAAAATAAAATTCAAGGACTTCTCCAGTACCTTTGTCCCAAATTCTGGATTTTCGAGGTTTTCAAGGCCTTGAAAATGAATGTAGCAAATTCAAGAACTGTCAAGCACTTCAAGGACCTGTGCAAACCCTGCTATAGGTCTGGTACAGCTCCAATCTGTCCTTTGGCTTAGCCAGCAACCGTCCTGGGGCTAGGCCATCCCTGGGGGACCAGCTGTCTGGTGTTGTCCCATGCTTCCAGTTTGGCACTAAGCTCAGAGAACTTTCTGCCCATGAAGGTGCAGAATGGCACTTCCAACTTGGCGGCTGCCCTCACACCATCAACTGACATCGGCACAGTCCTGGGATGTGCAACAACAGTCTGCAGTACCGCCTGACCCACATAAACAATATACTGTATCATACTTAAAAGTACATTCACTTGAATTTGATGAAACTTTTATGACTCTATACCCTGTCCAAACTTGTGGCTATAATCCAGGTCACTGGTGGATCCTACAGTGGTGTGGGTCTTCATGATGCCTGGAGAATTCCAACAGGAACTCTGCAGCAGTATGCATACTGTGCCAATACACCATATACATGTACATATTAATTTCCTGCCACAAAGCACGGGTTTGATGCCAGGCGATCACGGGGGATGTGCGGATCACATCACTGTCACAGACAGGGCCATATGGTCATTCTCACAAAAATTGGGTTTTGTGAAAAATTTAAGTTTACAAATGCCAAACTGGTATTCATCTAGTACTGCCCGAGCCACATATAAAGAAAAATTTCCATCTGCCTTGAATAAATATTCTTTATTTCCAAAATATTAGTAATATCCCACTTGTCCCAACAGGTACTGACCCGTATCTCACCATATCCCACCAAGCGAGACAAGGCACTCAGTTGTGGCAGGGAATTAATATACAGATCTCCTACTGACTTTGCATTTACCAGTCAGCTCAATGAATGATTTCCCACACAACCAAATAAACCCAGCTGCTCCAGGTACAATTCCTGCATCAAACTTGAATCAGGAAGAGAGATCACTGACCATCTTCTGACCAATGACATGACAAAAGGTGTCGGTTAACCCATCCCAAAGTGTTTTTTATTGCACAGACTTCCCCTGTTGCCTGGTTGAACTGAATGTCAACTTCCAAGACTTTTGGTGTTCAACATCCTTGTATCTGTTCAGAATGCTGCTGTGCTTTTTTTGCTACCAAAGCATTAATATTGTCTGCCAATCTGGGAAACACTGCACACGAAACTTGCAAAGGTTAAGCTTGCCTGTCTGGGTTACTGTCAGCCAGACATATGCTAGCAGAATTTGGATTTGCCTCGAGATATTTATCAGGGGTCACCAAAATTGGCAAAATAATTTTCAGATTCCCTTGCTTCGATCAAATATCAATACTTTATTATGTAGCAACAGCCTAATCATTGTAAAATATGTAATCAATTTGGCTGCAGCAATGCGCTTTTGGCTGACATGTCTGTCACTTTGGCCAAATTGGCTGCACTTGACTAATTCCAGCGCTAGCCCAGTCTGTTAAAATGCTCCAAACACCAAGTCTGTGGCAAAAAAAAAAAAAAAAAATCTGCAGCCCAGTGTTTCTTTGCAAATTTCTGCATTTACAAGTCAGCTCAATGAATGATTTCCCATTAAAAAAGTTTTGGGCATGGTTGTGTGTCTGTGTAGGATGAAAAAGCCAAGAGCAACCTCATGAATGCGTATATTTTTATTACTCCATATTTGCATTTCAATAATTCTACATACTAGAACACATCACAATTTTTTTTCCCTTAACGGACCTATCAGTTGTCACCCTTAAATCATTTGATGCAAGTACATGGTGCACTGTGGACAAACTTCATATTTTCAACAAAATTAGAGGTAACAAAATCAAACTGGTCCCTTAGGTTGAGAAATAACAATTGTGTGAAGACAGGATGAGATGCCTCAAGATGTAACATTAAATGACATTAAGGGTGACAGATGATGTGTACCACTACTGGACTTGCAATTTTGCTTGCTATGTCTTTAGACCAACTCCTACATTTTCTTTGGAGGGCAATACCAAAGGCCCAGCACTGGAGGTCTGCAACACGAGCCGAACCTTGTGTACTTTTGACCACATCATACACAGGTATGTAACTGGAACGGAATTAACTCTTTCAGTGCCAAGCACGACTTAAGTCAAACTAGTCTGAATTATTACAAGGATTCTAGATTCGTATTCCTCATAAAAAGACCTTTCATTCAAGTAGCAGCATGCATATAGTTCCAGAGAGAATATCTCAGGTCAACAGATTTTCTTGGTATTGCACCCAATGCGTGCCAACAAAAGCTGTTGACTCGGTCGAAAATTTGGCACTGAAAGAATTAACCCTTTCAGTGCTAAGTTAAAGACTGAGTCAACGAACTTCATTTCACATGGTTTGAACAAGTTTCCTTGAACATGGTTTGGATGTGGCACAAAGAAAGTCGGTAAAAGCTGTTGACTATCCACTCTTCTCTGAAAGTACTGGCATTTTGGTACTTGTGCGAAAGGTCCTTTTATAAGGAATTCAACCCTTTACGGCAAAAATTGCCCAACAGCACTAGGTTGTCCATTGCCATCCACTTCAACATTTTTTATCTCAGTGTCTTGTCACTAAAAAACATTTTTGCTCAGATTTGTATGCAAGAACAATAGGATGTATTCATATCTAAATGCGGTCCTACTCGAACACCTATTGAGCAAAAGAGGGAGCCACCTGCATCAGGGCAGATTTATGTATTTAGCATGGTCAAAAGTACTTTCTCAACAAAATGAACAACACAAACACAGAAGAATCTTGAGAAAATATGTTAACACATGTTTGAAATATAAAGGATGCCTAAATTGATTAGAAATGGGCTCTCTTTGGTTGAAAAGGTATTATTTATGGATGTTTATGTAGTACATAATACAAATCTGCCCTGATCATGGTGGAAGCCTCAGTCTGTTGCCCCAGCAACACAGGAAGTGAGCAGGATCGCAGTTAAATATGAATGTCTCCTATTATGATGGCATGCCCTTGGTCCATATTGCATCCAACCCGTGCCAAGGAGAGCCA
Organism: Hermodice carunculata; assembly: GCA_964020975.1. Classification (NCBI taxonomy): domain Eukaryota; kingdom Metazoa; phylum Annelida; class Polychaeta; order Eunicida; family Amphinomidae; genus Hermodice; species Hermodice carunculata. The sequence goes on from OZ026618.1 coordinate 70,394,336, forward strand.
TCACCTCAGTCATACCCTGACCAGGAAAGCTTTAAATTTGGGATTATTATAATGATGCAGACCATCCTTTTTGTTGTGATTAGCAAACAAAGAGTCAATAACATGTTTTTTGTGGCCAAGGTCTCTGCCATGCTACATTGAGTGCTCATAAAAACTGCCAGCATTTTTCTATCTCAAGTGTTCTGCCTCCATGGTAAGGCAAACATACAAAATCACCGGTTCCGCTCCTTGTGTATAAAACACTGGAATATCACAAGAGATGAGAATAGCCCGAAGTCCATCATGCTTACCATATTTACCAAAAGTAGCAACCACAAAAATGTCTTCAAACCATATGAAAGACAGCCAAGTTTGTGCTCATGTTGTCCTTGTCTGTTGCAAAATTTTTGACAGTCCAAAAGAGCCTGTTTGACCTTTCTGAGCTTCAGTGCAGAATCATAAACCCAGGGTGACTGGCAACAGAATTGCTGTAATATCATTGGCCACTTGCTTACTTAATGCACTATACTGTTCCTTTTAAATCTTATTCCCCTTAAGCTGGCCAAACCTGGTGGGTAGTCAAATGTCTGCTTCAATATTTCTGACTAATTTCAATAGCAATGAAAAATATTTTGAAGGAAAATTGTACAATAGACTTATCAAGATAATGTCCAAGGTCAACAGCTTCCCCAGGAAAGCTGTTGACTAAGTTTTAATTTAAGGGGAAAAGGGTCAAACACTTAGGATCCTAAGGAAATTTACATGTAACTAAAGTTTTACCATATAAATGATTGTCAAATGGGAACATACAGTTTATGTTGTGCACGATCATATGCTACATGAAAAGTTATTATTCTTCACTCTCAAGAACGCTTCTGATGAACAAGACATTTTCTATGGACGCAGTTATGTAGACCAATTACTAGAAAATGACAATGTGTGCAGTCTATATATTTGTAATTAAGCATCAATATTGGCTCCTTTCACAGCCAAACTATGATGGGGGAACACCCAGGGCTCACCATATTTTCTTGTGTGTGTGTGCTTTAGCCCCCAGGGCAAGTTCTTTTACTTGCCCCCTGTTCTAAGTCACTTGCCCATCCATGCACATCATATTTGTGAAAGCAAACTCTTCCAGTTTCTCCAAGGCAAGTACTTTGAAATTTTTACTTGCCCATATTGAAATTTCGCTTATCCCAGGCCAGCAAACATGCAAACTGGTGAACCCTGAACAACCCACCAACAACCAGTTTAAAATATATATCCCCAAAGAGTTGAACCCATCAGAAAGCTACCCCTGAAGGGTAACCAATGACACTGAATTTCTAGTTAATCTAAGTGCAAGCTGCAACATGCTCATCTCTTTCAGTGCTGACTGCGACTAAAGTCCAACTACTTAAAATGAATTCCTCTGAATTATAATAAGACTGCTAGACACAGGTTCCTTGTAAAAGGGTCTTTCATTCTAGTGGCAGCATGCCTACAACTACATGTACACAGAATACAAAAGTCCAGGTCAACAGCTTTCCGTGGCATGCTTTGGGCACATTGCGAGGAAAGCTGTTGACTCAGTCAAAATTTGGCACTGAAAGAGCTCAAACAGCCACCTGTCACACTTCTCAACTTCTCACAAAAACGGTGACGTGACTAGTTGACACAATTTTATGCATTTACACTTTACCTGGTGGCAGCTAAGACAACTATGTCCCTGTGTTACATCACTCAAGCACCCACACAATGCAAGCTGCTGCATTTTAAAACAGCTATCAAGTCTTTACGTGTGTCAGTTAAGAGTGCACAAGATATATCAAAATCCAAATGTGCTTAGTGGCATCCACAGCCACCAAGGCCACTACTAACAATAGCTTTGCAACTGACCAGTGCCCATTTTCAACAATGAAATATGATATATATGGAAAGCTTAGTATGAGCATTCTTGGAAAGAACAGTTCAGCTTACTATGACCAAATTGAATACGAAATGAAAAATTACTGTGCCCTAAAATGCATTAGAATTACATGGGAAAAGAAACAACAACAAGCATCTTGAAACTTGGGTGCAAACTACAGAAATACATATCACAATGCTTTACATTTTATAACATTAAAATTGGAAATTCATGCAATGATGTCTCGATTGACTAATGGCAACATCTGTCAATCAGAAGAAATTGTGACGTATCTTATGCTTGTGGTTTTTAAGTAAGACTCCTTTGTGTGAAATACCACTCCCACGAGACCACATTCCTCAAGTCTACCCTGCTAATACCGGTAAATCTGTTCCATGTTACCAGGTCTGCATTGAGAGACCGCCGGCTTTATACATGTACGGTGATCCACTGTACAGTCTGCCTTACTTCTGGGATGAGACAAGCAAACAACAGAGAGAGGATATATCCTCCACCCACCCAAAATTTCACAGCATTTCAGAGAATTCTAACCTCTGTTCATTTTTTTCATGTGTCAAGATAGGCACCCTTGGCCAAATGTGTACCAACACTTGGCACACTGCTTGTAATATTTATTTGTCACATTACAGATAGTTACTGATTCTGATATTTCTTGACCCGAGTCACCTTCAGTAACCCAAGGTTTGAGATGAGATGTTATGCAAAACATTACAAGTGTGGTTGTTGATAGACGGGTTCAAATATCGGATAATACAAATCCAAATGTGCACAGCTACAAAACAATAATGCGTCCAGGCAGAAATCACATCCACATCCAGAACTGAAATACAATGATGGCAAACACTACATCAATTTAATATTTTAAAGTAAAATTGCAATGGATAATGTACACATTTGTTAACAATACAACGTGTGCTCTCTCTTAATTCTGAAACTCTTTGTCACTGCTGAATATGTGCTATTGAGCATGGAAGAACATGAGTAACAACTACACATATTTACAAAATTTGATCATGCTTCTGGAATGTAATAAACCTTACCAGTCTTTTTTTTTTTTTTTTTTAAATTTTACCTGTATAGTGAAACCTCATTACATCAACCCTCACACACAGTGAAAGCCCGTTATAATGAGACCACCTGTTCCCTTAGAAAGTGCCAAATAACTAAATATGTCAGATAAATGAATCAAATAAATAATAAATAATAATAATCAAGAAAATGAACTTTTTCCCATGAAAATTCATGTCATTATATGTCAAATATTTGAGTGTCATTATAATGAGGTGTCATCACATTTGACATACTCACTTACCAATGCAAGTTTGGAGGGACTTAAGATGGGTCACATTCATTTGCTGTTGACTTACTTATCAAAATGACCTGCTCAGATACTCAATTGACACATTTAACAGGGAACAGATGGTGTCACTGAGTGTCCACATTATGCTTTTTGGCTAGTTACCTCCACTTTTCAGTTTTCACACTTCAGGGCAACCTGTGAGTTAAATTCCTACTTATTATCATTATTATTTTTTTTTTTACTTAGCTTTGAATTTTTGGTTGCCTGACTCAAATTTCAGTTGGCCCCAGCAAAAGAGCTTGCCTTCACATCAAACCCTCTTGATGTAATGAGATTTCACTGTACTACGTTGATAATGTGCAGCAAAGAGCTTGGTATAATTGATGAATACATACAGGTATAGCCAGCATGATATTATGCATATATATATATATACATCCTAATATATGTGCAACCAACAGGCATAAAATCAATACATTCAGCAATCCAACAACGTGCTACATGTACACAGACCTAGTTCTTCTAGGCTACACAATAAAACCTGTTTTGAAGATACCGGTATTCCTCTAAACAGTCAGTACTGCTATTAAGGTTATCCACCCCTATCTGTGTGATTATGTTTTCAAGAGACTTCACTGCATTTGCGTCTAAAAATACCCGACATATGAGAGCATGCGATATGGCAGTATTTCTAAGACTGACTGAGACCAGTTTGGATTTTTTTTTGGGGGGGGGGGGATATGTGTGCTGGTCCTACCACTGGACAGCGACCACAAATATCTGACAGACACACATGCAGACACTGAAAGACAGCAGAAGACTGGACATTAAGGCAAATGTTCTTGCCATGGACACGTATAGGACAACTGAAAGCATTCTATGCTCTAGCGAGATGAGTTGCCCAGAAATCACAACACAACTCAGTGAAAAACAACCAGCCAGCACACTCATAGGGTGACTTGTAACTCTAATTTCAGGCCCTCTCTTGCAACCAGACTGGCATTTAGGTGGCACTGGGGATGCCTGCCCTAGAGACCTTCTCCATCTCACACAGACCATTTGGTTTAAACTCATGCCACCCTAATGACACTTTTTCCCGCCAATACCTTAAAATCCTTTAGTCACAACCTCTTGTATTTTCTCTGTAAATACTACCAAAAAAAATGCTGAAAATTTGACTCAGCCTCATATTGAACAAAGACAAAGCTATGAAAGACAACTGCAGAAAATAGTATAATTAGGGGGTCCATTGTTTTTTGCCCTCCAGCCATGGATAATAGGCCCAAAAATAGGGCAATTCAGGAACCTTTGAACGAGCATATCTTTGGAATGGGGACACTTAGAACAAAAGTTCGAACAGATTCTAGTTTCTCTCTACAAGTTCTATCAAACCCAATCAAAATTTAGGCTTTATCATGAAATTCAAATTTTGACCTGGTAATGCTACTAAATGTCATCTGCTAATTGTATTTTATTAATTTAGGGATTATTTTTCAAAATTTTGGATGAAACTTGCATGGAAGATCATTCCAAATTATATGTCCACGGTCAACAGCTTTCCTTGGCCTGGTCTGGGTGCATTGCGCATAGAGTGCTCCAAGGAAGGCTGTTGACTCAGTCTTCTATCAGGGTGGAATGAGTTAATGCTCTTGCAAGGTCACAGTGACCCAATTCTGGTGTGTGCCACACTCCTATCCCATGAATTGTCTACACACCAAATTTGATAGGTGTATGTATTATGGTATAGGAAATCGAGACCAGACAAGCTAAATTTTTTTGGGGGGGGGTCAAAGGTCAAAATTACAGTGACCCAATTTTGGTGTGTGACACATCCGTACCCTATGAAGTATCCACCCACTAATGTGGTAGGTGGAGTTTTTTTCCAAGATTCAAGAGATTGGGAGACTGTAAAGAAATGATTAAAATTTTGGGAGATCTCCCAAAAATTGGGAGAGCTAGAACCTCTGCATGAGATATGCATGTGGACAGAATTAGATTACAGGGTACAAGAAGTTCCACACATGTAGCATATTTTCCACTCTAGCAGTCACATATTTCGGGACCTGTCTTTTTAATAAGTTTGGTGTGCAACTATTCTGCAAATACAGATCTGTAGTCATTGAAGATATGCCACTTTTGTTCACTGTCACTCACAATCAGAGGTTCCATTGTTTTCATCCAGAGCACACGGATTCTGATACATACATGTGTATGTGCAGCCAGGGACCTTCCATCCATGCAGATGGAATATCCTTGCAATTAACACACTACTCATCATATACATTTGTCAATAATCTCCAGTGTACGCAATGGAACTAAAGTTCACTCATTCACCAATTGGATGCGCTGTGTGCTGACAGGCAATTTCAAAATGTAATAAAAAAAATTAATAAAGATACAGATCTACACAGATTTTTGGCTGGATGTTTGCCATGGTTGGGTTAATCCTAGAATCAGAACTCTGGTATTTGACAACATAAAACTTCATAAATCTAATAAGCCAAATAGAAATCTCAGCTGAGGATGCTCAGTGAGGCTTATAGCAATCTCAGCTGAGCATGTCCAGCGAGATAAATTCCTCTAATTAGGTCACAAGCAATCCAATACAAAATTAAACCCACTTAACATAGAAATGTGCAGAGGTAAATCACATGAAAAGCTTTGAAAAGTGTGCACACAACCATTTTATGATAAGAAATCTAACCTCTACACTTGTATAATTTGAAAATATGGAAACTGTTGATGCTTTGTGGTTTTAAGCTGTTTACAACCTTTTCATTTGGCGTCAGTGGAAGTACTTAGCAATGATTCCCCTAAGTAACTATATCTATAAGGAGTCATTGAAGATATATATATATATTTATGAACCAGATCTAGGCAAACTGTAATATTATTAATAAGCTTGCCAAATTTATATATATATATATATATATACATTTCTTTTTTTTTTTCAGGCAGTAATGTCTCAAGTTGAACACGGTTCAACATTAAGGTTTTCGGTCAGTTGGCTGCCGACAACTCCTGCTGTATTCCTGGACAACCAGTGGGTAAAATCCTCACACAGCTCAAAATTTGTTGTTATCCTCAATCAAACTATTATGTTGTGCCAGGACTACAGGGCTTGCCTTAATGTCAAGTCCTGTTGACAAGCACAGTGCTTTCATTAACCCAGTATTCCCCTTTCACAACCTGAACTACTCTCTGGGAAAATTCTAAAGGGTCAAGTCTTGTTTACTTACACGTAAAATCCGTGATACTCTGGTCTTTTCCCCTAAATATCCCTTCTTGTGACCCCATGAAAAAATTTTTACAGGAAACACTGAAGTGTGACTTTGAACGTTGATTATATATGTACATTCGGGGTGCCTTTTGACCTTCCAAATTTGGTACATATAGGTGCAAGTTTTTTGAAGAGGACATTATGAGGGCCTGTATTTTTCCGTTTCAAAAAACTAGAAATTTGGTTTCATTAGCCAGAAATTTCCAAATTCCGTTTCAGTGGTTCTCTTTGTATGTAAACCACATTAAGGCAAAACAGCAAATTCCGTTTCAGAGGTGACAAAAATTCATTTTTCCGTTCCGTTTCTGTTAAAAACGGAAAAATACAGGCCCTACACTATTATAATGGAAAATACGGTGTCTGGTCTCAGCCCTTAATTTCCTAATACAGAAAATAACAGAAAAAAGCAACATACTCCACATTTTACTGCCCAACAATGTGCAGAATGAAGCTCTCAGTATCAGCAGATATTGAAATATTTTCAATGTGATACTGAAATATTCCCATGGAACAGATTTTGGGGTGACAAAATAAATCTTATGTGCACCATATGTGAATAAACCCACATGATGCATAGTTGGCCATGAAAGCATCGTTCTCTAAAGCAAATGACTTAAAATCAGTTCAACAAGACCAGCAATTGTACCTAGTGGCAACCTTAGAGGTGAAGGTTTGTCCAAAAATCACAAGAATTTTTGGCCAACACATCATTGTAACACAAAACTCGAATGGAGCTCTCTGCACTCAAATGTGCTTCAGATACTGGAGCCTACATTTGCAGGTGGTGCCACCTCTTGGCCATCCTGTGCATTATCCGGCTCAATCTTCACCTGTACATCACCATGATTTGTATCCAAGCCCATGGATTCCGAATCAGAACGAGCATCTGTTTGGACGCTTGTTTCCTTTTTTTCACAGCTTGCGTAATGGGTTATCAGCAAAGATCTCATTTCATAGGTGACTTTACAGGCTGGACATTCATACGGTTGTGAGCCTTTGTGTTTGTTCATGTGTCCGTCAAACTCCATATACTGTGTAGTTTGGAAATTTTCATTACACATGCTGCACGTGTATATCTGATTGTCATGTTTCTTCTTGTGGTGTCGCTGGAAAGAAAATTTGTTTGTAAATCGCATCTCACATAACGGACACTGAATTGGCGCCAGGTGAGTATTAGCAAAATGTTCATTGAAGACCCTCATCTTGCGGAATCCAAGGCTACACTTGGGGCAGATGATGGTGTTGAACAGGTCTGCGTGTTCAGTCCGGTTATGATGTCTCATGATGGCCTTGTTCGCAGCTTCATACCCACAAACGCGGCAAATTTTTGGTCGCAGATGTTGATTGGGGTGAACATTTGGCATTCCTGTCGAGACCAAAAAGAACATAAGACTTAATATTGGACAGTCATACTAACTGTGGAGCTGATTTGGTCCCTATCATTCATGGCATCTCTTAATGGACAAGCTAAAAAACTACGCGTGCATGCCACAGAAAACCCATAGTTTCCCAGCAAAGAAGCAGAGAGCATATGTGTCACCACATTCTATTTCACTTGGTCGTGCTGAGTGGTGACACCTGGTGGTGGAGGGTGTACTTTTTTTTCTTAGTGGGGTAAATAAGTGAGTCTTGCTTTTCAGCATATATTTAGAATTTTGCAAGTGAATTAGAACCTCTGCCATGGAGACTCACTTGAACCGAGTCTTTAATCACACTGGGTAGGGTGAACTTAAGGGGCCAGTACACTTTATGACTTTCATGTACAAATATGTAATTATTTCATTTCTTTTTCATGCAAGACTATCAAAAGCAAATGTTTTCTGGAAGAAAACAGTTATCTAAATTTAAATTTACTATTGGATTTCACATTTGACCATTACAATTATTTTAGTTTAATTGTAATTAAAATGTGCAAAATTACCATAATATAAAAATAGCATGTTCAAAAATTAACATACAAGTTGGCTTGTAATATCAAATTAAAGCTGGCACTTGTTTCTAAAATACTGTATCACAGATTTTTTTTAAAAAGGGCTTAGGTATATTTTTCGATCATTGAAATGTTATTGAAATTTTAAATTTTTTGAATAAAATTTAAAAACCTTTCAAATCTGAACTTAACCCTTCATGAAAAATTTGAGATGGAGTTTTGCAGCTGACAATGTGCTCTGTCTATTTTGATCAATGCCAAATGTTTATCTGGAAAAGTGTTTGCACTATTTTTTTGTTTATACTCAAAATATGAAAAATTTAATTTTAATTTAAAAACCAATAAGATTTAATGACTGAACAGTTGCAAAAGATCTGTTGCTGGTTTTACATTAATAAAGATGTCTTTTTTCATAGAATAAACAGTATTTATGGGTTCCAATGAAAATTGTAGAATACACAATATATAACTCAACAAAAACTAGCATTTTCAAATTTTGTTCTTGTAAACTGTTCTAGTCCCTTAAGCTAAAGAAAGCCAAACTGTTATCCTGCATTTGAAATTTTCAGAAAAAAAATTTAAGATGGCAAAATCAGGAACACTTAGTGCTCCATGCATTCCAGAACTTTAACTCTGAATCCAGCTATGGGGGAGGGTGTCTTAAGAAGTCGGGGATGTGTTAAAGACATGATATAATGTACGTGTTGCTACATTGCCATGCATTCTACTGTAAATTGTGATGTTTTAAATATTTTTTACATTATTCCTGCTTAAGTATACATTTGTTAATTCAAAAGCACATTTTTCAATGAGTTTATGTCAATATCTCCATTGAAACAAATAAGTTTGCATGAAAGTACACTTCAACATGTATGGATCAGTTCTCTGCACTGTATTGAGACCATGATAGTATTAGGCAAGATTTTAGAATCTATGTGTGCAAATTCCCTTTTCCTATAAAACTGGACGTGCATTTCCTATCTGCAACCTTATGAATTTGTAAAAATCTTGCTGTGTTTTTGGAGAAATTAGGTATGCTAAAAAAACACACCTGCATACATGGCTAGCCAATGTACTGTTTGACTGAGACCTCCTATTCTTTCTGGTAAAACTGTGAATTTTAGACCTCATGAATTTGTAAACTTTGGACACATGAAGATTCAGTATGTTTAAAGAATGTACAAGTTTTCATCAAAGAAAAGTCATTTTTCCAGTTTTTTTTTGGGGGGGGGGGGATGGTGAGAGGAGGCTCTTGGTAGCTGTGACATGTCTGGTGCACAATTGAAATATTATAGTGCAATGTTCAGTCAGATCCTGGTCATTATGTACCTCACAACTTTGCCCATTTATCAATGACATGATGCATTATGGGGAGAATCACCCGCATATAAAAATATGAAAATTTAATAAGTCAAAATAGCGAAAGAAGTTACTGTTTTCAACATGGGAATCTTCCTACCTCACACAGAAAGAAAACTAGAGGGCTGTGTGAACAGCCCATGCTCAGCTGACCTAAGCTTTTCCCACAAAATCAAAGTTGCAACTGAATAGACCTGTGTTTAGCTTAAGCTCAGTCCATATGGCATTTAGTAGTATTTCTCAGATGGACGACTGAGCCTCTTAAAAGCTCAGCCTGACTAGCAAGTCAGCTGAGCTAAAAATTGCAGTGCCACCTGGTGAACAAATTAAGATCTATGAGTACCTAGGAGTGTTGTTATGTGATATCAAAGCAATTGGGTGAGTGGTTTTAGAAAAAAAAAATTTAAAAACTTGCCCAAAAAACTTGAGCAAACAAATTCATAAAAGATTCTAAATTCACAGAAGCGTGACCATTTGTACAAACTTGGTTGAGACCCATCCAAAGTATATTGCCACCAAGTTAGAAGTCAATCTCGTTGACATGTTTGGAAGGAGAAGTCGAAAATGTTAATCAGCATTAGAATGCCGATTGACTTACACAGTAATAAATAGGAAAGGTGCATTTAGCAATAAGTACCCAAATTGAAAAAGTCGTTAAAAAACAGGAATCCACAGCAGGGACACCTAGTGAACAACTTTGTTTGACCCTGCCGCAAGGAACATATCCACAATGTTTCAGCTTAATCTGAGGGACGGTCCTGGAGTATAAGTCCAAAATAGCAAAAACACATAAAAAAATCATAAAAAATGGAAAAAGAATTACAGCACCACCTGATAAACATATAAAGAACTATGAATCCCTAGGAGTTTTCCTATTGTATTTGTGTCTTTTTGCCCAGAACCACTTCCTAGTAGTCAATATCCTATTCCGCAGTTCGAACTCTATGTGATATCAAAGCAATTAGGTGAGCAGTTTTTGAAGTAAGATTTTTTTAAGATTTACCCCCCAAAATTCTCAAACAAGAGAGCTGTGTGAACAGCCCATGCCTCAGCTGATCTTGACATTCATCACACTTGCAGCTCTATGAACTTGGGAAAGGATCAAGGACACCATGTTCTGAGTAAGTCTGACCTTCATAGAAGAACACTTACAAATGCAGCATCAAAGTTCAAGTAGTTCTCAAGTTATAATGAAGAGTAAAATTCATGTATGTTGCACTGTGACCCCACAAACGAGGTCAAGGTCATTCATGTACTGTCTCAGCATGACCTTCATACAGAATTATTAACATGTGCTGCTAACTCAAAACAGATCTCAAGTTATCAAGTAAACAGTAAATTTCTTGTCAGTTGTCCTGTGAATTAGCACTAGAATGCCCACTGACTTAGATAGTAATCAATAGGAAAGCTGCATTGAACGATAAGTATCCGAATTGAAAATCCTTAAAAATCAGGAATCCAAAGCAGTGCCACCTAGTAAACAACTGTTTGACCCTTCCACAACAACATATCCATCACATTTCAGCTTACTCTGAGGGACGGTTCTGAGAACAAGTGAAAAATAGCAAAACCATATAAAAACTTCATAAAAAAATTGCAGTGCCACCTGGTGAACAAATTGGGAACTAGGTGTCCCCGGGAGTGTCTATGTACGATATCAAAGCAATTGGGTGAGCGGTTTCAGAGGAGAAGAATTTTAAAGGTTTGCCCCAAAAAAGAACAAAAAAAATCATAAAAAATCCAAAAATCAATAGAGTGTGACCATTTGAACAAACTTGGTAGAGATCCACCCAAGGCACATCCCCACCAAGTTTGAAGTAAATCTGACCAATATTATTTAAGTTTGGACCATTACAAGAAATTCCCATGTTAAACTTTCCTATTAAAGCTTTTGTAGAGATTTTTGAAAAAAAAAATCATAAAAAAATCCAAAATTCATTGGAACATGACCACTGGAACAAAGCTGGTAGACACCCACCCAAGGTACATCCCCACCAAGTTTGAAGTAACTCTGGATGACGGTTTTGGAGAAGAAGTCGAAAATGTAAATTAGCATTAGAATGCCCATTGACTTGCATGGTAATCAATAGGAAAGGTGCATTTACCGCAAAGGAGCCAAATTGAAAAAATCATAAAAAATCAGGAATCCGCAGCATTCCCACATAGTGAACAACTTTGTTTGGCCCTTCCATAAGGAACATATCCACCATGTGCAAGCTTAATCTGAGTGACGGTTCTGGAGAAGCAGTCTAAAATAGCTATAACACACAAAAATTCATAAAAATTTAGAAAAAAAACTGCAGTGCCATCTGGTGAACAAATTAACAACAAGGAGTCCCTAGGTGTCTTCCTGCGTGGTATCAAAGCAATTGGGTATGCGGTTTCGGAGAAGAAGATTTTTTAAGATTTCTCAAAAAAAAAAAAGAACAAAAAAATTCATCAAAAATCCAAAAATCACTGGAGCAGGAACATTTGAACAAAACTGGTAGAAACCCACCCAAGGTACATTGCCACCAAGTTTGAAGTTAATCTGGATGACGGTTTTGGAGAAAAAGTCAAAAATGCGAGTTAGCATTAGAATGCCCATTGACTTCTATGGTAATCAATAGGAAAGCTGCATTGACCGATAAGTACCCGAATTGAAAAAATCATTAAAAATCAGGAATCTGCAGCATTCCCACATAGTGAACAACTTTGTTTGACCCTTCTACAAGGAACATATCCACAATGTTTCAGCTTAATCTGAGTGACGGTTCTGGAGAAGAAGTTGAAATAGCAGTAACACAAAAAAAATTCATAAAAAATTAGAAAAAAATTGCAGCGCCACCTGGTGAACAAATTAAGAACTAGGAGTCCAAGGGAGTGTTCCTGTGTGATATCAAAGCAATTGGGTGATCGGTTTCGGAGAAGATTTTTTAAGATTTGCCCACAAAAGAACAGAGACGGACGACGGACGGACGATGGACGGACGACCAACCCTCACAAAACCTCAGCTGACTGACAAGTCAGCTGAGGTAAAAACTAAAAAATCACTGGAGTGTGACCATTTGAATAAATTTGGTAGAGACCCAGCCAAGGTACGTTGCGATCAAGTTTGAAGTGAATCGGGATGACGGTTTTGGAGAAGAAAATGAAAATGTGAATTGTGAACGACACCAGACGATGGATGAAGAGCAAAAGCATGTAAGCTCTGCTGACTGACAAGTCAGCTGAGCTTTAAAAAAGAACTGTAAAATCTTAGAATTGATGCTGACTCCAAGACGTAGGGGCAATATAGGAGTCCTCGTTCAAATCTGTGAGTTTCCGACTGCCAGCCTCCTAAAAGTTTCAAATGCTTGCCTTACACGTGTCTCCTTTTGAAATTTTGGTCAACATGGTCAGCAAAAAAATCATTATGCTTCAAAAAATTTGCACATTTCTATATAAGAAACATCAATATCAACTAATCACTTCTACCTGCTACAACTCCTGTCGAGGAAAAGTCAATAAATCCAAGATCTCCAACCGTCATTGCCCCTTCTGTGAAGTCTTGATACATTCTGCCACTGTTGGGCCTGACCACCTGCATTGGTTGATCCATCTTCATCTGCTTGGCTGGCCGGGCCTGCATCCCTGGTGCTGTGCTGGATCCAGGAGAAGGTGCCTGCCGCGTCTGTCCCACTATAGCAATTGGCTGGGCTTGCCCTGGTTTCATCCCAGACTGCACTTGTCCCTGTGTGTGCTGTGCCACTGGTACGGCTGGTGCGTGTTTTGGAGTTTTGGCCTTCTGGACCACTTTGTTGAAATACAGGCACGTCATCTCCTCGTTGTCCGAGTTGAAGTGTAGACTCCCCGTAACTTGGACAAAAGTCCCAAATGCCACGCTACGCTGTACAATTTCTGCCAGAGCTTTCATGACTTCCACACGGAGAGCATGCGAAGCTCTGCACTTTATTGGTTTAGGCCTTGCATCTGCCATTCTCGCTCCTGGAAACCTACAGGATAAAAGTAATACCTAGTGTAAACCTACAGGATAAAAGAAGAAATACCTAGTGTAAACCTACAGGATAAAAGAAGTAATACCTAGTGTAAAAATAAGTCAGCTCCCTACAACACTATATATGTGAATGAAGCAGAACATGACTTGGTTTGAAATGTACATGATGTAGGAAATTAATATATTTACATATATTTTGTGTAGGAGTGACTTTGTACATGATTACCACTTACGGGTGATTTAAAAAAAAAAATTGCTATTCATCAATTTTCACCCTTTTTGTGTTAAAAAAGACTGTTTTTTTGTTTTTTTTAACTGTGATGTTTTATGCAGGGGAACTGTTAGTTCTGTAGGACTCCACAATTTGTATGTGAATCTGCACTGAAACAAAATGCAACCTGAATATGAAAGCTTTTATGTCAGGAATGCAACACTTTCAACGTGAAGTAAATTATAATACCTATTGTTTAAAGATTCAGGTAAAGAATATTATTGTTTGCATCATAAAAAAACTTGTCTGATATTCAATTTTAGGGTGACGGCTTTCATCTTGTCACACTGAATGATGGTTTTCCCTTTTCTTGTACTTTTAATAGAGTCTAGAGATTTCCTTGCACAAGATGGAAAATCACTCATTAATTTCAACATTTGGAATGAACACTATGAAATAGATATTGAATATATTTTAATCATGCACTTTTATTTTTGCACTTCCCCTATGACCCTTGTATGTATATGCTAGACATTGTAACTTTCTCTGGTCATGTGTAATTCTGGTGAAGAATTGAGATTTTGTTTAGCTACTGATGTCAGGAGTGTAACACATTACATTCAACCTGCTGTTAATCAAATATTACATCAACAGAACTATGAAGTACTCTTTCTTTCAGCAGTACTACATGAACAGAAACTAACAGTGACAAACAAACATGTGCCCTTTGCCTGTGTAGATTACAATGTGGTTTAGATATGCATGTCAGGAGTGTAACTCTATAAAATCGTGACACTGGAAATGCTATTCATCCTCAAAATTTCATGCAGTAAACAAATGAAAAATTGAACAGACCATACAAAAGCTTCAATTCTTAAGAATTTATCTTAAATAAACTTAAATACTTCATATTACTAAATTAACGACTGATACAGACACCTATGTTACACTCCTGACATAAGCACTGCAAAGTAAAGCACAGCTTTTCATATTAAATTTAAGTATCAAAAACACTTCTCATCCTTCAGAATGTAAATACATTAACTTGTCACACAAAAATTACCATTACATCATTGATCAGGTCAACAACTAGAAAGACAGCAGCTGTTTGAATAAACCGGTGTGCTAAATGTCAGGAGTGTAACACAAGCATGTGTTCATGTCAGAGGTTTATTCAAGAAGCCATTATGTTCCCAATGTCTGATGTATCATGACACTGTTTTCACAGCACCTGCATTATGACCAGCTGTGATGTCTCAACTGATTTTCAGCACATTTATATTGTTCCTTTTGAATTCTAAAGTCTTAGAAATCTCTTTATGCAAAAAAAACCCCGCATCTTTTGTGTAAAAAAAAAAAAATTGTGTAGTTATTGATTCTAAGAATGAATTAAGGTTAATTGAAACATGATAAGATAATATTTAATATTCTGGAGAATGGAAAATGGTTTTGAAACACAAATTTGATGTAAAAAGCTGTGATTTATTTTCCTGTGCTAATGTCAGGAGTGTATAACAGGGAGTGCCTTTTAGTTGTTGAGTCAAGGAGCTATTGTGTTGCAAACTGCTCATGTATCAAGACACATTTTTCGTAGCATCTGCATAATGACCAGCTACATTGTCTGAGCAGATTTTCAGTACACATGGTTCAGTTATGTTGTTTATTTTGAATTCTGAAGTCTGAAACTTTCTCAATATGAAAAAATAAAACATTTTGTCTGTCTAAACATGGTGAATTTTTGTGTAGTTCTTGATTCTTAGAAAATAATGTTATTTCAGGCATGGCAACATAATGTGTTAACATTCTGAAGAACAAAAAGCTTTTTTTATACGGCGCTTTGAAATGAGAAGCTGTGCTTTGCTTGAAATCCTCTGCTCATGTCAGGAGTGTAACACAGGGGAGCATTTATTCAAGGAGTTATCGTGTTGCTTTTTACTGATGTTTTGACACACCATTTTCACAGCACTTGCATTATGATCAGCTGTGATGTCTAAAGTGATTTCAGCACAGTTAGGTTGTTTATTTTGAATTCTTAAGACTTAAAGGTTCTCTATATGAAAAAATTTTAACATTATCCTTCTAAAAATAGCAATTTTTTGTAGACCCATGATTTAAGACTGAACTAGCATCCATTCATACATGATTGGTTAATGTATTATTATTCTAAGGAAAGGAAAGTGAGTTTGATACACAACTTTGACTTAAAAGGAGTTCATAAAAATTTGATGGTAATTTAGTTTTTTATAACATTTCCTTAAGTAATATTAAAAAATTAAAAACTTGGGCTTTCTTCTATGTCTTCTCTTTAGTATTTTCACATTGTACAATATACTGGGGCCAAAGTGAAACCAGAAGCAATATTTTTCAAGCAAATTAAATTTTTGACCCTGGCTTCACACTTCTTAACCATTTTTTAAAAAAATCACCCTTATATAAAAACCTGCCATTACTTTCGGACCTGTATCCACTATCGGGGCAACCTTCTCGCCCAAGCTCTATCTTTCACACACCAGGGGGTTGTGGCAGGTCTTACTAGTGCTGCTGCTTCATTCACCGCCTCAGGGTGACTTCAGTATCTGATACAAAATCCCTACTCTGGGGCCCACTGGTGGCTACAACTGATATATATGTACTGTGGTGTATTTACATTTTCAGGTGATGCTCTCTCTGGAAAATTCCTATTATATATTGTACATTACATTTATTTGACAAAGTAACCTTCCCTTAACCCCAATTGCACACATATTTTGGATACTACATCTTCTAAAAATATCCAATCTGCTCACTGGCATTTGGCTGCCATTTTGAAAATTGCGAATTCCGCACACAACAGTTTGTAAATGAGGATAGTAATGGGATGATCCGGGGGAGGGGGTTATAATATATGCAACCAAAAGTATATACTTTGCTAATATTTCAGAGCATCAATAATGATATGCTGTAGCAATTCACTTTGATATCCAAATCAAATGTAATTTTGTGTGGCAATGTGTGATGTTCAAAGTGGCGTTCACCGCGTGCCAATTGGTTCAAGATCTATCATGTCGCATTTGCATTTGTAATTAAAAATGATAACTGCTTCGGACACAACCAAGCAGGAAGATTATAGTCAAGATAGTACGTCATGTTTTAAGAGTACTTTAATGAACGTTTGCCCTGCTAACTCAGAGAATGGACACCTGGAACCCAGCAAAATATTACAATAAGGATCACTGAACAAGGCTATGAGGTCCCTAAATGCTGACACAAATGGGGCCAGGGCCTATGCTGTTTCACTGAACAATGGGGCTATGCCTTATAGAACTTTTGTGTTGCTGTTCTGTTTCGTACAGCATATCCTCCAGAAACAAATTATGGGGCTTTCTTAATGTTTTTGCCCTAGGCATGTGCCGTATCTATACAATACATATGAATTAGGATGTGTGTATTATATATATATATATATATATGTATATAATATACATATATTTTCCATGTACATCTCTTTTTTTTTCACACAATGAATGATTGATATTAACCCGGCCATTATCATTTTTTGCAGAGTTGGAAACCAAGTTTCAATGGCATTATGCAATGCAGCAGTATAAGCCCATGCTGTGTGCATATTATGATGCCTTAAAAAATGTGGACTCCGACTTTGTGGACAATCCTTCATAGCAAGTTCTACATATAACACATGACTTTTTTTTTTTTTAAGTAAGGTAATTCATCAATCCAAACATCTACAGTCTATACAACTTGAAAAACATGGTCACATCAATATTATCAACCTTTAGTAGCTCCCCAGTGCAGCGTTTGGGAGCCTGTTCCGGTGGGTCATTGCTTCACATTCAGTTCTCTTCTTTGCTGTTTTTGGCATCTCTAGTTTTGCCAGATTTAACATCATTTGGGTTCATTTTAGTTCATCTGAGGTCACAAGTTTCTCAGATTATTGCCATTTTTTTTCATCCTGGTAATTAAACTTCTGGTTAGCCTGGTAACAACTGCGCATGGCAGAAGTTTCAGAATGCCAATCACTGTGTGATGTAGCTATCTAGGGGTGGCTTTTAGCATGCAGATCATGACTTTAAGGCCCCCAACAGCCATGTTGCCAATGAATGCTCAGATTTGGTGTTGTCGCTTGAGATTCTGACAACCTCTTCGTACCCACAATGTCTCTGCCACTGGTTATGACACTATTTGAATGGGGATATAGAGATCTTTGGCACAGTACTTAAATTTGTGGAACAATGTCTAACAAACAGAAAGGCTATACGACAGATAGGTTAGTTCAGCTGCTCAAGGTACTATGGCCTCGCCCCTCTAGACTGCTTTAGTAAATGGCCGCTAGAGTGACTTAGTGACCAGGTACTACTGCCTGATGCACTGACGTTATTACCGGATTTCGTAATGCTGACGCTCGCTTCTTAGGCTGTGCCTACAACATATTTAATATAAATGCTCCGCTCGCTACTCAATTGAACTAACTTCCATATTTATGTTTACAGTATATGCGTCAGGTACATGCCATATCTATGCAATATATACCAGTATATATATGAATTAGGATGTGGGTATTATGTATATATTTTATATATAGAGCCGTGCCCAATTGTCAGACATCATTGATAGTTTTGCCATTCATTGACAAGATGTGTAAAAAAAATGTTAATTCAATAAGCACTGAGAGACTGATGTGGGATCGAAGACAACTTGACCATTTTTTTTTTTAATTTGCATATTTTCAGACACAATGTCAGCTTTCAGATAGAAAATATCCATTATAGTCGGCAAGTGTTAATCAACACCCGTGCGATGCAGTTTGCAAAATAAAGTTGTAAATCTAAGATGTGTATTAAAATATAGAGGTTCTCCCTTCAAGAACTGGAGTTTTATTTCCAGCTAGAAGGTGAACAAAAATAACAGAGCCAAATATCTTCCCATGTCCGACATTTGGGCACACCTAACTTTCTGCTCGTTGCAGGATTTTCTCGATTATCTCTTGTAAAATGTGTGCGCAATCGCAATCCAAACGGTGTGATTTGACAAGGAACATGCGCCAACAATCCACAGTGTTTGGTCTTTTTAACGGCAGTAACAAACAAAATCAGTAAATGTAATTTAATGTTTAGCCTGGCAATGAACACAACCTTGCCCTTAGCTGTCGGACAATTGGGCACCCCAGTATTATACATCTATTTCTTCCCACAATGAATGATTGATTGATTGATACTAACCCAGCCATTTTTTTTTCTTTTTTCCAGAGTTGGAAACAAGATTTCAATGGTATTGTGCAATGCAGCAGCATAAGCCCATGCTCTATGCATATTATTATGCCCCAAAAAGATGTGGACTCAGACTTTGTGGACAGTCCTTCAGACAAATAAATTATTAGGTTAAAACTTAAGTAATAATTTAATAAATACTCATTTATTAAGAACACTTCTCGTCTTTCCCCACCATGCATTTGAATGAACTTCACACTGTTGAACACACGTTGTCCATTTTCATCATGCGTGGAGGGTGTGGAAGCATTTTAAAAGCAGACTGAAAGGTGTAAACGCTATTTCCCTGGCTGCCGACAGCCGACAATCGCGACATCGAGTGAACCGGACACTGCTGGATATGAAGTTTTGTGGGCTGACAGCAGGACAATGTCAACCGCATCGCCCTCCACCGCCGACACCTTTCATGAGCTTTCAAGCTAAATATTTACGAAGACAAATATATGTTCCTGAATTTTGCTTCTGTTTGTTCATCGCAGACCAGGTGCTACGACTTACTTATTGTATTCTTGAAGATTTTTGTAGATTTTTGCCCTCGTGGTATGCAAGTTGGCGTGTCTATTGCGCCGGAAGAGGAAAACCGCACGCAGAAGAAGTGGAATATGTAGCATTTAAAACTGTTTAATCAACCAGTGGGAACCGAGGCAATTGCTTGACGCGCCATCTGTGAACTGACAGACAATGTATTGACCTTTGTGTCGGCAAACCCGGGTGAGCCGACTGGCATGGCCCGAACATGGTCGAATCAGGAAAGCATAAAATGAAATTTAAAATTGCAACAAAGATAGTAATAATAATGAAGATTATTAGTATTGTTATTATCACTGAGTCGTGTTTAAGACTTAATTATCGCTTTGCGCTAATAACATTATTAACATTTTTGTTCACAGACACAGTCACAGCTGTTGGTGTTACCTGCAGTGTACTTAAGTTATTTGTACATACTATGCAGATGGACAGTTACATGTCCCTTCTTTCGCCTCCGAGGTCATAAGCCTATTCTGACTCAACGTCTCAATTAAACCTGTTTAATCTCTCCCTAAATCTGTCAATGTACTGATATGTCCCAGTCGACTGGAATTTTGCACGTCATTCACATTTTTAAAAAGATAAAGGTCCACGTGATGACTTTTATAATTATCTGCCCATATCAGTGTTATCTTATCTCATTTAAGTATAATCTTGGATAAATACGTCCAAGCTGCATGATTGCTCGTAATACCTAATCTCTAATTACATCCGACCAGTCAGCCTTCCTCAAATCCCACTCCACTCAAACGACTGTGCCCTCAATGTTTGATCACTCACTGGTGTCATTCAATACATCAAATTAAACTTTAATACTGTAACTTAATTCCCTCACCTTCAAAAGTATTTTGACACAGTTGGTCATTTAATGGCCGCACATAAATTACAAGGCTATGGTATATCTCGCGCTAAATATTCATGGTTTGGATCATATGCTGAAAATGCTTTTCCAGTGATAACTTGCACCACATAGTGACTATTTAAAACTCAAGCCATCAAATTTGGTATCCGACAAGGCTCGTTCCTCGGACATACACATTTTCTATTCTACTCAAATAAATTTCTATCAAGTAAATGTCCATATTTGCAGACCTTTTAACAATATATTGCACCGACGATTCTGTGGGTGAGGTAAAGTGGAAAACCCAGTATGAGCTGTACTGATGCATCTGACTTCATTTCACTCGACAAACTGACCTTGAATATTCCAAAGGTCTGGCATTATGACCAATGGGTATCCCACAGACATTGGCAATTATCAAAATAAAATTAAGATTAACAATGACACCATATCTGTTGAACATTTCATGAAGTTTCAGGGGTCATCATTTATTCTTAAGTAACTTAATTGGTGGTCTCATAATCATATTCATTATAGTATGCAAAATCAGTCACAGAATTTGCTTACTGAGCCCTCCATGCATGTTATCAAACGTTGTCTTATTTTACTGTCGCTATTGTGATACTGTCTGTGGACAGTGCTTTAAAGAGTACAAATTATTCTGTACATATGGTGGTGATTAGCACAATCCCCAAGCATAAGTCAGTTCGGCACATATACATATATATATATATATATATATATATATATATATATATATATATATATATACATATATATATATATATATATGTGTGTGTGTGTGTGTGTGTGTGTGTGTGTGTGTGTGTGTGTGTGTGTGTGTGTGTGTGTGTGTGTGTCAGTCAAAATTATAGAGAGTTCGTACAACGGAATAGGATAATGACTACCAGGAAGTGGTTGTTGAAGAAAAGACACAAATACAACATGCATGTCATTGGCGTAACTGTGACTTTTATGTGGATGTTATCCTGCCATAATTCTTGCTTTTGTTTCAACTGCCTATGACCATTGGTGTGGTCCACAAGCTTGCAGTTCGTGTGTTAGCGCCTCGCATTAGTGCACTGACCGGCTACATGCCCGCAAAAGTCATTGTCTTCGCGTATCCGGGTTTTAAACTTGTACCCGGATACCAGCAACTTGATTATATCCTAATAATGTCAGATACGTCACAACATTTCTAATTTTGAGCACTTACGGTCCGTTACGGCAATCCAGGTACATAACACCATTTCCACTTTTGTACATATAGGCCCATGTGTTGAAGGCCACACCTGGTGATTTCTTTGTTTCTCCTGGCGATATTGACAACATTTTGAGAACTCTGATGGTAATTGTGCTCCTGGCCCTGATGGTGTAACAACCGAGCTTCTCAAGTGGGGTAACACGGAGACCTTGAGAGCCCATCTTGCTTCTCTATATACCTGCATGTTGAACTTGAGATGTGTACCAGAGGCTCTTCAGGCAGGTATAACTGTGCCTGCTCTCAAGAAAACGCAGCTTGATCCCAACATGCCGAGTAATTATCGTCCAATCATAGGTAGCTCTGTGCACTCTAAATTTATTGAAACTTTTCTGTTACCCAAGGACGACGCCTGTGACGCTTAATTCGGTTTCAGCCTCAGGAAAGGCAGGAGTACTGAAGTTTGTTGTACTTATTTACATGACTGCCAATCATATTGTAATGCTTCTGGCTCCCCAGTTTTTGTTTGCAGCCTTGATGCTGCTAAATGGTTTGACTCGATCTGGCACGATGGTTTATTTTTTCAAATTATGACCACACTTACCAATTACTCATTGGTTATATTTATTTTCTTGGTATCGGTCTTCAAAAACATTTGTTAGATGAAACGGTTGCTGTGCTGATACTTTTCCTGTCACAGTTGGCACCCGCCACGGCAGCATCTTATCACCTAAACTTTTTAACACTTTTATAAATGATATGATGGTCCAGTTGAGAGAATCGCGAAAAGGTTTAAAGGCTGGTATCCATACACATAATTGCTTTGCCTATGCTGACGATGTGACATTGTTTTCTAGTACTGTAAATGATAAGAGCATCTGTGATCTTAAAGTATTAGATCAAAAAATAAACTTTTTAGAAGAAAATAATTGGAAATTGTCAATAGCGTCAAAACCAAAATTGCGGACCTATATTTTATTTAAAGAGACATTTACTACAGAAAAGTATGTTCAAGTCCCAATTAGTAGGAGGCAACGATCCTTAATTGCTCAATTACGCTTAGGGATACTACAACTTAAAATTGAAACTGGTCGGTACAGAAGGCTGGCAACAGAGGACCGCATATGTGATTTATGTACTCATAATATTGAGGATGAGTTACATTTTGTGTTTTCGTGCCCTCTATATAATGACTTGAGAGATACTTTTGTACGAAGCATTATATTACGCTATCCGGATTTCTCTCAGCTTCCCGATGTACAGAAACTTAAATACGTAATGGAAAATAATATCTTCTTATTCGGTAAATTTATTGAAAATTGTTGGAGTCGAAGGTCAGAAACTCTTTATAAACCAAATTGATGTGTATACATTTTTGTATACGATATTATCCCTGTTTTGATATTGTATTGCACATATTTATTATTTATATTCCTTAAAACTGACTTATAAGCCCAAAGGGCTGGGTACTTTAAAATATTCTTTATAATAATACACAAATGATTGTGACTATGCATAGTACAAGTCAGTATAATAAAGATATATACATACATATACATACATACACTGTAACAGAAGCCCAAAGGGCTGGGTACTTTAAAATATTCTTTATAATAATACACAAATGATTGTGACTATGTATAGTACAAGTCAGTATAATAAATATATATACATACATATACATACATACACTGTAACAGAATTGCAATCCTTAGTTAACATTTGTCACCTATATGCGCTTTTCTTTCAATATCACTAAGAATATATGGCCTACTGTGGGTAGATGTAATTCTATTAATGAGTCTGTTGTATATTTGGATAAGTCTCCTCTGCAGTCGGTAAATAACTTTGAAATACTGGGGGTGACGTTTTCTAGTGATATGAAGTCAGACTTACTCGTCGCCAATAGAGTATCAAAGGTTAGAAGAGCTATGTATAGGTTATCTGGGGCTGGGGTCTCGTACCCTGGTTTATCGTCAGATGCCAAGTCGTACTGTATATGGAATACTGTTGGTGTGCCATCTTTAACTTATGGTGTCAATATTGTATTCATTTGAGCGATGAGTCAGCGCGCGATCTGGAGACGGCTCAATGTACTACTTACTGGCTCTTAGTAAGCGGGCACGTACTTCATCTAAGATCTTTACTTGCGGCATTGAATATCCCTAAGGTCAGTGAAATTATTGCTCATGTATAAACTTTATTGACTGTACCATAAAAACAGAATATATGGCATTTTGTCACAAACACGTGTAAAGAAAATACAAATACAGCAAAGTGCACACAAATACAAAATGATACAAAGCACAACAGTTACAAAATCATAGAAAAAAAGCAACAACACAATTATACATCATAACATGTACACATGAAATTTCGACATAGACATACTAGATATATGATAATCATGATAATGCCTGGTGGGAGGAGAAATATCACAAGGAGTTTCGCCTAATTTCTATGCAAGATTTTAAAAAGGGTTCTAATTTCGAGATTAATTCTGTGTCTTGTGATTTCATAATAAATTTGAATTTCTCAAAGTCTGAATATTTATCAAAATCAACGAAAATATCTTGTAATGAGTGGAATAGAATTAACCTGGGTGAGCAGAACAATTGACAATTTAAAGAAGTGAATTTTGTCCTCTAGAGTATTACATACGTTACAGATTCTTTCTTCCAAAGGTAATTTTGTAGGTCTTTTATGTTTTCCCTTTTCAATTGCTAAATTATGGGCACTTATACGCAACCTTGTAAAATATTTCATAACTTCAAAGTCCTTTATGATTTGTAAATAGTTTTCAAATTCAAGTTCATCTTTAAATAGGAAATAAGTTCTTAATTTTTGATCAAGTGTATCGTTAATGTTCATTTCAGAATTCCATTGGCTACAAAGCTTATCACTTAGTCGTTTTCTAATTTTGCCTGTCTGGAAAATAGTTATTTTTGTTTCCACAATTACCCCCACAGTTGTTGTAAATTTATAGAATAGAGGGTGTCCTTAATAGTCTGTAACCAAGTGCTCTTACCCTCCGAGAGAAGCACAACATTGCAAAGGAATGAATCATACAATACACTATCCTGTGGAAGATTAACAATTCTGAACCAGTTTTTGCAGACAAGCCTTAAAATCTTTAGTGATATGGGTGCTTGGCCTAGCTCTCCAAGCACTGCTACATTTGATGACTTTCGGTGTAGACCTAGACAATATTTTAGGAATCCAATATATATTTTCTCAAACTCGAGTTAAATATATCCAGATAATCCATCGCTAAATAAACATTTTGAAGGCTGAACTAGATATGCACCCTATATTTCACAAGCATTTGTAAAGATTGGCATAATAGCTTTTTGAAATAGACTGATATAAAATTTACAATTTATTCCTCCAATAAAAAATAATCTTCTTAGTCTTCCAAGAGCTTTCTTAGCTTTATCACACAAACTTTTAATTGCGCATTGAAAAGAACCATTGGCTGAAATTTCAATTCCTAAATAGACATATTTCTGGACGCATTCTAAAATTTCAGTTCCTGTTGTAAAGATTCTTTTTATGTTTTTTCTGGTTTTATTAAAGATCACAATTTTTTACTTTTTGATATTAATCTCTAATTGCCAATCTAAACAATACATATGAACCTTATCTAAACATGTTTGCAAACCCTTTTCTGAACCACATCATAAGATCAAGTCGTCTGTATATAGCAAGCAATTAATTTTCTTATTATATAATAATACAGGATCACAATTGTCATCAAATCTAGAGGGTAAATCATTTATAAAGGCGTTAAACAAAGTTGGACTCAACACACAACCCTGTTTAACGCCTCTATTAATCAAGATTTCATCAGACAGACCAGCTTCGTGTTTAAGTTGTACTACAGAATTATAATACACATCTTATAATTTCAAAAATGTTACCTTGGATACCGCATGAATAAAGTTTATAAAAGAGGCCATCGAGCCATACTGTATCGAATGCCTTTCTGAAGTCTATAAAACATGAATATAAAAATTTGCCTCATGACACTTTTTCACTTGCACAGCGTATCTTCTGTGTTTCATCGCTGCTCCAAGATCTTATGGTCCGTCTGATTTCTCAGTATTGTATCACAAAACAAGCTGTTTATGGGTCCTTGATAGATAGAATCTTGAATTTAGGCGTATCTCCTATCGGCATACTTTGGGGTGTATATTATTTACGACAAAAGGGTACATTATTTACGACAGATATTTGTAAGGATGTGTCGTCTGGCGGCATTGTGGATTCGCTTTGCTACATACTATTTCATGAGAATTTTAACAACCCATACGATGAACTTCGCAAACTGGCGTTTCTCCTGTCTAAATCCTTTTAAAGTTTTAGTTGAGGGAAAAGCGCTATTGCACTTTTACATACATCATCATTCCTTTGGTTCTAGTTGCACTGTTTTATATGGTACATTATTATATTAATCTGGTCGTCTCTCTGACCTGGAGAGTTTGTTTGTTTATAATTCATCACCACGTGATATTATTATGTATCTTTTCATATATGTTATGGTGCTTGTGAATATGGTTTATTTACCTTGATGTACATGTACTTTTATATTTCCCCAATTATGGGGGCTAAATGATAATAATAATAATAATAATAATAATAATAATAATAATAATAATAATAATAATAATAATAATAATAATAATAATAATAATAATAATAATAATAATAATAATAGTAATGATAATAATAATAATAATAATAATAATAATAATATGTTGGCTTTAATTTGTTCCTTGCAAACTGTGAAAACGTGCGACTGCAGCTCGTTCACTGGGCCACCAGCACCATGAAAGTGAACATGACTATAGCATCACCACCTTATCCCAAGCGTGCTTCGGAAATATTTCTCGGTGGTTGAAATACAAACATATGCATTGAATATTGCGTTCATTCAACTGTTCGTTGAATATAGTGCGTAAGGCACTATTTGCAGAGCCAACATGCAGTTTCCCATAAAGTACCTAATTAATTAATGACTTATTTGTTATTGTATGAAAATCGGTGGATTATGTTCTCAGTAAAATAGACGGGTACCCGAACTTATACCCGGGTAACTTTAATACCCGCTATCGGGTACCCGGATAGTAAAATTCACTACCGGTCAATACACTACCTTGCATGACAACCTCCATGTCCAGGTTGTCCAAAGTTCTTATTGACGCTGTAATATGTCAAGGTTGAATAGATGGATTGTATATCCTTGAAAAATCGCTATATTAAGTTTTATGAGAGAAGGACTTTGTTACTGAAAATTGTAAAAGCATTAAGTGAATATTACAAAGCAGAAATTGAGGGTTTGAATGTGTTTGTGATGTTATTTTCTTATAAATATTGTCAATCATTATCTTTATGCTATTTTAATTAAGATTGCCTGTTTTTGTCTGAGTTTTGGGGATTCATGAGAAGGATGTTAATTGAATAATTTAAGAAATTGTATTTCTTAACAGTTAAAGTAATATGGTCGTAAAGGTGTGTGTTTTGACCCTACAACAAAAGTGGTGTCTCCGAGAGAGCATTTCTCTCCACTTTATGGGAAGATTAATCAAAGGGATACTTCATGTATATCTAGATTTTACTGGTCATGGTACTTCATCATTCTGTACTCGTGGGAACTGAGGCTTCATTATAAGCACAACACGTCTGAATCCTGGTGCTCTCATTGCACGTATTCAGCGAGTGAACGTTAATTTCCCCAACATCAATATCATCAAATGGGATTTTCATCACAATTAATTAACCAGGACTGAGAATGACAACAGACTGAGTGTGATTGCTAGTCCATAACACAGTGACCGTTAGGATAGCATATCATATATGTGTGTAATCGTCATACTCCAAAGAATTTATATGGCCCGTATTTGGGTGTCTGTGATGTTAATTGTTGAATAAACAATTGAAAGTTGACCCCAAAGCATCCACCCCATAAATATCGATATAAGTCACTAATTATCTGTGATAAAATCATACTTACACTTGCATCTTAATCCTGACATATTGGCAACAAAAGCGATCCTACGATTTTTTATGTTTGGCTTCGTTTTTCTGTTATCCATCCTCAAAGTTTAACGTTTCAATTTTCCCTTTGATTTTCAGGATGTTCATTTTCTTCATTTCATAGAAAAAGAACGAAGCAAAATTTAGAAAAACGCTGAATAGTTTTGCAGTTCAGACATTACAGAATCAAAAGACGTTAACCGGATTAAATTTTGCCAAGCCGTTTTCTTGGAATAACCATTCTTAGGTGGGGTTCTCGTCCTATTATTCTTTCTGAGAAAACAAGCTTCAAAGCACTTTGATGTTGATCATTTGCCTCTGAAACAATACCATTTGCTCAAGTTGAGCTGATATTTGTACAAAACGTAGAAAACATCGTCCCTTAACATTTGGGGAGGTTGTCAATCAATTTTTTGGCCAATCACATGAATAAAAGAGCCTTTGAAGTACAGAGAGCATTATTCAGCGATCTGTCAAACGGCGACAGCGACAGTCTGGTTTCAAAGCGTGACGTTATGGCGGCCGCCCTTCGGGCCCCGTGACCTCAAGCCTGGCAACGAAAGTTGTGTTGCCTTGCTTCGGTGGGTGGCCTACGGCCGCTCGTGGTCTGTGCACGGATGGCGGGTTTGGTCTTCCGCCCCTTACCTCTTCATTCCGTTTTTAGGGATAGTATTTTATCATATTTACTGCTATCTGTATACTTTATGTAGTTAGCTTGTTAGACTTGTCTGTACACTTTACTTCGTTAGCTTGTCATTATTTTGTAGTTATTTTGTCAATGAGTTTCATCTATCTTTCCAATCTGAATCTTGTAACGTTATTTTGTGTTCACGTTTATGCTTATTTCGATGTGTTTATTTGTACTTTTATTTCCTCATCCCTGGGTTTTGATAAAATATTATCATGTACGTGGGTATTGTTGATTAAAGTGTCAGTTTTTTTCCCCGCCTGTCTTTGGTGTGCAGGACCACTGGGGTAATCCATCACGGCACGGCCTTTGAAGGGACATCGTGAGACGATTGCCGCTCCTCTGGAACATTTAAAGTCTCCCTTCGGAGTTCCCGCAATAAAAGCTTCCATGCACCCGTCCCCCCCCCCCCCCTAAAGCAATAGAAAGAAATGCAAACAGTCCCCGGCCTACAGTGGCGCTAAGGTACGGTAAAAGTTTAACAGGAGAAGCCGACGGCTGATAGCTGGACCAATGTTAAAACAAATATTGCAAAATCAAATTGACTATGTCATATATATGTTTATTTCGTACTCTAAGTACACGTGAAAAAAATGAAAAGGTGTTCATAGTTTCTTCGAACTGGTAATCCATAATTGCATTCAAAATAGAGCAGTTGACTGTGTGTCCTAAAAAAAATGGCATGTACTCTCTAATTTAATGACATATATTCTACATTACTACTGATATCACCGTTTTGGCTGTGAATAGTGTTTGTGCCTTCTGCGTGCCCCTATCCGTCAACACTGAAAACGTCTGCACTGTGGGGCATTTATACACACATATACATTGAGCTTCCTGTATTTTAGATCCAGTATCATTTCACTAAGATTAAGGTCGCGTGATGGCTTTATTAAACTGTTCTATGTCTGTCATGATTTATTTGTGGTGAAACTTTTCTTTCTTTCTCCTTCTTTCTTTCTTTCTTTCTTTCTTTCTTTCTTTCTTTCTTTCTTTCTTTCTTTCTTTTTTTCTTTCTTTCTTTCGTTCGTTCGTTCGTTCGTTCGTGCCTTTCTTTCCATTTCATTTTTGTGTCGGCTTAAACTATTCGAGTCCATGGCCAGAAAGTTCAAAATTGTACATGGATATATAGCTCCTGTGGTGAAGTTTCGCATATCGATCAGAATATTCAACTGTTTGAAAATTATGCAAGTTTAGGCCATTTGAAAATTTCAATCCCTTCTGGCTTACAAATCATTCAACATAGAAGTCCAAATGTTGGTTCTATTGGCTCATTTGTTGGGCCTGCACATCTACTAGACACATTACAACAGTTCTAGAATTTGAATTTATGCTAATTATGGACACTTCAAAACTATTATAGATAGAGTTGCCATTCCAACTTCAATTCATAGGTCTGTGCTGCAGACGCATCCAATGGAGTACAAACAAAAGGTTGTAAAATTTTAGTTTGTACTAATTAGAGGCACTTGAAACGTTTAAATGTTGAATATCTTCGAAGCTATTATAGGTAGAGGTGCCATTCCTTGATTAACATATTTGTACTGAAGGCGCAACTAATAGACCCAAACAAAAGTTGTAGCATTCAAACTTATGCAAATGTTAGAGGCACACAGACAAATTTGCTTTAAATTAAAAGTTTTGTGGTTTTATTATGTCTTTTATTTGTACTTTTATGTGTTTTGTATGCTTGTTTTACCTTACTGCCCCCCCCCCCCAAAAAGCAGATTTCCCTATTCAGTATAAATGTTGTCCTATCAACTACAAATTGTTTATCTATCTATCTGTCCATCCAACCATCCATCGATCTATCTAACTATATCTATCTTTCCGTTCATCCATCCCTATACCTGTCTATTAGTCTATTTATCAATCTCTACATTTCTTTTCTGCTCTTTAGTTTTCCTTCTGTTTCTTTCTCTTTTTCTTTTTCCCTTAGTTCTTAATTTATTCATCTTTATCTCTCTCTCTCTCTTATATTCTTCTTCTTTTTTTAAAATCAATTCTACCTTTTCGCTCTCCGTGTTCTGTCCATTAGCTGAGCCTAGAGGATGATTCTGCGTCCGTCGTCTATCGTTTGTTGTCTGTCCACAATTATTTTCGACATCTTCTCCAAAACCGTTATCCAGACTAGCTTCTAACTTTGTGGGCATCTGCTTTGGATAGATTTTTACCAAGTTCGTTCCTGTGGTCTCGCTATAGTGATTTTTTTGGAGTTTTAATGACTTTTTGGAGTTCATCTTTTGAGAAACGTCATTTGTTCAACAGTTGGCACTGCGATCTGTGTGTGTGTATGTGTGTGTGTGTGTGTGTGTGTGTGTGAATTTTGTGTGTTTCGACTTCTTTAGCGACACTCCGATTGTGATGAAACTTAGTCGATATGTAGCTTGTGGAAGAGTGAAACAAAGATGTTCTCAAATATGTGATACTGCATGGACAGAGCCCTGATTTTTAACCATTTTGTTTTTCAATTTGGACACATGTCGGTGAATGCATACAAACCTACTGATTATTTTGTAAGTCTATATCGGATTACAATGATCACTCACATTCTCCGCTTCTCCTAAACCGTTGTCCAGATTCACATCAAACTTCGGATCGGGGACGTTCCTTTGGTGAGTCTTTACGAAAATTGTAAAAATGGTTATGGCTCTTTGATTTTCGACCTTTTTACGTTTCTATGGGGGTGTGGTGGGGTGGATGGTGGTAGTGGTGAATTTTTGGTAAAATCTGAAAAAATCTTCCGCAAAACCGCTCAGCCAATTGCTCAGATGGACACTTCTGAGAAGGCCTAGATGGTACTGAAACTTTGTTCACCAATTTTTGTGTGTTTTTTGGTATTATCGACCTCTTTTCCTAATCTGTCGCTCAGATTGCTCTGAAACTCGGTGAAAATATAGCTGGTTGAAGGATCAATGCTAGTCATTACGTGGTGGTACCACAGATACCTGATTTTTAAAACGATTTTGCAGTTCGGGGAATTATCGTTTTTTGCATAAATTCTTGATAACCACGTAGGCCAACAGGGATTGCAATCATGATTGATATTTTTATCTTCTCCACAACCGTCAACCAGATTCACTTCAAACTTAGTTCCATCACATTTTGAGTAGGTCTCTCCTGAGTTCGTTCAAAATTAATGGTCCCGCTCTAGTGATTCTTAGATTATCTAGGTTTTGGTCCATTTTTTGGAGAGGGAGTGGGGGGATTTTTTTTTAAGGAAATGCTCGACCAATGGCTTGAATTTGCAAAGGAACACTTCTGGGGACCCCTAGACCTTTATTTCTTCAACATATTTGACTTTAACATTTTTGCTACTTTTCACTTTTGTTTTAATCGATTTTGCTGTTTTTGGACTTGACCCAAACTATATGTTGAATATCTCTTCAAAGTTAGTGGACTATACCTGGACTCCATATTTACCAAATTTATTCACCGCGTGCAATGGTGTCACTGTTATTTTCTGATATTAAGGAACTATAAAAATTATCGAAAATAATTATCAAAAATAAAATAAAAACGATACCGTTACATGTGCATGTTAGCATTGTTACGATGGTTTAAACGTTTTTTTTATTAAGCAATCGGGGAACAGGGTTGCCCCTATATGAACCCCTCTTGTACATCGAGATAAAGGAGAGCATAGAAATAAACGTGAGACAATTGTGAAGACAGATGGCATGCGCATGCATGACAAAGAGGACGCAAACCGACAAAACAGACAGGGGCTCTATGTTTCTTGCCCATTAATTACACATGAAATTATCATAAGCCTTCAATATTTTAGGGTGGCTCGAAGCGTTTTGATTTTTCTATGAAGGTGTGTACTTCCTGAAATATTTCAACATTTTCTTGTTTGGAGCATTCTGCAGATCCATACAGATCAGTCTACAAGATAAAATGTGCTCAACGAATCACTGTTTTATGAATGTCTACTCTAATATTGTTATACGTAGGACAGATGAAGAAATAATGGAACATATCCTCAACAGGTGCTCCACAACTACAAACGGGAGAATTTTTAATTCTTGTTTTGTTCATGGAGCAGTTCAACTGGACTTATGCCATGCACACCCAAGCGTGTGTAATTGAATTCTCTTCCCAAAGCGATGAAGAATATTTTGCGCTGGAGATTTGTGGTGCTTGTTCAATAAGTTTCTGAACGTTCAGTATGTTATGATATTTTTAATGTCTATGGGTGATTGGTTCCACAATCGCACCATAGCGGGAAAAAGTGAATGTTTATAATTATTTGCTGATTTGATAACGGTGTGTGTGTGTGTGTGGGGGGGGGGGGGTATTTTTGTCACCACGAAATTTGTATGAGGTTCTCCTGCCTGAAGATCAAAATTAAATTTCTGCAAAATTACTTGGAGCATCACTGTTCACTATTTTATACATCAACATTAACCCCCCTTTCACCGCCTATAACCGCTAAACTTTCCTGACCAATTTCTGAATACAATTTTTCATGTGATGTTTTGCTCATTGTTCCAACAACTATGTGGGCTGCAGCCGATTGGACTCCTTCTAACAGTGATTCGTCAGCAGCATTACCATTTGACCACACTTTGGCTCCATACTGGAGCCTTGGCCAAATGAATGTTCTATAAACTGTTTTAAGTGTGTCTCTGCTGACTCTGTAATGTAACCGGCTCAGCATGTTGATCAACATTGTGTTCTTTTCCACAACATTTGAAATGTGGCTACTTCAAGTCAAGCCAAGTCACTGCGAAGCGTTACCCCTAAATGTTTATGTTCAGATACGGAGTTTAAATGCTAATTGTAAAAAGTAGGTTTCGGGTGATTTCTAGAAATAAGGTTCCTTAAGATAAGCATATTTTTCGTCTTAGTGGCATTAAAGGGTGTTAGCTATTGACGTGCCCAGTTTTCAAAATGATATGACTCTACGTATAGGTCGTTGGATGCTGCGATTGGATTATCTGTTTCAATATGTAAAGTAATATTATCGACAAAAAGGTGTATATTTGTGTGGATTAGATCGACTGTGTCATTTACGTATATTAAAAATAGCAATGGTCCCGAGATAGATCCCTGGGGTACGCCAGCCTCAACTCCACACCAGCATGATGACTGTCCATTGATAAAAACTCTCTGGTTTCCATTATGTAGGTAAATTTTGAACCAAGACAAAAGGGAGACAGATGGACAGACCGCTATTTTCTAATTTGTACAATAAACCCTCGTGGCGCAACCTATCAAAAGCTTTTGAAATGTCGAAAAATATGACACGTATATGTATTTCTTTGTGTTGGACTAGGACCATGGCAAATTCATAACTAACTGCCTATTGTAGTTTCATAAAAGCTGATCAACTGCAGAATCATCTGGAATAAACCCTGAGTGGAAAGGAGTGATAATATTTCTCTATGGAAATTGAAAACGTGTTTGAAAACTATTCTTTCAAAGGCTTTGCCAACAACACTAAATAAGGAAATAGGCCCATAATTTCCACGAACATTTTCATTGGCCTATTTTCTTATTCAATTGTTACAATAAGGACAGCAGCAAATTTGACATATCGGCTTATATCTCGGTAATGGTGAACCCTAGTTGCCTGCTCAGCTGACTTTCAGCCCACTTGTGTTTGTGCTGGGTGCCTTGTGACCCAGTCCAACAGTTTGGTGCGCTGGGTTTGCTAAGCAAGAACGGGAACGAGATGTGTACACAACGAGTTCGACATATTATTTTTAATCTCGACTTGCTTCTGGGTTCATAATCTATTGTAAACTTTTTACAGTTTAATGAGCATATTTCTGATCATGACTTCCTAAGACTTTTAAGTTTTATCGATGGTGTCAGGTACTATTCGTACATGCAAAGCAAATAAACCGATCCCGTGTACCGAGGTTTTGACTTTTACAATAGATGGAATGGTAGCATTTATTGAGTTCACAGATCTTCCCTTAAATATCTAATAAAACTGTTACCCTCACATCCTTTCAAGACACGGTGAATTCAATAAAGTTTCTCTTCATGTGTCACTCGTCTCACTCCTCCTTTACACAATAAGTGACAAACCTTTACCGGTAATGTTTACAGGCATTTAGACGTTAGATTTCTTACTTTCGCCTGGTGCCGGTAAATTGAAACTTAAGATGTTCAGAAAATGCAAAATCGTGCTGCCAGAATCAACTGAAAATTGTTATTATAATAATATTAGAGGCAAGGATCTGATCAAACCTTTAGGCTGGCAGACGTTGGGAGAAAGAGGAAAATCTCATATAGCTTGTGTAATGTACAAAAACATCTATGATTTGGCACCCTGATTATCTTTCCGACAGGCTACTCTTTTATCCGAAACTAGTGCCAACGAGATACGCAGTGCACGGTCTCTTGATGTCGTAGTACCCCCCCCCCCCCCCGCACAACAAAACAGTTTTTAAAGAATGTTTTGTTCCAATAATGAAGCAATAGCTCGGAACAGCCTTCCAGATTAAAGAGGTAAGATTTGCTTCAGTTCAAATTTGATTACAACAAGCAATATTTCAATGAGCTGGTTGCTGTTTCCACCTCAGTGCAGCTAGAGTTTGATTTGCTTGCGTGGACTTTTATAAATATATTATTGTGTTTTTAAAGTGAATTGTATGTGCATTACATGTACTGCTTTGTCATGTGTTGTGCATATGTGTAAAAATGTGCTATTGGGGACCAAGGAAGAACATCCCTGCTGGTTGGGTTGCCCAGTCTAAGATATTTAATAGATAGATAGATAAACAGACAGACAGACAGACAGGTAGATACATAGACAGACAGACAGATCGATAGATAGACAGACAGACAGACAGACAGACAGACAGACAGACAGATAGATAGATAGATAGATAGATAGATAGATAGATAGATAGATAGATAGATAGATAGATAGATAGATAGATAGATAGATAGATAAGAAGTCTGTATCTTGCGTTTTTAGTATCAATAAAAGGTTGCTGAAAATGTTTTCAAAGAAAAATCATTTGAAATAATAAACAGGTCTGGGTTCTTACTCAGTTGGGTCTGGAGTGGCTTGTGGTTTCCATGAATAAGTCAAAAAAGAAAGAAAGAAAGAAAGAAAGAAAGAAAGAAAGAAAGAAAGAAAGAAAGAGAAAGAAAGAAAGAAAGAAAGAAAGAAAGAAAATGCCTCCTTTGCAGGCAAACCGCCTATATTCCAATAACAGTATCTAAGAAAATAACATGACCTTGGCCGTAGAGTAGCTAGTCAAGAAAACATAACATTGATTTCAATCAACCCTATTTGTGTATTTGCTCGCTCGTTATTTAACAAGAACTGTACAAACAGTTTTTGCCACTGTTCACAACAGTGGAACACTGTTATCTCAACGGCTAATTTAGTTTGCTCCCTTGGTAGTCATGCTTTTAGTGTGTGTTAGCGGCGAACATACCAGTCCCAAGGGAGGTTGTCCAGCATGCTTTAGAATACAAGCCTGTATTGACAGTCCGGTTTTATACATGTCGTAATAGACTCTGCGAGTATATCTGCATACATAAATCAACCAGCGTTTGCCACGCGATGCGTTCGACTTTGATTTTTTATGGGAGCCAGATTACGACAGAAGAGAGACGACAGAAGTGGCAAGTGGATATTACTGAACCAAAATGTTCGTCACAGTGCGATACGGAGGTGAGTGTTTTTTTTTCTCTTTTCATTCGTGAATGCCATTTTCCCATGTGATGAAATCATTTTTCTATTGAAATACAAAATGTATTGTTATTTATGATTGAATGCACCAGAAAACACCGCATGCGTGTCGCTTACGGAGAGTCTGCCACAGCAAAGCGCACGGTTGACGATTGAATTGTTGTCCATAAAATATACATTGTAAATGACTTGAACGTTTATAAGGCTATGGTATGTTTTATCTGTATTAGTGCTATGACAGCCTAAGATATCTACAAAAAATGGCAAACCCCTTAAAATCGAATTAGTGGTAACGTCAACAAACTAGTGTTGTGGATAAAAAAAAAGGCCCTAGATGACCGTTTCAAGGACAAGTACTTCTAAACTGAGTTAGGATGCCGGGTAAATGACAAGAGTCGTTTGTAGTGTTTACTTTACCCTACACGTGTTTCAGGTATACGTCTAATTTTAGATCGTATATGCTGTGTATATGAACATTTGAAGTAGGTGTCAAATATTGACTGTTCTAAGATATTTCTTGCCTAAATGAACTTGACTCGTCTCATTCATACAAACAATTTAAGCTTTTCATCCAACAATAAAACACGTTACCCGTTCCACAACGTGCTGGTCTACAAGTTCTTCACCCTTGTAGTATTAATAAATGTACCGGGTATATAAGATTAATTTTGTCTTATCAGATGAAATAGAAATACTGGATAACCATTCACGAAACGGAAAGAAAATAAATGCAGTCAACATAAAACGCAAATATCAGCACACGTCATATTTTGTGAAAATATTGTTTGACGTGAAAATAAGTATGTAGGCCTATGTATCTCTCTCTCTCTCTCTCTCTCTCTCTCTCTCTCTCTCTCTCTCTCTCTCTCTCTCTCTCTCTCTCTCTCTCTCTCTCTCTCTCTCTCTCTCTCTCTCTTCTCTCTCTCTCTCTCTCTCTCTCTCTCTCTCTCTCTCTCTCTCTCTCTCTCTCTCTCCATAGATACAAACACACATACATACGTACAAGTATACATACATACATACATACATACATACATACATACATACATACATACATACATACATACATACATACATATACCGTATTCATACCAATAGTAGCGTGCTGTGCTAATCCAAAGATTTCCTGGAGCAGACATAGTTCTCCTGCAGTTTTGTTATAATGATGTCTTGATTTACGATACCACAAGCTTATTATACATTCCATATAGCATACAATAACAACAGTGAAGTTCATTGAATGAACGCTATTTCATCAGAAGCAGTAAATTGGTTAAAATATTAAAAAATATTGAATTTTTCATGAAACCCCCAAGATTAAAAAATAGTGGGTGTGCTTAATTGGAATGCATACGATATATATGTATATATATCCAGCGATTTTGATTAAAACTAGTACATACATTACTAAAATTCGTCCACAACAGTCATTCAAGACACCATGCAGCTAAATGAGACCTATGGGTTAGTTATAGGGGTCTTCTTCATATGTCCACCCAGCAGTTTAAATACCAGCAGTGCTGTCTGCTGAGGGTTAGCATGGCGAGACGAGAGGACCCATTACCTTAAATTATGTAAGTTTGAGTGACTGGTGTGTTTACGAACGCCGCCCGAGTTTCGCCCAGATGTTTTCCGGATCAATGAAGAGAGCAGAGCTCCATGTAATAATTTAAAATGTGAAAATAATAGAAAACTAGAAAAGAAGATTTGCTTCAAAATATATCTGTCTGTGCCTTCAAAAGTTGTAAATATAGCTGGATGAAAATTTGAAAGTCCAAAGACCTTGAACTTCAGAGATCACATATGAATTTAAAAAATGTTCTGTGTTACCATATTCTTTTTTTAAGCCCAACCTGAACCAAATCAGATGAAAAGTAATCAACCTATGGCTGGATGAAAATTCCAAAGGTCCAAATAACCTTGATCTTTGACCTTTAGAGGTCACATAAGAATGACAAAAATGTGCAGTTTTACAAAATCTACAATTTGAGCCCAACATGATCACAATCGATAAAAATTGACCAAGGTAGGGCTAGAAGAAAATTTCAAATGCAACATTACATTGACCTTTGACCTTGAGAGGTCACATGCAAATTACAAAAATGTGCAGTGTTCCAATTCCTCAATTGGAGCCTAACATGATTAAACTTGGGTGAAAATTGACCAAGTCATGGTTAGATGAAAATTTTAGAGGTCACATGTCAGTTACAAAAATGTGAAGTGTTACGATAGCTACAATTTGAGCGCAACATGATCAAAATGGGATAAAAATTATGTGGCAACAAACTTTAAAATGAGTGCATTGGACTGCCACCATCGTAAGTGGCCTTTGATCTGAAGTGAACTTTTATCTCTAAAATGACATTTTGACCTAGAATTGAACTTTGCCCTTGACATGACATTGGCATCAGAGATGACCTTGGGCTTGCTATGATCGAACTCCTATATACTCGGAACCACATCTACATCTAGTATATAATATATGGAAGATTTAAAACTTTAATTAGCCCTCATTTGCATAGTTTTGAAAATCATGACCTCTCATTATAAAAAGGCAACACTTCATCTATAGAAATACAATTGTGCCAAGTTTGGAGTTTCTATATATAAAAGTCTCCGAGAACAAGGTCGGGCAAATCTGCAAGGAAAGAAAGAAACAAACAAACAAATGAAGAATTTCTGGGAAAACAGTATGTCTGTGTTTACACACAGACATAACAAAGAAACCTCGCCATTATTTTAGTACAAATCATTAACATAAGAGCGTTTGATTTTGTGTAGCTTAGCAATTTATTTTTGATGTACTCATGTAGAATAACCACCTCTAGTATAACAGAAATGCGATGAACGTATTTTTTTATGACAAAATGTACACATTGTTAAAACGCTGCAGAAAAAAAATGCCGGCGTCAATTTTTCAGCCACGATTTATTGAATGACTGAGTGGTTTATGTTGCAGTTACAACAAATAATTTAAAAAGTTTAACCCTTTCTAAGCGAAAAGAGACAAGTGTTCCCGGTCGTCTCTCTATGGCTTATTTCAAATTCATTTTACTTCTTCTTTTTGAATTAGGGATAGAAAATAAAGATTTAAATTCAGATTTTAAATTATGCGCTTGTTTATATATATATATATATATATATATATATATATATATATATATATATATATCTACATGTTTCACCTTGATGTATCTGCAGTATTTCCTCCTTCGCGGGGGTTTCAATGAATTATACATACATACATATATATATATATATATATATATATATATATATATATATATATATGTATATATATATATATATATGTATATGTGTGTGTGTGTGTGTGTGTGTGTGTGTGTGTGTGTGTGTGTGTGTGTGTATGTGTGTGTTTACATGTGTGTGTGTGTGTGTGTGTTTTAAATGGTGCCTGCGCGTCCACTCAGGAGAAATAACTCCATGCACTTTTCCTTTGAGAAAATTGGTAACATTTTCATTCTCCCATAAGACATGGGGTTAACGATGGGTAATTCAGAAAATATTGAGAATTGCCAATTACAACTTAGAAGAGAAAGCTAAGAATCAGTTGCCTCGCCTGTTCTGCTTTAACAGAACGGGCTTTCAAGGCGAAAACGCCAACTCCTGGTGAATAAATACATGGTGCTCTTGAGCAAGGGAGAGTAATTTTGTGCATTTGGAACGGAATGAGTCAAACAAATCACAGGACAAAGCAATTGGCAAACCATTGCCAAGCGCCATTGTTAAAGAAATCTTGGTCAGTATTATTTACTTTAGCTATGTAATTGCACCCATTTGATTACACAATCCCTTTAATGCAGGAATGAGGTGTGTAAATCTGTACTAACAGGAATTTTTTGTCAAGTTTGGTTATCTCTGGATAGACCTCTTTTTGTGACGGAATTTGTTGATCCTCGTCCCATTATGAGATTCAGTCAGCAGCCTTTTCCCAAGCAGATTCGCTCCGTGTAATCACTATCGTGAGTGCTGGGAAATCTATTGATATTACAGCTTATTTGCGACAACAAAACTGTGGGCTGCCTAGCTTATTGTGGCTGTGGCGAATATATTTTAAACACAAGAGAAAAGTGTAGGCTCTCACTTGTCCAATTTTATGATTGTATCGCTGTAATTCGTGATTTTGCCTTATCCGTAGTTGAACTTGCGTATTTACGACACAAAACAATCAAGTTAATTTTTATTTGAAATGGAAATCATGACCACCTTGATGGTTCCTATTTATTTGCGACTAGTTTAAAGGCATCGCCATAATAATTACATATATGTAAATGTAACACCAGTGATTTACAACACCGGAAGCGATGCATTCAGTTCCTAAAATTAAAAAGTTGAATTCACTTTACCAGTAGTTGCGACGACAAAATTTGTCATTTACCAGGAAGATCATATTCATGGAAAGAAAGCAAAGTAGGTTTTGCATCAGTTATTTTTAACAGTATATGATGTTTTTGAACTAGCTTGGGAATGTTACAATTCATCGCATAGGGAATAAGTTTGCAGTAATTGGTTTCTTGTGCCGTGGAATTGTTAGGAATCATCGTGGCGGACGCAAAACGTTGATCAAATTCCCAGTTGTTCCACTGAATGATTCGGGTCTAGATCCTTCTCATGAAGCGTGAAGAATATGCACGCACCTATATTACCATTTTGGACCGTAACGTGCCATGAAAGCTACTATAGTCCGCTGTTTATTGGCCTGTTCACTCTCTGTTCTTGTCATTTCCAGTCCAGTGACCACTTCCTCGCCGTGTTATTTGAAATACCATACAAATGCTTCCAGGTATTATCTTCAGTCGCTCGTGTAATATGTTGATAAGGGCTTTCATTGGTATATACAGCTTGTCACTTTTCCTTCAATATATATCGTTCAGGAGTGTGATACGTGTAATATATACGTATGAAGTGCTTAGTTCCAAAACGTGCCATTTTTTTTTTGGTAACTGTCTCTGACGGTCAAGCTTTTACAGACATTTACAATTATACGGTTTAAGGAATAGATAACAGAATAAACAACCTAAGATATGTCTGTTTATTCTCTATATTAGCCATTAATCATGTTTGATATTGAAAAGTGACATATATATATATATATATATATATATATATATACATACATATACATATATATATATATACATATATATATATATATATACAATTACTGCAAATGTACACCTTTCCACCTTTCTGCAACCACACGCATTTAGTTAGAAGGTTTAGTTTCACTATTTCAGACATTGTTTTTCTTAAGCCTATGTTAGAATATTTTTTTATTTCCACAGCGTTGTGGCACCAACGAAAATAAGACACAGTAAAATTAAATAAATAGGCAATATTCGGTGTGTGTGTTTTGTTTCATTTTGTTATGTCTGGGTGCGAACTCAGACATTTTTTCCAAAAATTCTTTCTTTCTTTCTTTCTTTCTTTCTTTCTTTCTTTCTTTCTTTCTTTCTTTCTTTCTTTCTTTCTTTCTGTCTTTCTTTCTTTCTGTCTTTCTTTCTTTCTGTCTTTCTTTCTCGTTTTTTTCGGGCAATATTATTCCGAAAAGCATCAAATTTACCATAGTACCTGGCCTGCTAGTGAAATTGTGAATATATCGTTTGGAACAGTCAATATGTTTAAAATTATGCACATTAGGGGCAATTAAAATTTTAAAAGCTCCATATCTTCCAAGCCATTGCAGATAGACACAAAATTTCAATGTGGGGCATGAGTTTGCCACACCTGCGAATACAATGGACAGTAAATGAAAGTCGTAGAATTTTAAATTATGCTAATTAGGGCATTGGAAAATTTAAAAATTGAATATCTCCAAAAAGATTACACATAGAGATGCCATTCCAACTTCAATTTATGGGTGTGAGGCATAGCCGTATCCAATGAACCATGGTCCAAACTTGTACAATTTTGATTTATGCAAATAAGATGAACACACAAAATCTAAAACTTGAATAACTTCAAAACTTTTACACATAGAGGTGTCATTCCAACTTCAATTGGTAGGTATGTAGCATAGCCGCATCGAATGGAACATAAACCAAAGTTGTAGGCTTTTAATTTATACAAATTAGGCAAATACACAAAATTAAAATCTTGAATAGCTTCAAAACTATAATAAACAGTGGTGTCATTCAAACTTCAGTTTATAAGTTTGTGACATGGCCACGTCCAATGAACCAAGAAACAAAGCTGTACCGTTTAAATTTATGCAAATTAGGCTAATACACAAAATTTAGCTTATGTCGAACAATGGCAAAGTGCAGCATTTCAAACTGTTCTCATTTTGAAGGCACCCAGGCAGATCGCTGTGAAGCAAATCTTCCGTTCTATTTTTTTGTTTGTTTGTTTGTTTGTTTTGTTTGTTTGTTTGTTTGTTTTTTGTTGTTTTGGGGTTTTTGTTTTTTGTATTTTTCTTTTTCTTTGTTTGTTTCTGTGGGTTTTTTTTCAATTGTTTTGTAGTAATGGACATATCATGGTTTGGCAAGAAAGAAGATAGAAAAGGAAACATATTGATCACAGGGGAGAGTGCGAAAGACGAAGTGGGTAGACTCAGTCTCCAGAACGCTG
Source organism: Hermodice carunculata (assembly GCA_964020975.1). Taxonomy (NCBI): domain Eukaryota; kingdom Metazoa; phylum Annelida; class Polychaeta; order Eunicida; family Amphinomidae; genus Hermodice; species Hermodice carunculata. Next base: position 70,437,092 of record OZ026618.1, read on the forward strand.
TTTCAAACTGAAATATGGATATGCAGTTTTAGTCAAAAGTTATAAGCTCAATTTTCATTGATGGGTAATTGTACCGTTGTGCTTCATCCCTTCGGTATGGTGAGAAAGTTCGTGGCGCACTCAGTCTAAAAATCCTCCAAATACTCAACTCATTAATTGATCGATCGACCTATTGATTGATTGATTGATTGATTGATTGATTACGTGGACATCATGCAATCACGTAAGATGACCCGTAAAGCCAGAAACATATATACTGAACCAAACAAATAACGCAACTTTTTCATTTGGGTTTATTTTCACATTGGAACTGTATTTAAAGTTCAGAAATATACGAACCGTTGTTAAATCAGTCTAAAATAATGCACCAAGTAGTGTGACCTCAAGGTCGAGTACCCTGACCTTGCCATGGGGTCATTGTCATGAATCAAGAGTGACTACAGCAGGCTTTTACGCAAGTCTCTGACACCTGAAATTAAGGTTGCCAAGTCTTTGATTCTGGGACAGGAAAAGGCCACATTGAAATCAGCCCAAGCGTAACTGTGTGCCAGGATATGAGGCTTTCAAAGTTTGGTGGTTGTGCTGAATCAAGGACAACTGCAGGATTCAGTGTTACCCACATGACTAAAACATTCGCACCTTTACTTGTTGGCTGTAGCCCCTCACGGACAATAAAAGGGCAGCATGGGATTCATTTGGCACAGTATTCCAAGAACTATGGGTCGATTATCAACAGTAGATCGGGAGAGAGGAATTGGCATGCTACAGGCTGGTTTATCTGCAGCAGAGGTGGCAAGAAGACTGCAAGTCCACAAATCCACTATATCCAGACTTGCTACAAGATTCCAGGAGACTGGGGCCACAGCTGATAGACAGCGTCCTGGGAGACCAAGAGAAACCACACCTGCACAAGACAGTCACATCAGGGTGTCACATCTGCGGAACAGAACTCGACCAGCCACTAGAACTGCACAACAGACACCTGGCAGAACCAATAACAGAATATCTGCCCAGACAGTCCGTAATAGACTACAAGAACACCATCTACACGCCAGACGTCCTTACAGGGGTCAAATTTTGACACAGGCAAGAAGGCAAGCCCGACGACAATGGGCTACTGCCCATACTCGCTGGACCCATCAACAGTGGAGGGATGTGCTATTCACCGATGAATCCCGCTTCACCCTGTATCATGCAGATGGTAGGACACATGTTTGGCGACGAAGGGGAGAACGCTACTCAGATGCCTGTGTGCTGGAAACAGATCGATTTGGAGGTGCATCAGTGATGGTGTGGGGTGGAATTTCATTCACAGCCAAAACCCAGCTAATCTTCATTGAAGGCAATCTTAACGCTACCCGTTACAGGGATGAGATCCTTCAGCCTGTTGCTGTCCCTTTCATTAGACACCACCAACTCCACTTGCTTCAACAGGACAATGCTCGGCCCCATGCCGCTAGACTGACGATGGATATTCTGCAAGGAGAAGGAATTAACGTTTTGCCATGGCCAGCCTTCTCACCTGATATCAATCCCATTGAGCATCTTTGGGACTACCTTGACCAGCGTGTTCGGAGACGGGATCCAGCGCCTGCCAACCGCCAGCAGCTTCGCCAGGCTCTTCAAGAAGAGTGGGATCGTGTGCCCCGGTAGATGGTGCAGCGGCTAGTGTCATCCATGCGCGGACGTTGCATAGCAGTTACAGATGCTGATGGTGGTCACACACAGTATTAGTGGACATGCCAATTTGTGAACTTTACAAATCAATGTTGCCCTGTTTATTGCCAGCTGGTCGCGCCCTCGTTGACAGTTTCAAGTTTTTGTTTTTCACATGTTATGCCAAAAAGACTGCAGAATATGGATCTAATTTGTTTCTGTGATATGAAAGTAACAATAAATATTTAAGTTAAAAAGTTTAAAGGTTGCGTTATTTGTTTGGTTCAGTATATTTGTCAAAAATCTGAAACCTATTTTCTTACATTGTCATCTGCTTACATCAACTTTTATTCATTGTCATTCATCAGCCAGTCACACAGTTTTAATGTACGTATTGGTCTTGTATATTTTGCAGACAAGGAAAAGGCCATTTTCAATCCGTGTTGCTGGAACATCGCTTTATTATCAACAATAAAGGCACAATGTAACTGCGGTGTAAATGGTAAGTAAGTTTATGGTCACATTTCAATTGTATACGAAGTTCATCGCCCTGTGCTTGAATGGGACAGCTGTGATTTTTGACCAACCACTTTTTCGGGCATTGCAGGTATACTGATACATAAAGGTGAAGTTTTTGTGCAAAACTATTCGTAACCGTTATGATAATTCAGATAAACACGACTTCTCTAGTGACTAGAAAGACACAGGGCTTATATTCTCAACGATCGGCGAAAAGCATTTCTTCTTCTTCTTCTTCTTCTTCTTCTTCTTCTTCTTCTTCTTCTTCTTCTTCTTCTTCTTCTTCTTCTTCTTCTTCTTCTTCTTCTTCTTCTTCTTCTTCTTCTTCTTCTCCTTCTTCTCCTCCTCCTCCTCTTCTTCTTCTTCTTCTTCTTCTTCTTCTTCTTCTTCTACTTCTTCGTTTTCTCCTGTGTAATATAAAAATACACTGTACTGAACACCTAAACACTTGCAAGCTAGTGTGAGCTTAGTATGAAATATAGTGCTCGGTACGTCATGTATAGCCTTCTTTAGGTACCTGTGATTATTTCAACCGATGTTATTGTGATATGTGTATAACGGTCAGACAGCTCTGCTCACCATTATCTACTTTCATATCAAAACGAACTGCAAGTTGCCTGTCCATGGATATAAGAGTAGCCCTGTTATATACATCCCATTGGTATGTACATAGTTTTGGGCAGAACACACTAAATTTCACTTGTTCAAATACATATATTTCACTTAAGGTTATGTCATTGACCTCTTCGCTGAAAGAGTCTGTTCGTTTTTTTATTCATTGCTTATACACAATAGTAGCCCGTCCGTTTCATGCTCAAGTGGGAGACTGTCTATAGATCAGGGCCTGTTCGGAGACCAAATGTATTGTAAATTGGGAATATTATATGTTGCAGTTGATATTGATCTCGCAGACGAGAGTGGCAACGTGAAACATCTCAGCGAGTTTCCATACAGATATGCAAATGAGCTACTTAGTGAAAGAGAAACCCTAGTTTTACTTCAAGTGGAACGTGAGTCCTTTTTAAAAAGTATGAATTCGGTAATGCGTGCCTACTGTGTATGAAATAATGGCCGACTAAAATCTAGTAAAACATTCTCTTCTAAAATGTCAACCCCATTGTATTGTATAGTGGATACAAGGCTTTATATCAATTGCCGGTTCAGTTTGTCACACATGCAAACGGTTTCGTTTCAATATTTCAAAGAATATGCAGAGTTCCTTTGCAAAATGATTTATTCCACACACATTAATATGATACTCGTAACAAATGGATTACATTTCAAATTAGGTAACAGGTAGCTCTGGCAATTCTTCGTTCTTGGGAAGCAGAAATTGTAATCTTCAGCATTAATGTCAATGATATTCCTATTGCGTCAAAATGTGCTAACTTTGTAGACCTCATCAAACATGGATGGTCGCATTTGAGATAAAACGTCAAGCGCAGATAGAATTACTGTGATCAAATTTTAGGATATTGCGGACATCACCATAACCTGGTAACACCTTTATTTATGCAAATCTGTTCTAGGGTCTGAGGGAAGTGCTACCAGATTTCTGCCTTTGTTGAACGACGAGGAGTCTATTACAGAGACATTTCTTTGTAAGCATTTAGAGAGATTCTGTATCATTGAACACTTTTTTTCAAATACCAGATTATCGATTTTCCTCATTTTTTTTTTTTGGCTTGAGTTATTTCCTAATCCTACTGATACCACCTATTTGTTGGTAAGAAGTAAAGTAAAGAGTCAAATGTTCCTATTAACACACTTTTACTGACCACGGTCCCATCTGAAACATTTTTTCACACTGTATGTTAAGTCCATCTTCTCTTTGATGGTCATAAAGATTTGCCAAGCGGACTGTTCACATTATGAGATTTGCAAGGATAGCTTTAGCGCTATGGATCAAGCATACATACACCCACATACACACACGCACAACACACACACACACACACATATATATATATATATATATATATATATATATATATATATATATATATATATATATATATATATACATATACATACATATTCCCAAATATACATATATAATTAACCCACTTAACTTATAGAGTGGGAAGAGGGGCATATAAAACTAATATGACACATGCAAACAAAAATTCGAGAAATAAATATTTAAGTCTAAATGTAATGTAAAAATGTCTATTATTCCTTGTTCTTGTATTTCGATTTAACTAGTGAATGTGTGCATCAGAAAACCAGCTACGCTTGTATGGAATTATAAATTTAGATCTCTCATGGACCAAAGGTTTATTAAAGGTTGGCCACTACTTCCACGTGCTAAAGGTTAACATACTACTATATATATATATATATATATATATATATATATATATATATATATATATATATATATATATATATATATTTATATATATATATATATATATATATATATATATATATATATATATATATATATATATATATATATTTATATATATATTGTGTTTGTAGCCATCGGTGTATTATTTAATAATGGCATCTATTAGCTACGATACTTTCGGTGACCAGACCTTGTTGGATTTATCGGACATTAGAACAAAGCATCGTGCAGATTTGAGGGTACTCTGCCTAGACTTTGTAATTTGTAAAACTGTTCTGGATACGGCTTTGTCTACATCTGATGATGTGGAATTTGCAAATAGGCAAAAGACACGGGGATTGATAGGCGATTTGTATAATTAACTTCATGAAACATTTAATACTAAATAGAAAAGCATGTGTCACATCCTTAAATATTGTGAGATATTTCCCACCCACCCCTTCTTTTTATACTATCAATTTTCATTTTCCCCAGTTAGGTGCATTTCCTTTTGGCAGCGATGGGCATTAGACATGTAACTGTCCGCATTTTTTTTTTTTATCTCGTATTAGTTTTAGTTTAACTTTTAGTTTAAACATATTGATTTATACTGGAATACCCTATAGTACAAAAATTACTAATAACAATGGGTTCTCGAGACATGGAGAGACACACAATGTAGGCCTATATACAATACGCACAAGACATTACAAACTATGTTACCATACAACTTTTATGAATGGGAAAAAATTGGTATCATCATATAAAAATATGAGTAGTCAAAATGACATTGAGAACTCAGATTGAGATTATAGTAAAACGTAATGACCCTTAGGCATACTATTCACTATTGACAGTAGAGTCTAAAAGTAATTATGGCAAGTAAGTCAATAAATATATATAACTAATTTTGGTCAATTTATAGCTATACATCATAAGACAGACAGCATGGAGGGCGTTTTTCTTATATAATGTAAGCCAGTAGGTCACATTGACTTAAAAGCGAGGAGAGAATAATACTGCGTGATTATGGAGAGGATTAGGAAATAAATCGTCTGACTTCAAGTACATAATTTCGTACTGTGCCAGATATCTAAGAAGATCTGGTAGTTCTTTGCTCCCGAAAAGGAAAATATGAATCAATCTTTTGCTAGCCATGTGGATTATCGGGTTAGGATGAACGCCCGGGGCTAAGAGAGGTGTAGTATTATCGAAAAGTTTCTCGGAAAGATATATTTGGGACAAAAAGAAAGAAATGAGTAACATCTTCAGTCGGGAAAGAACAGGAGCAAGTAGCACCTGGTATTCCATTTACTTTATAAAGGTCAAAGTTACGCCTAGAGAAGTCTAGCCGCAGCTGGGTTAGGCAAAAATTAGAACAAGAGACTCATGATTTTCCTGTGCTCTGCTGACTGGAATATGCTTTACAGTATTGCGGCACATGCACTGTAGTCTGTATAGCTACATACATGTACAGTGGTAGCAGAGTTTGATAAATACTTTAATAAAAAAATAGAAAATACTTTCAGCGCCACCTGGTGGCCAAAAGAAGAACTAGGTGACCCTATGTGCAATATCAAAGCAATTGCCCAAGTAGTTCTTGAGATGAAGATTTTTTTTAAAAAATCAATGGAAAATTTCATAAAAAATAGAAACATTATTGCATCATCATCTCCTTTGCAAACTTTGTAGATGTCCACCTGGGGAACATCAAATGCAAAATCAAAACATTCCAAGCACCGCTTTTTCAGAAGAAGTTGAAAATGTAAACACAATTGCCATATATACTAAACAGTGGTAACACTTACCTATGGTCGCAAATCTTGATTTCCTATAACTTCGTCAAAAATTAGCATATCCATATCATTTTGGCAGACTTTCATTGTCTGAAGTCAAATTATATTCTGATTAAATTTTTAAAAATTCTGTATACCCTTTCTGGAGAAGTCAAAAATAGCCTTAACACACAAAATTCATAAAAGATCAGAAAAAAATGCAGCGCCACCTAGTGGGCAGAATAAGAATTAGGGGATCCCAGGTTATCCTATGAGCAATATCAAAGCAATTGGCCCTGTAGTTCTTTAGATGAAGAATTTTTTTTTTTAATTAATTTAAAAATTCGTAGAAAATGGAAAAATTATTGCATCATCATCTCCTTTGCAAACTTGGTAGACGTCTACCTGGGAAACACCCAGGTACAAAATCAAAACATTCCATGCAGCGGTTTTTTGAGAAGTCGAAAATGTAAAAAGTCTAACGACTAACCGACAGACACGGACGACGGACGCAAACGGATCCCAATAGTTCTGCTGACTGACAAGTCAGCAGAGCTAAAAGCGATGCCCGTAAGAAAGGAAGTCTGAGACATTGTCCACTGCCAGCAAGCCGGGTTGTCTTGAGTTTGGATTTGAAGATTTGGAGCGAAATAGAATCTCTAATATTCATAGGCAGGTTGTTCCAAAGGTTTGATAGTATCAGGAAGGAAAGAACTGTCAAAACAAGGTCCTGCACTGGATGGTGCGTATGGGTCTAGAATGACGTGTTGCTCAACCAATGTTAGGAGTTAGCAGGAGATTGGATAGGTTAGAAGGAGCAAGGTCATGGGTCATTTTCAAAGTAAGATCAATTTAAACTAGAAAAGAATGTTTGTTTCAAAGCAAATCTGTCTGTGTGCCTTCAAAAGTTGTAAATATTAAATGCCACAACTTTTATCCTTTGGTACTTCACATTACATTAATCTTATGGCTGCATGTAAATTTCAAAGTCGTGATGACCTTGACCTTTGACCTTTACAGGTCACATGTAAATTGCAAAAATGTAGTGTTACAATACCCACAATGTAGGCCCAACATGAACCAAACCGGATGAAAATTGACTAAGTTATGGCAAGATGAAACTTTCAAAGGGCCAAATGACCTTGACCTTTGTCCTTTTGAAGTTGCATGTTCTAACAAAAATGGGCAGTGTTCCAATACCTACAATTTGAGTCTAACAAGATTAGAATTGGATAGAAATTGGCCGAGTTATGGCTGGATGAAACTTTCAAAGGTACAAATGACCTTGATTTTTGAACTTGAGAGGTCTCATGCAAGTTGCAAAAATGTGCAGTGTTACAATAGCTGCAATTTGAGCCCAACATGGTCAAAATTGGATAAAAATTGACTAAAAATAATGGCTAGAAGAAAGCAACTATCGAAATTGGGCTTTGACCTTGAAAAGACCTTTGACCTTGGGATGACCTCTACCTACAGTGAATCTTGACCTTTAAAATGACACTTTGGCCTAAAATTGGCCTTTTGACCTTGACATGACCTTGACATTTGAGACGACCTTCGCTTTGCTATGATCGAACTCCTCTACACTCGGAACCACATCTGCTACTGCATATAAGATATTGAAGATTTAAAATTTGAATTAGCCCTTATTTGCATAATTTTGAAAAACATGACATCTCATTATAAAAAGGCGAGACTTCATCTGTAGAAGTATATTTGTGCCAAGTTTGAAGTTTCTACGTGCAATACTTTTCAAATGAAATGTCGGACAAATTTGCCTGTAAAGAAGAAAGAAAGAAAGAAAGAAAGAGAGAAAGAGAGAAAGAAAGAAAGAAAGGAAAGAAAGAAAGAAAGAAAGAAAGAAAGAAAGAAAGAAAGAAAGAAAGAAAGAAAGAAAGAAAGAAAGAAAGAAAGAAAGAAAGAAAGAAAGAAAAATCCTAGAAAAACAATATGTCTGTGTTTGCACACAGACATAATTATTTACGACGGTTAGCGAGGGTAGGCCACCGGAGTTCTCCTAAAAGTTTGATGTCAGAAGTATGTCTCAAGACACCAGTGTATTTTTTTGCCACATCATACTGAATAGATTCAAGTAAATCTGACAGCCGCAGTTATCGAAGAGGACACAACCATATTTCAGAATTGGTCTAACCATAGACAAATAAAGCCTGATTTTTTTTGGGGGGGGGTTGACTTTGAACCTGCGAAGAAGAGCAATGAGGTGGCTTTATTAAAAATACGGAGTAAGTGAGTATGCCAAGATAAATTACTGTTAAGAGTTCTGCCTGAATCAGTTCATTGAAAGTTCCAAAATATTTCCTTCAAGTATGTTATGCAACTGTATGCACGGAATGTCAAACTTGTCTTGCACACTGCCTCGACACATGGTATCAGTGCATTTTTACTGGTTGTTTTTCTTTTGTAGTATGTCTTCTTTTGTCTTTTTTCAGCTGTATTGTATGAAATATATACTTATTTCAATGTACTTGTATTTACTCGAGGACAGGGATTTGTATTAGCCTCCGGCTGTTTTCCAGATCCTCATTGAACACACACACACACACACACACACACACACACACACACACACTCACACACACACACACACTCATACATACATACATACATACATACATACATACATACATACATACATACATACACAACCCTGCGTTTTCTCTCTCGTTCTCTGTTCCAGCTCAGCTAGCGTTGAAGTCGAATTCTACAAGTCGGAAAACAAAAGGAAACAACTCTTCTAACAATCAGAAAAAGAGACTAACTGGGAGGATAGAACAGGCAAAACTTGCTGCAAATGCTCTGATGAAAGCCGGAAGAAGTGGAGCGAGTACCCCTGTCAAGAGACACGCACGTGCCAAATGATTTGGTGTTTTTTTCCGCTCATAGTCATCAAAAGCGCCCAGATGCCAGATGTCGTCTGCTTCGTTGTTCAGGAAAATTGCTTCTTTGAAATGACTGAGAGAAGACATTCTCAGAGGACGTCACATTAAAGTGAAAGAGTTACGTACAAGCACAGGGCAGATGCGTGTACACAAGGGTAGGAGTACATGTATATATATATATATATATATATATATATATATATATATATATATATATATATATATATATATATATATATATATATATATATGGGCTAAGAGGACGATAAATATTGAAAAAGCCATATTCATAATCTGTAGTTGGTCTTAACAACATGAAAATGCGCATCCTATGTTCAACAACAGAACAAAACATAAGTAAAATTATTCATTTCACCAGTTTCATACATTGTATGAAATTTTATCAAGAAAATAAATCATTACAGTCGATAACATGAATATCTGGACGGTGAACAAATAACGGATCGTCAATTAAAAAAATAGAAAAGTTTCATCTTCAGAATGTGCCAGTGCAAGGATTCAAGACCAGAGTCAAAGATGTTTCATATTCTCGCAAACAGGAGATTTTTTTTCCTGTCTGTTTAAATCTTCGCGGCGTTTTCTGTGCATAATTCTGTAGCAATAGTAATGATTTACGTCAGCTCATTGGACGTTTAAGATAACCAGGGCACCGTTACCAAATCGATTCCTAAAGGCTGTTATAAAGGAGCGGATAAGATCATGTCTTAGCTGGCCCAGGGACATGCATGTCTCAATCCACCTCCCTTGCTGGACTCAAGACATTTGCATGAGACTTATATATTAGGGTACTTGAAGACAAAGAAGAAATGCGTCAGTCAATTCTTACAGGCAAAGCCTTAAAGACAGTTAGTTCGTACTTCTAGACTGGAGACTCTCTATATCCGTGAAAGGCTTTGTGTGTGAGCTTTGACTGATCCAGTTATTTTTTGGGGGGGGGAGGGACTTTCTAAAATTTTTGAGGGGGGGGGGGTTGCGGCTCGACTTTTCAAAAACCCATCACTCTTAGTGCACTTTTTTACAAAATGATACCTTTGTTAGGGAATTTTAAATCGAAATAGTAGAAAATATGGTCCCTAATTTGCGTGAAAAGTGCTCCAGGAAGAAAATTTTGACCATATCTAGGGAAATTTTCCCATTTTTTGGCCATAAAAAGAGGGGGAAAAATACACTTTTGGGGGGATTGTGTGGCAAAACTAATGGACCTTTGTTGGGAAAATTATGCTGAAAAGGGGCTTTCAGAGGGGCACATGCCCAGTATCATCACTAATGGGAGTACCCTCCTCCCCCTCCCCCCTCCCGATCCAGTTGCCATAGTCCTGGTCTGAATGACAATGACACCAGTGCATGGCCGACTTGCCCGCGACACCTTGGCCCGCCTGTCAGTCACTTTATGTATCGTGTTGGACTGGAATACTTCTTGCATGGCTATCTTGGGTCAGGTCTGATAGTATGTGAATGTCCCGGGTGAATGTATAGTAAACTACAAAAGCTCTTGCACTTATGTTGTGGCCACACGAAATCATAAAGCCAGAGCTTTATTTATCTTAATAAAATGAGGTTATACCAGAGAAATGCTATCTCATTTGCACTTCCCTGGTTATACCAGTGAATGCAATTGTTTTCTTTCCGTTAACGCCAGAACCGATTCAAGGCGGTATCTCGGGCTTGCAATGGGACATGTTTTGACTAGCGATGGCAATGCATCGACAGGTTACAAATGGAGATAACGGGGTGATGAAGTAAACCAGCTTCATTCATTGGTTGGAAATGTCACATGACCCAGGAAGGAAGTGCTATCTCCAGGCAAAATAATGTATCTGACCCACCCTATTCACATCATAGAAGAATCCGCCGTAACGGAGTATGCACTGTATGGTCGGGATCAGCCCTTCTTCTTAGTTCTGTTCTTTCACAGACCTAGCCAAACATATTATTTTCCCGCCTCCATTTGGCTGAAAAAGTCATTGGCAGGAAGTTATTTGTGAGCATATGGAAAAACACATGTTAACAGCACCAAGATTCTCAGTAAATTTGCGACACATTTTGGCTACGTAAGCATCAATTGTTCAAGTTTCAGTTTTGTGGAAAAAAAAATGTCCCCGATCAACGTACGTCTTGTATCATGCACTTTAACTTGCACGGAGAGTGATTAAGCAAAAAACATGCATATACTTTACTGAAATATATATTAAACCAGAACTTTTGTACCACTTCTTTCTGAAATGAAAGTCGAATTTGTTAATTTTGTTAACAATAAGCGATTTTACGAAAATTTGGCAGACCTATTTTTTCAGAGCAGAGCGTACAGGAAGAGGACATATATGCATGTAATTGAAGTTTAATATCAACTTGTTTTAATCATGTGGGTATATCCTTAAGTTATTATTCTATACGTGGAAAATCTTGAGAGGTTTGTCAAAGCAAACGCCTACGTTTGTCAAATCATAGACTAATTAAGTATTCATAATTATCAAATGTGTTCAGTGCACGTATCAACAAAATAAACACCGTGGAGACAATGGTGTCTTTTTCCTATTTTCCACTAACAGTCATATTATTGAGGTTACTCTCCATGTACGCCCCCACATCCTAACAGGAGGGGGTAAGGGGGTCCCTAGAACGCAGGTACAAGTAACAATTTTGCCCTAGTAGGAGGTACGGAAAATAAGAAAATGTATAAAAAATGGTTGGTACGAAGTTCGCTAATACAAAAGGCTTCCAGCGCCAGTACGGAAAACCCCTGACCCTCTCCCCCCTACTAAGAGTATTGAGATTTGTTTTCAATCTTATTCTGAACTCTGTTGGATTTCTGATGATTTCTAAGAAGCTTGTGTCGTCCGCAAATAGATTAATGTCTGAAATGATGCCGTTGACATAAACCAAAAAGACAACAGGACCCAAAATTGATACCTGAGGTTCTTGGGGAAGAAGCTAATTTGACATTTGGTTTAAAAGTTCTTGGACGTACAGTCCTCAAGATTTGGTTTGCCAACATTCCGGTCCTTAAGTCGATAGATGAGCTTTGCCAGTAATTGCTCGGGTACAAACAATGTACCTTCTCATATTTTACATGACAAACACCAAATTAGAGTTCGCCATACGGGCATCATATTCTTCGGAATACCCTGCGGACACAGTCTGAAGAAGTAACGATTGTCGGGTTACACCATACACGAAGAGGTGATGTGATTATAACATCTGCGCAATCCACCGAAGCAGTTTGTGACAAATCTAAACTGAATATTAGTACGGTTTTACAGCATTTATATGTTCTGCTTAGGTTATGGAGTGTGTAGCACAGTCATTCATACGTGTGCAAAATTTGAAAGGATCAAGTTCTTACATACAGTTTCTATAGTAAACAAGTTTAAATTTCCTAAAATAGTCTTAAGAAATGGGTGCAAGTTCGCATATTTGATAAAATACATATACTCGCAGTTGACTTTTAATTTCCTTCTTTCGTCCAGCTAATTATACAAACAGGAGCAACAGTACCACATCTTCCGTAGTTCTCACCCCTCCCCCCCCCCAAAAAAAATCAGTTAAGATTTGTCACAAACTGCTAAATAAAGCGTCCGGGCCACATAAAATAAGCTGTATGCGGTTGAAGAGAATAGCCGAGTCCTTTGCCTATCCGCTATCCTTAATATTTAAAAAGTCTATCACTGAATGTGTTTTTCCTGATCAATGGAAAGACGCAAATGTCATCCCTGTCCCCCCCCCCCCCAAAAAAAAAGCGGTCAAAACAATTTAGAGAAAGTTTTAGGCCAATTTCACTTTTGAGTTGTGCTGGCAAAGTATTAGAAAGATGCATATTTGAAACCCTATTCAACTATTGCAAAGACAATGATATCTTGGTACGTTGGCAATCGGCTTACACACCGCGTGATTCAACAGTGTGCCAACATCTTGAAATTAATGACATTATTGCTGAAGCCCTAGATCAGAGTAAAGATATATATTTTTTTTCATTTCTAGGTGTAAGCCGTGCTCTTGACCGTGTTTGGCATAAAGGACTACAATATAAATTAGTATGTATAGGTGTCACCGGCCCTTTACTTGAGTGGTTTAAAAGTTATCTGTCTGACAGGAGACAGAGAGTAGTAATAAACGGAAACTGATCAGAATGGAGACATACGTGGGCAGGAGTCCCTCAAGGCTCCATACTCGGACCCCTTTTGTTTTTAATTTCTGTAAACGATATTGTTGAAGTTGTTAAATCTAATATTAGACCATTTGCAGATGACACGTCGTTGTTTGTAATAAGTGATTCAGGAGACGAGGATCTGGTGTCTGCAATTAAACGGAGACCTGTCAGCTATTGCACTTTGGGCATAACAGTGGTTTATTACTTTAAACGAGTCAAAGACATAATATTTACGTATTAGTAATCGAAATTCACAAAATTTTCCCCTTTATATCAACGGCAAACAAGTCACTGCGACAAAAACACAGAGACATTTTGGAATAACATTCAATGAACGTGGAACATTGAATAATCACATAGAAATGATTTACATAAACGCTATGAAAAGGGTCGACTGCCTCCGTAAACTTTTCTACTCTCTGGACAGGCGATCCTTTGAAAAGTTATATCTTTCCTACATTAGACCTTGTTTGGAATACGGGGATGTACTCTGGAACAACTGCACTGCCACCTGTGCTGAAAAATTGGAAAAGGTGCAGGTAGCTGCCGCAAGAGTAGTAACTGGGGCAACGAGACATGTATCCATAAGGCGACTGTATGAAGATGTTGGTTGTGAAGAGCTACAAGCACGAAGGGAAAACCATAAATCATGATGTATAAAATTGTAAATGGGTGTGCACCTCAGTATTTGTTTGAGAGACTACCCGAAACCCCTAAAACTAATTATGATTTTCGATATCAGAATACTATCCAACCAATACCATGCTATAACCTTTTGCGAGAAAACTCATTTTTTTCCGTCTACTGTGCAACTCTGGAACAACTTAAATCCCCGGATAAGAAATACAGAATCCTTACTATCTTTTAAAAGAAAACTGGCATCCAAAACTACCGTTCCCAGTTACTACTACTGCGGCAGTCGATCAGGGCAAGTACTGCATACAAGACTACGCATGGAGTGCAGCGCCCTCAACCATCATCTTTTTAAACATAATTTAGTTAGTCATCCGATATGTTCTTGTAGTCTAGGTTCAGAAACAACAAATAATTTTCTTTTGGATTGTGATAATTACAAAAATATTCGACACCGCTTATTTAGAGAGATCCCAGTGACTTCTAGGTCTAGTGTAAAAACTCTACTATGTGGAAATCCCCATATCTCTGACAAACAAAACGAAGAAATTTTCCGTTTGGTACACGAATTAATATTAATTTCAAAAAGGTTTGGACGTGCATGGTAAACATTTCAAATTTTCAACTTTAACTTGTGGTGGTATCAATCTAAATTCAATATAGACTTAAGTCTTATTAATAATCTTCTTACTTTAAAGCCAAGCCCAATAGTCAGTGTTTTAGTGAGTTTGGTTGGTATGCGTAAACATACTTAACAGTACTTGGGCAGTCATGTCATTTTTCATATTGTTATGTTGTATTGTAACTTTGTATCAAGGAGAGGAGCTGATAGAAGCCGCCGGCTTGTTCTCCAATCCTGTTTTTCACGTTATGGAAAATAAATACGTTTAAACTAAACTAATCTGTCCAAGGTCCATAACCAGTCCTGGTACTGGTGTCTTAACATATAAATTAATTAAAATATTGTCACGTTCGATTCAAAATTTAGAAAATTCTAGGCTTCAATAGCCAAATGAATTTCATCAGCGGGATTTCACTTGATTTGATTGATGTAAACATATTTATTTAAACTAAATTGCTTAGGTAGTGCACAGACTAATATGGAAGCTCTTCAGACGGGCTAAACGCAATAGTATGTACATGACACACAGGACTTAACAGTACAATAATTATTGGTAAGAGAGACATAACTCGGAAACAGTCTAGGATACGTGCTTATGGACCTGAAAATAAATAGCTTAGAATTCAAATCTTGTAGATAATGAGATATAGTTTTGCACAGCATCGACAATTGTCATATTATCATCGTGACTTAAAATCGGCATTTCTTTGCTTAAAATGTACGATAAAGAGATCGCTGCACAGATGTACAATAAGTTTGGGGTTTACTCCCGGTGCCAGAATATAGCATACAGTGTCCAACAGACGATACCTATGGGCTGAAAAGACGGGACAGGGCAAGAAAAAGTGATGGATATCTTCGCTATGGAAAGAACATGCACAATCTGGTGACGGGCTTTTATTAACTTTATAAAGATGGCAGTTTAACTGTGAGCAGCCCAGGCGCAACTGAGTGTGACAAGTATTTGGGAAACCCTTTCCTTGTCAGAAATAAAAAGGTTTAATGTTAACAGACATTAAGGTCAATTTCAATTTGTATTTAAAAGTTGGAAGTGATACAGATTCCCTGATATCGAGTGGTGGGTTATTCCAAAGGTTAATGCAGGAAAGGAGGAAAGAGTAGCCGTATCGTTTGGTTATGAATTTTACCTGTCTAATATTGAAGCGGTTACGCGAGTTAAGATATGTGGTAAGACCGACTTTAAGACGTACCAGGTCATATAAGTACCTAGGAGTCTATCTTATATATATATATATATATATATATATATATATAAAACTACTAGTTTGTGATATTTACGTCTATCAGGTAGAGTTTGTCAACTTGGCTTGGATAGAAAAAGGAAACGGGATGCGTGCTTCAATGCACCATAACAAATCCGGGCAGCTTCATACTGAACGGTCTTAACAGATGATGACAAGCCGTCCGTGCAGTATTCAAAGAGTACACAACCATATTCAAGTATAGGCCGTATCATTGGTGTAAATAAACGTTGTAGAGCTTTGCGGGATAGTTTGTATTGCAGTCTGCGCAGCAGGACTAATTGTTGGCTATATTTATTTGTGATACTAGTACGTTATATGGAACTGCCATGATAAATTATGTGTAAATGTATGTATGTATGTATATATGTATGTATGTATGTATATATATATATATATATATATATATATATATATATATATATATATATATATATATATATATTATCTATAGCTACATGTGCTGCAGGAATATAGTACCAAATATAAATCAAAATAAACAGCACCCAGTCTCCTTGGCGTATATGTTACTTTTAAATCCAAACAAAATAAAAAAAAAACTACGAAACAACCTTTTACAATGCTTCCCTTTTCTTTAACCATGTATTTTAGATATATTTTGCCGCCAATTTACACTTATACGACATCAAGTAAACAAACTTTTCATCACGTGTTTTAGTTGCAAACTCTGGACATCTATTTGTTGCTGATTCAAACAGACATTCTGATATAATGATAAAATAACATTTACAAAGAAAATGACAGAAGTCCTCCATTTCCTTTTTTTTTTTTTACATAAGACGCAGATTCTGTTTTCAAGTTGTATCCCCTGCAAGATCTAAACTGTGCCAACAATGATCTTTGCTTCCGTCTTAAGTGTTTCCTTAAATTTTATTTGGTCTTAGTTTCGGCTTAGACGGCAAGCTCTCTTCCCACTCTTTCTGCATCAATAAAATAATTTTCTGGATACCAAATCGAGATTACAGGGCTATTTTCTTTCAAATATATCTGTCATGTCTACCAAATCAAACAAATGTTCCATATCTACGCTCCAATTATAACGTTTTATATCAATATCCCACTCAAAAACTTGTTTCGTTAGTCTAGTATTATCCAACATAACAAAGTGATTCCATAACATAAATAACTTTAGGTATCTTCTACACTTAGGAGAAACGCAACCCATGTCCCCTTGAAAATAGCCAGTATTGGAACCTTACTGTGCAGTCCCCAAAATACCGTATTGCCCTATTGTAAACCTTATTATTTATTTCAAACCTGCCATATCTCCATACATCTAAACAATAATCTACTACCGATACAACACCAGAATTATACATAGTGGTGAATGTTTTAAATCACACATTCCGTATTTTTTTATTTTTGGAAATTACAGCCCCCAAAGCTCGTCCTCCAGCCTCTGTTATGAAATTTGCAGTTGTCTCAAAATTTAAATTTTCATCCAAATGTATACTTTTGACCTTTTTCGATAAAGTGATCATGAACCTTCAATTGAAAATCTGTGACTTTACTACCTTTATTCCGAAAATGAATAACCTTTGTTTTTCCTAAATTTACATTCCCTCGCCATTTGTTACACCAGTTTTGAAAAAAAAACATAAACTTTGTAACTGTTCTGCATTTTCAGCTAATAATACAATGTCATCTGCACATTCCTTTCTTCAATCATTATAACTGATTTCGTTGCATTCAACTCATCTATAAAATCGTTTATATATAAGTTGTACAATGTAGGAGATAATGTATCACCCTGTGGCACTCCACATTTAGTATGAAACCAATCAGTGCAAGCATCCTTTAACCAAATACATGACAGCATTTGTGCATATAACAATTTTATGGTTTTCTACCTATATTATGCATAAATTTCCACATTAGCAAGTTTCGATTAACCCAGTCAAAGGCTTTTCCAATATCAATAAAACATGCGTTATATATCTCGGTTCACGGCCATTCTGTTGCGAATAAGTGAAGTTACAACAAAAATGTGTTCCCTGCATGAACGGCCCTTACGAAAAGCATTTTGTTCTTCGTTCATTATATCAAAATCATCCGTAAACTCTACTATTCAAAATACATGTATACAATTTGAAAATGCATGATAGTAGACTGATACCTCTATATGACACCGATAAATATGGGGTCTTATCACCATCCTTAGGTATTGTAGAGATTATGGCTTTGTTCCATATATCAGGGACTATTCATAGAGTAAATCAATGATTGAAAAACATATGTAATATGGATATCACATCTCTCTTATTTTTGGTAAATGTAATTCCCAGGTATGTATATTCGCTTGCTTCAGGTATTGCCGTGTTTCCTGTAAAGAGAGGTAGGTGAGCCGGTTTGTCTTTTTGGAGGAAAAAAGTACAGATAAGGACGCGGTTACATTGGAAGTAACTCACCAGAGTTTTCTCCAGGCATGAATCCCGCCCAGGTCGGTATTGATACGTTCAGCAGAAGTATTAGGATAATGGACAATTTCAATAATGGAGTCGTCTGCAAGGAGTTTGATATCACAGGCGATGCCATCCGTGAAGTCATTTATAAAAACAAGAAAGAGCAGAGGGCCAAGAATGGAGCATTGTGGTAAACCAGCTTCAACAGGTAGCCCAGAGGATGTTTGACCACAGATGGTGGTGCGTTATGAACGATCTGACAGTAACTGCTGATGAAATCCGAAGTGGGATCAGTGAAGCCAAGTTGTTTTAGCTTGAACAAGAGACCCTCTTGCCATACCCAGTCAAATGCTTTTGATATGCTGAGGAAAACCATCCATGCTTCTTTGCTCAGTTTGAGTCCATTGTAAATGTCATGGAGGATAGAGATGAGCTGATTTATAGTACGTGGAGTCGTTTGGTTTGAAGCCAGAGTTTTTAGTGGTAAGGAAGTTATTTGTTATTAGGTACTCATAAAAGACGTTATACAGAAGGTATTAAAAAACTTTTGGAACGTTACAAAGCATGGAGAGAGGCCTATGGTTTTCCTTAGATTGTTTACTTTCTTAAAAACTGGACAAACGTTTGATCTTTTCAGGGATGTAGGAAGTGGGAATGCTGTAAGGAGTGGTTAAAGGATTAGTGAGAGGGCAACAGATTCAAGAAGCAGTATCTTTAAGAGGATATTTCCTGTATTATCAGGCCCAAGGGCAGAACTAGTTTTAAGAGAAAGTAGGACATTTTAACCTGAACAGTGTCTATTTGAAACACGGTGAACATCAGTCATATAGAAGAAAGTGGGGAGAGGTTGGAGGTTATCTTGTAGCGGGAGTTTGCATTGAATGGCAAAATGCGTATATGGAAGGCTTCACACCATTCGATGTAGCTTGATATAATCTTTGTTGTCAACAAGCGGTCGAATGGATTCACGGAGTTTATTGCCAAAGATGGATTTACTGAGGCTCCACCATTTTTAGAGATTAATATCTGTAGAGTAAAGGTCAGAACAAAGTTGTTTTTTTTTTCAAAATAGGAATGGATAGACTTTTTAATAGCATGCAGTTGCGCTTCTTTTCATAAAGTTGGTAGAATCGTTCAATATCGGTGGATATGAGAAAGGGTAGGGTATAGGCTGACAGGCGAGTCTCTTATACCTATTCCAGACACGGTTCCTCTGTCTCATGTGTCTCTTGATATAGGTCTTCAACCATCTTTAGGCCGAATTGTTGTATCTCAGGACATGGTAAATTGTTTGCAAACGTCAAGAAACAGATCAGACCAAGATACAGCAAGACTGCTAAACCTGTATTTCATGGAGCATCTTGCAGGCCTCTGTTAAGGCTATCAAAGTCGGCCCGCTTGTGATCCCAGATAGTTCGTTTGAAAAGTTGGTCTCTGTGGTTCAGAAGGGAGAAGGAGCAAAAGATACCAGCATGATCAGATGTAAAAATTGGTGGTAATATATACCCGAGATTAGGACAAAACTAGGAGAATCAGTGATCATAAGGTCTAATAAACTTTCAAAGTAGGCCCTACTTGGAAATGCGGTAGGTCCGGATATAAATTGATATAGGTTGTTTTTATATGACAATGTCAAAGAGACGCTGACCAAGGTTACTGTAATTGTAGATGCATTCACCGTTGGGCAATTCGAGATCAGTGCGTCTGATAAAAGGCAGAAGATATTTGACATAAGGTGCGACACCTCCGCCGTTGCCTGATTCTCGAGACTGAAAAAGTTTCAAGGTATTGTCAGTTGGCAGTGTAATGGGGTAAATGGCAGACAAAAGAGCTTTGTACAAAGTTATATTAATGTGGCGCAGGATCTGTGGTACTACAAGAATCGGTATGAGGGACAGCAATATTAGCAAGCAGAACGAAAAAAACTATTTCATCCTGACATTTAACCATAGAGATGTACATGTCCATGTCCAAAACACAACATTACAGAACAGGCCAATCACAGCTCTGCAATGTTATTAACATACAACCATTATGGAGGTTCTTGGAGGGGAAGAGAAAAAACATCCATTGGACACTGTGAGACGCAAACGTACATTACTTGATGCATGTATCTATGAACAGTAGTATAAATTGCATACACTTTTAGACAGACATGGGCAAACACAAAACAAGTAAACAGTAGTGCAAAAAGTAAAAAAGGCCCATACATGGTGCAAAATATGCAATATAGTTACCAAAACTCTGCAATGATGCACAGTATTTCCAAGAGCATTTAGAGCTGCTGCTAACGATAACCTATGTCTAATAAGTAATTTAACTGACGGTAAGAAATGCCAATAACATAAGTGCAGTGCTAAGTATTGAGTGTTAATATAAGTACATAGTCACGCCAATGTGCGTAAGCATACGTAAATTGTACTTGACAGATGTGTCGAAGTGATTCACCCAAGTATATAGGAAGATCGAAGTGTCTATTAATTTCCAGACTGTTAAACGTATACTATTTAAATAGTTGAGTGGTCATAAGTGTCAGGTAATGGTTTCAGACTTGCAATACATGAATAGAGACAGACCATGTTCAGCCACCAAAATATTGCCGATCATGCTGAGAATAAATGCACGACCTGCCGAGTCAACCATGGATCGCTAGTGACACCATCAACAATGTCGTTGCATAAAGAAATTCTAATAAGTGTGTAGAATGGAAAGATGTTTCAATGCATGTTGAAAGGAACACCAACTAGTATATTATGTGTTGCGCAGATATAAAGAAAAATACAGATTGCCAAGAGTTGAATCCTCTCAGTGTAAGAACCCAGAGGTAACATGCATCAAACTTGATTTGATGATTATGAATCAGATCACATTTACAGCCATATTTGCAGCTGATACGTACAAGCAATATAAACATCTAAAGAATGTATAATACTCACGAATATTTTATCGTCAAAACGATATAGTGATTCGAAGCATGTTGCTTGAACCAATAGTATAGAGAAGCATTGGCAGCATTTAGAGTCGTTTTAACCCTTAAAGTGCTGATTTAAGTTTGAGTCAACAGCTTTCCTCAGGACACTTTGCGCACATTAAGACTACTTTTTGCTTCAGACAAGGATTGCTGGTATTTGAATGAAAGGTATCTTCATGAGGAATTTGACTGTTTTAACCATTATATGTTTAATGGTAATGAGAAAGCAGCTATAGCAGTGATTAGCACTTTAAGGGTTAATACAGATGACAATAATCATTGACAGCACAAGTTTGCAATATCGCGTGGGATCAAGGAGTCTGGCTGACCAACCAAACATGCTTGAAACAAAATGAATGCAAACGTCAACGACACATATTTCCCCACAGGTCAGTCAAGCATGTTTAGCAGCCTTAAATTGCCAGACATGCTTATGTGTTATTGTATTGTAAATATATTTAATGAACCTGAATTGCCTTATAGCTATACACCATAACAAATTTGGGGGCTTTCCAGACATACGAGACACACATTCAGTAAATACAAAACACACAGGACAGACATAGTTCCAAGTAAAAAGTCTCACAAATCGTAATACAATAGTAATGTGACGTCCACATCTATTAAGCATTTTATTCCATGTTTGGCAGTGCATTTTTAACTTATCCATGAGGAGAGGAATTTGAATTAGCCACAGGCTACTTTTCCCATCCTCATTAAAGAAGTAAAGTATATGAACAACAACTGATCGATTCATAGACCCAGTGGTAAAAATTTCATACACTACTCCAGTGCATTGCTCTAGTTTTCTTTACCTTCATTGAAAACTAAGACAATGCATTTGTTGAATGGTAAAATGACAACTGGAGCAAAGAATAGATTTTAATTTAGGAAAAGCTGTGTATAATCCACTTTAGAGTTCCAACATAGCTGCCACTTTGCTACCCTTGATAATGCGCACTTTCCCTACATTACTGGGCAGCCAAATGTAATTGGCTTAAGCTTGTATAGTTCACTAATTTACTGGACAATAAAGCACGAGGGTCAAGCAGTGCCACCATGTATTTTGTTGAAACTACAGAATAGTTAAAGTTGAGGGGACGAACACAATCTTGAAACTGTATATGTCCCCCACTGACAGGGTGCCAGACTTGTAGGAAACATGGGATAAGTCAGTTATTCAAGTGACTACTCTTGTAATATTGGATTTACACATGCGTGGCCTTTGGCTGCTTGTGTATAAATCCAATATTCCACTCGGGTCATTGAATAACCTATACCTAAAGATGCCAACATGCATACACAGTCCACGCATGCATACAGCAAAAGTTATAATCATTAATAACATGACACCAAGGCAGCACTTGACGTCTTGTCCGGAAATTATTGTTGAATTTTATTTGGGCGTGTGGTAACCGTGGTCCACAGAGTCAGAATTCAAATCGTTTAGGGCTACAAAAACTTCTACATTTGTGAATAGCTCTTTGTTGGAAGAATTATCTAAGTCGGGGCTTCCTCCAGTAGCATTTCGTAGCAATTCGCAAAATGGCGACAAATATCTAATAAAATTAATAACTCTCACATATTTTGTTTTTATTTTCCTTATATCTAGACATCTTTAGCATCAAGTAAATATATAGTTTTATTATGTTGATGGCTAAATTGGATGCATTAGACAGAACCAAAAGTGTGCCTTCTTGGCGCCCGCCAGCTCCCAATAATCACAGTCAAGATCTGAGAACAAGAGTGGGTGTGGCTATGTCACAAACCTACTAATTGTAGAAGTAATGGAACCTCTATCTGTAATAGTTTTGAAGTTATTCCAGTTTAAATTTAAATGTGTGCATTCACCTAATTTGCAAAAATTAAAGTGCAACAACTTTGGTTCATGTTTTATGAGATGTGGCTATGTAACAAACCTACTAATTATGTGAGAATGGCGCCTATATCTGCAATAGTTTTGAAATTATTCCAGCTTTTAATTGTGTATATTTGCCCAATTTGCATAATTAGAATGCTCCAACTTTGGTTTGTGTTTCAATGGATGCATCTATCTCGGAAACCTGTATATTTAAATTGGAATGACGCCTCAATCTACAATAGTTTGGAAGCTATTCAAGAATTCAATTTTGTGTATTCACCTAATTTGCATAAATCAAAATGCTACAACTTCGGCTTATGGTTTATTGGATAGAGCTATGTCACAAACTTTTAAGTGTTGCCCTTATTTGCATAATTTGAAATACTACAGATTCATGTTTCATTGCATGTGGCTATGTCACTAACCTATAAATTGAAGTTGGAACGACACCTCTATCTGTAATATTTTGGGAGTTAAGTCAAGAATTCAATTTTGTGAAACCTATAAATTGAAGCTGAATTGGCAAGTCCATTTAGAACAGTTTGGGAGATATTCTACTTTTTAATGTTTCAAGTGCTCCTAATTAGCATAATCTAAAATGCTTCATTTTTTGTTTACTGTCCAGTATATTTGCAGGTCTCACAAACCTGTATGTACTACTTTAAATTTTCTATCAGTAACAGGTTGGAAGATATGGAGCTTTTGAAATTTTAATTGCCCCGATTTGCATAATTGACTCAGGATACAACCATTTGATGAATTGTTTACATCAGAGAAAATGGGTAACTTCGGGGTTTGGGAACAGTTTGAGAAAAAAATCATGGTTGCCCATGGGCCACTTTAAAAAAAGTAATGCCCCTGCCCCTCTATTTATAATAGTTTTGAAAATGCACACGAAAATAAATAATTAAGGAAGTAAAGAAGTAAATAAATAAACAAAAGAATGAATGAATGAGTAAATAAATAAAGAAAAAGGTATTTAAGGGAAAACAAGAAGTCTATGTTCACACACAGATTTAATAAATCAATGAATGAAAAAATGAATAAATATATGAAGTATTTCAGGTGAAACGAGAAGTCTGTGTACACACACAGACTTAATGACCTAATCGCAGTTGAGTATGACAAGTGTTGGCAAAGCGTTGACTATGGGCAAAATAAGATAGGGGTTTATACATTAGCACCAGATTGTTTAACTTGGTCTAAAATGATAATAGTGTGGTAGTTTCCCTTATACCTGTAGGTAGATCATTCCAAAATTTTATTGCAGAGGGGGCAAAACGTTGTAACCTTTCAGTTCAGGCTTGAAATTGACATTTGTCCTATGTGTTTCTGAGATACCGTCAAAAAAATATCACCACCGATGGTGGAAATAACTCGGCAGTGTATGTAGGTACCTGGTTATTTATCATCTTCTAAAATAAAATGAGTCTGAAGTACTTTCACCTATTTGTCAGTATCCCCCATCCCAGAGTAGTCTACAACGATTTGTGTGAGGCTTTCCTCCAATGCAAATTATTGCTGCCTTCTATTGAATATTTTCGAACAGGTTAGGTAAACTAAGTTCAGAGTTGTCATACAGGACACAATCATTTTCAAGTATAGCTCTGATCATAGAAGTGTACGATTTTGACAAAGTTTTTCGAGACGTAGCAGAACAATTAGTTTGCTGCTTTATCAGCGATATTAGTAATACGTTCTCCTCACGACACATCAGAGCTGAGGGTAAATTCAAGATCTGTGTGACCAATGTTTTGGTATTTCCACACCGTTCAGGAACAGAGGATCATGGTTTACTTTGGTACATTTGAAATAGAACAAGACTGACCGAGATTTTAATCCGTTAAAGGTAACTCTGCATTATGCCCCCACAAGGGTATTGAGGTTTGTGTTCAACTTTATGCTAGAATCTGTTAGATTTCTGATGATTTCTGATAAGCTTGTGTCATCGACAAATATTTCTTTATCTGAAGTGATGTCGTTTACTGAGTTAAATCAAAAAGAGGAGAGGACCCAAAATTGATTACTGCTCATGAGGTACCCCTGCCTCGGTTTGTAACCATGTGGAAGACTGTACTTGTATAGTGATACTGATACAAATATAGATAAGTAATTTTCAACTCAATATGTAAGTTTTATAAAAAAAGATTGGCGTAATTTAAGAAGTAAACCTTGGTGCCACACCTTGTCAAACGCCTTGGAGACATCTAAAATCACTTCGATCTACAAGCATTCTGTACTGTCAGTTTCAAGGTCTGATCTGCGTACAAATGGCAATGTGTTTTGCACATAGGTTACATTGCCACCACCTTTATCTGAAACCCCAGTTTTCTGATTGGTTCTGGAAAACAGTCGATGCACAATACCTCACTTGGATAGGTATTATCTAGCTAGGTTTCACAGACAGTCACAATATCAAGGTCAATGGAATGAATAAGTTCAACAAGTATCCAATTTCTGATCACTAAACAAACTATGTACATTCACATGTACCAAGTGAATCTGTTTGTCAGAGGGAGGAACCGGATTTACGTGTACATTTAAAAAAAGGTTATCAGCATATTGAACAAAACAATCAATATATGTCCAGCACATTTAAACATTTGGTTAACAAATAATACTGCATGTGTTGTTCTGTGTATCATAGTGACATGAAACGAATCATTGCAGATTCTTTCATAAATTAATTTGACCATTTTTTTTTTCGAATTAAAAGTACCTATTGCCACCCTAGATTGTTTTGTTGTGTATACCATTACTGACAAAAGCAATGGTCGTTTTTCGTACTTTTAAATTTTGAAAGAAGTTGCATGACAATATAAGGATCCGTCCTGCCCATTACATAATTTTACATCATTCAAATTACTGCCCGACTTTTTATCGCCCGACTTAACCTATAAATAGGCCCACATTCCAAATGGGATTGAAAAATGATGGCTGCATAGGTATTAAACCCCCAAAACAGGACAAAACTGTGGCTGGCTGAATCATGTGGTCTTGGAGCACAGGCCTCAGGTAGCGAAAGTCTGGCTGGAAAGTGTTGACAAAAAGGATTACTTAGACACTGCACAGTCGATCAACCAAAGATATAGATCTAAAGGACCATAGCATGCTAGTTGTGGCATGATATATTGACAGAAGGCTAAATGCTTAATCCTGCAAATTTTATCAGAGGAATAGAGTGGAAGTGGGGAAAACTATCAAGAGTTTGGAGTTAGCAAACACGGATTTTGTTAATTTTGATAAGCTACTCAAAAGTCAAACCAAGCAAAGAATGCAATGGATAGAGAAATTACCCCTGGCTCCATTATGTGAAAGCAGGCCCAGTAGAATTCTACACAGACAATACTGGTACCGATCTGATCAATTTGCAAAAGACACACTGATATGTGAAATGTCGCATCACCACCAATGGTGGTTCTGTTATAGTTGCTGCAGATAAAGCAGGTCTAGTTAACTTGAGTTTACACAGTCTGTGGTCACAGGCACAAGTATACTGGCAAAACAGACTGGTGAGTGGCAGACGATTAATCCCATGCAAAGCATACTGGACACAGTGCTGAATTAAGGTGGCGAGGCAAAAGGTAGTCAATTGGAAAGTCAGCTGTACTTGTAAAACAATGCAGATTACATGGCTGAAACAGACTACATAGTTGGTATGAATTTTGGATTGACATAACAAAATTCCTACACAAATAACGGTCAAAGTGTGGACATGATGGGACCCCTGTATTGTGACACATTTCAACAACCTCATTTATTTCTCAATGGGATTCCAGCCCTGGTCAAATTGGCACCTGCTTCACAAGCATTTCGTCTGATGAGAGTGGGTACAAAGAACTACACAGTGGATATCCAAACAGTGAAATTGTGGACATGCATGGTCAGTATGGTGCCCACACCCTTCATGGAGATCAGTCCACATGTGCAAAATTCCACAGCAAAGTACCCCATCATGAAGTCGGACCGCATGACACATACTGTGGCACAAGGTACTCCACACATTAAATGGGCAACTTATTCCAGGGTCGTGTACCTGCACAACTCCTAATTGGCTTGTTGGCTTCTGAAGCTGTCAGGGGAATTTACACTCACAACCCATTTAATTTTCATCATTACAACCTAAATTACCTACAAGGGACAGTGGATGGCAATCCCTACCCAAAAAGAACACCAGCACTGGAACCAGACTATGTAGACAAGCTATACATGTATTGTTTCCTCACTTTGTTTATGGGAACAGGTAAATGGAATACCAATGATGGAAATGACATTAGGCGAGATAATTATCCCAATGACTACTGTGTTTAACTGTTCAACTTTGACCCATCCCAACAGATGAAAGATTCACGCCTATAAGTAGAAAAGGCAACATCAAAGTAGAGGCCAAATTTTCTCATCCATTGCCCACAATGGTATACCATTACACCAGAGGGATTAATACAGGCATTGCCTTTTTCCCAATTGCATTTTTTGAAATAAAATATGTTTGAACCAATGGTAGACCTGCTGATCTGTCCCATTATCCCAGACATCATTGAGGTGGACTACACTCATGACATATACCATGCCTACAAGGAACAATCAACAAATAAGGTCAAAATTGCTGAAAAAACGCCTGACCAGAACCTACTTTCTCGGCATTTACCCTACAAACTGACTGTCATATAAACTAAATCAAAATCCCAGTTTGTTGATCGTCAAAACGGCCCCACATCATATGCCTGGCAAACATTGAATAGTTTTATTTGTCCCGAGATATGGACCAGTGGAATTCTTTGATTCTTTTGGATAGATTCAAGCCTACTGCAACACAAACTTTGTGGATTTCCTGAGACAAAGGGAGAGAAGTGTCAAGTTCAACAAGCAGATACTGCAAGCGGGCAACAGTCTTATGTGTGGACACTGTTGTCTCTACTATTCCATACATCGTTGTACAGAGCTTACAATGGACAAGATAACCAGCCATTTTGTGAAAAACAGAAGAAACAATGACAAGATTGTTTTTAAATTCATTCAATGTCACTTTAAGCTGTAGAGAAAGAAAATACAAGATATAAAACTGTCATTTATATGTATCTCTTTACAGACAACTGTCTGTGTGGGCCTGGGTGGGTGTTGTGTGAGTTAGTGGGTCAATGTGGGTCAGTGTGGGTCTTGTGTGCATCTTGTGTGGGTTTAATCTTGGTCTGTGTGGATCTTGTGTAGGTCTCTTGTGGGTCTTGGGCTGGGCTGCACCCAAAGTTTATAAGCAAACTGAGTTAAGACTCAGAAGAGTAGAGTCAAGAAGATGGGAAGAAACACAGAAACAATGCCTTATTGGTGCAAACTCATATTTACTTTATTTTTCAAGTCACCTGAGAGATGTACATGGCTTGGGTCGTAAGCAGCAAAAAAAAAAAAAAAAAAAAAAAAACGTTGAAGCAAACTGTGCCCAGTTTTAACCACTTAGGAGAAACTTAAAGTCAATCTTTAGAGGCCAAGGGACACCCTTTGGAGGATATAGGCCACTCTTGTGGTGGCCAAAGACCATCTAAGAACAGGGCAGCACATTTCTCTTTAAAATATCCTTTTACGATGATTTTGGTGGCACCTGCTGGTTTTGGCAAGACTGTAAACCTAAACCAACTTTTATAGAGAGCATACCAGACCACTGAACGTTTGCCGAAGAGCCCTATTATCTGTTACTCACACTGGCAACCCTTCAATAATGAGATGCAAACCAATATTCCAAACATTAAGTTCATTAAAGGTATACCTTCAAACTTGGAACAAGCCTATTTTCTAGATATAAACACAAGAAACTTGATTGCATTTGACGATCTGATGAGCAACATTGAAAAGAGATGAAATAGTGACAGATTAATTCACCAAAGGAAGCCACCATCGTAATTTGAGCGTTGTAGTGCCCATGCAAAATTTTTATGGGTCACGTACAGTGACCATGTGCAGAAATTGTCAGTAAGTAATTTTAGGCAACATCCTATGGAGTTACCGACCATTAAGACGATCAGTCAGAACGTATTCCCAGACAGCCCAAAGTATATGATGGACATGTACAAGGAAGCCACCTCAAAGCCAAATGGATTCCTGGTGATTGATCTGATACTGACAACTCACAATCATGAGTGACTGAGAACAAATGATATGACATGCACATCTCAGCCTTCTAAATCATTGGGAGAATACTTGAAATCCCTTTTGTCAATATCTGATGATTGGCAACTGAAAGTGAGGAGGACAGTGTGAGACAGGAAATACATCTTGGTATTAACAATAAAACGCTACTGTATATGAAATGGTTACAAAACCCTAACAAGAAAAGTCAAGATTCTCCAGAAGGGAAAGTTTTTCAAAAACATACCTGATCACAGTGATATTGATAAATTGCTAATTCAGAATAATAAAGCATTGGCACATTTATGTGTGTATTAGTCGGATGGTATGTGATCTCACGGTGAAATACCTTGCCTCATGTGTCAACAGACAATTGTCTCCTTTGAACTACTTGTGTGTGACCATTGTGGGACTGTTGATACTTATTTGCCGCCAAATATAATGAACTGTTGGCTTACTTGCAAACACTGTGAAACCATATGGAAAGCAGAACCACAGATGATGATTGAAATATGCGTGTTTTGCCTGACTTGTAGGAAGACATCTGTTACTAAAGTGAAAAATGCATCAAATAAGAAAAAGAAAAATAGAGCATGAAAAGACCGATGGCATCGATATGGAAACTAAAGACCGAAATACAAAAAGTAGCAATGAAAAAATATGAATGTAGCAGGTCATCTTGTTATACTGTAGGAGCATGGACTTTTATGTACTGATGAGTAGGGAAGACAGTCGACTACCATACCCTGGGAACCATATGGAAACAATTTTCTTGTACAATTGCCACAAGAATTAAATTGATCAGGATATTGGGAAGTGTCTCCAAGTGACATTCATATTGGCAAAGCAGAAGGACAAGAAAAGTAAACAGATCGCTAATTTGTTGTGACATTGTAGACTATACTATAGTCCAGAACAGTTTTAGACAAAGATTACAAGGACTATCACCATCAGATAAACATTTTGCCACAGAACAGTTGAGCTTTGCTGTAAAAGTCACAAACGAGAAATATGTATTGTCATACTAGACATGGAATGCCAACCAACAAGTATACCATACTGTGACACCACTTTGCATTTTAGAGCCTGTGGCCCATTGATATGAAAATGAGCTTACCAGCATTTGGCGCCTTTAATCAATCATGGCATCTTTTTCATCAAAAAAAGGAGGAAACATGTTCAAAGGGAAGCATCAGGGCATTAACAGCTTACATCTCCTGTCATTGCACAAGACTGCTAGATGAAAGCCAAGCTACAAAAGACATAAAAGAAGAACCGCGTAAAGACTAAACCACTTGAAAACATCAGTGATCATGGCATTTCCATGTAATTGAACAAAATAAAGATGATTATTTAAAATGAAAAGTGCTTCATTGTTTGTTTCTTGAGTTTTTTTTAGACTTTTTTTATACAACACTTACACACATACAATGAATTTAATGTGATGTACAAAACTGACCAAAGATTTAAAGTGTGTAGGCTAATAAGAGAAAGGACAATTTAATCCCTTCTGTCAATATATCACGCCACAACTAGCATGCTTTGGTCCCTTAGATCTATATGTTTGGCTGATTGACTCTGCAGTGTTTAAATAATCCTTTTTGTCAACACTGTTCAACCAGACTTTTGCTACCCTAGCCCTGTGCCCAAAGACTGCCTGATTTAGATGGCTGCTGTTTTATCCCTTTTTTTTTTCTTTTTTTTTTGTGTTTTTTTGTTTTTGTTTTGTTTTTTGTTTTGTTTTTGGATTTTTTGCTTGTTTTTGTTTTTGTTTTCTTTTTAGAGTTTATTGCTCACGTCTGCAGCCATCATTTTTCAATCCCCTTTGGAATGTGAGGCTATTCATAAGCTAAGTGGGGAGATCAAAATCTGATAAGAGCCAATCCCTACTATGCAAAGTGGGGCAGTAATTTGAATGACGTCATTATGTAATGGGGCAAGACGGGTCCTTATGTAGTTGCATGTGTAACGTAGTGACCATGATAACATACGATACTAAGCTTAAGTTTAATGCACGTAGATGTACTTGGACCTGAAATCTTGTTGACACATAAAACAAGCTAAACAAAATGAAGTAATAAAAATGAAGGCTGATGAACAAGATGTAGGAGTGAATGCGAAAAATACTCCTATACAAAGCAGTAATAGCATCAAGTATTCGATATTTAACACATCTCAAACGATAATCAAGTCAATCATTCGTTGTGTAGGATAAAAGTATCAGACTGAGTGCAATGCACAGTTACATCAGTAGTTGCCTGCAACTACTCATGTAAATGTGCATTGCACTCAGAGGACTGAGACTTTGGAAGTCCAGTTAGCAGCTCTCAAGTTAGAGTTAGAGGAGGCTAGAGATAGGAGTAGGGCTGCAGGGGAGGGGGTTAGCATGGTAGCGGGGCAGGAGAGTGGTCGGAGCCAGAACAGGGAAGGGGGGGAGAGAGGCGATAGGACAGACAGCGCATAAGGAGGCAGGGACCGGTGGGCAGGAGGGTGTAGGGGAGGATGGAGAGATGGCAGGGGGGACAGTGTGGGAGGAGACGCAGGGAAGAGGGAGGAGAGAGGATTAGTGTTAGACAGGCAGTGGTGGTGGGTAGTAGTATTGTTAGGAGGATAGACGGAACCTTTTGTAGGAGGGACAGGGAGAAAAGGGTGCGGGTATATCTGCCAGGGGCAAAGATTAGGGACGTACAGGAGCATTTAGAGGGGTTAGTGCAGAGTAGTGGGGAGTGCCCGAAGGTCGTAGTCCAGGTTGGGACTAATGACCTGTCGGACAGGGAGGAGGGGGGAAAGGGAGGGTGGGTACAGAGACAGTTTTTGGAAGGTATAGGGGATTCTTAGACCGCATAGGGCAGTTAGAATGTGAGACACTAGTGATGGGGATCTTGCCAAGGTTGAGGATGAGTAGCTGGGAGGCTAGCAGGATCTGTGGGATAAAAAGGCAGCTGGGTAGGATGTGTAGGGGGAGGGGTATGTCGGCAGGAGGGAGTTGTCCACCAGCGATGGCCTACACCCTAGTCAGGCAGGAGGAGATAGATTAGGGCAGGTTTATAGTGAGTGGATGCAGCAGCAGGAAAACTAGAAATCCCGGCATCTACCAGGCAGTCTCTTGGGCAAAGTGCTGGAAGCAGGAACGAAGAAAGCGCAAGGATGAAGAACAACAGAAAAGCAAAGACAATGAAAATAGGATATGTTAATTGCAAGGGATATAAAAACAAAGTGGCAGAGATAGGAGATGTACTAGAGAGTAAGGGAGTAGACATTGTAGCCCTAGCAGAAACACATATCAGAAAGGAAGAGGTTAGTATAGTAACATGTCCAGCAGGGTATGAGCTGATAGGTACAGGGAGAGAAAGTGGACAAAGAAAAGGAGAAGGAGTAGGCTTTTTGATTAAGAAGGGGGTAAAGTGGCACGAGTCATGGCAAGACTCATGGGAAGAAGACAATGAGGTGAAAAATGAGATGCAGTGGATAGGAATAGAGTCAAATGGAAATAAGGTAGCAATAGCTGTAGTGTATGTGGGTCGTGAGGGGCTCCCTAATGAATGGAATGACAAGATATATGATAGAATGAGAATGATGGTTAGTAACATTCAGCAGCAGGGCTACCAGGTTATGATAGCTGGGGATTTTAACGGACACATAGGAAATGGAATGACTGGAATAGAGGGAGGGCATAGCGTAAATAATGGAAATTGAAACAGGTTACTGAATTTCACAAGGAAATTTGATCTGAGGATAGTTAATAGGGATGTCCAATGTAGAGGAAAGTGGACATGGGCATCTGGTGAAAGGCAGACAATAAATTGATTATATTTTAGTGGACAATGGAATATTTCAGATGACACAAAGATGTGAAATAGATGATGAAGGGAGATTGGATATAGGTAGTGACCATAACTGGATGATAGTCTCCATTAACATGAAATACCAAACAAGAAACCGAGGAGGAACTAAATGGGTGTGGAATATTAAGGAGGAAACAGACTGGGCAGTGTATCAAGAAAGTCTAAAAGTTGAATTGCAGGAATGGAAGCATAGATGGGAGGATGAGAGAGAAGTACAGGAAATGAATGGGGACCTGACCGGAAGGATTCCTAAGGTAATACAGGAGAAGAAAGGAAGAAAGAAAGTCCCAGTTGAAAACCTAGGGTATAGAATAGACCCAGAGCTGAAAGGAGCCATAAAAAGAAAGAGGGTTAAAAATAGGGCATGGAGATTAGCCAGGAAAAAGAGGTACTCACAAGGTGATATAGAAGAAGCTAAGAGATAGTATATGGAATATAGAAGGATTGTAGCAGAGATGAAAGCAGAGAAGAGGGCCAGCAATAATGAACAAATGACAAGGAAAATAATGGAGAATGGGGGAAAGTATTTGTCATCTTTTGGAAACAGGTTAATCGGCGAAAACAGAATAAAGCACTGGAAATCATGCACAGAGGGAAAAGGACTGATGACAAGGAAGAAATACAGGAAGCCCTAAGGAAGCATTGGAAAGAAGTCAATAACCCACAGTGGGGTCAGGGAACAGTACCAGGGTGTCAAGCAGAGTACACACAGGATCAAATGGATCCAGAGATGTGTTGTAAGATCAGAAGTATAGAAGTTAAAATAGCAGTTGAACAGATGCGGCTATGCAAAGCTCCAGGACCAGATGATATCTTGACAGAATTCATGAAGAGAGGGCCAGAAGAAGTTAAAGATAGTTTACAGTTGCTTTTCAATAGGGTCATTGAGAAAAGACAAGTACCAAAGCGATGGAATAGACTTAGGATCTCATATATCCCAAAGAAGGGCCCATGAGGCCAATTGGACCAGTGTAGGGGCATTGCGATTTCATCAAATGTGGGTAAAATATTCAGTAGGATAATGTACCAGAGACTAAGTAGAATAGTTGAAAGGATCGGTCTTCTGGGGGAAAATCAGAATGGATTCAGACCAGGTAGAAGGGTAGGTGACCACATCTTCACATTGACCCAGGTGTTAGAACTGGCAAGACAAAAGCGGAAGAAAGTCTTCATGGGTTTCTTGGATGTGTGGAAAGCTTATGACAGGGTATGGAGAGATGCTCTATGGGAGAAACTAAGTGGACTAGTATTTGGTGGAAATTTTCTAGAAATTCTAAAAGTGCTCTATAAAGATGTATACTGTACACTTCCAGTAGGAAAGGTAGAAGTAGAGAATGCAAGTCTGGATATAGGTCTAAAGCAGGTGTGTGTGCTGTCCCCAATTTTGTTCGCTTCATATGTTAAGGAGCTGGGGGATCAGCTGATGGAGTGTGTTAAGGGAATAAGGGTAGGTGATCTAAAAATTCCAGGTCTATTTTTTGCAGATGACATTGTACTCATTGCAGAGTCCCAGAAAGAACTACAAGAGATGCTGAACATAGCAGGGGAATATGGGAATAAATGGAGGTTAGAATTTATTAAGGATAAGAGTAAAGTGATGACTGTTGGGAAGAAACCAGATGGAAATAAAAAATGGAGAATTGAGTAGTTCCAAATTCCAGAAGGTAGGGAACAGTTAATTGAAATTGGAGAGGTTGATGAGTATGAATACCTAGGTGTTAAGATAAAAGCAACGGGTAAAGGCATGTTCAGGTATCAGGTGGAGAATATTAAACAGAAAGTGAATCGGACAAAAGGAATTATTAAAGCTACTGCACTGAACAGTTTCAACAGAACGTACACAGCAGGAGTATTATGGGATAGAGTTGCAATACCAGGAATGATGTATGGCTTAGATGTGATTTCAGTAAGTGAGGGAGATATCCAGGGAATGGAGAAAGCACAGAATGAGATGGGGAAATAGATACCGGGAGCACCACCATGTACAGCAACAGAAGCAGTCCTAGGAGAGTCAGGATGGAATAAAATCACAGATAGGTTTGCCAAAGCTAAGCTAAAGTACTGGGGCTATTTACAAGCAATAAGTGAAGACAGGTGGTGCAGGAAAGTTTACAATGAGGTAGTCAAGGAAAAAACAAGATGGGTCAAAGACATGGATGGGTTAGCAGAGAAATATGAACTAAAAGGATATGATGAGGTGGATGATTGGAAAGTATATATATAGGTAAGGCTGTTACAGAGGGTTGGAAAGAAGACTGGAAAAGAGGAGTCAGGCAAAAAAGTACATTGAAGACATACAAAGTATTAAAAAAGCCACAAAAATGTGTGTGTTGGGATGGAGGGAAGGGATCCAAGCTACTGTTTCAAAGTAGAGCAGGAGTAATCAATCTAGAAAAGAGAAAACAGAAGTGCACAACAGGTAGTAATGGAAAGTGTAAGTCGTGTAGACCAGAGGCAGATCAGACAGTGGATCATTGGCTGTTGTGGTGCGATGCATATAGAGAGATAAGGGAAGATTTTTTCAGAAAGTTGCACAGGGAAGATTACAATTACAAGGGTTTAGAAGAGGTTCAGTGTTTAGAGGAAGAGGAACGTATAGCATGGATTTTAGGTTTGAAAGGCTAGGTTAGCACTAGGATTTCAAAATTAGTAGCCAAAATTTCAATTTTTCTAGGAAAGACCTACACAGACTAGAAATCTGTTAAATTTCTGCATGAAAAAAAAAAAGAATTTGGGGGAAATTTTAATAGCCATTTGCTACTTTTACTAGCCATTTTGAAGTTTTAGTAGCAATTGGCTATTTTGGCTTCTGCTAGCGCTAACCTAGGAAAGGTGGCTTCCTGGGAAGCAGGAAAGGTAATAAAAATGTACAGGACTACCTGGTAGGATGCTGGGAGAAAAGGAATGAAATAATAGAGAATAAAGGCGGGCAAAGGGTGTGTGAGGGATGGATTTTTTTTCTTACCCTAGGCCACCTGTGTTACACAGTGACACAGGACCGCGGCAGAGAACTGGAGAACCACCGTGTTATTATTATTATTATTATTATTATTATTATTATTATTATTATTATTATTATTATTATTATTATTATTATTATTATTATTATTATTATTATTATTTTTATTATTATTATTTTTATTATTATTATTATTAGCAGATCTTTGAGCCGCCAATGAGGGGAAGAGTGAACAATGAAAAGACTACTGCTAACAGGACACTCCAATATGTCATGGATTGGTATGAACGTGCAGCTATTAATAGGAAAACCATGCAAGACAAAATAAAGTTTACTTGTGATCATAAATGTCATTTTACAGGTGGAAACAACAAAAGCGTTGCTGCAGTTCGGACCATGACATTTGCAATACAAGACATGCATATTAATTTCCCGCCACAACTGCACACCTGATTGCCTTGTCTCGCTTGGCGAGATAGGGTCGGTACAAGTGGGATATTGCTAATAGTTTGGAAATAAAGAAAATTTAGAAGAGGCCGATGGAATTTTTTCTTATATGTGGCTCGGCAAGTTCTAGATGAATACCAGTTTAGCATTTGTGAACTTAAGTTTCTCCAAAAAACGCTCTTTTTGTGAAAAATGAGCACATGACCCTGTCTGTGACAGTGATGTGACCCGCACGTCCCACGTGATCGCAAGGCGTCAAACGCGTGCTATGTGGCGGGAAATTAATATACATGCGTATCGCAGGGTCATTATATACAAGCGACCAACCAACACAGCGCAGTAAAACTAGCCACTCCTACCTTGGAGAATACCGCACGTGTGCATGTATAGCATAATATTTATCCTGAGTGAATGTGTCAAGTGAAGGTCCTCACACAGACAAAGGTTTAGTTCAGGTTAAGCTATTATGTTACCGGGTTCGGGTTAAACAATTGTGAATCCAGCCATGCAGCTTGCAAAGATATTTTCATTTGATATGAGTGAAGTTTATACCACGCGATCTGAAACAGGTCGCCTAGATATTGAAATATTATAATTACCAGCACAACAACCATATAGGCCTAGTAGTAAAAGTTGCATGTTTACACATTTTGAACAGTGAAACCCGGAAACAACGTGCGAAAGCATGAAATAATGCCTTAGTTATGTCTACAAAAAACAAAATTGCCACTTTATATCTATGTGCAGTGTAGCACAGGTTTTCATATTTGTCACTGAAAAGGGGGATTATATACCGTAATCAGTTTTTATTGAGATATTTTTCAGTGTCCTCTTTGGAATGTATCGGCATCACATAGCTAGTGGAACGTCACGCTGACTTGCACCATCACCAATCCATGCATTAAGCTCGCGGACATATACAACCGGCCGTCCCTTGACCAGCACGAGTCAGCTGGATCAGTTTTTCACGTTTTAACCCTCTTGCTTCGAACAGGATATGCATGCTTTTTCGTCAGATCCTCAGATGTGAACAGATCGATCCTTGCCTCTCCTCGCTTGATACACACGATTTCTGGCCCTATCGGACACAAAACTTGGCAATGATGAAGGGGGGTAAGGGGGCGGGTTCGGTACGCATGCAGGTACAGGTAATTGTTCTTCTAGAGTACGCAGTACGGAAAATAAAAATCTTTCAAAATTTTAGATAGTACGAAGTACGTAAAACAAGAGGGATTTCAGTACGCCAATATGTTATAGTGAGAAAAGGGCACCAGTCCACGCAAATCCTGTATAATGAGGATTTTTCTTTCATATCATGTCCTATTATACAATCAGGTGCAAAAGTGTAAAAATTTAAATCTTCCGTGTAGGTCTGAAGAAAAATACCAGCTATGTTCGTGATTGATATTTGAATGACTGACCCAACAATTTTATTAATTTGATTATCTATATGTTCTTCATCTATCATGGTTTGTTTTTATTTTTACATTAATTAATTAATAATTTTGCTTGTGTGTTGTTTGTTTCTTATCTGTTGTCGCTGACAGAGACCAAAAGCTCCTAGGTGTTTTGAGTGGTGTTCGTCGATTTCTAAATACATGTATGTGTAGAAAACACCTTCAAAAAGACACATCTTAAATCATTCCAGAATAGGGGATGAGATCTCGTAGAAGAGTGCTTCATAATATGTACATTATCAACATTAACTGCACCTGGTTAATGAGACTGAGTCAACACCTGCTACCGGTTGGATATACTGTGCCCAAACCCATACCAAGGAAACCTCTTGACTTAAAAGCAGGGCATGCAGAGTTGTGTCCATCTGATGACACAACTCTGCTTGGCTCTTTACTTAATATTCATAGACCTAATATCGCTCAAAATGTAACCCTCAACATTAAAACAAGGAATTAAGTAAAAAAGGTAAATGGCTGAGACTCAATAAACTCTCTCTGAACTAAAATAAAACTAAATTCATGATCTTTCATTATCTGCAAAAGAGAGTCTTGATTCCTGAAATAGAAATAAAGAACACATTTATTGAATGTGTTAAAACTTAAATTGCCTGGGAATCGTGATTGATAAGCATTGAAGCTGGAATGATCATACAGATAAAATTGCTTCAAAGTTATCACAAAAAACAGGAGTCATAAACAGATTAAAGGGGTTTTCACAACACTTATTCTTTACAAGTTATAGTTCATTTGTGCTCCCACATTTAAACTATGGGATATTACTGTGGGGTCATAAAAGCATCAGAATTGCCCAACTTTAAAAAACAGGCCGTTCGAATAGTTAAGCACAGCAAATTTATTGCACTTACAGATCCTGTTTTCAATAATTTAAAACTGTTGAAATTAAAAGATATTTACTTCTTACAGCAATTAAAATGATATTTCAATTTTGTAAACAATCGATTCCCAGAATATTACAGCCATTTCCAGATAAGAACTGCCTCTGAAATTCATACTTACAACACAAGAAGCAAATTTAAAGTTCAGAAACAGAACAGGTTTGGTTAATACTAGAAAGTGTTTCAGACATGAAATTATAGAAACTGTAAATAATACTGCAGACATTGTGTTTAACAAAGCCTACACTCATAGCATAACTGGAATTGTTTATTATGCTAAACAGTATTTTATAAACTAGAAAAGATGATTTGCTGTATCGCAAATCAGTGTGTGTGTCTTCAAAGCATATTGGTATGGCAATGTACAAATAGTCCATAACACAGGAGTAGAAGTTGGAATGGCATCTCTTTCTATTATAGCTTTGAAGTTATTCAATGTTTAAAATTTCTAATTAGCACAATTTAAATTGCTATAACTTTTGTTTTTAATTCAGCAGGTGCGCAATGGTAAACCAGCCCCTAGTTGAAGTTGGAATGACATCTTTATCTGTTACAGTGTTGAAGATATGCAAGATAGAAAATTTCGAATACTGCTAATTAGCATAATTCAAATTGCTGCAACTTTTGTAATAGATTCATTACATGCGCAGTGGTCAATAACCCCTTAATAGAATTTAAAATGACATCTCTATCTATAATATTTTTGAAGATATTCAAGATTTAAATTTCAAATGCTGCCAATTAGCATAATTTAAATTGCTACAACTTTTGCTTTGAATTCAGTAGACACACAATGGTCAATAACCCTCTTGTAGAAGTTGGAGTGACATCTCTAGCTATTTTTCTTTTGAAGACATTCAAGATTGAAAATTTAAAATTCCCCTAATTTTCATAATTTTAAACATCTTCATTCATCTGCACAAAAAGGCCCAACTCCTTGCTCCATACAATCATGCTAAGTTTGGAGTTTCTATGTATAAAAGTGTCCGAGAAAAGTGTCGAAATTCACTGGTAAAGAAGAAAGAAAGAAAGAAAGAAAGAAAGAAAGGAAGGAAGGAAGAAAGAAAGAAAGAAAGAAAGAAAGAAAGAAAGAAAGAAAGAAAGAAAGAAAGAAAGAAAGAAAGAAAGAAAGAAAGAAAGAAAGAAAGAAAGAAAGAAAGAAAGAAAGAAAGAAAGAGAGACATTTTAGGAAAACCCGAAATGTGTGTGCTGACACACACTTTAATAAGTACGCTGTTACTTGCACTGTAGCTATGTCTGCAATATTCCATAACTATCACAGAACCTCCTGACAAATGAATGTTTTATATAGCAAAAGTAATGATTTATAATTACATAACTATTTATACATTGAAATAATTTTGAAAAACCACTGCATTTATTCTTTATATATTATATAATGATATTGTATGTCACATGGTGTTTTTAAGGTGGCTCTCATGCTAGCTGCTATTATAGCCTAATGAGAGTCTCGTGGCCAATACCTGTTGTATATTATGCTTTGTACAATCTTTTTTTTTTTATGGTCAAATAAAAGAATTTGAATCTTGAGTCTTTAGCGTGTATGTTCTTGCAAGCTCTATGCTGTGATTAATTCCAATCCCCACCAAGAAAATGTTGGTACAAGTCAAGCTGTTTGCGCCCAACACACAAACCGAGGAAAGTTGTTTGAAGGCTGACTCGCGTGGTTTGGGATCGCGCGAAAAGCCTTCTTTGGGAAAAAAGATGTTCGCCCCCTGCGTCTGTCTAACGACCCCATGTCATAGCTCATTTCACCGTATTCTCCTGAAAACAGTGTGCCAATTGCTACTTTTAATCGAACTAAAGTTTTCGGATTCAAAATTAATTTTCGCACAGATCCATAAATTAAGACGGCGTGCTTTCTCGACCGTTGACATAAGCGGGAACTATACCCACAACGGCGGGCATGACAAGGGTGATTTATGAAATATTTTAAATTTGTCGTTTTGTGTTACTATGCTCATGCAGCGGTGAACAACACAATAGTGTGATGGAATAATTTCAAAAAATTACGCAGAAATTTGGACAATACAAGAGGAAGTTTGTCTATTATTACATTAACAAACAGGTCCACACGTGGGTTGGGACATGGTCCCCGCCGACTTCAACAGCCGAGTAGCACACCGTTTATTTATTTTGGTCAGTTTAAACACATTTGTTAATTTTATTCTGGATTGCCCTATAGTACAATACAGACTGATACGTTGGGCTCTCCAGACAAGTTAGATGTTTCCTGTAATTTCAGTAAAGGTTAGGCCAAAATTCACATATTTTGTCAGTTTACATTTACTGAAATAAGTAAACTTAAGCCTACATCTTTTGTAGTAAACACTAACATAGTAACAAAGCTTGAAAGTAAACCTTCACTTATTTAGATGCAGCTCAGCTACCTACATGTAAGTAAACATTCACATGATAATTATTGCAGTGTGATATATGAGCTTTTGTCTCACTTTTCATCAAAGTAATTGAAAATGGATCAAGTAAGTTGCTATTTCTGATGATTTATGACAAAATATATGAATTCATGCGTCTGTTTCTTTATCAAATAAAAATACAAGCGCACATATAGGCCCGTTTTATCTTCTACATATGAATTTCAAAAGGCTACAAGTGTAATTATTATTATTATTATTATTATTATTATTATTATTATTATTATTATTATTATTATTATTATTATTATTATTATTATTATTCAGGGCCGTAGCCTTGGGGTCCGATTGCTCAGATTGGTCGGACCAACATTTACTGATTTAGGTCACCACAACTATATAAATATCCAGAAATTTGCTCAGAATTTCCAAATTTCTGAATTTGGCCTGACCCAACTTTCAATTGAAGGCTACAGTACTGTTATTATTATTATTATCATCATCATTATTATTATTATTATTATTATTATTATTATTATTATTATTATTATTATTATTATTATTATCATTATTATTAAATACTGTTTGGTATTTCGCCCTGAAAGCTACTAGAGTGCTCATCTCTATTTTTATACGTTCATGATTCATCACAGTGATTACATTCAAAGCATACAAAACGTCAAGTTGATATTTTTGGCCAGGTTTGACAGGTCTGGTAAGACATGGAAAATTTTTGGGCAAAATTCCAAGTTTTACAATGTAAGTGTTCAGGGGTATGTGGGAATTTCCACTCTTGCGTTTTGTTGCTATAAATAGTTTTTCTGGGATTTTCTACTTCTTCTCAGGTCCAAGCCTACCGTATTTGTTTGTTTTCATGCAAGCATTATCAGCAATATTCAATGGGCCAGACAGCGATTCGTAAAAAAATGCCTCGGTTCAATGCACGAAGCCACTTGGCCTAACTTTCCGCCGAAAAGATCTGGGTTGGCTATTATGCAGACAACAATTAAGCATTGACTGTGACAGGGTCAGTGCATGGCACCATGAATTTTTACAATTGGAACCCACTGAGTATGATATGCTGTTCATATTTTAGCCGTCAATCAATGAATCATACGTACACCGTCACACACATCATGTAACTCCGCTCTGACCCAAATGACAACCTGCCAAGCTGTCCATATTGACAACCGATAGTGATCACTTGCAGTATGACTATGAGTGGCCCAAAACTGTGTCACTTAAGGTGAATGCTTTGATAGAATGATAACATGCCCATTCATTAACCCGACGTTGTTGATTTTAGCATTCGTGAGCAAGTGCTATGCGCATGCGCCTTAAGGTCCCTCAAAGCCAA
This sequence comes from Hermodice carunculata, assembly GCA_964020975.1. NCBI lineage: Eukaryota > Metazoa > Annelida > Polychaeta > Eunicida > Amphinomidae > Hermodice > Hermodice carunculata. The sequence goes on from OZ026618.1 coordinate 70,479,688, forward strand.
AACATCTCGCCAGACGTCAGCCATGTGAGGGGGTAGAATCCGGGCAAAGCCCCCGAAATTTTGTGACCAATACGCGTTTTTGTGGACGAGCATGGATAGACAAGTGTCTAATAATGCCACTGAAATCAACGTTGAACATGTTGCATCAATACTGGAGGGTAAATTGGATGATTTACCGCCCATTTCATCCCGCGTCGTCCGTGTTTTCATCAGTTCGACGTTTTCAGGTGAGTTTCATGTTGGTCGTTCTCCGCAGTGATTCATCGCCAAATACTTGCTAAATGCATTTCGCAATATAACACACACACACACAAATTTGCAGTATTAGGGTATTAAGATAGCACACAATACTGTATGTTTTTCATGTAATCCTTGGTTAAACATAACAAAGTAGGTGTCGCATTCAACAGTTAATTCAAAATTTCATGTAAATGTCCGTGATTTAGTTGGGCGATAATTAAGTGTTGTTTGAAAAAAAGTGAAAGTCGGCAGACTGGTGTAATTTCGTTTCTATGGACGCGAGCTTTGTACGGCCTGTAAAATGACAGCAAAATTATATCCTACTAGGATCATGGTATTATTGCAGAACACCACAAATCCATCTTGTGTGGATTTTGTCATCCTGTAGCAATAACATTAACTACTAAATTTGATAATACATGTATGGTCACCCGGGGTAAATGTGACACTCACCCCCCCCCCTTTTAGGCTTTATTTTTGTTAAATTCTGGTGCAATTTCACAAACTAGTACAGTATATATTACAAGTATATGTATGCATCTGTACTACATACCATACTTACCTTATTTTCACCCTCAAAGTTGAAGAAGATGAGGGTAAATATCAAAATTGCCAAATTTGGCAATTTGGGGGTTTACCAAATTTGATGCCTCAGAAATAGCAGTATGACCATATGGCCAGTGCTTGTCACAAGACGTGTGATGTTCCTCACACTAGAAGGTTGCCTTAATCCAACTGTTAGATTAGATAGTTTCCATGATATTATTTTTTAAAAAATAGCATAGGTGTAGCACTTCCCCTTGCAATTTTAGTTGGGTGGGGTAAGTGTGACACCTATCCACCTGCTATTTTCAGGGAGTGGTTCATCCGAATCTACACTGACTATCCAACAAATGAAGCAGTCCCACCCAAATAAGAAAGTTTAGGAATTGATATCACATAACATGTATATGCTAACAATAAATGAAAATTGCTAATAAAATTTTTAAGATAAAAATTTAAACCATTATCTAAATAGGTTAATTAAATTTAGCAATAGTTTGGAAAATTTATATTCATCATATTACCAAGGTGCTCTTAAGGGAATTGTGACCTCCTATTAGTCTTGACAGCCTGCATATTTCTTTGCTGACATCAATTTATTAAATTATGTCAGTTGAATTTAGCAGCATATTTTAAAGACCATGTGTAGCAGTAAGACTTTTTGTTGGAAGTGAAAATGTTGAATTGACGTACATTTTAACTTTAACTCTTGGAGTGCTAATCAAGACTATAGTCCATTGATTACTTCTGAATCTCAGTCATAATAATGATTCTAGATTTATAAATTCCTCACAAAAGACCTTTTATTCAACCTCAAAGTCCCAGCATGCCTATATTTACACACAAGAGAAATATGATCCAAGTCAATTATAACCTCTCATATAGCTTGCATCAGGTATGTGTGCTGAGGAGAATTGTTGAGTCAAATCTCCAATTTAGCAGTGAAACAGTATGCCTGCTTTTTGCTGACATATAAAGACAGTCTTAACTAGGAGGTACATGTGCCACTTTTCTATATAAAAAGTTATCCCCAGACCTTTCAAACATGGTCAGTAGATGGCAGTGCAGTCAATGGTAGGTATGTGTACATCACATTCCATGTTGTTGTCCATACATCATAGGGAAACAACATCCAGTTTTTCATGTGCCAATCATATATGCCAATGGACTCTTGTCATATTTGAAAACACAATTTTATTTGGTATTTTATGGAGTAGCTACACATTGATATATAAAGTAAAGTTACTTTGTGAATTTTTCTAAAAGATATGAGCAGGGTTCAAAAAATCTCTACAAGGGGTACTTTTTTTGTTAAAATTACATGGACCAGTACGTTTCAGAGCAGAAACATCAGAAAATTTTGTTGGGGGGGGGGGGGGGGGGGGGCTTCTCGTTATGATGTGGATTTCATGAGCATACAGCTAATGCTTGATCTGAAAGCCAGGTACACACTCAGAGTTATAAAATTGTAGTAAACTTTGTTCGTCTATGCTTAGCTTGCCAATATTTTGCTTTCGATTAAGTCAAAACAGGAAAAGATTGTTAGGGTGTCACACTTACCCCGCATGTGTGGGGAAGTGTGACAGGTTCAAGTTTTCAACAAGTTATCATCTCTCAAAAACTCAGAAAGCCACTTCTCAGGGAAAACTCCTCATGGGTAAACTATGTCTACTTGTCTTACTATTGGTATAGAGAATATGCCATATCTACAATTCTTATAGGAGCTGAGGACATACAAAGTGAATATGTACAGGATACCTGTCACACTTACCCCGGGTGACCCTAGTACTAACTACAGTATAGTATACCGTAGTCTAGGAATAATCTGAATAAATTAATAATGCAAGCAACATCAGTAAATTTGACAAAGGCAAGCAAACATAATTATCAAAGTGGAACACAGGAAGGATTTCAGTTAAAAAATTCTGGGACTGGGTGCTACAAATGCACGACTAAAGCTAAGCGTTAAACTGTTTAAGAGTCAAACCCGTAGCGTAGTGCCATAGCCATAGGAATGTGTGGAACACATAATACAAATTTGGGGCTTCATCAATGTGTCCAAAGAAAAAGTACAGATAATTACTGTATGGAAATATGCATGAAATGTATAAAATTGAAAAAAAGCTGCACACTGTCACTGAATTTGCTGTAGGGGTCTATAGAAAAGCTGCCTATGCAGTCTACACAGGTGAGCCGATAGCTATCCATTACAGATAAATTATGATTATTATTACTTAGTAGGACGTTCTCTAGTAGATTAGTTCGATTTTGCTGACACGGTAAAACCCCATAACACTATGCACTACCTGTGAGACCAATGTGCTAATGCATTAGCGGCCGGCTACTTTAGTTAGAGGTGTTAATAAGAATAATAACCTGATTTTGTCAGGCATTACACTCTTTTACCGCTCCTTCATCAAAGATTAGCAACCCTTCACTATCATTAGCAACCTTGCTTCGCTCGGGTGCTAATGACATTGTCGGGCTGCTTATCGTCTATGTTGGTCCAGTGAATATGTGTTACTCCCTCCAAAATCATGTTTATTGCTATATTTGCATGTATCGAATACCCTTCGGACCAAACGAAAGTATTTGATATAGGGAGGTTTTCGGTTTAGAGAGGTTTCCACATTATCACCTCTTGTTTTACCAACCATACTATACAGATACCAGCTGAGGTAATTATGGTAGGAGATACTCATGGTAACTACGTACATGTACATCATTAAATTTATAGTGAACAACAAGCAAGTACCCATGAACTGAATAAGGTTTTCTATTTTGTATTGCTTGGTTAACAATTTTTTTTGTATTGCGGTGGTTGAAATAACAATTAAAAACAAAACTGGTCTACTCACTTTTTTATTAAGGGTCCTCCCCATTGGAGGGGTTTTGTGTCCATTCGAATGTGCACATTCTTGTTACCATCCATGATATCTACAGAATGCCTCTTGTATTTGGCAATATGTTCATCTTACCAGGGAAGATGAACTGATTAGAATTTGGTGTCACCGTGACATAATTTAGGCAGATGGCAGCCTATGTACATGCTCATTAGGGCGGACCCTTCAGTCAACGCAAATATCTAGTTACTTTTTTAAACAAAATTTTAAAGAGAAAAGACTAAAACTAAAAGTTGAAAAATTTACAAAGTTAAATGTCTTTCCAGGAGTGTTAAGCCTTGGTATTTTAGGACATCATTTCAAATATTGACTGACATATTTGGCAGAAGTCAACACTGAAATTGGTATGTTAATGTATATTAATATCTCCCCAGACAAATTTTCAGTTCTTCTGAATCTAGGAAGATGTGGAGATAAGTGAATTCTCTGGAAAGAATAATATTAATACCTGCATTGACAAGTCTTTTATGTCAGTTCCCTTCTCTTTGGTTGTCCTTGGCATTGACAGACTTGACTCATTAATTTAAGAGCCACATTCAGTTTTGTTGACATACATTGTCTCTGCAAAATTAGTTTTCTATCAGACACAATTTTTGTAATGTTTGGCATTCCCAGGAAAACATAATGCTGAAAGAAGGAATGTACAACTTGGGCTTAAATACTATTGACGACATGTTGTGGTATTTTCAAGTCAATGTCTTACTTCCACATGAAAAAATTGAATTTTACTAAACTTAGGACAAAATGTACCTTGCTTGATTATTTTAGCATTTTCACAGTTGAAAATTGGCAAAACAATGTGAAAACAGTGTTGAAATTTCAGTCATTTTTGTCCTCCTTAAGACCGGATCACTTGTGGTAAACACTGCATGTTTGACATCATTCGGAAGTTTGTAACATCGTCTACATCAGTAAAATGCTTTCTCATTGGCTAAATGTGACTGCAGTCTGGTTAATTTATGCCAAACACAGCTGTCTCAGAAGTTAGAAATGTTATTCAGACAATGGTTTCTATTGGCTAATGGTGATCGTCATGTGACCTATATTTGAATAATTATCAATAAAGATTAGTCACATTGACGAATAGGAGCATGGAGATCCCCCACACCATCACCTTCCTCTGTGCTCTTCTATCCAGGTCTCAACAGCATGTCGTTGGTGAGAGCATGGATACTGGGCACAAGCGTCAAATCTGGCTGTATTTGGTTGCTCTTTTGATGAGCTGTTAAAGTGTAAAAACATAGGATTACTATCTTGCTTATTTTACAAGTTATTTAAAATTAGCGGTTAGATTTATTGAAGGCAAAACCTATATGTTTGGCAAAAACAATGAGTTCGATGTGCAAATCAAATCCGGGCACAAGATGTTGCCTTCATCAGTGTCAAATGGACAGTGAATATTCTTCCGTGTGTTTTGCAATCATAACAGAAAGGTTCAGAATTATCTGGGTCATATTTCTATGAAAGTATCACAGTTTTTACATGTTAACAGCATCAAAACAGCCAGATTGGCCGTTTATTATTGTGCCCTGTATCCATGCTTTCACCAACGGAGACCCGGGTGGAAGTCATGGCGAAATGATCTCGTTTGGGAAATCTCCATGCTCCTATCGGTCCACGTGACTAATCGTCACAGTAATTATTCAAATAGGTCATGTGACGATCTGAGTACATCACCATCCACCAAAAGAAATGGTCGTGATTTCTAACGTTTGAGACGGATCTTTGGCATACATTAACCGCATTGCGGTCACACTTAGCCAACTAGAAAGCGCTTTACTTACGAAGACGAAGTTCTGAACTTTCCAATGATAATTGATTCCAAACATGTGGTGTGCACCGCAAGCGATCCAGCCATACAAAGGCACAAACGAGTGCAATTTTACCACTGTTTACATTGTTTTGCCAATTTTCAACCAATAACGTGCAAAATATGCATTGTACAAGGTACATTAGCCATCTGTTTAATTGGATTAAATATTTTTATGTGGCAGTATTGCCAGTAAGAATAAGACGTTGATGTAAAATTACCGCAACATTTTGTCAATCATATTTTTATAAGCCTATCAAGAAAACACATACAAGTAAAGCATATTTTTAAAAATGTGCTAAAACATGTACCGGTACTTAAAAATATGCTATAATTGTGTTATTTTGTGCTTGGTCCATGACCTCTTTGTGTGTGAATAAATCAAATTGGAACTTAGTGCACCAGTTGCGCACGAAACACAAAAAGGGGTCCGGGGCTTGTCAAGTGTGTATTTGTTGCATTTGAGAGGAAACCCGTTTCTAATCACAACTGTATGCTTATCTGGAGAAGAACCTTAACCATAAAAACATGGGAGATCAGCGGATGTCTTGGACACTGACCTTGTGTCCAAGTTTTATCAATTGAAAACTTGCCAAAAGTTGTGAAAATTTAAACACATCAAAATAAAGCAATTTACAGTACTTATTGTTTTTTTTTAGAATGGTTTTAATTGAAAAGAAGGGAACCTAGTACTATAGCAGAGAGGATAGGAGCAAGGTGTTAAGTGACATTGACACTTTCACCGTTTACCCTGTTGTTGCCATCTAGAGAAGTGGCAATAGGTGTTCAACGGCTTGCCTGTGGGTGGTTTCTGCTGCTGCGGTCATTCAGCAATTACGCCTGTCTTTGAAGTTCATCTCTTTAGTTTTAGCCTTATCAGTAATTAGTCAGTGCAAATAGAGAAAAATGTGCTGAATGTGTGTTCAGTATGGGGAGTTTCTTTGGGAAAATGGTTTTCATTTTGGGCGTTCATGTTCAGTATAGAGAGATATGCTTATAATGGAAGTTCATGGGGAAAAATTGGGACAAAGAAAAAGTCTTCCGATTAAGGGGGTTTTCAGTATATAAAAGGTTTGACTGTATGTATTCAAATGCTACAAGCTTAACACCTGAAAAGAACCAGATGATTCTTACTAAGAGTGCAGAGAAAAAATCCATATTGCTAGCAGAAAATGGTGGGATTTCTCAAATAACTTTCACCAAAAAGCATTTTAAGAATCTAAACATGCAGGACAGTGAATTTTTGCACATAAATACCAAGAGAAAGAACCAAATAACACCAGCAGCTGAGTTTTTTAAATTGTGGAATTATGATTATTCAATCATGACATCCTCTTTTGACAAAAATACATTAAAGTTTCCATTTAAAGACCAAAATCTGTCTCCTTTCTATATCCTTGATCATAAAAGACAAAGTAAATCGAGTTGCTTAACTTACGATTTTAAGTATAGATTAGTATTGCACTGTGGTAACCACAGAATGATTCATAGAGTGTTCAGAAATAAAGACTATATACAGACAACTTTCATGTTGCTCACTTCAAATGATTTTCAGAAATTTAGATTAACTGCTGCACATACATAAGTTACTTGGCCAATGACTGGATTTTCTCAGGAACAATTCGTAGCTGAGGTGACATGTCAGTCAGCTTAGCTAAAAAGATGGTCAGTCATTGGTCGTCTGTCCGTCATCTGTTCCCATACTATATTACTTTGCCAAAAACCATCAGTTTGGATCCTGTACCAAGTTTGCCCAAATGATTTTAAGAGTTTTTCAAATGATTTTGTATGTTTATTTTTGGTAAAATCTTCAAGAAAAGTTGGCCACAGAGACACATGTATAACCAACAAGGTCAGATCAATTGTGTTACTTCATCTTAAATGTGAAACGTCTTTTCAAGAACTGTAAGAATTTTGTGTACTGTAAGTTGCTTTGTTTTCGTGTTAATAAATATTTACAGTTTTTGCATTTTTAACATTTCACTGTAGTTTTAATTTCACTTATTTGGACACAATTCAGATTCAAGTAATGTTAAAATACTATGTCACTGGGTTTTTTTTGTATTTTCACTGTTTTGCACCATCAGCGAAATAAGCAAAAATAAGAGTGTAGCCAAATTAAAGGAATTTAAGGTATTTTGTTGCATGGCAGATCTTTAAAACCACTTTGCCTAGAAACACCAGATTTCTTGTGGTAAGTGGTTGTACTCCTATAAATTTTGTAATTTTTTCTGCAAAACTATTTAATGGATTGAATGTTACTTTAGCATGAAATCTAATGGGAATACACACCTCTAGCACACAAGAGTGTTATGCATTTGGTTGTATATTCAGCCAGTACGCATACAATAGCTACTTTCGACCTCTCCTGTTCACAAGGTCACAGAGCGACATTACTGAATTTGGTTTCTGCTTAATAACTGCAGAGTTTTTTTAGCCAAAGCTTTTATTAATATATGTTTATAATCTTCCATTGGGGCTAGGTCAGCTTCAAAGAAGGTTGACCTTGACCTAATTTCCAAGGTCACTTTAGTGAATTTGGTTCCTGCATCCATTTCCGAAGGTGATGAGCCCCCCTTTAAGTTCTATCAGCAGTGTAATGAGGACGAACATAATGATGGAAGGGGGCACTATGTTTTACAAACATTGTTTACAGTGGCAGTGAATGTCATTTTGGCATGCTCCACATGTATCAGGCCTCTGCATAGTGTATCTCGGGGGATTACGACCACCATTTTTCTTTCTCTGTAAGCTGGGATTTATTGGATTGTTTTGTGAACTAAATTTAATGATGATCAGCAGAAATTTACATGTGATTAGAACTTAATAGCTCCCACTCATGATCATTTGCATCATTCATCTTGAAATGCTTCAAGTCCAAAAGCACGACAAAGATTGCGGTGGCTCCCCAGAAACGTTTAGAATGATCTTTGTCTTGTCCAGAAGATCATCGACCCACGACGCCATTGCTTTTTTGCACATAAAACCTAACCTAGTGTTCTCATTTCTAATTGAACCATGTTGTATCAGAGTAATTTCTGTAAAATGAACAATGATTACTTTTGCTAGATCAAAATCACATAGAACCCAGATCAAGCATGTGCTTGCCTCCTTGTACGATCGGATTGACCGAGTGTGCTACAAACACTGATGAAGTGGCCTGGTCCATTTTTTCCCATGGTTCATAGCGAGATCAACATGACATCCAAAGAAACATTGTAGCAATAGGAAAATGCTTATTTCTATCCATAACTTATGAATTAATTACAGTGGGTTAGGCTCCACATAACGTGTGGAATAAAGTTCAGACAGGGTTTTCACTATTAGGGGGGGGGGGGGGGGGGTTAATCATGAAAATTCAGGGGTAGAAAACAAATTTTCAGTTTTATTGCATGTAAATGAATAAGAGTTTTGACTCTTTCATTTAGTTTTAAAGGGTATTTCATAACCTGAAAGGGTAAAATAACCCCACATAGGGGTTAATGAAGACATTCAGACAGTAAGTAATGCCATCAAAACAGTTTTACAACAGCTTAAACGCTGATTACTTTGCAAGTGAAGGCTGTGTACCAGGCCAGGCATCAAGCTGATTGATGCTAATGGGAAACTGAACAAAAATAAAATAAGACCGATAAAAATTTTCCAAGTTGTGAAACACACCTTTTAGCTCCCAAACAAGGGTTCTTTATTGAAATAAAGATGTTAAGGGTTGAAAAAAAATGGTTTAATTTGATAAATGGTATTTTCTTATCAACATGTTCAAAGCATATATATATGTAATCGATAATGATGAAGTGGTGGTGGCAGAAATTTGTGTATCTGGGTCTGGGAAAATCTGCCCTTGAGTTGAGCTGTTGAGGTTTTGAATGTAGGGTTCCTCCAATGAGTGGCCGCCTGCATTATACGACTGCTTTTTGGTCTGTGCTAGGAGTGGTTGCTCAGAAGAGGGAGTATGTGACATGTTAGACTACTAAATATGCACATGTAGAAAAATATGGACAGGGTTCACACAGGTCCTTGAAGTGCTTGAAAGCACTTGAATTTGCTACATTCATTTTCAAGGCCTTGAAAACCTTGAAAATCCAGAATTTTGGACAAAGGTCCCGGAAAAGTCCTTGAATTTTATTTTTAAGCATCTTTCAATGAGGCAAGTTTTACTGTTGCCAAGAAGTATGGATATTTTCCTCAAGCTTTAGCATTTATGAACTCAAATTACATTTAGATGAACATATTCTGCTGTCATTTTCCTTTGAAGTTGCTGGCAAATTCCATTTGTCAAAATGTAACACTACAAATTACAAAGCAACTTTTTGTTTTCAATCCCCTTTTAACCCATGCAGGTTTGACAGTTCTTATTAAATCAGGCCTAACCAATTATGTGAGCCTTATGTACATGTACAGCCTACTTTCAGGGACAAATACACCGTATCAAACATACAGGTAACAAAGTACATCACCTTCCTAGAAAAGAAACTGGGGCATTCTTATGAAAAATGTGCATGGGGATAGGTACATCTTCAGGCTTAATTTTACCCTTATGTAGTTGTAGCAATTTTATAGACTAGATAGAGTCAATTTCAGGGACACGACCCATACTGGCTGTAGACCTACATAAGTCACAGTAAACTCATAAAATAATCCATATATTGAATTTATCTTTAAAAATGACTTTCGGTAATATGATTCACATATAGGCTTCTACGTAAGTTTGTGGAAAGTCTACATACTGCCTATTTCAAAATTTGAGTCTGATTCATATATGGTTGGAATATAAATGTGGAATAATATGCATTGGTCTTATTAGTAAAGGGTTGAAAAGTGATGATTTAAACAATTTGTCTGTTGTGTTCTATTGCTGGATCTGGTCCTTCAAAACTTGATTTAAGTGCTTGAAAATGCCTTGAAAGTCCTTGAATTTACTTTTCATGAACCTGTATGAACCCTATATGGAGTATCTGGTAAGGTAACCCCCTTTTGGGGTAAAATCAATTCACAAATAATTCATTAAAGTGTGTGTGTCAACACACACTTTTCTGTTTTTCCTGAAATTCTTTCTTTCTTTCTTCTTTACCAGCAAATTTGTCCCACGCTTTTCTCAGACTCTGCTACATGTAAATTTTAAATCTTGAATATCTTCAAAAGTATAATGGATAGAGATGTCATTTCAACTTCTACTAGGGGGTTGTTGACCATTGCGCATGTAATGAATCTAAAACAGAAGTTGTAGCAATTTAAATTTTGCTAATTAGCAGTATTCGAAATTTTCAATCTTGAATATCTTCAACACTATAATAGTTAGAGAAGTAATTCCAACTTCTACCAGGGGGTTGTTGACCATTGCGCACCTAATGAATTAAAAATAAAAGTTGCAGCAATTTAAATTATGTTAAATAGCACCATTTGAAATTTTAAATCTTGAATAACTTCAAAGCTATAATAGACAGAGACGCCATTCAAACTTCTACTCCTGTGTTATGAAATAGTTGTACATTGCCATACTTTGTTTTGAAGACACACACACTGACTTGCTATGCAGCAAATCATCTATCCTAATTGTACCTTGTTTTGGTAACTGACAAGCAACGTCATCATTGGTTAAAACATGCTCAGGCGCCAGGTGGGATAGTCCATATCCACGGCTTGATTCGTATCTTCGGATAGCCTCACTGGGGAACTGATGACATCAGATGTTTGACAGGCCACTGTGCGCTCTATAGTAACTGTAGCTGCTGCAAGCTGCAGAAGGTTTCCCTCATTATCAAGGGAGACAATTTTGCCAGCTCCTTAATAATACGAGATGAATTTGTTACTCTGTAAAGGCGCTCAGTTTACAGAAACACACCTGTGGATATCTGTACCCTCCAGGACTCTTTCATAGAGTGATTAAAAGTGCCCAGATATGGATCTAATTGTAATCTAACTGCAACATTATCATGATAATTATAATTGAGAAAAACTGCATGGTTTTAATCTTAAAAAACGAGAAATGGTCATCACCAGATACATTTTCCTGAATGGGTACACAGGCTATGTTCTGTTGACCATATCCTGTTGTAGATACTGAGGTCATAAAGCAGATGAATGATGACAGAATACAGTACAAAAGTATTATCTTCACAATTGATCTTTAACTACATATGTTCAGTGTATCAAATATAAATCAGTCTCACAAAGCATTGTAATTATGTATCAGTTTACTTGATTTGGGATTTTTAAAAAAGAGAGATATTGAAAATTGTTCATGATTTCCAATCATATTACTGTGAGCAAAAAAAGAAGAAAAAAGACCCCAGTTTAATGTGTTTAAATACTGAGCACCATAACCCTGGGTTCCTTTTTTGTAATAACAATATGAAAAAGAGCTACTTCAAAAATTTTTTTCTCATGCTGGGGGGGTGGGGGGGGGGCAAGCAGACATTTTTAGTATAAATGTTAGGTATTGGAGTTCAGCTGAAACAAATAATAAATAAAACAAAGGAAAAGATGCCTTTTACAGCCAGAATGGGCAAATCTGGATGATTTATGGCATCTGAGCTTGCATGGTTATACAGCACTTGAGAACTCTTGATGGCCTGTATAAATCAGAAAGTTCAATACAACCAGGGTATGGCATGCTATATCAACATATACCTGGCTACTTATAGCCCAGGCTGTGTAATTTCACTTATTTATAGCTCCTGTCCACTCCATGTACACATACATTTATTTCTGTAGCTTCTGTGTGCAGCATGATATGATTGTAAACAATCTAAATCTGGAATTAGCTGAGAGAGATGTACCATATACAGTACTTAGCGTCCTTGCTTTGAGAGTTTACTGCATTGAAAGACCACCTGCTTTATCATGTTTATGTGACCACTTTTGGGCCTATCCTAGCTGCAGTTACAGTAAAACCTGTTTTGAGAGACAGGCCCTAGGGCAGGCCAAACGTGGTCACATACATAAGGCTAGTGTGTGGTCTGTGAACAGAGGTGCAATAGTGTATTTTTAATGTTTGCAGATAATGCTATTGTTCAAGTAAGAAGTGAGTTAAATTTCTGTTGAAATGTGACAGGTAGCATCTATATGTTTCAAAGTTGGAAGCAAAAGTTTCTGTAATTTTGACAGGGAAATTTATTTTGCAAAGTTTAATGACAGGAGAGAGACACACACACACAAACCCAGCTCATTTTGATCAATCGTAATTTGTTTTTTCTTTAGAGTACCTGTATGTAACTGTCACTGTACAAAGAGTTGACAAGCCTCATGTTTGAGTGTCTCTGTCCTTCTGTAATTTTGATGCAAATATTTTTCAAAAGTTGGACATTGTCATAAAGTTTAGTCGCTGCACACCACAAAGTTTAGTCACTCCACACCACTGTCTGCAAGGAAACTGGAGCACAGAAAATTGGACATTTTGGTGCTGAATTGATACCAATCAGGGCATACTGTCTTTGTTGCTCCAGTCTACAGGGCAAGTTATTTTGATATTTTCCATGCCCTCTGTTCTTATTTACTTGTCCATCCATTCAAACTATTTTGAAAAGTGGAACATATCAAGGCACCTGCCCAGCAGGGGGGCATTGCCTTGATATGTTTGCTTGCCCTGATTGGAATTTCACTTATCATGGTCGAGAGGACATGCAAATTGAATGAGGCCTGGCAATATACATACTATATGAGAGGATTCTTCATATGATTCATGTACCATACCTTGGTCCTCATGTTTATGGTTTCCCAGCCTAGAACAGTCTACCTGCCCACACCCATAGATGAGGAATTGTGCCTTAACCACCAGCATACCCATCTGGATTGGGCAGACTTTATTCTGTATTTAGACATGAAATGACCAGTGTCATCTAGTCAAGATTAAATAAAGAAAATAAATCTGATTACAGTAGTCCCTCCTTTGAAAGACCACTCCTTTTGGAGACCACCTCCTTTCAGAGACCACAGTTGTCAGGTCTTTGTGGCTGGATAAGTGGTGTCTTGGGACTATTTTGGGTGGTCACTGGTCACGTTCAGCAGGTGGTCTCCCAAAACAGGTAAATTATCATTGGAATGTGTTTTTGCAAAAGAAAAGTGGTCACAAAAGCCAGGTGTTGTCCCAAAGGATAGGTCTCTCAAAACAGGTTTTACTGTATTCATATATATCACACATTTTGCAGACGTGTGATATATATCTAACAGATGATGTCATTATAAGGAGGTTTCACTCTGCACGAAGGTCAGGATGGACAATCTAAAAATGTGTTTCGAAGGAAACGGTGCCTCATGATGAAGGCAACAAACTGAATAGACAATGGCAGATGTGACATATGGTTTGTGTACATCTACAGGCAAGGTGAGAGTGTGAGCTTTTTAGATCAGACAGGTGGCAATATACTGAGAGCAGTGAAGCTTAAAAACACAGTGCAACATGTTTCATTCCAGATAATGAACTTGCCAGGACCTGATCAGGAATCCACCAAGGGACTGTTTAATACAGGCCTGTTCATATGCATGCATGTGCGTGTGTCTTTGCATCCTTGCCCAATATGCGTGCATTATTATATTAATGGGATTTTAGGTGACCAAAGATGATGGGATGTGCATTTATGGAGTATGTTGCCTGCAGGTGGCATAATTTTTTTGAGCATGTAAGACAAAGTTTTTTTTTTTTTTTTTTTTTCATCTTAGTGATTTTCCTGCATGCTTATGATGTGTACTGTGCATTACATAACTGGCCAAGCCTTCATTTGACACTGTCATAACATTTTAGGGCTGCCAATAATGGGCTTTGATTGGCAATCTGCTTTGTGACAGAACTACAAGTACATGTAACTAGATGAGGAGAGCTTCAGGGTCTCGCCAGCATCTCTAAGATGCTGCTCCCGTGGACACTCAGGATTGTGTTGATGGTTTAAAGCTGGGCAAGACTAAGTCAGTTCCTCCAATTAGGAAATGGAAGCAACCAACAATATTAATGGACAATGAGCTTATGTCCGTCGCTGTCTGATGTGTTAATGGACCCTCAAATTGCAGAGCTTTGAACCATTTAGTCTTTTAAATGTCCCCGCTAAGGTCACTGCTGATGAGCTGCATGAAGTTGATGTTATGTGACTGTGTCCTGAGAAAACAGCTTATGGCCTGTTCATACCTGAATTTCATTGTGCTTGATGGGAACTTTACCGGTGGCATAGATGGTTACAAATAGAATAGAGTCTACAAATTGACTTGTGGTTTTTAGCTAGAGCTACCGACAAAGGTCGCAGAGTTCGTGTGATCACTCAAGTCTATCTGTCCATCACTCCATCCATAATGTTTTTGCTTGGGAGTGTGAAAAAGTCCACAGTTTTCCAGATAGCCCAATGTGGCTTGAATCAGGACTTATCAAGTGATTGAAAATCTAGGTTGAGTTCGATATTGGTGGCATCAACCACAGTATTACGTAACATATGGGTGAAAATGTGAAAATCTTGTTACTGCTCTACCTTTCTTAATGTTTGACAAATCTTCATGGAATTAAGTGGGATTGTGGTGGAGGTCAAAATCTCAGTTGCGTGTGATACTAGTGGGGCCACCTATAAGTCGACAGAAATTATGGGCAAAAATGTGTTTAAAGATATAAAATTCCACATGTTCCATATCTCAAGAAGTAATTGAATTAGACATGCCAAATATATAGGATATATAGACCATGTCCAATGCGTACAGTGTGATATTATAGGGCCAGTACTTTTCCGCGATCGCGGAAAACGGACGGAATTCACGGAATCTATAATCTCAAACGGAATTTATGATTTGGAACGGAAATCGGCAAATGCCACGGAAATTAAGCGGAATTTGTGAATTTTGCCTCTCAAATAATTCAAAATCACCACATATGTCATCGCATAAAGCAAAACACACGGACTTGGATCCAAATTTGACGAGTCGGCGGCGTTATCGATACCACGTGGAGCAAATTTAACGACAGGCCGGGCACGTGCGCGCTATAGACCCCATTGCTACCATATCCATTCATTTGCATGGCATATAGATATAACGCGCAACAGAGGTACAATGATAATAGCGCCATCTGTAGGTGGAGGCTGTCAACGTACATAGTAAACAATATGGAGTCACTTTGCCGTTCGTCGATGGATCAACATTTTCCAGAGGCGATAAGATCAACTGTTTTTCCTTTTTTATTGACCAGTGCTAAAATCGTGCCCTAGAATTAGTGAAACGGAAATGAAGCGGAATTTGTAGTTTCCCAAAACGGAAAAACACTCATTTTGAAACGGAAAAATACAGGCCCTAATATTAGTGACCCTGACCAATTAATGATAGGTTACCAGGCCTGTAAAATTGAAAGAGGTGATTTTGTAATTGCAGGGTGTGGTATGGACATCCATGGAAAAGAAAATTGAACCTCCAGATCAAATTGCACAGGATTAAATTGTATACATGAATGCATAAATTTTATAAAACTCGATCTACTTGGTGGCCTTCCCTTTGGGTCATTGTGACCCAATGATTATGGACTTTGGCACTTGTCCAAGTTTATTGTTTTTGCATGTTCAATAAATCAAAAAGTTATAATCTGATTTGAACAAACAGACCATGTATGGAAAGCTGGATGCGGGCGCTCATCTTCAACATAACAATTTTTAAATTTGAGTTGAATGTCAAGATCAAATGGCCAGTTGGAAAATTGGGGACATCTTGTGAATGCTCTGCACCTCACAGTTCTTGAGATTTTCCCCATAAAACTTTTAGAACATATGAAGTGTAGGAAAATTTATGTCGATATGAATCTTGGTGGCACCAACTATAGTATTATGTATATGGGTCAAAATGTGACCAACCCAGCATCTTTGACTTTTTATGATTCTTCATAAAACTTTGTGCGATTGTAGTACAGGTCAAAGTCTCAGTTGCTTGTGATACTAGTTGCGCTACCTGTACTTTGATGGAAATTATGAGTAAAAATGTCTTGAAAGATACAAAATTCCACATCTTGTGAAATAATTGAATTAGACTTCCAAATTCATTGGATATATTGATCATGCCCAATGAGAATATGTTAAATAAGATCAGTGACCTTGGCCAATTTTTGTTAGGTTACTAGACCTGTTAAGTTTGAAGAGGTTATTTGTAAAATTGCAGGGTGTAGCTTGGACATCAATATTTGGCAAAGAGAATTGAGCCTCCAAATCAAAATTGCACATGAGAACATTGTATAGAAAACTCTATATGGTCATTTGGTGACCTACTTTTTGGGTCACCTTAACCCAATTATTTTGTGACCTTGACCTATTTTGCAAGGCCATTGAGCACTTAACCCTTAAAGTGCTGATATAAGATTGAGTCAACAGATTTCCTCGGGACACTTTGCGCATTGCGCGCAAAGTGTCCCGAGGAAAGCTGTTTACTAAGACTACTTTATGCTTCAGACAAGGCTTGCTGGTATTTGAATGAAAGGTATCTTCATGAGGAATTTGACTCTTTTAAGCATTATATGTTTAATGGTAATGAGAAAGCAACTATAGCAGTGATTAACACTTTAAGGGTTAATAAAAGGACATTTCATTCCGTATCCTGACAAAGAATATAGGAATCATCTTGTAAATGCTACTCACCCACAGTTTTTTTAGCTCAGCCCATACGATTTTTAGTAGAATGTGATGGAGCAGTTGGACAGACTGATATGCACCGCAACTGGCTGACCTACAGGAGTGCAGGTGGGTGGGTTACGTGAGACTAGCATTGACCTACAGAAGTGCAGGTGGGTGGATCACGTAAGGCTAGCATTGACCTAGAAGAGTGCAGGTGGGTGGGTCACGTGAGACTAGCATTGACCTAGAGGACTGAAGGTGGGTGGGTCACATGAGACTAGCATTGACCTAGGGGAGTGCAGGTGGGTGGGTCACGTGAGACTAGCATTGACCTAGAGGACTGCAGTTACGTGGGTCACATGAGACTATCATTGACCTAGAGGAGTGTAGGTGGGTGGGTCATGTGAGACTAGCATGACCTAGAAGAGTGCAGGTGGGTGGGTCACGTGAGACTAGCATTGACCTAGAGGACTGAAGGTGGGTGGGTCACATGAGACTAGCATTGACCTAGGGGAGTGCAGGTGGGTGGGTCATGTGAGACTAGCATTGACCTACAGGAGTGTAGGTGGGTGGGTTACGTGAGACTAGCATTGACCTACAGAAGTGCAGGTGGGTGGGTCACGTAAGGCTAGCATTGACCTAGAAGAGTGCAGGTGGGTGGGTCACGTGAGACTAGCATTGACCTAGAGGACTGAAGGTGGGTGGGTCACATGAGACTAGCATTGACCTAGGGGAGTGCAGGTGGGTGGGTCACGTGAGACTAGCATTGACGTAGAGGACTGCAGTTGGGTGGGTCATGTGAGACTATCATTGACCTAGAGGAGTGTAGGTGGTTGGGTCATGTGAGACTAGCATTGACCTAGAGGAGTGCAGGTGGGTTGGTCATGTGAGACTAGCATTGACCTAGAGGAGTGCAGGTGGGTGGGTCACATGAGCCTAGCATTGACCTAAAGGAGTGCAGGTGAGTGGGTCACGTGAGCATAGCATTGACCTAGAGGAGTGCAGGTGGATGGGTCATGTGAGACTAGCATTGACCTATAGGAATGCAGGTGGGTGGATCATGTGAGACTAACCTTGAAAAATAGTAGTGCAGGTGGGTGGGTATGTATTCTAAGTACAATTTTGTATATCTATAGTATTTTTAGGTGGCCCTTATGACAGCGGCTGTTGTGGCCTTAATGAGGGTCTCCTGGCTATATATGGTACTGAAATAATGTACATGTATATATTCAGTCAAATAAAAGATATGTGAGTCTGAGTCTGAGTCTGGGTCATGTGAGACTAGCATTGACCTAGATAGGAATGCAGGTGGGTGGGTCATGTGAGACTAACCTTGACAAAGAGGAGTGCAGGTGGGTGGGTCATGTAAGGCACTAAGTGCCCAACCCATACCAAGGAAAGCTATTGACCTGGGGCATGTGATCCTGATAAGTTTCATGCACATTTCTCAGTCAAATTGTTTTTCATAACTGTTGAAATTAGTTGAAAACACTGAAGCAGAGGACATTTGAACACCAGCCGGTTTTGGCCGGTTTAAGGGGGAAAGGGTTAATCTGACTACGAAAGGGTTAATCTAACCATGAATGTTGGGGCCCAAGATGTAAAAATTTTCATGAAATCAAGCACCCCATGGGGCCCAAATTTCAAAATCCAATTTAAAAAAAACACACACACAGAATATGAATGTTTATGGTTGTGTGTCTGTCATGTGATGAACTGCATTTAGTGTTTTGGCTTTGCCACTGGTACTGTCCTTAATCTCATATTTTTACTGTGACTCTGTTGTCTCAATAAAAATTCACCTGTTGCTTTGAATTTTGACACACATACTATATAGGACTGAGGAATTCCTTCGATATTTGTTAGTATTGTTACATTCTATTGATTTTGCAAGCTTTTAAATGAAAGTTTTATTTCATTTGTTTGTGGGTATCTTTTGGTGAACATTGTTTATTGGGCTTTGCAGGACTTTCAAAGGTCAAAGTATACAGGTAAAATTGATATATTGGCTAATGTTTTGGTAATGATGGTGGCAGAAGCAGATGCTAGGCCCATTGTTAGCATTAAACATAAAGAGGGTAGATATGAACTACATGTACCTTGACATGGATGTGTATTTTCAAGGTCACTGGGGTCAACTTGTGGATTGTGATTTGCCTGGCATTGGGCATTGGGCCCAACACATGGCAAGAAAAGCTGTTGACTCAGTCCAAAATTTGGCACTGAAAGAGTTCACACGAAATTTTTCAGGAGAGGACAGTTTGTATTTACGGGCATTTCTGGCTGATTTCAGCAGGTATAGCTTGGTCTGAGATCAGGCAAGATCACGTGATCCTGTATACATATGAATTGGCTCAAACCACATGAGCAGGCATGCATGCTCCAAAGAAGTCAATTTAATCAGTCACTGGACAGTGCCTGGACATCTCGAGACAATTAGAAATAGACTGAACTGGGGTTTCTCTTACATCCTAACATTTGTCAACCTATCAGATAGCCCATCTTCAGCTGGTGCCCATCCAAGTAAGGTAGAGGGCGCTCTGTTGAGGCGTATTTAGCTGCCTTAATGATATTTATACTGCAAACATGACAGAGCCAAACATGGAGCCAAGTTAACCAAGTTAGTATCTTTATGGTCACATAATCTGATGTTATACATGTATATTCTATCCTGGGACTTAACGTGCACGCAAGGTAAATTTACCTTGCTGTGCAGTCTAGGATTTGTAACATTTGAGGTCCTAGGGTCATGTGATTGAAATTCAACAAAGCCCAGGGACTACTTTCTCCCAAAGGAGGCCCAAGGGCTTCAATATATTGTTGGTGCACATTGTTTCTGGGACAGAATGAGGTTTAGTTACATGGAAACCCCCTCTGTCTTAGTTTGGTCCAGTTTCACTAACATATTTAGGGGTGTTTTCATTGCCCTCACCCCCCACCCCACCCCACCCGTCTTTAGCTTGGAGAGTTTATTACCATTATTGGTAATAAAACTCTGCAGGCATCAATTCTGTATTCACGGTTGCTGGTCTGTCAAGCATTTTACAGTGGGCTGAAAGTACACTTCAGTGGTATTTCACCCATATAAATGATTCATTTTGCACTTTTCATGTTTCAAATTTTTAATCTCTATGTATTTTTTTTCTTTTCTTGTTAATCTACCTCTCCATCAGTCCATGGTTTACCACAGTAGTAGAATATCCGTGACTCTTTAGATGGCATGGGGATATTATGCATGTTACTGGCATTTACAGGCGCCATAATGGATTCTGGGCCCAGAAGTCAACAATTTGACCACTTCATGATTGCAGAATTACTCTGGTATTTTGGATATGTAGATGGCAAACCCACATATCACTCAATTGAGAGAGTTGGACATCAGTATGTAATACGGCAAATCTCCATTTCTGTGCAGCAGTCGGGTAGAGTGTTCTTTCTCTGTAGACACGCATATGGTCATTTGTATTGTGACAGATGGGACATTTGATACAAACTGTGACTTTCAAGCTATGGCACTTAATACAAATGCCACTTGGGTCCCCAAAAAGTCTAATTTAACCCAACACCTCTTTCCTGAGAGCCCACATGTTGCCTGTATAGCACAAAAATCATGGGAGCCCGTGGCTGACAGGGTTAATGTCTCTAGAATCCAAGATGTAAATGGACAGTAAATGTGTAGGTGTGGGAGCAGCTGACATGTGATCGTGGGTAAATAACAAAAAAAAAAAAAAAACACGAAGCAGCCCTGGACTGTTTCCAATTAAGCTCCCAAATTACTCGATTGATTTGTCAGTGTCAACAGTGGCAGACCTCTGTGTAGTGCCTCCCACAGGATTATCAGTTGTGCCAGATCTTGTAACCCACTGCCAGCGACAGGTGGTTTCTAGGGATGTTTTTGAAATGGACGACCCAGTACGTTTTCCAGAAGAAGTATTACAATCTTTTAACTCTTTTATTGTCAAATTTTGGGCTGAGTCAACAGCTTTTCTCGGCACCCAATGCACACCGAGAAATGCTGTTGACCTTGGATATTTTCTCTGGAACTAGAGTCACACTGGTACTTGAATGAAAGGTCTTTTTATGAGGAATATGAATCTGGAATCCTAATGATAGTTCAGACTAGTTTGACTTAGGTGGATCGTTTTTAGTCGTGACTGGCACTGAACGAGGCGGGATCCATGCAAAAAGGGGGATGGGAATGTTTGTGTAATATAAACTATACATTGATTTGTTAAATGCTTTCCCCTGTAAGGGAAGTGAATAATCGTAACTATGATATTCAGCAAACAAACAAGCAAAACCAAAAAATTGAAAAAAAAACACATCACAAAAAGAAAATGGACAAAATTTTGCTCCAAAATGGTGCAAAGTTCCATTATGAAACTGGGATGAACTGATTAGGTGCCTGTCGTCTTTGTCATTTATTTTGCCGTGGGATCTCATATATGGCTTACATGTATAAGGCTTACAGGTGAGATTTCTGGCTCACTGTGACACACACTGTAATACTTGCAATGATGCAACAATAAGTTGATCTTTTTACCGACCCAGAGATTATATGCAGTGCTCATGATGTCTTTTTCTTTTTTTTTTAAATTATATTCGTTATCAAAATATCTTAAAAAGCTCTGACAGATTTTTGCTCAAATTTGGCACAACAGTACTTCATATGGCCACTATTTATTAGATTATATTTCCAGGTCCCATTGACTTTTTTGTATGTGTGGACAGCCTGTACCATGTGCTGTACTATGATTACACAACATGGTGGCGGCAGACTAGGCTGAAACTCAACTTTGACACAAAAGTAACTGATGGGGTTAAGTTGATACTTGGAGAACTGATTAGAAGTGCAAGTGTTTAACCCTTTCCCCCTTGAATTAATACCAAGTCAACAGGTTTTTTTGCATGGGCTGGGCAATACGTGCCCAACCCATGCGAAGGAAAGCTGTTGACCTGGAGCATGTGGTCTTGATAGGTCTCATCAACAATTCTCGATCAAATTGTTTTTCATTACTGTTGTAACTATAGTTGAAAACACTGAATCAGACAACCACCAGCTGTTTTTTGCTGGTTTAATGCTTTAAAGTCTAGGCTCTTTTGATAGGTTTGCAGCCTGTGTCTGGTGATTTTTATTATTTTTTATGTAAAATACTGATTACTGAAGCCATAGTTATATTGCTTTATCATACAAAAAGTCATAAGTATCATGTACAGTGAAACCTCATTATAACGACACTCAGATATGTCCGACATATTCATTATAATGACACAAGTTTTGCATGGCGAAAGTTCATTTTCTTTTTTGTTGTTTGATTCATTTATCTGAAACATTCAGTTATCTAAAACCTTTCTAAAGTAACAGATTGTGTCATTATAACGAGTTTTCACTGCACCAAAATGACTATTGAATATCAACAAATCAATATTGATACCTTCAATTTGTACTGAAATGAAATAGTAAATTATAACATGACAATGGTTAAACATACAAACTGATTGTTTATATGAAAATTCCCTAAAGTATGTAATAATTATAAGATTTTCCAACTAAAATGCAGTAACTGTATAAAATATGTTACATTCATTACATTACCTGTCTGTAGCATATTATTGTCTCAAAAAACTTTTGTGACCTCCAAACCCATGTAAAAACGAAACTTGCACATTGCAATGGTAACATCTGCAGTCCCTGACTGCAAGGGTAATTTGCGCGAGTCCACCCATGCACGGACTCAGACTGGAAAGTGTTAAGGGGCAAAGGGTTAAACCGGGGAATGTGTGATAGTGAACACATATTCTGATCATTTTCCCATTAGTTTATTTCTCTTGATGCATACAGCTGTAAATTGTTTGATCATGTTATGTGAAAAAATTCATTACTTTCGAATGATTTGTGATTCAAGGTTTTAATTTTGTATGACCCATGATAAGTACCCCAGTCCCCTAGTCTTGGTACCCGCATTACCCCCCACTCCATGATGAACACCCCAACACCCCCTTACGATGGGTACCGCCATGTCACCCTCATCAGGGTGTGTACCACCGGCTCCCTCCTTATGCTCCCTGTCATTTTGGCTAAGTGGACAGACCCCTTGGCGTCTCATCCAGTGTTTCCATTAACTCATTCCATTCCAGTCCCTGACATTTCCGTATATTTACCTAGATTTAAGACGACAATTGCATATTTAAATTCTTCATGAAAAGAGCTTTCGTTCAAGTACCAACATGCCTGTAGTCTTAAGTCAGTGGTTCTGGCACTGCCAGGCAAGTCATGCTGCAGCTGCCACAAGGGCAAGACCTGTGACCATAGGATGGAATGAGTTAAGCACAAATGTGTGCACAAGCTGCACAGAAATTGCATGTAACTTGTGACCCCCAAGTGTGAACCTAAAGGGTACAAGAGACCCCCAGGAAATCCCAGCAAAATTCTTTGATTTTTATCCCATTGATCCTCTTAAAAATACCAGAGATGCCCCAAAATGATCTCAAAGAATAAAAGTGACACTCAGAAAAAAAGACATGCACAAAAAAAAAAAAAAACACTAAGGGAAACCTTGTCATCTGTATTAATATAATGCAAATCTGAATATGTAAAAAGAGGCAAGTACTGGAGAGCTGCTGTTGAGAGCAAGATATATGGACTTGCATTAGCATAGAAACTTGTAGGATCATTTAATGATTAAACATACAGTGTGCTGAGAGTTCTCTGCAGTAGACAGATTGATTTTATTTCCTGCAATAATGAATCATTTTGTGGAGAGGATTTGTCAGGTGCATTACAAACTTTAAAGATCATCCATCAAGGAATGGGAAAAAAATGTTAATGGAACCGGCTGTAAAATACCTTTGATTATGAAATGTGTATCAACCCTTTACTTAATATGAAATGTGTATTAAGGGCCTGCATGGCAGGGACTCACTGGAATCTTAATGCAGTGTCTCCCTGGTTTGCAGAGAACAATATGGTGGTGCCCCTCTTAATAAGGCCACCCCAAATGCAGCCAAAAAGTGCCCTTATAAAAGGGGTGGCCTCTCTTGACACGGAGAATATAATTGAAATACCATACTTTCTACACAAGAATGCTGGCCTTTCAAGAGGGGTGGCCTCTGGTGAGACTGAGAGGGGCCTTATAAATAAGAGGGGGACCACTGTATTTCAATCTGTATCTTGACTGTCCTATGAGACCAAATAAATTTCATTCAGTCATTCATTCATTTATATTAACCCCTTACCTGTTATATGAAATCTATGTAATATAACCAGGGCTCTACAATTCTGATGAGCTGTAGCCCTCAGGGCTAGTGGTTCTGGGGTCTTACTAGCCCCCTGTTCCAACTTGCTGACCCATGTAAACAAATCCTGTTTACAAAGTCCAAATTTCTGGTTGACCCCAGGGCTAGTGCTTTGTGATTTCTACTTGCTCTAATTTAAATTTGACTTATCCCGGGTGAATGGACATGCAAATTGTAGAGCCTGGATAACTCTGCCTTTTATAAAATGATTTCAAAAGTCAAGCTCAGGTATTTAAATGAACAATTGAAAATTCAAATTCTACATAAAAAGACCTGTGATTCACATACAGTAGTTACTCCTTTGATAGGCCACCAACATCTTTAAGATCAGAGAAATCAAGTCCAAAGTGCCATATTTTCCATGTTTAATGGATCTCCAGTCAGAGGCCACGTTTTATGTTACCACTTTGGGCCTGCCATGGGGGGTATTTCTCATAGCACAGACAAGTTGCTGTTCCAGCATGTTAGTGGGACCACAGGAAAACAGAAAGAACAGTCCAGGGGGCCAGCTTCCCAGAACTTTTTGATTGCCAAAGGGACAAAGATCAACATGACTAATTGATGTAATGAAACTGGATTCATATTCTTTGCAAGCTGACCTTTTATTCAAGTACCAGCATAAGAGTTTTCAGAACACAGAGGAGGAAGGTGCATTTGTCTGTAGCTGTCTACTAGGCTTCCTGTATTCAACAAAATGAATTAAGTTATAGTTAGACTATTGAAAAGTGTGGTCTAACACACCTTGGAGCGGTAGCGAGGAGGTTGGTTAGACCACACTTTTCAATGGTCTAACTGACTTCTACCATCTGGCCTTGCATTTGGATCACATAGATGGTCACAGCATGACCACATGCTCTACTCAATGTAATGAGTGCAATAAAAACTGATGTGGTGATCAACACTAAACCCAGCCATTTCCATCCAATCTCTCCAATCTTGACCAGGGCAATAAAAACAAATTTTAATTTCCTATGTTTTGCAAAAATAGAATAGCTCTCATTCTGCGGAACATTGTGCAAGCGGCAACAAGCAAACACTGGCAGTCATGGAAGAAATTTATGATCTTGACTCTTTCATGAAAATTCAAACACAGCAGTTGTTATACCAAAGAGATGAAGCACTGGAGGCCAAAAATCCATGATTTAGGGTGCCAGTTTCACAAACACAGCTTCTGCAGTGGAACCAGCTAGATGTGAAAAGTGTAATGGCAAATGAGACCACACGTTCCCTTACAGCGGACATCAGAGGCACCCCTGCCGACAGGCCAGTCTGGTCCCAGGGATGATCAGCTCCCTCCTCAGACAGTCCCACTGGGTCAAGACACCACTGATTGTACCAATGAATGGAAATTACACTTCTGAAAGGAGTTAACACTGTAATAATAATTGAAGCTGGACGTTGTGTGAAGGTCACCCTTCTGGATTGGTATCCTTTCACACTTACTTCTCCAGGATCAGATACAGTTTTATGGGGGGGGGGGGGGGTAATTTTATGAGGACTCAGCTGTTTAATCTTTGAAAAACTGTAGGTTGCAGTAGTGGTTAGACCATAGATTTCTAGCCTTCTGATTCGCCAGTAGTAGGTCAGTATGGTAGAAGGTTTGTTCATTTGTTATTGTCATCATTATGGAGGACTGTAATACAGAGAGTACTTTTTGTGAGACAGACATAACATCAACTTTACAAAGACAAGAAAGGAGATCAAAAGAGGACTCAACAGTTTCATTAAGAAACATAGTACAGTGAAAACTCTATATAATGACACCATCTGTTCCCTTAGAAAAGTGCCAGATAACTGAAAATGTCGGATAAATGAATCAAATAACAAAGAGAATAAACTTTTCCCATGGAAATTTGTGTCATTATACTGAGTATGTCGGATATCTGAGTGTCGTTATAATGAGGTTTCACTGTAATAAGAAAGGAATCTGTAACATGGCATTTGATGAATGTAAAGTTAAAATAATGGAAAAAGTGGATGAAAGAATGAAATACCTGAGAAAAGGGCCTCTTCAAAAATGGAGACAGATTAGACATACAAGTGCTGCAGGATTCACATTGTAGTCAGGTATTGCAAGACTTGCATGACAATTTTGTCATCACACCTGTTGGCAAAGCTAGCAATAACATTTCACTAACTTATAAACCATACTACATTAATACTATACTGAGTGAATTAAATGAAAGTCAACAGGCAGAAACCTCTGATACTGTTATCAAGGACCAAGAGGATAAAAACAAAGAGTGGGTTCTAACAGTGTTGGAAAAAATAGGTGCCGTGAGATGACTTCCAGGGCAAAAACAGCACACAACAGCCAGTCACACGCAAGTGACAGCGTGGAGTGGATCCGCGAAGAAATGACCCAGTCTCACGGACTGATTTGGGACACATTCGGCAATTCCCTCCATCCCCTACCTTTGCGTATTTGCCGGTGACTCGACATAATTGTTGCAATAAATACTGGAATCTTTATTTTGGCATGCTGCAATATAAACAAAGCTTCCCGTTTGTGTGTTCCCTCCATAAATTACGGCAGATCCACACATGTTCAGTGGGCGGAAGCATTGATGAAAATACTGTCACACGAGTTGATTGGCTCATTGTTGCATGTGACTCAATTGACCAATCGGGTGATGTGTCGTGGGTCAGACCACATGGCCAAAGCAGCTGTTTGTGTACAGTTGCAGGAAACATGTTAATGGTGCGCACGGCAGATTTCTGATTTGGAATATTAAAATTTTCGTTTGGATTTGATTTAAGAACACCGTTTATTGCGAGGCACTTGCCAATATTGTATTACACAAATTTACTACGATGTACCTATAGCATTCAAGGTAGGTACGCAAATGATAACATATCCAATATGCATCCCATCATGGCAGCAGAGACAGCGACAAAGAATCCTGAAACCAATGCAACTATTTAATCGTTATTTAAGTTTACCCAGGATACGGACTCCTATAGTCCCAGAAATTACAATGTATTTTTCGTCGTTAGTCACCCCATGAAAATAGCTTACTTTTCAATTTGTATTTTTAATATTTTGCCAGGTTCACTGTCGAAGAGTTGCAGCTAGAATCGTTGTAAAATTTGACATTTTTTGCAAATTTGAAAGTGACAATAAGCAGCAAATACATGTACATTTTAGGGTAAATGGTTTTTCCAGGCCTTAGCATTGTTAGAAAAAAACATGTTTATAGAAGTTTCATGAGGACAAGTGGATTTTGCATGTGGGCAGGTGGATTTTGAAATCTACTTGCCCTGCGGACAAGTGATTTTTAAAAAAATTGTCGAGCCCTGAAGAGCCATTTGTGCCGGCATGAACAAAGGAAAGAAACACAACAATTTATATTTTTAGAAATAAGCTTTCTACTTGTGAAGTGTGTTTGAAGTGGAACAAAGTTTCCTTTCCATTTTTTTTTTTAATTTTTGCTAGGATATTTCAGAGTAGTTTTGGGGTTAAACTTTTAATTTTAAAATGCATGTGTGGCGGGCATCGTGTCTGTCATGGATATAAATATTAACATTTCTTCCAAAATAATAACAGGTAGATTTTAATTTTTCTCTTGGTGAGCAGTCATCCAATAATGGAATCAAAATATACCCAAAATGTTTTTCAGAAATGCATGGTTTGTGTGGAAATAGTTTTTAATGTGTCAAAATGTCACATCTGTCACAAAACAAATACCATGAAATGACCCTAAAATATAACACAAACAGAGTCCAAATTGAATGAACACCAGATGTAATTTTAAATACTTTTAAATGTACAGAAGAATCAGTTAATGCTCCAGTTTTGCAATTATATATGTACATGTAAGCTAATTTGCCCTTTTTGCCTGTGTGTGCTAAAATTTGCCCTACTGACAAAATAATGTGATACCAGAGCACCATTCTTTGAGCCGTATCCTACTCCCTGCCAATTGTATCTGTGGGACAGTGCAGCCATGTCATACCTCTTCCATAGTTTTCTGTCAGTAAAATATCTGATGGAGAACATTGAAGCAGATGACCTTCAAAATCCAGTTGCTCTCAGTCAATGTAGGTGGGTACAAGAATGGTAAGAGCAATTAGGGCCTACTCGCTTGCTAATTAATTGTGTATCAGATAACTGTCCCAGGAGATATATGAGCTGGCACTTGTAGTCTTACTGATAACCAATATTTAACCTATTCCTGGTCAGAGTACAACCGAGTCAATGGCATTTCTTGGTGCAGGCTAGCACCTTATGCCGAACCCACACCAAGGAAAGTTATTGACCTAGGACATGCCATCGCAAATGGTCTTGCATACAAATCTCAGCAAAAATGTTTTATACTAACAAGAAATTTCAGTGAAAACTTTAGGGCAGAGGACCGTTTACGTCCAGGCACTTTTGGGTGATTTGAATGGGGAAAGGGTTCAAACAAAAATGATGGATGACCCTCACTGTGCTAAGAGTAGCAAAAATTCTATGATGTTGAAATAACAGTTTGAGGATACATTAATATTCTTACATGTCTTGGCTTTTAAAACCTCTTCAATGTATTATAAAGCATGCATGTACCAGCACATGTGTTTGGGGTAGTTCTATGCCAGCATTGGAAATTGGAAATTCAAACCTTCTTGTCATACTTGACAATCAGATGAGTTGGAACAACATTGGTGATGCACTAGGTCAGACAGATCATCTGAAAGTATCACTGGCATATTCTGGTGCAGTTATTTGGAATTCCTTACCAAAGAACGTAAAGGACTCTGCAAGCCTTGTAACATTTAAATCTGAATACGTAAAGTTTATAAGAAATATGAGAACTGAGAGTACGAAATAGCTGATTGTACTTGTAAGTATTCTACTGTGTTTATAAAACCATTACTGCATTGTACTGATGTTGTTGAGGGCCTTGGGGAAGATTAGGAATTAACTTGTTAAATCCTAACCAAGTTACCCTCAATAAATAAAGCTTATATATATATATATATATATATATATATATATATATCTGATTTCCACTTTGTTTGGGAAATTGCGTCAGTGCTTCCAATTTCATCCAATATGACTTGATAAAAGTAACACACTGGCTGGGGTAGTGTAAGACTGAGTCAACACTTGACCTTTGCATCATCTGTGGACAACATGCCTGACCTCCATCAAAGAAAGCTGGTGACCTCAGAACGTCTCTCCTGACCTACAGAATCGTTGTTACCCGTCTCGCAGCTCTTTTTGTCTAAAATCCAGACAAGTAGTGGGCAAAATTTGTATTACACCAAGGTGTTTACTTGTCCCATCTGATTATTAACCTGTCCTTAATGGAAAGCTGTTGACTTAGTCTTAATTCAAGGGGGAAAGGGGTAATGTCAAGCTCTTAATTCAAGGGGGGAAAGGGGTAATGTCAAGCCCTCAAATTTCATTTGCAGTTTGGATTCAAAATGTTTTCCATGAAAGGAAAAATTAAAACAGTGATAAAAGCATTTTACAAGCTGGGCTTTTGTACAATTTGGATTACTCGTATTGAGAGAAAATGTTATGACTCACATATAAAATGAGTGAAATATATCCAGTGAGAACTTTGGATAAAAAGGAATATCTGGATTCTCTCCTAAACGAGCATGTGGCAGCAATAAGATCGCATCAGCTCTCTCCTTGACGTGGAAGTGTTGAAACTTGCATGGTTCAAAGAAAAGCTATCCTGGGGCTTGCTACGTCATGAAAGGTTTTATCTCCGATTCTTGGTCTACAGTTTCATGAAAATGAGAAATTGAATTAAAAATCACGAAAAGCAGATAACAATATTATTGCACTCACCACAGTGCACACCAAAACACTCAGAATTAAAACATCTAACCATGTTCCACACAAAATTAATCTCTGCCTAATTACAGATCGCGTGAAATGAAAAGGCTGGTCCCCAAACTGGACCCTGGTACATGTACATGTACAAATGTGAAACTACCGTCTTCCCCTTGGAGTAAGACTGAGGTGATAGTTTTTCTTAGTCATGATGTTCTGATGACAGTACTTAATGCTACTTAAAGGTTTTTTCTATTGACACTAAAATGAAGTTTTAAAAAGGTACCGAGCCAGAAGACAGTTTGCCGTTTGGCAGGTTTGAAGGGAAAGGACATGCACATGTATATCACACAAAACACACTAACCCCTTTTCACACCCAGTTACTCGAAAGTGTACTGTGGAGCACTGTGTCTGTGGGAAAACATTGTGAGTAGGACACAGGACAGAAGGATCTCATTGTCCATATAGCAACAAGGCACTTCAGTGCAAGTGTGCTTTTTTCCTTCCTTTTTATTTCTCATGTTTGTCTCTCTCCTTCTCTCGCTTTTTTTTTTTTTTGTTTAGGTGATGGACTCGTGGCATACTTTCATGGTATAGAAAAAGGACAAATGTGCATACCACATTTAAGGGGGAAAAAAACAACTGTTCTTTGCATATATATATATATATATATATATATATATATGTATGTTTTCACAAACACACAAAGTTGTTGGAGGGTTTTTGAGTGCATGGTTAACTTCGTGCCTGCATATATACATGTATATATATAAAAGCACTTTTCTGCAAAGCAGGCCTTCTACCCATTGTTTCTCGCAGACCACAAAAAAGGGCAGGGCAGAGGACCCTCCTATTTTTGCCTAGGGGAAACACTGCTACCTCCAGCAAAGGCTTGTCGCAGTTCACTGGGGTATGAGGGTTGGCTGGTGACCTGGCAACGTAGGTCTTAAAAGAAAGCACAGGCCACCTGACCAAGCCCCCTCCTGGTGATTGGTTCATCACCCCAGATGTTCATGAACCCCATGCAGTGTCGTATGGGCTAGCCTCACTGACCGAATACAAATACTTTTATTGCATCATCCAATACAAAATGATCATAGCAATGGTACATACATGATTATAAATCTACTATAACAAACATTATTTTAATTTAACTCAGTTAAAGCCAAAAAAGGCTGTTGCTGACCAGCAACAGCTTTGCTGGCCCTATCTTGTATTCCCATAATAGGATGACGCAAGACCAGTGGAGGCTACTGGGCAATTAACCCTTTCCCCCTTAAACCGGCCAAAACCGGCTGGTGGTCAAATGTCGTCTGCTTCAGCGTTTTCAACTGATTTCAACAGCAATGAAAAGCAATTTGACTGAGAATTGAAGAGGAGACTTGTCAAGACAACATGACCCAGGTCAACAGATGACACTTATTCACCACTCCAGTGGGTTTGGGCTGGTTTAAAGGGGGAAAGGGTGCTATGGTCTTGACCAGATTAAGGGGGGCAAGGGTTAAACCAGATAGTTATGATATATTTCAGCACCCAGCCATTTAAATTTGGCAGGGAACCATTCAGACAAATTGGAGGGATAGGGCAGGAGTTGCCAAACAGCTGTTGCTACCATGGCCTTTAAACGGCCATATTTAAATCCAGAGGGTCAGCCCAATCATGAAGGTAAATATTTGTGCATGATGACCCAGTACCCAACTACATGCATGTCAAATTGTCCTGTGGACTGGATAAGAGAGGGATACTTTTAGTGTTAAACATATTTACATTGGGACTTTTTAAGGGGATTAATGTGGGTGTCAGTCACATTATTATTGACAACTTGATAGGCTCATACGAAACAAAATTCAAGGTTGTCTGTCATAGAAAACACATCTCATTACACAGCATGTTACCATCAAATTACCAGCCGTAGTCAATGCTTGTATCTGTATTGTCAACACGTCTCATAACATAGCTGCTGTTTTATTACCATCAAATTACCAGTCAAAGTCAATATTTGTATCTGCATTGTCTGCCAACAGAGGGCAGGTCAGATGTATACTATTCTACATGATGAGAGAACATGCTTCCTTGTCCGATTATATGTTCAACCAATCAGTGAAGTAGGTTTTGTTTCTTCGCTAGGGGTCTTCACCTACAACAGGTGGGTGGATACTCGGGTGAAGTTGCTTGCAGCGCCACCTGCAGGTGATTTATTCTCTATTTATTGCTTGGTCAGTTGTTCAAAGCTTGACTCCCTGATGCAGGAACGTCTTCCACTGGCCTAGCCATGCCGCTGCTCGGAGGAAAGTTCTTTTCATGAATAGTTTAAATATAGAACCGTAACGCAATTCCAGTGCAAAGATGGTGAACATTGTATGTAGGAAAATCCATAAGCAGCATAAAAAGAGCATAACACGTTTTGCTGTCACACATCTCCAGGTAGCCACAGGCCATACATGTATGTGTGCGTGAACAACACATGTATAGCATTACTAGAAACCGCATCTTATCTAAGGTTAAGTTAAGGTTATTCACCAATGCAGCCAGGGTCATTATGGCACTCCAAAGATGCATTAGTAGTATCAATAAAAGATATCATTTCTCACACAAAACTCTCATATTGATGGTTCCAATTAACCATTTGAATCTTGGTTTGATTTCTTGCTTCATGATTGCAGAATGGCCATTATTTTTTCCCCTGCAAATTTGATAAGCTTTCAGGGACCATAAACACATTTTGGTACGAAATTAAGCCTTTGTGGATCTTAGAGCTGTTCCATAGTTTAATTGTTGTCAGTTGTATTTACTTATCTGTATCAGGTTAAAAGCTTAGATGTACTCTACCTGTGGTGAAAGTGACAGGTTGTCAAGAGTTCCCGAGTGGTGGGCGGTGGTGAAAATTAAACGTCATGGGGAGTACTGGTGAGATTGTCAGAAAATGTCGATTTTAAGCAATTGTGGGCATATATGTTGCAGCCTGTCAGGACATTAGGTTTCTGGTTGTTTGTGATTGGAATGGATTTGATGAGCATTTAAGGAAAAGTTGTGCATGGGGAAACCACATCCTCAAGTACTTTTCATTGAACTGAACCACATATGACACCACCACTGATAAAGCTCGACAACCCAGAGCCGATCAGTGAAGGTGGATCTGCTTGCAAGAAAGCTCGATACCAAGCCTAAGTTACCAGTGGTACCGTCTGCAACACACATCCTTTTCAGATTCAGATTTTTATTGTCACAATATATACAATCATTTGTGTACAAATACATGTAGACATTTCAGACATTAATTGATACAAAGACCAATAAAGGGAACTTGATTTTCCAGACATTGCAAAAACCACAGATTACTGTACAAGTACAAATTTTTCCGAACTTTAATTTTCACGATTTGCATAAATTCGTAATTTCACGGTTTTTGTTTTCCCAAATCGCCAACAGGTAATGCCAAGCTCCAGACAACATCACGCACACATCAATTTTTTTTTTTTTTTTTAAATATTTTTTCCTGGTTTATATTTTCCTGAATGGCACAACTTGGGAAAACTCAGGAAAATTAATACCACAGAAAAATGTGTACATATACTTATATATATATATATATATATATATATATATATATATATATATATATATATATATATATATATATATATATATATATATATATATATGCTAAACATATTGGAACTTGAATGAAAGTTCTTTTTATGTAGATTTTGTTTCACTATTCTTCAGCTACAGGTAAAGATGCTGTAAAATGGAAGACTGGGATGGAATCAAATCAATGTTATCAATCAGTCTCAGTTTGTTTAGCAATGATGAAGTACCCGGTAAGGAGCAAAGCCAATAGGAGTGATGGTGGGGCATTAACCACAGCACACAGTCTAAATGTAGCAGCGTGTCCATACTATTGCCCAAGTGGGATTGTTCTGAGTTAACCCTTTGCTGTGGACTGCTCATTATGACCCTTTTCCCTGCAGGTTCAAGATGTGGTTAGCAGCTGTTCTTGCGTGTATTGGATGCTGGTGCCAAAAGCTTGTCAGGGACAGCTGTTGACAGAGGTCAGGTGATCGAGAATGACACAATCTGCACTTCTTACAAGAGAAGAGCAAAAATACTTTTATGAACTTCAAAATTCATAATAGAAAGCGCTTTGGTTCAAGTACCAGTATGAAGGGTCAAAATTTGGGGTTTGTTATAGCCGCCCCCACCACCAGTCACTCCCATCCCACCCCATCTCGCCTCAGCAGACAAATAAATGGGAGGTACATGTATACTCCTATGTGTCTGACTGTCCTTCCAGCTCTCGCACTTTTGGCCTTACCAGAATCTGTACCTTGACACTATTTCTTGACCTGATTACATTTTGGTGACCTTGACCAAGTTCACAGGTAGGGCCTATATTTTTCCGTTTTTAACGGAAACAGAATGGAATTATGAATTTTTGTCACCTCTGAAACAGAATTTGCTGTTTTGCCTTAATGTATTTTACATACAAAGAAAACTGCTGAAACGGAATTTCTAGTTTTTTGAAACGGAAAAATAGAGGCCCTACACAGGACCCATGTGTATGTATTAAAAATGGAAGGGGGGTAGTCAGCCTGTTGGTGACAGCTGTTTAATTTTGTAACTCTTTCAGTGCCAAATTTTGGACCTAGTCAACAGCTTTTCTCGGCACGCATCAGGTGCATTGCAAGCTGTTGACCTGGGGTATTCTCTCTAGAACTATAGGCATACTGGTAGTTGAGTCAAAGGGCTTTTTATGAGGAATACGAATCGGGGATCCGTATGATAATTGAGACTAGTCTGACTTAAGTAGATGGACTTAAGTCGTAATTGGCACTAAAAGAGTTTATTGCCAAGCAAGTTCATGCTGCAGCTGCTGCAAAGGCATTTCCGCAGGGCCAGGCAATGGAAAAACCACTTACCAAGGTCTTGACCAATGCAATACTTGTACATAGGGAGTCAAATGTCTGAGACCTTGATGTCGGAGAATGTATACAGAAAGAGTTAAAAGCAGCCACAAAATAATTACTGTTAGGAATATACATGCATTTTCCTAAATGTGCCGAATGTAGACTGAGTCAACAGCTTTTCTTGTCATGCTTTGTGTGCATTGCACCCAACTTGCACTTAGGAAAGCTGTTGACCTGGACTGTTATATTCTGTGTAACTACAAGCTGGTACTTGAATGAAAGGTCTTTGTACAAAGAACATAAATCTAGAACCTTTATCAACAGGTTCATTTCAAGTGGTTCGACTTTACTGACAGGTGGCACTAAAAGAGTTTAAAACAAGTAGATCTGTAATATTAATAGTATGATATTGTGTGTGTGTGTGTGTGTGTGTGTGTGTGTGTGTGTGTGTGTGTGTGTGTGTGTACATATACTTTGAATCTCCAATTAAGACCAATACCATAAAGAGACATTTCTATATTCAGGTCACCAATTTACAGACCCTTTTGTTTATTCTTAATCAAATTATGTACTCCATTAAGACCACATTTTCAGTCCCTTTGGTGGTCTTAATAGGGAGATTCCAATATATATGTTCAAATGCTAAATTGAGGAAAAAGTAGAGAATATATAGTGATCAAGCACTTGCTCTATATATATTTGTGCAGACATTATATCTGTAAATCATTACTTGCTAAACACCTTGGCAGTTGATGTTAATATTTTATGAGATAAAAATTGAATATGTTTAAAACAGTGTCAGCAGGAAACCTTGCACCTGTCTCTGGTGGGTCCCCTGGTGGCATGTGGTCTCCGAGAGGTACATTGGCCTGATGGACTGGGACAGTGAGGCAGTCCTTCCAGGAAAATCTGGCTTATTCCATTGTAGGCTGCTGGGCCCAGCCTGTGGTCCATATACCTTGCAGTGGAGCAAGAAATACACATTTTAACCCATTGCTGGTCGGAATAAGTTTCCTTGTCCAGAGCAGGTTGGGTACACGGAGCCCAACCCATTTTGACTCATTCCATACTATAGTAACAGGCCTTAGTCAGTGGTTCTGGCACTGCCTGGCAAGTCATGCTGCAGCTGCTCTTGCGGCAGCTGCAGCATGACTTGCCAGGCAGTGCCAGAACCACTGACTTAAGACTATAGGCATGTTGGGACTGGAATGAAAGCTCTTTTCATGAAGAATTTAAATATGCAATTGTCGTCTTAAATCCAGGTAAATATACGGAAAAATCAGGGACTAGTATGGAATGAGTTAAGGAAAGCTACTGACCTGAGACCTGCCATCATAACAGATCTTGTCTAAAAATTTCAGCAAAAAAAAAATGTTGCAATTGACATGAAATAAAAAATCAAAACACCAAAGTAGATGACAGTTTACCTCTGTTACTTTAGAAAGGAAAGGAGTAGTAACAGTGCAGGCAGTGGAACATGTAGTGTGAGGACCTACCAATGGCCCACCAGTGGGTATGATAAAAGACTTTCCAGGGTACCTACTATTTTTAGTCAGTTCAGCCTGACACAGTTACAGATGCTTCTTTGTGAACAGATGTTAAAAGAACAAAGAAAAATATGAACTGTAAACAAGTGCATGTATATCTATGCTTGTGGACACCTCAATGATGGTAATGTCAACAGTATTGTCCATTCCAGAATCTGGGATTCCTTTAAATTTCCTATGACATTTTAACCCGTCTATTCTAGACACCTGACTGATGTGGACACTTCAGCAAATACCAGAGATGTTCAAAATGGACAGGTTAAGTGCTTGCAGTTTTGTGGAAAATTGCTCTAGCGGTCATGTACTTTGAGAACATCAGCCTCTGATGATCGAGACACAGCCATATGTAAACTGGTCAGGCATTTCAGGCGAGGACAACTGTCATTTTTGGCCTTGCCCTCGTCATACTTGCTTAACATCAGACAAACGCCTGCCAGCTATATAAGAAGCTAATGTGAAAATGCAGTTTGGAGCACAGTTATGACACGTTTGCTTCTTGAAGGACCCCCCCCCCCCCCCCAGTAACCAATGTAACAGCAGCTCACAGAACCTAACACTGTACTGTAACAAGACCCTGGTTATGTGTGTTGGGTCAGAAGTCTCGCCATGTCAAAACTGTTTGCGTGATCATGGCTGATGAGTTGACATATTAGCTACAAGTGTGACACACTGAGGCGGAAACAAAAGTGTTCTGCAGTTGGTGGAACTTGACTGAATTGTACCTCGATGTAGAATCAGTGAGCCATTTTGCACAAGTAACTCTGGTGAATATATCTGTGGGTGGTTTAGGCATGAGATGGCAAGTCATGCCTCAACTGCCTTCTGTGATAGCTTGGGCTGGACTTGAGGGAATACAAAAAGCAGTGTCTACGAAGTGGGCTCTATGATGCTACAATGAAAACAAATAATATCATAATCTTACTGCTATAGGTCCACCAATTACAATATTGTTCCAGCACTTGTTAGGAATTCCCCAGGTTTACACAGGTGTCGGCTCTAACTGTTTATTTTATTATGACGGGGACTGAATATATAGCCCCAGACTGTTTCTACCTCAGTTGCACAATGGCAGGTGGTTGGAGCAACGTGTACTATCCAGCTAGAAAGGGTACATACTAGTTCAGGGGTAAGTCAAATTATTCATATGTGAACTTGTTCTATACTATTTATCAATTATGTTTGATTTGATGGGCATTATGCATTCATATTGAAGCTTTGCATTTATAAGCAAAACTTCACAAGTTACTCAGCTAATTCGTCATTTGTCACATTCATATTTATTCATTATTATGTGGGTTGTCTTTGCTGAATATTTAGCTTAGCCAAGCGGCCACTCAGGGAGACATGCATGGGTACAGGCTCAGAAACATGTTCTGAGCAGTTACCCACTGAAGACCCTTAAATTTATTTGGGCTAATACAGCCTCTGTCAAAATTCTACAGAAGAATGTGACAATAGTACATGTACTTCCATGTGTATACAGGTTAGACAGTGACAGGCAGGTTAGCTTATGGAGAGTAGTGACTTCAGACCCCAGAATAGGGTAATGACTACCAGGAAGTGGTTCTGGACGAAAAGACAAAAATACAAATGGGTCAGAGGTCTTTCAAGGCGAAATGCCAGATGTTTCCCTATACAAGGTAATATCTTGATTGTTAACCAGCATCAGACACTATTTTATCCACTCCTGGCACAAATTTTGTACTCAAAAATTAAGTTTTCACGTTGTCTGTTCATAAAACAGAGAAAGTCTCAGCAAGCCGAGCCTTTAACTGGGATAAATTTTGACACTTGCAAGTTTGACAACTGTACTTTTCTATGTTAATAAAGAAAATATAGTATCCTGTGAGCCAGACAAGAGCACTCTTAGTAAGCATGCTCAGTGCGATGCTGGTTTATCTAATAGTGAAGTACAGATTTACCTTTTTGTTTTCATGGGAAATTTGAAAGTGTAATTGCCCGATACATTTGACCCTACTGTGCCAGGAAAACATATTTTTGGACTCACTGGTTGTTTCTCATCTCTGTATCCACGATGTTAGTCATCAAACAGCCTAACATATCACTCAACATATTAATTCCTGATATCAAAGCATCCACAAATTCAGACTTAACCCTTTCTTGTCTTACTTAGTAACACTCACAGCTGTCCTGGGTGTTTTGTGGAGAGATGAGCTAAGACAAGGCTATAAATGGCAGTTAAGTCTGAGAGGCTTTGTCTGACCGGTTTCGTTGATGTGTTCAACTCGTCAGGGATGGTTAGGAAGAATGCTGAAGCCCTTAATATTATACCTATGTACAGTTACACTGGTTGCTACTTGGCGCACATGTTTTGTGTTCATGTTTGAAGTGTGATTGGCCATGACTGATTTTTTATGTCATCCTGATCTTCAAATCAGACTTTTCTATGATTTAAAAATTTTGATCCCCCAAGTATAAAGAAATCCGATCTGTGACATAACTTAGATTACTTAGTGCAGATTTGGGGGGGGGGGGGGGCTGGATTAAATTAGGACAACTAAGATACTGTGCTGATGCCCTGAATGGGAACTGAGGTATGTGGAGAGTACAATTGCTGGGTTAAAAAGGCATATTTGCAGTGTTCCATTTGTAATTTCACAGTGTCATCTAGAAGTAAACCTGGCTTCTTACGGGAAAGTGTCTTGTGAATATATAGCGTTCACACAAGAGAAAGCTCTTGATCTTATGTTTATTGTGCATGTTCTGTCAGGCAAATTGATCCCTTTCCTGCTCATTTTATTGCCCAAAAGCACCCAGATGTAAATTGTCATCTGCCTTAACATTAATTTTTACTACAATTTCTCCATACTAGAAAAAATTTTAGCTGAGATTTCTATGTAACACATTCAGGCCAGCCTTGAAGATATTTTTTTTTCCAGAAACACAAATTTTATGGACTCCAGGGGTAGGGAATTTTTTTTTTTTTTTTTTTTTTTTTTTTACACTCTTGTGAAAAACAGATGGGGGGTAGCTCTTTAGTGCCAAATTAAGGGTAAACAAGCAGATTTCATTTTAAAAAATCCACACAAATTAAGGGTAAAAAATTTGATTCTGCATCATTCAATCTGACAAAAAGTCAGTAGGAAGCAAACATATTTATTTGCACCCTGTTGAAATTCCATGTTAGCACTTTTTGTTCATGTTTTCAAGCCAGTAGGGGGGGGGGGGTAACCACTAACGAACATATTTTTATGGTTGGCCTCATGATGGCATGCCCTAGGTCAATAGCTTCCCTTGGCATGGGTTGGGTACATTGCACCAACCCATGT
Organism: Hermodice carunculata; assembly: GCA_964020975.1. Taxonomy (NCBI): domain Eukaryota; kingdom Metazoa; phylum Annelida; class Polychaeta; order Eunicida; family Amphinomidae; genus Hermodice; species Hermodice carunculata. The sequence goes on from OZ026618.1 coordinate 70,519,556, forward strand.
CAAGAAAGCCATTGACTCCGTTGTACTCTGACCCGGAATGGGTGAAAAGTTTGTTTGTTTTTTTTCTGAGCAAAGCACAAGTCAAACAAAATGTTGCAGCAGATAATGATTTTTTAACATTGGAGCACTATGAGTGGGAAAAGGTTAAGTATACATTGACCTGTAATGTCAAAGAGTATCCAATAAAGAGGTTTATCAGAAATGTACCCAGAGACACAGACATTGAAGGGAAGAGATATAAAACCTGGAAAGCCTTCATGTGCTGCGCGTGTGGGCGTGCAAGTTTTGGCCAGGGTTGTTTCATTGGTGGCAAAGTACAAAACACAAAACGGCTCTATAAATTATGCACTGAACACTTTTATTGTACGTTTGCTGGCTCAGATAAAACTATTGATTTTTCCATGGGGAAACTGACACACCAGACAGCGTGGCTCATTGTTTCCATCGGTGCTGCCTGTATAGAAATTAGACTAACACAGATGTTCATAGGCAAAACACATTAAAGAATAAACGGTAAACTGTGAGCGGGTACATCAAATCTAATGTTCTAAAATTGAATCGGTTTGCTGGGGGGGGCTTGAATATCTTGGTTTACACAAGGCTGTGTGTTGACCGACTCAAAAACAAAAAGACAGATAGACAAAAAGGACATCTTGTAGAGGAGTGTCCTATGACACAATCGGCGTAATCGATTCCTAGCAGTGCTTGCAACAGGAAGTGCTCAACAGGTGGCGCTGGTATAATTAGGTAAAGCTGCTCTTCAATACATGTATATTTCCTGGAAACAAAAGCAATCTCAAAAAGTAAGGTCTGTGGCCGGCTGAGCAGGTAAATGCCCTTGTCAATTGTCATTATTATTGTACAGCGGGGTAATCATAGTGAACAGCAAAAGACCTGATGGTCCAGTACACAGTATACCCTTACTTCAGTTCCTGCTATTTCTCATTGATTACATGCATGGTAACAAATGAGACCTTACATGTTTACAGTGGTCAATAAACATAATATCCTCACCCAGCAGAAGTACACATTTACCCTTTTCACCCTTAAACTGGCCAAAAGCGGCTGGTGTCTGCTTCAGTGTTTTTGACTAGTTTCAGCAGTAATGAAAAACAATAATTGTAATGGGAATTATAAATGAGACCTATCAGGATAGCATGGCCCAGGTCAACAGCTTAACTTGGCATAGGTAAGCACTAGATCCATGCAAAGGAATGCTGTTGACTCAATCTGAATTGAAGAGAAATTGTTGAAAGAGCAGCCCAAAGGTAATTGTGTACGTGTACAATGAGGAGAAATTTCACTTGAATTTCTAAGCCGAAGAGAGTCAGGTCAGTACAAACTCTAACAACAGACATGGCGATATGGGTGGACTGTAGGTTACAGACCACAGTTGTGATTGGTTGGTTGCGCATCCCAGCGGAGATAGTCTGTAATTGTGAAAATGCTGAGTTTTCAGCATGCTGTAGCTTCTGTTACCTAAGTCAGGTTTGCTGCATCACAGAGTTGCTTCATCGGTGGTCATATATAGGTGCACTGTCTTTCAGGCCTGGTGGGAACTTTATGGTGGGGAAGGACAATTATGTGACAGGACCGGCCAGAGCACAGTTCATGAACTTGTATAAAGCTGATGTCCAGGTGTTGTTTCCTATTTCAGTTATCACCTGTTAATAAGCTGGGAATTATTTGACAAAAATCCATCTGTTTTTCGGACATTTTTATCTGTTAAATGCCGTTCACGATATCTTAAAGTACCAAAATGCTGATTTTTTAGACTGAAAAATGCTAATATGAAAAATAAAAGGACTTATAACTGTGGTCTGTGGAGTGCAGTGTTAGCCATGGGGGTATACAGCAACATAAACTTTCTCTTTGTTTAGACCTATAGTTGTAAGTATTAAATTTGTTCCCTGGGCCCTGGAACCTCAGAGGAATCCCACAGAAGATGTGGGACAACTTGGCTGATAGATTTAGGTACCTGACCAGTGTATGTGGTCTTCAAAGTTTCCCAAAGAGGAACCACCATATACTGTATATATAGAGAGAGAGATTAAAGCATGGTTTGGTGTCAATATGAAGAATATCAACAAGCACTTGGTGCCATATATGCAGAATGAGTGAGCGAAAAGGAACAAGTTCTGATGTATGGTACCCAATGGGAGTGATTCTCAAAGTGACGGAGAGCCTGCTTGATATAAAAGTATTCCGACGGATGAAATGTCACCGGTGGAATTTCCAGGCTCATCATTTGTATATTTGATCACATGTCCCTCACTGTCCAATGAAATGCGTATTAGATGCCATATGAGCCTGAAAAATTCTCGTAGAAGTTACTGGAACCAGAAACTAAATTTTTGCATTGTAGTTGAAATCATGAAAATAATTGGATGTGATAAACTTTGCACTCAATGTAAGGAAAATATGCAAACAACAACCATGGCAAAAGCCCTGGCAGCCTCATGAACATATGGCATGTGTGTTGATGAGTATCAGGCATGACACATGACTGGAACTTGCAACTGAAATTAATTGTTGTAACTCGATTAAAATGTTGGAATGTTCAAAGCAAGTCTATAACACATAACAAAACAGGAGTGAAAATTTATGATGGTTAAGAAAAGTGGGCAAACAGCTACATAACAATAAACTCCCGTCAGCCACCTACTGTGGTTCATGCTGCAAATTGTGATTTATACTAGTCTTGTGTTAATTTGTACTGAAGCACAGCCTGTGCTTAGATACATGTTAGTAATTAGGACAGTATCCTAACTGTTGACTCAATTGTCGGTTAAAAGAACAACACATTTTTTTTTTAATTAGAAAAGCAGTACTACTATTCTCAAATTCTATTAACCTTTCTCCCACTTTTCTGTGGTCTCATTGCTGATGTATATATATTTCTTCTTCTTCCCTTGTATCTGTCGATGTCCCCCTTCTCTTCTCGACTGTGCGTTTGTAGCTTACCCCTGCTCTAAGTGTGCACCTTTTCAATAAAATATTATTCGTGACTTCCCAGGTAATAATGCCACTACTTTCTGGTGACCTAGCTGTTCTTTCCTCGGATGTATAGTTTCATTAATCACAGTGACATGCTTACCCTTCTCTTGCTTATTCATTCATCATTCCACAACAATGTGGTTACAGAACTGATACTTCTGCAGTGTTGTAATTGTTGAAATAAACAACGATATCAATACTGAAATTTTAAAGCTGTATTGTGTGTTATCTTGATCAAACCAAATGCACAGCATATATACAATGGTATGTATCAAATGACTGCCAAATCCAACTCCGGCCACATGACCATGTACCCCAGAAAATATATTAGGTGGTCACATGACGTACCAACCACATAAACAGAGCAGGAGTAACCATTTACCCCTGTCTCACCCACTCATACCCTGTGGCACCTATCGGGTACCCCCCCCCCCTCCAACATACATCCCTATAGCATATCCAAAACCCCATAAGATACAGGTTTGGCTCCAAATATTTTACTTGTGGATTAAATGTTGAACAAAAAAAATGCTGTTCTTGATGTTGACTGAAATCTGCTTTCACAACCAAATTGCTTCATTACATTCACAAAAATATATTTTTACTCATTCAGTGTTAATGGTAAGGGATGGTTCAACATTGTCTTCATTTTTGTCTTGCCAGCATAAGCTGTTGGCGAGACTAAGCAGTAACTTTCCGTCCATCCGTCAACAAAAAACTTCGGAGTGGCTTGAATTATGCTGGCGAGACATTCATGCCCCCGGGCATGGCTCTGGTTTAATTAGTGCTTAGGGTACTAAATTTCATGACCCCCCTCCCTCCCCCCAAATTAGTACTTAAAAAATGATTTAAAAAAAAAAAATCACAGCAAAATTGCACAAAACAGGCCAAAATTGACCATCATTTTCCATACTCTGTGAAAGTTTACAGACCCTTTTAACCCCCTCCCCCCTTGCGTACTATAAGTACTAATTCAAAAATGATGAAAATGTTGAACCATCCCCAACCCTCGAAAAGGTTCAACATTTTTGTGAAGTTTCTCACCGCTGAAATAATTTCTTCTCTGTGATTTTTGCGATATTTGGCACTACATGTATTTGTACACACAGCACGCAATGGTTGAAAGTAGTAATGGTTGACGAAATGCTGCAGTTTTGCGAGCTGTCATACATGCAACAACATAGCAAAGTAGATTGTTTATGATTATTAGTTATATGCAGAAAATATCCTAACACCATTATTATGGATGATCTTGTTTAAAGAGCCCAATAAGACGTTTTAAGGTTTTTTATGTTGTAAATTTCATCTTTCTTACTAACATTTAAAATATAAAAGCTAAAAAATGTTTGATAAGTGAGATCATTTAATGCCATGATTAGGTGCATAATTGAAACTTCTGCTCGGCACATTTCTCACTGAAACTTTGGTAGCAAACAGGGCTGTTGATGCCACCAGTATTATTAAAGCCTAGATTTTGAAATTTTCTGGGAGGGGGATGATCCTGGACCCTACAAAGTGTCACACCTTGGGCACTCACTAAACCAGTCCTCTGCAAAAGAAACAATTTGCACCCAAATTTCACTTTTGCATTGTTGTAATTTGCCCCATGGTTTTGCCTGTTAAATCAAACCCTGCACATTACTGATACAACACTAGTCACTGGACATGCTAGGTGGCACCACTCGCTCAAGTCTCTGGGTACATTTAATTTTGATTCATGTGTTTTTTTAGGCAGCATGTTTGGGGACCAAAACTTTCAGACCAATAAACATGATCAGTTGTGCCTTTGGTCCCATAAGGCTGGAAGGCAAATCTGAATACAATGTTAATTCTGTGCTTCTGTTACAGACATGGTACAGGAACGAAATGCCATCATGGAGCATGTCTACCCCAGCCTTAAGGAGTTTTGCCGGGACAAATATGGGCTGGAGTTTCAGGTTTGTTTATGTGCCACATAGACCCCTTCGCAAGCAACCATGGCACAAGAAAAACCCATGGGTCTCCCTTATCGTAAAGTACAGTAAAACCTGTCTAACTGAACACCTCCATATACTGAACACCTCTCTTTACTGAACACCATTTCTCGGTCCCGAATATATACTTCAATGTTAGCAAACCTCCCTATGCTGAACACCTCCCTATACCGAACACTTTTTTCTGGTCCCAAGGGTGTTCGGTATAGGGAGGTTTTACTGCATATGAATTACAGTGAAACCTGTTTTGAGAGACCACTGTGAGAAAGACCACCTGACTGTTCACACCATGTTTGCCATGACCCGTTTTGCCATCTTTCCCATGTGATTGCACCTCTATTGAGAGACCACTTGCCTAATATGATGGACTTTTTTGGCCTGTCCTTGGGAGGTCTCACAAAACAGGTTTTACTCTATGTATGATGCAATCTGTGCTTTCTGCAAAGGAGAAGCTGCCCTGCCATGTTTTCTTCAAAATCAGAGGTACGATAAACTGTGCAAGTTGTCAGACTTAGTCAACATATACTGTTTGCGTTGTGACTATATATATCATTACCACCCAAGCTAGAGACGTGTGTAATGTGCATCACACTTCATTAGTATGGTGACTAAGGCTGAGGAAGCGAGTGATTTTATTTTCCTTATGTACTTGAAAAATAAGTGAAATATTCTTTTCAATGGTGCTCACATAAAACCCAGCACTTTCTTTTTATGAATAAAAGTTTTACCATGGTGTAAAACACCAACCTATGATTCATGTAGGAATTTTATTGACAGCATTCAAAGTAATTAGGTCAGGCTGACAAAGCAGGAGCAAAATGACATGGCCATTAGATTATAGGGGAACAACTGCATTGAATGTACCTTAAGATGGAAGCCGAGCCATGAGACGTCAGTTGCGTGCTAGCTTCTAGTTGTATTCTGATGATTGAATGACATGTTTGGGAGGGTTGTCAGGTAGTGGTGACATTGTCTTTGAAAGTTGCACAGGAAAAAAGTGGCAGAACTGAGGGAGTTCGCAGTTGTTGTTAAAGTGGCGTGCAAGTGACTTGGATCTGGAAGGTTCTAGTACAACTGCCCAGGTATGGATTAAAAATGCTGTCAGAATTTTGTGTGCCTGGGCACGGTCCCAGTAGGTAATGCAGTCTGTATTCGGTCATATTCAAGGTAATGCAGACCCACCAAGTAAGAGAATAAAAACCTTTACCTGATTTCCTGCCCTGCTGAAGTTACTCAAAAATGATTAGATGTGTACGCTGTCTTTTGTTCATGTTGTTACGTTACCATGCCTCCTCAGAGTGACTGAGTCAGTACTGTGATTGGCACAGGTTTGGGTGCAGTTTGCCTGGGTGCAGTTTGCCCAAACTGTGCCAAGGAGAGCCACTGACCTAGGACATGCCATCATGAATGGTCTTACATACAAATCTCTGCAAAAACATTTTCAAGTAATGACAAATGTAAATAAAAATGTTAAGGAAGACAGCAATTTACTTCTGGGTGCTTTTGGGTGACTTGAGCAGGTAAGGGATAAATTCCTCATTTAACTCATTCCATACCAGTTCCTGATTTATCCATATATTTACCTAGATTTAAGATGACAATTGCATATTTAAATTCTTCATGAAAAGAGTGTTTGTTCAAGTACCAACATGCCCATAGTCAGTGGTTCTGGCACTGCCTGGCAAGTCATGCTGCAGCTGCCGCAAGGGCAGCTGCAGCATGACTTGCCAGGCAGTGCCAGAACCACTGACCCAGGCCTGTGACCATAGTAAGGAATGAGTTAATCATGTTGAGAGAAAACTGTGTGTGAGAGAGAATTGTAACTGAGGCCCACCATAATGATGATGAGCCACAGGATGACATGTTGTTTTGGCACTGTTTGGCTCAATGTGCCAAGGAAATCTGTTGACTCAGTCATATTCTGAACAGGAAAAGGTTACTCTGAATAACCTGGTTGTTTCGTTTACTATCTCTGCATCCACTTGCCTCTCCTGTGCCAATAGGGCATCTCCGATACACTATTCTACATAGGGGGCAGCACCTGCTTCCTGCGTCATGACGTCTTCAACTGATGAATAACGCAGGACTGGTTTTGTTTATCTTGCAATAGGTGGCTACGGGGGGGGGGGGGGGGGTTCCCTGCAGTGCCACCTACAGGTGACGTGCTACATTAACCCTTGAAGTGCCAAATTTTGCACCAAGTCAACAGCTTTTCTTGGCACGCATTGGGCGCAATGAGTGCCGAGAAAAGCTGTTGACCTGGGATATTCTCTTTGGAATTATAGGCACGCTGGTACTTGAATGAAAGGTCTGTTTACGAAGAATATGAATCTGGAATCCTTATGATAATTCAGACTAGTTGGACTTAAGTAGATTGTCTGTAGCCGTGCTTGGCACTGAAAGATTTAATGCACACACCCAGTGTGGCCTTTATGACACTTGTTAATAGACATGCTCATGGTACCGAGTCATGAGGCACATGACTGTCTGTACATAACTTAATTAACGCTTTCCCCTATAATAGACAGAGTTTGAGACCTTGTCAGTTCCTTGATTTGGGTCGAGTTCTGAGCATCCAACTCATTCCATGGAAACTGTTAACTCTTTCAATGCCGATCACGCCTGTAGTCAATCTACTTTACCCTTTCCCCCTTGAATTGAGACTGAGTCAACAGCTTTCCTTGGCATGGGGCATGTGATGTTGATAGGTTTCACCTGCAATTCTCAGTCAAATTGTTTTTCGTTACTGTTGAAATTAGTTGAAACCACTGAAGCAGATGACATTTGACCACCAGCTGGTCTTGGCCAGTTTAAGGGGGAAAAGGTTAAGTCAGACAAGTCTGAATTATCATTAGGATCCCAGATTGGTATTCCTCGTAAAAAGACCTTTTATTCAAATACCAGCATGCCTACAGTTTCAGAGAAAATATCCCAGGTCAATAGGTTTTTTACCTCTAATAAAAGGCCACCTGTTGTGAGAGACCACTTTTTGACCTGCCCTAGGGGCGGTCTCTCAAGACAGGGATCACTGGCCTGTTTTGTTAGGTTTAAGAGGGAAAAGGGTTTACAAAGTGAAGACAGTCACTAGGGCCTGTATTTTTCCGTTTCAAAAAACTAGAAATTCCGTTTCACCAGCCAGAAATTTCCAAATTCCGTTTCAGTAGTTCTCTATGTATGTAAATCACATTGAGGCAAAACAGCAAATTCCGTTTCAGAGGTGACAAAAATTCATTATTCTGTTCTGTTTCCGTTAAAAACGGAAAAATGCAGGCCCTAAGTCACAGTAGTGGGTGGTAAAATGAAACGTAAATGCTACACTTTCAGCATGAGAAGGTGGCCTCTGGTGAGAAAGTCAATTGTAAGAGCAGGACCACTGTTGAGAACTTTCAGACTTGTGGGGGGGGGGGGGTATTAAAAGGGCACAACCACTGTTCAGAACTATTAGACTTGTGTGGAAGGTAATAACAAGAGCAGGACTACTTTTGACAACTATCAGCATTGTGTTGGGCAGCAATTGTAAGAGCAGGGCCACTGCTGAGAGATATATTCGACTTGTCCTGGGGGTTATTATAAGAGTAAGACCACTGCTGAGAGCTATCCAACTTGTCCGGGGGTGGGGGGTAGGGGTATTATAAGAGTAGGACCACTGCCAATAGCTACCCGACTTGTCCCGGGGGGGGGGGGGGGGGCAGATTATAAGATTAGGACCACTGCTGCGAACTAGCAGACTTGTGCATACATAGCAACATTTTTCTAAATACTTGGATCAACAGATGATTTGTTTTGTTTTTTTTCAGGCAAAAGGATTCATGATTTCACATATAGATGTATTTAACTTAAATCCCAAAATTAGCATCATCTGCTAAATATGATGCGGTATAGCACTCGTGATTCACTTGTATGACACTTGTACCCTTGATTTGTCACCGCTGTGAACAACAGAAGTTACGATATTCAACTGGTGCCGAGAGACAAGTGACTCATGGGTAGAATGCGAGAAGCTTGTTGCTCATTTGCCACACATGTATCCCTGAAGCAGGCAAATTGACTTGCTTTCTATTGTGATAGCAATAAAATATCACAGCAACTCATAACTGCTTTAAAGTGCTATGGAGGCCTCTGTCCTGAAAGATAACGCTTATGAGATCACCTGTCTTAAAATGTCATATTTTCCAGGCATATTGCGTGGTACGTTTGATGTTATGTTTGTGTCCAATGAAAGACCACCTGATCTGAAAGACTGCGATTTGCTGATTCCTACAGATGGTTTGTCGAGACAGGTTTTACTGCACAATGAAAAACAGCTGGGATTCTGTCTGAGTATAAGTGTGACTGCAGACTTGGTCCTTATAGTAGTTAGTGTCGTGATCATGCCAGCCAGAAAGAATAACCGACTGAATGCCAGTTCTAAAGACCATGTGGCTTGCCCTTGGCATGTTTCATTACATAACCATTCAGTGATGAAATTTTTCCATTTTTGAATGCATTTATGCGGCAAGCAGTGTCCATGGTTTTTGCAAGCCCAATGCGAGGCATTATCAGCAACTATGAGTTAGCCTCCGAGTTGTGCACATTATTAAATGAGAAATACCCGGGAGACACACTTGGAATTCACTTAGTAAATCGTGTAATATATTGCTGAAGATGATTAGCTCCAGTTTCTCTCAGGCTCATTCCAGTTATGAGACTCCAGTGACTTCGTGGCACCTCTGGCATACATTTCAGCCGTCCTTTGTGTACATTTTGAATGAAACTGGCAATTTCTCTGGTGCATTTGCTGCATATGAAGTATGTGTAACTTTCAAATGGTGCAGTGGTCCCCGTCTAGCAAGTTCATTACAAGACTAGGCTAGTGTTGATAACAGCAGATACACAGTGTGCCAAATAAGCCTGATGTGTTTCGTCCTTCACTGGACTCATCAGAGGCTAATGATCGAGTAATGATTGACGACAGGTTGAGCATAACTATAATCTTATGCCCAGAAGTGCAGAAAGTTAAAATCTTTCAACTCCACAGTTATGTGGTTCAATAAATAATTTGAACAACAGTGTTTCCGTTTGGAATTTTTTCAGGGGGTCACCAGAAGGGAAATTCAGGGGAGAAGACTAGATTTTTACCAATTTTACATGTAAATAAACAAGACCTGTGACCCAGTAGAATTTTCCTACAGGGTATTTAGGGTCTTGAAAGGGTAATATACCCCCGCTTGCGGGTTAACAGAAACACTGAACAAGGTCAGCCCAACTGCAGTCAGTAAGTGGTGTTGTAAGTGAAGCAACCCCCTCTAGACAGGGAAAATATAATGTAAATTCCACACTTTATGCATGTCAAGGTGACCTCTGGTGAGGGTGACATGTAGCATGTCTAGTGAGTGGGGTTTATAAAATGGAGAGCTATATGGCAGAAAAATGTAAGCCCTGTTACTCAAAAATACATGGGCACACTTGATGGATGTTAATGACACAGAATTATTTTGAATTTAAATGAAACATTATACCTTCTGTCGATTCAAAAGGCAAGTGTGTACCTGTAAGTTGAGTATTCAAACAAACATTTGTGCTTTATTAGGAGTATTTGTTTCACTGGTACAGGATACTGTATATTATAAATTCATGTCTGAAGATCAAAAATTACACGCCAGGCACCTACAATAAAACATTGAGCAAGTCAGAAAATCATTCACCTCAATGTAAATCAGTTAAATGTAATGAAGATATAGGCACCAGACTTCAGGCAAGTTAGCCTGCCATGTGTTTATATATAGTTTAACTCATTCCATACTATGGTCACAGGCCTTGGTCAGTGGTTGTGGCACTGCCTGGCAAGTCATGCTGCAGCTGCCCTTGCGGCAGCTGCAGCATGACTTGCCAGGCAGTGTCAGAACCACTGACTTTAGACTATAGCCATGTTGGTACTTGAACAAAAGCGCTTTTCATGAAAATTTAAATATGCAATTGTCATCTTAAATATAAGTAAATATATGGATAAATCAGGGACTGGTATGGAATGAGTTTAAAAGGTCTTGAATTACCATATATCTGTCACACACACACAAATTCTCAGATATACTTTTAGCTACCACTACTGCCAGCCAGAAATGGTCAAGTTGGTCCTAAAATGTGCATAGAATTGTTAAAGAAATAGACTCAAGTGTCATGAAATGATGGCCTTAGAAAGATGCATGGTGTCTCGAAGAGGTGGTCTTTGAACTTGTTCAGTAGCAACTGCAACTAAAGTCAAAACACTTGAAATGAACAACTGTGAATTATAAGATGGGTGCTAGTTTCATGTTCCTTGTCAAAAGACCTTCCATTCAAGTACCAGCATGCCTGTAGCTACGTATAATACAATAGTTCAGGTCAACAGCTTTCTTGGGCGCGCTTTGGTCACAGTGCACCCAAAGCGCACCAAGGACTTGGTCCAAAATGTAGCACAGAAAGATTTCAAGCAGGTAAAGCTGTACAACTATGTTAGAATACATATCTTTCTGCCAAAGTTAAAGGAAAGTGCTAGTGTGATAAAAAAAATTTTAAATGAATTTGACCAATTGCGGTAATGACTAGGATTACCTGAAATATTTAAAAGCATATTCATGCCACCATGGAGTATGCTGGAAGTGAGCCACCACACAGCTGGAGGGTTTAACCCTTAAAGTTTTAATCACTGCTTCAGTTGTTTTCTCATTACCGTTAAACATATAATGGTTAAAAGATTGAAATTCCTCATGAGGATACCTTTCATTCAAATACCAGGAAGCATAGTCTAAAGCAACGAGTAGTCTTAGTCAACAGCTTTCATAGGGACACTTTGTGTGCAATGTATGTAGTGTTCCGAGGAAAGCTGTTGACTGTCTTAAATCACCACTTTTAGGGTTAACTCTTTGCCCTTGAATCAGGACTAATTTTCAGACGGAGTCAACAGCTTTCTTTGGTGTGGGTTGGACCCTCAAGCACACAACCCATGCCAAGGAAAACTGTTGATCTGGGGTATGCTATCATCATATATCTCATCTGTAGTTGTCATTCAACTTATTCGTTCAATGTGTTGAAATTACTAAAAAAAAAAAAAAAAAAAAAAAAAAAAACCAGATTGAAGCAGGTGACATTTGACCATCAGCCAGTTTGGCTGGTTTACACAGGAAAAGGGTTTACAGTGCTCACCATAATTCTGTTGAAGAAACGTCTGGCTCATGTAGGCAGATTAGGCAAAATTGTTCTTTCATTTCGCAGATCATGGATTTGAGGTGGGGGATTCAAGAGGAGGCTGAAGATGACCACACGACCATAGACTTCTGTATCCGAGAAATCGAAAACTGCAAGAACAGCTCCATTGGTCCCAGCTTTGTTGTGAGTATTAAAATAGTCTTCAGACACCAGCTTTTCAAAGTTGACCATTTGAAAATTCACACATAAAATGCAGCACCTGAATTAAAAAATTACAATGTAACTAAATTTTAGAATATCAGTGCGGCTAAGGCAACATATTTGTTGGTAACTTGGGATATTTTTTTCTTTAATTCCAGGCACTACTTGGGCAAAAGTATGGATATAGGACATTCCCACCAAACATTCCCAAAGCCGAGTTTGAAGCTTTACGAGATGCTCTGATACAACATGGGGAGGACATCAGTTTGCTGGACGCCTGGTTTTGCCAAGACGAGAATGCTATTCCCCCAGTATACAATCTTCTTCCTATCAGCTCGGTGCTAAAGAATTACAATAGTCGTGTAAGTATTTGACCCTATCCCACTGAAGTTGCCCAAAAGCATCTTCATATAAATCTTTGTCAGTCCTAATCGTTTGCCTATTTCTTGCTGAGTACAAAACACCTTGGGTGAAAATTGTAGATAAGATGTATTATTATGATCATCATAATATGCCACGGATCAACAGTATTTCTTGGTGCAGGTTGTTGATTCCTCAATAAAAAACAAAACAAAACAAAAAAAAACACACACACACACACAAAACAATCCGACATATAGCACTTGAATTAAAGCTGTCCCCGTGGTGAATATGAAAATGTAGCCAGGCAGGTAGGGTTGGGGGCTTGTTTAGTAAAAAGATTTGATTTACTTAAACTTTGTTTATCAAGGTGAATGGTCTCTTGGCCCCCATTTCTGTACTACTGAAACATTTTAAAATGATGTCCTGATTTGTCCCTGTAGGGTAGTGTAGTATTATACAAACAGGAGCAATAGTGCTTTAGATTTGGTGTACAGTGGTACCTGCTGTATGCAACCACTGTTGTGAGCAGCCGCATTGCTTTTTGTGGTCACTAGGCTCAGACATAGGAATCAGCCAAAAAATTTGCATGTGGTGACAGGTCACCTGCTATATGTGGCCACTTTTTCTTGGTAGTAAGGGTGGCCACATACAGCAGGAACCACTGTACATAGTTGTGAACTAAAATATTAGTGTACAATCCAATCTCTCTATGACCCATATCCAATCCAGCCATAAACCTGTACATAATTGTGTCTCTTCATGCAGTATGGGGATACATTGTTTTTGTTCCAGTTTCCTCCTGCTCCTCCTCCTCCTCCTCCTCCTCCTCCTCCTCCTCCTCCTCCTCCTCCTCCTCCTCCTCCTCCTCCTCCTCCTCCTCCTCCTCCTCCTCCTCCTCCTCCTCCCAATTGTATTTGGGTGATCTTGACCTTATTCTCAAGATCCCATAGCCATATATGGTCGTTTATTCATATTGGATCATATTACAGGCAAAATATGAGGGTATGCGAGGGGAGACATCTGATACCCACTGGAAAATCTGACTGTCCTAGAGAAGCACTATTCACAGGTTCCATACAAAAATTTTGAAACTTCAAGGCTTCAACAGCCAAATGAAATTATACAAGAGTCATCACTGGCAAACCATCAAGCATGTTTCACAGCCTGAAATGAAATATGGAATATTTTGAAAGGGTGTCCTAGTTTTGCTGGTGGTGGGTCCCCTTGAGAAAAAAACTGTGGAAATTGAAGTTTGCACATTTTAATCCTTTAAATTTAAGTGTAAGTGTCGTTATGCTTTTAAATATTGAACTGCATTTGTCAGTGAACCCATCTAGTTAATACCATTGGCACAATCTAACAGCTGGATGTAAAGAAGAAGGAAAAAAAAAAACAAAGAAAAAATAGGAAAGAAACTTGACTTTAAGTTGGTGGTTAATATTGGCTTTTATTATTATTTATAACTTATTGTTATTGAAATCTACTGTCTCAAACTTTGCAGAGCATCGTAAGTGCCCACATTTCAAAATTGCACAGGTGCATGTATACAAACAAAAGAAAGGAAAGGAAAGAAACTTTACTTTAAAATTGGTTGGTTGTTCATAGTGTCCTGTAATTTAGCGATAGCTCATCCCAAGCTACAACTGTGAAGTCATGTACCAAGTTTCTTAGATGGACCCTGACTAGCCATCGAGGCAATGCAAGAAGGTAATGCAGAAATGGCCAGCTATGAACCAGACATTCTGGTCCTCGAATGAGAACTATTCTAATGAGAAATCTGAATATACAACATTCAGGTGATTCCAGTCATGCACGAGAAAAAATGTCACTGGAAAGACAGTTTTTTATTTCACAGGATGCTGACCTGAAGGCAGCAGAGAGAGCTCAGTGGCAAGAGGTGTTCCAACAGATGCAGAGTCTTCTGCGACAGGCGGTGGGTCTGTGTGTGGAGAAGGCGATGCTGGAGGAGCGGGAGAAAGACAAATACTTCATTTCAGGTGAGTAAGTCAGTACAGTGTTCCCTGTCTTGAGAGGTCCCTCCAATGAGAGGCCACCTGGCTTGAAAGGCCACTTTTGGCAGGTCCTTGCTGCTATCTTTTCCATGTTATCGTATCTCTAATGAGAGGCCGCCTGCCTTGAGAGGCTACTTGTGGGGCTGCCTTTGGGGCGGCCACTCAAGACAGGGACCACTGTACTGAAAATTAGCACTGAAATGGCTGCAAGGCAGTATTTCCTGCGGTTTTGTTTTCGAGTCCAGAGTAGATTGAACTTGTTTATGAAAAGAAAAAAATATCCGCCAAGTGACATATACCTGGTTGAACTTACTTGACCCTTTCAGTGCCAACTGCGACTAAACTCAAACTACTTAACAGGAACTGCTCTGAATTATAATAAAGGTGCTAGATTCATGTTCCTTGTAAAAAAAAAAAAAACTTTCATTCTGGTACGCGTACTTGAAGCTACATAGAACATAATAGTCCAGGTCAACAGGTTTTGTTCGCACCCTTTGGGCACATTGCACCCAAGATGCATGGAGGAAACCTGTTGATTTAGTCCAAAATGTGGCACTAAAAGGGTTAAAGATGGAAAAATCAGCAATAAAGATGCTGAGTGAATTATTTCTCTAGAGATACTGTATATTTTTTTGCTAACAAAATTTAGAAATTCTGAAACTGCAAGTAACGTTATAAACAATGCAAAATACAGTGTCATGAGAAAATGGTATACATGTCATCCAGGATGGATCTGCTAAGACAGTTGTCTCAACCCTCTGTTGATTAATCAAACATGTCGCTTGTAAATTGCAGTACACTTGAACTCCCCCCCCCCCTCACCCATCCACCTATTGCAGGTGGAGACACATGGGTGTTAAACAAAACCTGCATCTTTCATTGGTTGAAAATGTCATGTGACACAGGAAGCAAGTGCTGCCACCAGGCAGAATAGTGTATCTGATATGCCCTGTTAACCGTGTCATTCTTGATGAATGGGAAAAAAGCTGACCACATGTTTGACACTGGACCAATTCTGGTCATTTCAATGGGAAAAAGTAGCAGACTGATAACATCAGCATTGGGACCCTAACAGTTGAATGAAGGTCTAACCATAACACATTTCCTTACATGACTTTTTCATCATCCAAATAAATGAAGAGAAATCGACATGTTTTTGGACATATATTAATCAATTTATTGTATTGTATGGTATTTTTTGTCCATTGCAGTGACAGAATATGAGATTATCCATGGCATGTTAGAGTCCAGCTGCTCAAGGAAAAATAGCATCTGTCTAAGTCGCACAATCAGCAATTTAGAGGACAATCTGCATAAACACCAAGCTAAAGTTTTCCTGGACATACACCCAGCCACTCGAGAAGTGGATCTGGAAGCTCAACAGCTCTTGAAGAATCTCAAGGACCACAAGGTGCCAAAGGCCCTGTCTGATGAAGACACTGGGAACCACTTTACCTTGGAGTGGAGCGAGGAGTGCGAGGATCCTACATCTGAACAAGATTATATTGACAAATTTTGTTCAGTGTTGCGAGACAGGCTGACTTGCTCCATAACAAAGGCCATGTCTGAGATAGAGAATCTGGTCAGTGACTCTTTCGTCATAGAGACATTGCAGCATCTATATTTGTGCAAGCAACGCTGTGAGATGTTTCACAGTCGGGAGCCAACGTTAGCTAAAATCAGACGCTATATCATGCAGCCAGCTGAGCGCCCTCTGGTGCTGTTTGGGGTATCAGGCAGTGGGAAAACATCAGTTATGGCAAAAGTAGCAAGTCAAGTGTCCAGTTGGTTACCAGGTCAAAAACCAGTCATGCTTCTCCGGTTTTTGGGTAAGTGAAACAATAATGCTTGGTTTGACCACTGGGTGAAGTTTCCATGCCTCATAGTCTCTTGGTATGTAAGGCTCACAGGTAAGGCACTGTCTGTTACGTGTCACACATTTTATCAGGTGTCCTTAAAGTGTGTTAGCATACAGATGATTTGCATACTGATGGCTGTAACTTCACTGGTGGGAAAAAAATCTGTTTTCTTTCAAAATGTAAAGATAAAAGATTGGTTACGTTATGTGGATATTAGAATACAAGCTCACAATGAAAATTAACCCTTTGCCATAGTGTGATCAGAAAAGTTCTATCAACTTAAGGAATACTATTGTGATGCTTTTCTTTGAAAATGGCTTCAAGGCACAAGACATACATTTCTACACTCGAAATTGTTACACAGTGATCACTGTGATATATTTTCAATATTGTATTCATGGAACTGGTACAAAATGTGACTACTTTAAGGATAAAGTAGTCACATTGTGTTACAGGCATGAATTAAATATGTTGCAAAGTTATGTAAGTGTACCCTAAAAATTGTCATATGTTCACTACCTTGTTATGGTATGTTACGTCTACTATGAAAGTCCTGATTCCTCAGAAAATACCCAAACTATTATTTGAATACATAGGTGTTAAGGTTATTTAAAGACGACTAACGGAAATTTCCAGATGACATGGTTTTCCCCCAAAAGTTCATAATACAAGGCAGTGCTAATGCCTGGTACTTAATGAAGTCAGTACCAATGTGTGGGCATGAGAAAGAACATCAGTTAGCCCTGAATATTTTGAAATTTGTAGCATACCTAGGCCTATTGCTGTCTTCTTATATGCCTATATTTTAGCCATGTAGTGGCGATTTTTGTAATAACAGGAAAGTTTGCCCTTTATTGGAGCAGAGGCAAATATGTGATATTAAACCTTTAAAAAAATATGTAAAGCAAATTTATGAAATTAAGCATACACAAATATAATATGTTGTAACAGTAAATATATGACACCTTGTGTATGGATATACATGACAATTCTTTGGGAGCAGCATATGAAATTAGAAAAGCAAAACTTTTCGTGGCCTACTTCCAGGTACGACTGCTCGTAGTTCCAGCATACGGTTAGCTCTTGGCAGTATCTGCTGGCAGATTGCTGTCAACTACCAGAGAGACATTAATGACATTCCTGGCGACTACGCCGGGCTGGTGCTACACTTCCAGATGCTACTTAAGGTATGACGATGCTTGCAATGCAGGGCCAGAATTTCGGCGAGAATCCGAGAATCCATTCTCGTAAAGATTCTCCTAAACTTGTCTTTCTTTAAAAAGAAAACTAACTGACAAAAATCCAAATAGATTCTCACAAAATATTGCGAAACTCTCGCCCTGCAATGAAACTTTTATGAACAAATTCCCCACAAAAAAAGCTCTTTCATTCCAAGTACCGACATGCGTGGTCTGTTGTTAGTGGCATGCCATGCTGTAAGGTCACATGTTTTTTTGCCACAGCTGAAACATGATTTCAGACACACACCCACATAAGGACATTCCTGCCTTGCAATGGAATCAAAGAATCATTTCTTTGCTGAGATGTGCTTATGATCAACGTGACAAAAGGTGTGCCAATCTGAAATATGACAATGATTTTAGATTCAAGCTCCTCGTAAAAGAGACTTTTTCATTCAAGTACCAGCGTATTTGAAGTTCTAAGGAAGATAAATTGGTTCAGGTCAACAGGTCTCTCACTTTGGGTACATTGGTTGCTGAGGAAAGCTGTTGAGACACTGTCTAAATTAGCAGTAAAAGGGTTAAGATAATTTAGTAATGACAGATGTATGCTTCACTCAGAGGAAAGCAAGCAATTTTTGGAACTTTTCCCAAGAAAGAAAGTGACACCGGGCACTTTTATCATTTTGAAGAGATCAGGAGCAGTTTAAAGGGATAGTACAGTGGAACCTCGTTAATATGGACCTCATTAATCCATATGTCTCATTAATCTGAACGCTTCTCCTGGAACAGAATTGTTCATTTCAAGTAATAATGATTCAGTAAACCAGATACGTCATTACTGTGAACAGTTCACTGGCCAGGGGTACAAAGGTGTTCGGATTAACGAGGTTCCACTGTATGTGTATGCACATATTGAAATTTAATGTTTAAAATAATTCCAACAATAACATGGAGCGTAGAATGATGTGGAGAATACTTGGAAACAGTACTGTAAATTCACTCCATTTTACTGTATTTTTATTTTTTGCTTATTTTGCTGATGGCATAAAACTGTGAAAATAAAAACACAGTGAAGTAGTAATTTAACATTGGTTTGATAGGAATTATATCCAACATGGTGAAATTAAAACTTCAGTCAATACATGC
Organism: Hermodice carunculata; assembly: GCA_964020975.1. Classification (NCBI taxonomy): domain Eukaryota; kingdom Metazoa; phylum Annelida; class Polychaeta; order Eunicida; family Amphinomidae; genus Hermodice; species Hermodice carunculata. The sequence continues at coordinate 70,538,455 of OZ026618.1, forward strand.
CTCAGAATCATAAACTACACATGAAAATAAGTACAGTCCAGTAATACTTTTAGTTGCTTTTTTGTGTTTAATTTTTAATTTTTTTTTTTTTTTTTTTTTTTTTGCTTTCAGGCAGCTACATCAGAGCGCCCCCTGGTGATCCTTTTAGATTCCCTGGACCAGTTATCCAATAACCATCGTGCTCACAACTTGGTGTGGTTACCACCAAAACTGCCACCCCATGTACACATGATTGTGTCAACACTTCCAGCTGAGTATGGGTTGCTGAACATGTTGCGAGACATCCTACCAGAAAAGGAAAATTTTCTCGAGATTCTTCCTCTTGGTGAAAAGACTAGTTTTGATATTCTCGAGAAGTGGATGGAGCAGGCAAATCGGCGGCTGACTCGTGCGCAGACAGAAGTAGTATGTGAAGCCCTGAAACAGTGCACGCTACCCTTATATACGAGGTTGATCTTCAGAGAAGTAACTCAGTGGAAGTCCTATTGGTCACCACAGAAAACAGTCCTGGCACACACTGTGAAGGGCATTATCAACAGGCTGTTTGATAGGGTAGAACAGCATTATGGGAAAATTCTGGTCTCGCATGCCTTGGCCTACCTTACAGCCTCTCGCAATGGACTCAGTGAAGCCGAAATCCAGGACTTGCTGTCATTAGATGACACTGTACTGAACAATGTGTTTGTTCATTGGCTTCCTCCAATCCGTCGGATTCCGCCATTACTCTGGCCAAGAATCTTCAATGAACTATCCAGCTATATTGTGGAAAGAGAAGCAAATGGTATGATAGTCGTGTACTGGTATCACAGACTGTTCTCAATAACAGCCAATGAACGGTACCTACACAATGGGGAGTTTAAGCGATTCGTACATTCCTCCATTGCTGACTACTTTCTTGGGGTTTGGGGTGGTGGACGGAAAAAGCCCTTTATGTGTACTGTAACACAAATGAAACAATTAGGACTAACACAACGTCAGAGTGAGGCTGATCGCAAAGTTCCATCACAACCCTTGATCTTTGGACAGCAGGAAACATGTCCTAGAAAGTTACGCTACAATCTGCGTAAGCTACACGAGTTGCCATATCATCTGATATTTTCAAACAGAGTTGATGATCTTAAAAAGAAATTGTTTTTCAACTATACCTGGCTTCATACAAAACTAGAAGCAATGTCTCTACAGGATGTGATATCTGATTTTCGTTGGGTCATCAATGCTGGTATTGAAGACCCAGAGATACGCTTTGTGGCAGACACATTGCGAGTAGGTGGTAGTTTCGTCAATCAGAATCCAGATACACTAGCATTTGATATCACTGCACGGCTACTGCCTTATTATGATGTTCACAAGAGTATACGCCATCTGATACAACAGTGTGACACAGAGGTGAAACATTCGGCATTAGTTCCTCTACTGCAGTGTTTCGAAGCACCACGGCAACATTTACTATATAGCCTGGAAGACCACCGCAAGCCTATAATTGATTTGCTTTTCAGCAACTCAACAGATGAATTGGTCTCTGTTGCCATGGATGGAACTATTGGGTACTGGGACTTGAGCAGCGGAGAACGCACAAAGATAATAGACGTCTCTGAAATCAGCCCTGGTCCACGATCAAAACTGTTGCAGTCCATGGATGGAAAGTACCTGATCTGTGATAGTGATACACCCGACGCCCCGGTGTACATCATTGACATGAAAACAGGACAAATATTGTGGAAGGTCGGAGCACGCAAGGCTGGGGCACAGCGACGTGCAATTGCCATGTACACGTTACTGTGTCGGCAAAATTTCATCATTGATATGATGACAGGAAAAGTGCTCAAACGTTTGGAGGATTTCATGAAAATCACAGTTTTTGTCACTGTAGCCCTCACATATGATGAGAGGCTAATTCTGATTGGTGAATACCACAATACACACGTGTTCCATATTGACAGTTGCACTCGCTTGATCTCATTGCCTGCGAACAACATCCCAAGTCGCATTGTGATCACTCAGGATAATCACAGAGCCTTGATAGGTTACTCTGTTGATTGTCTATTCAAGATCTTCGATATCGATCCCAACTCCATTGACACTTTTGGTTCTGTACTGTTTGAGTATAACTATCAGAAGGCATTCCCTAACGTGAAATTTATTGAGGGATACCAATACGGACGAGAACTTGCTGAAATAACAGTGTCACAAACAGACCCCAATCTACTGCTGTTGAATTTGAAGAGGTGCTATCTTATCATGCTGGACACAAATACTGGGGAGTCAATGCTCATGGATTATGGTCCCCTGGATTTAAGTTCAAGTACTTACCTTCACTTTTCTTCACTTACACATGACAACCATTTTGTCATAGCTGCAGAGAACCACTTCTTATACGTGTGGGATGCCCTGTCAGGAAACTTGCTCAGGATTCTAACCTTGCACACTATGGCAAAGTATCCACTCGCGGTTTCACCAACAAGAAATCTCGTGGCAACGGCATCCAATGTCGAAACTAAGATGAAACTATGGGATTTGGATAAACTTCAAGAAGAAGATTGTGCCCTTGTTCCAGTATATGAAAACCCCATAGATGTTATGGCGGCAGGACCAGAGAAACGCTTACTTTTCATTGAAAGTTACTACCCGTTAAATAGTTCTCGTGGATATAAGAACATTGGGTCTTTCGGAATAGACATTTGGAATTTGAATACCGGAAAACGGTCGCACTTTCTCCCTTTTGACAAATATGGCAGATTGATGCAGATGGAGACCTCAGCTGACTGCCATTACTTGGGTCTGTTGCTGGATAACCGTGCTAGGAGATACATCTGTGTTATCGACACAGAAGAGAACATCATCAGTGCCTTCATCAGTCACAATGGCTGTTATCGCTTTACTGTAAGTGGAGACTGGAGTTTACTTGCTACTGTCTCCAAGGAGGAAAAGACTATCACCAAGATTTGGGATATTGATACCGAACAGGAGTTGCTCGTTCTAGGGGACTGTCACTCCCCGCTTTTCTCGCTTGATGGCCAAAGCTTGTTGAGTATCATGGCCGATAATGTGATTGTTGGTGTGAAATTCCCATCAATGGAAAAACTGTTCAGTTTACGAGATCGTGTTGACCGAATGCAAGTCATGCCAACCAGACCAGATCATATTTTACTGACAAAGTTCCCTCGTGCAGTAAATCCTCAAACTGCTGTGATAACACTATGGGATTTTCAGAAAAATAAAGATCTCTGGCGACTGGAAGATGTCGCCCCAGGTGGAATACAGGATATATCTCGTCAGGGGAAATACGGCATCGATGGTTATCTCCGGGTGTATGATATGCAAGAAGGATGTCTCCTGCGACAGTTGATAGAGGGACCTGTTCTACTTTCGGAGGAGAGAAAATTCATTCACCTGACGTACGATGGCTTTTATGCCATATGGATTGACAATGACCTTACTATTAAAGTGTGTAGTATATTCAAAGATGGAAAGCTTGTTGCTAATACGAGCACACACGAGAAGCCAGTGAGCTTGAGATCCTTTGACTTTGGGTATTTGTTGGTTGTTGGATGTGAGGATGGCCGTATTTTAACCATGAAACTAGAGGATGAATCATCAACAAAAGCAACTCAGCCAGATCCGCTAAACTCCCAGGAACGACTAGATGGGATCCTCAGCAGAAACGCGTGTTGCCAAATAGACGTGGAACAATTTGACGAAGCCCTGCAGGTGAGACCAGAGAAGGTCATGGATGAAAATCTGCCTTACGCTAGCGAGAGAATCCAGTCCAGATTAAAGCGTAAAGCTCGTGTACCTCACTCTATTATCTCCTCAGACAGCTGTAGTAAGCTGGAGACATTCTTTGTTGGAGATGACTCGCTCTATAATCAAAGTATCTTTGAATCCAGTGCATCTGATATATCCACAGATTCCACTTCAATAGGTGCCAGCTCTGTAAGCAGTCGGGAAAGCCCAACCAGGCGATTGAGGAGTTTTTCTGAAGCATTGCTGCCAGTGTCCAGAAGGGGAAGCACCGTGACATCCTTTGAAAGTGCAGTATAGCCCCAGGACATCAGAAACAGTGCTGTTTAGTAATAACTTACCCTTTTCTATTAAGTTCTGTCTGCAGTAAAAATGTTGAAAGCTATTCGAAAGGTCTTGTGCCACCTCCAGATTTGCTTAGCTCTTAGACCCCAGTAAAATAAGAATATGGCAATGATTTGCTTGTCATAGTTGTTTGGGGCACCGATATCCGTGTATACTGCATACTTTGAAGTTCACATCCACACTTGCTTTACACTCGAAGGAAATGCACCCTAAAAAGGGTAATTGTTAATTAACAGCACTGTGTTCACATGTCCTTTTATAGCCTTTGGCGTCGTTAAGCAGCTCATAACGATAACTTTATTTTAAAAGTTGCAGATGATTATAACGTGTTACAAAAAGGATATACTGGGTCATGTAAGTGTATATGACCATATATATGTAAATATATATATAGAGCATTTTTTTTTTTTTTTTGTATTTGAAAACTGGCACATTGCCTGGACATTTGACAAATCTTAACACATTCTTACTTGTAAAGTCATAATTTGTTCTCATCTGCAGGCAAATATTTTATATCATATTTTTGGGGACGGGGATGGTACATTCAGGCAGATCGAGCCAATCATAGTAAGGTGTACAAGGTGCAGTGGCTTTGGAAAAAGGTACAAGGCAAAATGTGAGTCAGTTTCAGATTTGAGGAACAGCTTCTGAAAATTGCTGTCATAGAAAGTTTGATTTTGAGTAGCAATTTATCAAAATTGTAGCACGCTATATTAAAAGTTTCATTCAACCCTTTCGCGCTTTGAATTCCCTAAAAGCATTTGCTGATCAAATATCATTTGCATCAATGTTTTTGACCTAATTCAAGGGGAACGAGAAACAGTTTGAGAATTGAGATGAGACCTGTCAAGAGCGTGCTCTCTGGGTCAGCAGTTTTGCATGTGTTGGTCAGTTGCCAGTCAACCTTCACCAAGGAAAATTATTGACCTACAGTTAAGCCTGCATTAAACTTAACAGTCATCAAACACTTCAACCTTTTGCAACCTTTTTTCAACCTTTTGAATGAAAGGCAAACCTTTTTCAAACCAATTTCCAACACTTTCCAAACCATTTCAAAATCATTTCCTCTTATTGCATTAAAACCCTTTTAAACACTTTAAAACCTTTCTCTAATGGTTAATAACCATTTCACACACACTTTCTCAACCTTATTGATTAAACTGTTGAAATGGTTTGCAACCGTTTCAACCATTTGAAACCCTTTGTCAGCCTTTCTCCAACCTTTTACAAACCCATTGTCAACCTTTTGCAAACCTTTTGCAACCTTTGCAAACCCCAGTACAACACTTTGCAACACAAAAAATGCATTTGGCTGTTAAGTGTTAGACGGGCTTAACTGGACACTTGCCATCATCAGAGGTCTTCTGTACAATTATAAAGCTAGGTGTTATCTACAGCAATCAGAATATATTTCTGTTTATGAAGAGACATTATAAAAGACAATTTACTTTCGGGCACATTTGGACAGTTTAAGACTTAACTCCTAAAAGTGTCGAGATGTATATTGCTGTCATTTTCACACTTTTGAAATTAAATTTCATGTTTTCCAAAAAAGAGAAGCATTTCTGCTTAGAATTGTAATTTAGACCTGATGCATGCCCCAGGTCAACAATTTTTCTTGGCTTGGGTTGGCCACAATACACCCCCAAAAATGCCAAGGAAAGCTGTTGACTCAGTCTTATTCTGACCGGGAAAGGGCTAAGTGGGAAAGGGTTAAGCTCACGTCAGTCAGTTTGCACAGGGCACAAGCCGGTCCATGCTGATCAAGCAGGTCTACTTCTGCCACACTGACAAAAAATCTAGAAAAACCTCCAGGGTGTGCAGCCATAAAATTTATTTAAAAAAAAAAAAAAAAAAAAATCAAGAGCATTCTCAGTGAGTATAGAAATGTAATAAGATCAAACTAGTCAATATTGACAGCTGAACCAGATTCAGTATTTGCAGTTTTACACAGAAAATGATGTAAACTTCAGACGGTGACTATCAAACATGGTGTGGTGCTTGTCTGCCTTCTACATTTGAAGTGAGGGTATATTTTCTGCTTTGTGGTTATGATGACGGTATTTGCAGATGATGAGAATCTGTCAGTTGGGAGGATTATATTATATTTTGTGTCAAGGTGTGCAGCTTATGATGTGTATTTGCTGTCAAAGAGCGTAATACAAAATGTATGTGACATGTTGCCACATGAAATCACCCGACATTTTATATTATGAATTTATGATAAAGGTGTATTAAATAGAGCATTTTCATATAACAAAAGGACATATTTTTATAGATGAGAGAAAGTACATGCTGCAAAGACTGGTGCTACAGTGTAATAGTTTCCCTGTATGGCAAACTTTTTTCTAATAACATTAGTTTGCCTAACATTGTAAAAATTTTCCCGCTATGAACCTGATGAACAGGTCAAAAACAAAACTGACTTCGAAATGTGCCGAGAGCCCGACGTTGGTACATTTTCGGAGCACCGAGCTGCTGAAAGATTGGCTGAAAGACTACAGGCTTTTAATATACTAATTTTTTTTCTTTTGTTAGCGAAAGGTCTGTCAACATGGGCACCACAGTTCAAAGTTATTATTTAAAAATGATGGTTGTCATTTGGCTGGGTGCCTTTTCCAAAACAATATAATTCTGACAGATCGACATGTATAATTTTGGTTATATCAACACAGCCATTGTTTCTTGAAATCAGTGTAACATCGTTGGATTATGTTTTCTTTAAAGGACATGCGAGGTTGCGCCTGTAAAAATGTACAATAGATATATCATGTGCCATTAACTCTTTCAGTGCCAAGTTTTGGACTGAGTCAACAGCTTTCCTTGTTGTGCTTTGGGTGCAGTGTGCCCCAAGTATACAAAGGAAAGCTGTTGACCTGGAATATATTCTGCTTAATTATAGGTGTGCTGGTACTTGAATGAAAGATGTTTTTACGATAAACACGAATCTTGCACCCTTATCATAATTCAGAACAGTTTCTTTAATGTACTTTGATTATAGTCACAGTTGGCACTTAAAAAGCTCGGGGTGGATGGAAGATGGTTTGCTGCACAGAGAAGTGTAATTGAGGTCTAATGGATGTACAGAACTGCTCAGGCTCAGCTGTCAGCAGCAGGGCCAGAATTTCGGCGAGAATCGGAGAATCCATTCTCAGAAAGATTCTCCTAAACATGTCTTTCTTTAAAAAGAAAACTAATTGACAAAAATCCAAATAAATTCTCTCAAAATTTTGTGAAATTCTGGCCCTGAGCAGTTAACTCAGCATGTTTCCGTGGACTTGCTTGTTTACAAGCTTCCTCTTGCTTTCTTCAAATTTGGCACATCATCACCATCAGACTGGGCAAAGGGCCAATTAGGCTTTTTGGTTGGCTTGTTCAGGGGCAGAAATTTAGAGGATTGGAATCTTCTGGTGTATTTGCATCATGTCCTTAATCCATACACTCACTGTATGTGCATAATAATATCCATTGAAAAGGTTTATTCTTTGGGTATCTTTTTTTTATAAGAAAACTTATTTATTCAGTATTTGATCCAACATACCTTTCTGCAGATCATTTTTTAAATCATGTATGATAATATTATAGTCCGTGTGAAAGGACAATTAGGATTAATTTTAAGTAAGAAATTTTTTTGTTTTTGTTTTGTTTGTTTTCTTTCAAGGAGTGCTGACTAAACAAAATACGCACACAAATACATAATGTACTAATACTGTATCATGACCAGGGAGTCTTGGTGGTCCAATTTTGTGACCTTGAAAAGCACAACAATAAAGCAAACCTGGTCATTATCATTACAATCTTTTTTGGGTCACAATTACTGTACGCAGGAGTCCTGCTGTTTTTTGGAAGACAAGTATTGAGCGGTGACGGCAGTGTGAAGTAATGAGTGTACATTGCTTATCACTTCATTTCAGTGAACTGCAACTGTGGAACAATAATACACAACAGATCAGAAACTTAAGACCTTCTGCAATGAGTATTTTGCCTTTTTCGTAAGGTAGAGTGTTTTATTACCATCTGAGATACAGCGTGGAACCCAAACCACTGACAAGTATTGGTATGGAATTTTTTAAGCTTCGACAGCAACAAGTAGAATTTGTGAACAGTGGACAGGGACAAATAATTAGCATTTTATTGTGTTGATTTTTTTGCTGGTTTTTTTTTTTTTTTTTTGGTTTTGTTTTTGTTTTTAAAATTGCCAACAAGAGTGATGTTGGTTTAAATTTATTTTACTTCTCATGTTCCATTGTGTGATCAATTGCATTTAACATGATGCAAGAAGGACCTACAAACATCATCTCAGTGTAGCTTGGGTTACAGCTATTAGTATGATAGCATATGGTCACAACAGATGGAGCCACCAGTAAATTTCCCCCTAGTAAGCAACAAGTACACAGGTGGAGCCACATGGGGGATCAGAAAGCCCAGCTCCTCTTATTGGTCAGTCATTGCTAACAGGAAGTGGTGTGCCACGCAATAAGTTTCCATATATAAGGTGGCTCCATCTATTGGTGACATACACCATTGTAGGTGGTTGCAAAATACGGCAGCTGTATTTCACAAAGAGAAGTGACATGTTGGATATATATATGAAATAATATACATAAAGTGAAACCTTCCCCCACATTACTAGTGTATGGGGGGGGGGGGGGCTACCTTTTTATATAGGGCATCACTTCAGGTCATATTTTAACTACACGTAGAGATTAAAAATATTCATTCTCAATGCTAAATGATGGTGACAGGAATATTTACTCTTTTTAGCTCACCTGACTGATTTGTTATCTGGCCTTGTATTTGCTTTTTTTTTTTTATTTGAACCCTTTCTTCTTTAAACCAACGGAAATGCTCTGTTGGTCAAACATGGTCAGAATGGTATATGAGACCTATCATGATAATAAACAGCCCAACGTGGTCCTAACTTGGTGCCAAATGCTTCACCATACAAGATTTTCTTAGTCTCCTATAATCACATGCAGCTCACCCTCGTGGGTGCTTAAGGCAAGGTCAAACCAAACCTTTGCCTTGTTGTCCTTTTTTTGGGGGGTCAGACAGTAATTGTGGCTAGAAATAAAATAAGCAGATATATCCCATGGAGGACAAACAGATTGATTGTGGTGCTGATTAAAAAAACAATAACAATAATAAATAAAATCAATTCATTAGTTATCCAAGAAATCTTGGTGTAAACTGAATACAGGAGTTGACCCACATTTTAGTCCTGAAGAAGAGATTGTTTTTATCCATAGCTCATAGTGTACCTGCTGGCAATACAGTAATAAAACTACAGGAATGTGAGTGCCTGGCTGTAAAGTCTGCATGGCACAAGCGTACCGGTGGAGCGGAAGGATGCACGAGGTACAGCCCGCCGCAGGCAGTTCATCGAGTGTATCTTTCCACTGGTACATGAGTGTCATGCAGAATTTGGGGCCAGATAATTGCACGAGTGTTGTTTTATTTTTATCGCTTGTATGTGCAGTCCAGAGTATTTGCCACCATTTCAAATTAAGGATTGATAGTATTGTGTCGAAATGGCAACAAATGACAAACACAAAATCGAGGATAAACCCGCATCCTTGGTGTGTGCACATGAAAAAGTGGGTGGGGTTTGGCCAGTGTGAAAGTAGTATGTGCACGCGACCGTTCTCCACAGGCATGTAGATCAGCAATAAATTTTACAGAACTGCCAGTCCATGGTTATTGTGGACTACACATACATGGGATAAACGGCTTTCTCTGTTTTTGTTGTTGTTTTTTTGCACCATCTAGCAAGTCTTTGGCTGGAGCAGGACTCGCCCAGCGGTACATAGAACTTGGATGTTCTGACTGCTGTGTGCTTATGTTAATTAGGCAGATAAGGCTGGCTACTCCCAGTAGGGTGCCCACTCGGGGCCTTGTTTTTGTTTTCAAGCTGAAAGTAGTTCAAATTTCTTCTCAAGGTTAGGGTGGTGTTTAGTGTATTTATCGGATCGTTTAACATTAAACTGGATAAGTAAATTCCTCGGTAGTAATCATCACACATCAAGACAAGCTCCTTACTGGATCTTACTTTCTAGCTGGCTGTCTATCCATGCCTTTATAAGTAAAATGTTAACCCCCCCCCCAAAAAATGCACTTAATATAGACCTATATGTTTCACAGGGATCATGAAACATGCCAATACCAGATACCATTCTACTACAGTGAAAACTCATTATAATGACACCGTTTGTTCCCTTAGAAATGTGTCAGACAACTGAATATGTCACATAAATGAATCAAATACATAGAAAATGAACTTTTGCCACTCAATACTTGTGTCATTATAATGAATATGTCGGATATCTGAGTCTCGTTATAATGAGGTTTCACTGTACTAGTCACTTTCCATGGCACTTGCAGATATTTAGGTGTACTTCCCACCTGACTGTGAGGTGAAGAAAACCACCATAGATGTCTGCCGTACACTTGCACCCACTGCAGGGCTTTCTTTGTGACACAAACATGTCTGGTGTTATCTGTGCCCAAGTGCCCAACTCATGCCCAAAAAAAGTTGTTGACCTGGGGCATGTGATCTTGATAGGTCTCATCTACAATTCTCGGTCAGATCGTTTTTCTTTACTTTTGAAATTAGTTGAAAGCACTGAAGCAAACAGCATTTGACCACCAGCAGGTTTTGGCTGGTTTAAAGGGGAAAGGGTTAATTTTGTTTTAAAAGTCACACTGGTGTTAGGCAAACACTGGTGGCATCTTTAACCATATATTGATGCGATGAACAGAGCATATGGGCCCAGAACTTGGTTTTCTATGTAGCCACTACGCCAAACAAATCACTGATATCTAAGCAACAATTGCTGTATGCTTTGAGGATGTGGGGGGGGGGCATGGAAATTTTAATATCGTACATATACTCTTCAAGAAATTCATACCAGCACATTGTGCAGAAATACTTCATCATGGTGTTGTCAAATATCAAATATCTACATACTGTTCTCTCTGTACTACAATGTGAAATCTTGTTGATCCTCTGTTATATTGGAAGGTTCACACATGTAGAATTCTTTTTTGTGTACATGTGTATTGAAATGTACAGAAACTGAACAAAATCTTCATCTGAATATTTTTATTCTTCAGCTGTTGCTTTTTTGTACCTCTGTATATTGTAGTCAGCGAGGTCACCTGTGTGTGTGTGTTTGTGATTCTGAGTGATTGGAGCATGTGTAAATTGCAATCAGGTGATGGGAACCTTTTTTCTCATACTGTTGAGAAGAAAAAAAAATCATTGGAATTGTAAAGTGTAAGATAAATGAGTATATAATGTCCATGTAAGTATGGTTGTAACATATTTCATGGAGGGGTTCTCTTTCAGCCATCAGGGTAACTATCCCATTCTGCCTTGAATTAAGACTGAGTCAACAGCTTTCTTTGGCATGGGTTGTGCACTGAGTGCCAAACCCATGCCAAGGAAAGCTGTTGCCCTGGGATGTGATCTTGATAGGTCTCATCTACAATTCCCAGTAATATTGTTTTTCATTACTGTTGAAATTAGTTGAAAACACTGAAGCAGATGACATTTGACCACTAGCCGGTTTTAGGGGGTTTGAAGGGGGAAAAGTTAATAATTGCTCTTTATAATTTGTCTGTATGTAAGTTTGCAGATTTCTCATTAAGAAGGAGTTATCTGAGCAGCAAAATGTGTATATACGTACTTGGTTACGAGCAAATCCTATCAGCCAAAGGGCCAGTGAGGAAATGTTGGCAAAGTTGCGACAGACTTGCATGAACGCCTTGTTACGTTCGGTGAAGACTTGAGATACATACTTAAATAACAAGGCTCTGAAAGTGATAAATTCACATCTCAGGGAGCTGATATGCTGAGGCAAAAGTTTGGTGAGATTCCTTGGGACTGGCCCTGAGATTGACCTTCATGGGCATTTTCGGTAAACGCACAACGCAGAAACATGATGTGTAGCCATACATTGACTCCCCCCATGTTCCCCGAGCTAAAATCATTGGACCTTGTATCCAAAAGAGAATGAAATAATCATGGTCTAGAATCTTTATTATTGTTAAATAGATTGTTAAACTTTCATAGCTAGTTTTCAAGAAAACACTGATTAGCCAGTAATAGCTTTGGCTGGCTGGCAGCTCACTGCCTAATAGCGCAAGCCTTGTGCCATTTCAAATGAATAATGGAAGCATTTATGTGACATGCATTTTTTGTTTAGGTGATGTCCAAATGGTTTGGTGCTGTAAAATTCAGTATATATGTCTTGAATAATCATTGCCAAAAATGCTGCTAAAGGTGGCACATTTCTGTAAACTTGTCAAAGTTAAATGGGAGAACAGTGCAGCGTCTGCCTTACTCATAATGATTGTGAGGAATTCTATACATCATACCTTTTTTAATGAATAGGGACCTATCACAGATGTACCAGCATGCAGATTTTTTTCAATAATTACCATGAAGTGGCTGCATGATGGTGTTAATCTAATTATTTTAGTAATAATTTCTAAAGTGTTTATTTATTTATTTATTTATTTATTTATTTATTTATTTATTTATTTATTTATTTATTTATTTATTTATTTATTTATTTATTTATTTATTTATTTATTTATTTATTTATTTATTTATTTATTTATTTATTTATTTATTTATTTATTTATTTATTTATTTATTTATTTATTTATTTATTTATTTATTTATTTATTTATTTATTTATTTATTTATTTATTTATTTATTTATTTATTTATTTATTTATTTATTTATTTATTTATTTATTTATTTATTTATTTATTTATTTATTTATTTATTTATTTATTTATTTATTTATTTATTTATTTATTTATTTATTTATTTATTTATTTATTTATTTATTTATTTATTTATTTATTTATTTATTTATTTATTTATTTATTTATTTATTTATTTATTTATTTATTTATTTATTTATTTATTTATTTATTTATTTATTTATTTATTTATGTAGGGTCAGTTAACAGCTTTTCTCTATGCTTTGTGTGTTAGTCTGCTGGATTCAGCTTATAATTTTGCCCAGTAAAAGGTCAGAAAAGAGGAAAAAAAAAAAAAAATAATGAAATGATGGCTGGTATGAATTATGGAAAATAAATGGGCTTCCAGTATGCAAGTACAGTGAATAAAAATGCCCAGCACACCAGCTCGAAATACCCCTTTACCTGCCTCCCTGTTGCCAATGAACTAGCAGGGTTGAACTTGACGCAGCCTTGTGTGCAGAATTCAAGTGCAAATTTTTACCTTGTGAATCCATGCACAGGAGGCCCTTAAATGTGGAGTATAGTTAGTAGTGTAAATATAATGTTGCTCATACTGCCCCGATTGTTAAGTGTATTACCAGCTCAATTGTATATTATATTGATACGACACGTTCAGGAATGTAGAAAGCGAACAGCTGCAGGCCAGCAGATAAGACACAAATGATAGGGTCAAATTCAACTTGTAGCTGAAGCTTTTAATTCCTGCATGTAAATGTAATGTTGACTGGTCAAGAGTAAAATGGGTGTCTAACGTGGACAGCGGCAATTGAGGACGTGACCTAAGAGGTCACCTGTGGACAAAGACAGATCTTTTATTACTGTGATTACACTTGATGTACATTTGTGTGAACAAGTTTGCGGTGACCTTCTGTGACTGTGATTTCTCTCCATTGTGATCGTGGCCAAAATACTGTATGTGTATAATGTATGTAGGTTTGTATGTCTATATATATATATATATATATATATATATATATATATATATATATATATATATATATATATATATATATAAATATATATATAATATTTATATATATATATATTCTTACATTCTTACAGTCTATACTTACATACATACTTATATACATACATACGTTACATACATATGTGTATGTATGTTAAATCAATACAGGAAACAATATTATCATTGAAACTAATACTGTTTTGTATATTTGATTATATATTAAAATATATATTTCAGTGTTTTTGACATAGAAGTCGAGACCTCTTGTGCCATAATACCCTATTGGAATGTTTTAATTGTGTGGTGTTCATGAATTTTATAAATGTACATCATGCACAATAAGTATCGGACTGATCTGAATAGATCTTTAATCTTTACCCGGTAGATTTTCATACATTGATATTGGTGCATGTATGCTATGTGATATTTTATGGCTATTTTTCGCATCAAAATTGGTTTTTATCAAATCATGTACCAGCAGCTATTTTAAGTTTAATATTCACATACCATTGTATATTATACTGTTCTTATCGTCAGAGTGAAGTTATTGTTGAATTGTTGTGGACTACTTTTTGCATTGGATGGAATAAATAAACTTTCATCTCAAATGACTTGCAAGTTGTTTGTTTTAGCATTTAGTCCAGTCAATATGGCAAGCTACCCACCACAAATGGCAAAAGAAGATATGTCTTCAGTTTTGTGTTTAGAAAGGCCTCAAGGATCATGTACTTAAAGTTTGCAAAAATCTAGGCTGGGAAATTTAAATTATTTGCATTAATTAAAAATGAAGGCCAACTTCCATTATAATGCCATTACATGACTTGTGCCTAATTGATTTGGGTGCATGGAAAATTTAAAAAAAAATAAATAAAATGCTGTTAACCCATATACATATACAGTAAAACCTGTTTAAGGGGCACCTGTGTTTAGTGGGCACTTTTGCCGGCTCCCATTTTTCCACCATTAGGTCCCATGTTAATGGACCCTCCGCTAAGTGGCCACCCGTCTCGTGGGCAGTGGGCACCCTAAAAGGGCATTTTGTATATTACCTTTATTTGCAATTTTTTTGTTTTTGTTTACCCTTCAAATATTTCCCAATAATCTGCCAAACTGCAGTTTTTCTTACCAACAGGAGGATGCAAATGCAGGGAGCACATGCTACAGTGTTTTTCTTACCATTATGTTGCTCTACTAATCCATTTGAAACCTATTTACCTGGCTTAGGGGGCTCTGGATGAGTGATAACATTGGCATGTTCTTTACACATCTTGTTTGTAATGCACTGCAATGTGCAACTAACAACAGTGAAACAACCACTGTTTTTCTTGATCTGTTCATAGGTCACACAATTGATCAACCTCGCATCATCCCTGATTTGTTCATTGGCTACTTGGGGGAATCAGGAATCAGGAATCTTTTTATTCAAATCAGAATACATACATTGCAACAAGATACAGAAATAGTCAAATTATACATAAACATATTTGAGATATATCACAATATACATATACTGATTTGGGAGACTTGTGTTAAGGTCATATAATGACCGCTATCACACAAGCCACCCACATTTTAATTTCTCTTAATTTATCTTTATGCAGATAATTTTCATTGAAAGTCTATATCAGCTGATGGAATATTTATTATCATTTAAATTTTTGAAAGAACATGCTATTTGGGTCTTTAGTTTGTGTGTTTAAATCACTCCGCTTTAAAAAAATCACCTTACAGAATTACAAATGTAACAATTTGGTAAATGACATTCATTTTCATATTTTTCAAGATAATAATTTTTTATATAGTTTGAAAACCCTTGGATACTGAGTGTACTAACCTTATCTTTAATTTTAAATCATAATCATAAATGCTGAAGGGAATGGATGTATAGCACTTGTGCTAATTAATCCCCATGACTAAGCAAAAAGTATTAATGTTTCCAGTGCATATTTTTTCAATCGGTTAAGTTGTCATTTCGCCAGGAAATTATTGGTTAATAAAAGGAAGTATGTCAAGGATAATGTTTTTAATCTGTTCCAAATGGATGCCCTGTACAGCCCCCTACAGAGTATTTAATTATGTAACGTTACCTCTCTACCACCATTGCAAAGACCTCTGTGTCTGGGCATGATGCCCAAGAAATCTAGATGAGAAGCTTGCAACTCGTGCTTGATTCTGAAAACCTGATGGTCCTGTGGCACCATCTCTGGGTCCATGTGGAACTGATGTTGACGTGATGTGCACATGCGCCGCATATCGCCCTTCCTCTCTTGGGCACCTTTACGGGTTTGCTCTTTTCGAGTGAAGCTCCGTGAACGATCGTTCACACTTGCTGTTTTTTATGCTCTTGCACACTCTTTTCTGCGAAAAATCTTTTCTCAGTGGTCGGGGCAACTACGGATACCTAGATAGCCGATTTCGGTGATCGGATACCACTGAAATAGTAAGTGCAAAGTTAGTCGTTTGACTTGTACTTAGACTTTAAAGATGGCATCCCAGCAAACAGAATGCAGAGGCAGTCCATTGGTGTTGGGCCAGATACCACTACGTCTGCATCCTCATACTTACTGGATCGCGGACAAAAGTTGGATTCTAGGAACCACTATATGGCAGCCTGGGACCACCATTTACCCTGCTATTGTTGTCTCCTGTAGTTGAGCCAAGTTGGCTCTCGTGAGCCAGCTTGAAAATACTGCCAGGAATGGGGGGGGGGGGGGGCAAGTGGCTGCTCTGTGAGCAAGCTAGGAGAAAGTCAGAACGTGCTAGGCTTAGGCGGCAGGTCGCAAGAGCCGCCAAATGGCAGACCGAGATGTCGGACTCCATTGAGTCTTCACCAGCAAAGACTCCTCATGGGAAGAAACGTAGAATTGTCTTTCTTCATCCCATGTGTCAAGGGAGAAAGAGCGTAGACCTGTTTTGGCTCATCCACATTCTGAGACGTTGCATGCTCTGTTTACCCCCTTTCAGCAGACTGTTTCATCTTTGGAGTCCACTCCGAAGAAGTCTGCCAAGTGACGGCTGCAACCATCGAGATCTCGGTCCTCTTAGTCCGAGTGCTTCGGAAAGCAAGCAACCTTGCAAATCGATGCGACCAGAGTGGAAGCCTGCAGGCAGCCGACCCAGGATTCCAGAACCCCTGCCAGTCGAGATGCTCGGGTTAAAGTGCTCGGATTATAAGCTTGGAGTGCCAGCTGGTGCACCGGTGCCTACGCTGCCTTCCCAAGATCCCAGATCCGAGAGCTCGGTTAGAAAATGCAGGACCTAGGAGGAAGACCCCTGGAAAGGGGGAGCCTTCTACTGCCCTCGGAGCTCCATGAGAATCGGCGGTTGAATGAGACACTGAGGCGGAGGATGAACTACTGATAAAGGACTGGTCCGACACCAAGTCGAGGGTTCATCGCTCATCCTCTGACGGGCATAGAGCTTGCGACCACGGGTGCGGAGTGGGCTTTGGCCTCTACCTGCATGGACACAGCACCTGCACCTGCCAAGGGCTTTGACCACGTCAAGGCTCTTTTTCAGAGCCTGTTTGTTGACCAAGCTGTGGTCGCACCAGTGGAGGAGAGGTCGGGCGCTGTTGCGCTATCGTGCCGAGGCTTGTCTCTGGAGGACACACGACAACAGACACCCATTCCTTTTTCACCCTTTGTAGCTCAGTTTTACAACCAGCTCACAGCTAAGACTTGTGGCATACAGGTTCCCATCGAGCCGTCGATGTCTGGCTACATGAGGCATGGGCGTCTCCTCCCGAAACCGGATGATGTCCAGGGGAAGTGGTATTCTGTGCCTGAGCAGATCTTCCCATCGGGTTCACTGCCAGTGGACCTAGACTGGGAAGAGTTTGATGCTAGACAACGGAGAACCATTATGGCATCCGCAGAGGCCTTCAAACGTTTAGAGGAAGATGCCCAAAGCTCTGTCCTTGCACCATTGTACACGGACGTGTGGTTGCCGCTTTGGGGTCTCTCCTGGAGGACCTCGAGGGCTCTGTCCATATCATGGAGGCCGTGCGAGACTGGTTAGACCAGGTGACTCTCCTTGTGACTTAGTAGTCGCGGGATGCAATGACCTGGGAAGGGCGGACAGTGATCTGGGAAGGGCAAGTCTTCCCGTAGAGGGAAGAAGTCTAGAAAGCCTCGGCATTCCTGACTCTCAGGTCCCGAAAGACATCTCAGGATCGCCAACCGCCACATTGTTAGACTCTGTACAGCACCCGGTTGGCAGCTGCCTCACCACATATCGTGCACAATGGGAGTTCATCACGGACAATTTGTTTCTTCTAAACATCCTGAGACATGGCTACAGGCTGCCTTACGGTGACGACAGTCTCCGTTAAGCAGAGAATCATGGTGGTTTGCTCCACTGACCTCGGAACCCAAAGCATCGGAGTTCCTGGAGGCAGTTCGGACGCTCCGGAACAAGTGTGCCATAGAACCGGTAGAGGACCAAGGTTCTCCCGGCTTTTACAACCTGCTCTTCCTGTGGGTCCCCAAGCGGAACAGTGGCTCACCCTACTTGGCTCTCTGTCCTCAATGGACTCCCAGGTCCCATTAGGGTGGCTCCACCATTGCCCCCTGCAGCTCGCACTGCAGGGCAGATGGACAAGAGACCATGGCTATTTGACAAAGGTGCTGGTCCTCATCGAGGACCTGTCCACCTTCAGTGGTGGACGGTCAGGGACAATGTCATGAGATGACAGACGATGGGGCCTTTGCAAGCCCAGCTCACCATTTACACAGACTTGTCTTGGTCCATGTGGGAAGCCCACATGGAGAGTCAAATGGCGTCAGGCCCTTGGCTGATGTCCTTGCCAGCTCACTACATAAACTGGTCGTAACTGGAGGTGATACACTTAGCACTCCTTCACATCCGGGACCTGGTGGAGCACAAACTTGTCCTCATAATGTGCGACAACAGGACCACAATAGCCTACCTGAACATGCAGGGCAGGACACGGTCAAGAAGCTGACGGTGTTGGCCAGACGCATCATCAGATGGTGTTATGACCATTATGTCTGCAAGCACCCAAGGCACGTCCCGGGACATACGAAGTCCTGGCCAATTATCTCTCGAGGAGAGGTCAGGTGGTAGGGACAGAGTGGTCGCTCCACCCCAGGGTCATTCAGGCCATGTGGGCACATTGGGTACTCCACACGTGGATCTGTTTGTGAGTTCTCTGCCTTGGCAGATCCTTCTGAGGGTGTTGCACAAGGTTTGGTCCCAGGATTGCAACTGATCCTGGTCACCCTCTGGCCGCCCCGAAGTGAATGCTCATTTGACCTCTTTTAATTGAGTGTCGAGCCTCCACTACGTTTACCGGCATGGCCAAAGCTTCTCATGCTACTGCGGATGAGCATGTTCCATCGAAACCCCCAAGTGCCAGAGGAGGGCTTCGATCTTCTTCTCTAGTTGTTTACTCGGCTCCATGGAAAGTGTTTTCTGACTGGTGCGCCAGTAGACGAATTCACCCTTGGGCTCCGCTTGTTGAGGACATTGCCGACTCCCTGATGTATCAGTGGGAAGTCTTGGGCAAGAGCTCGAGACCAGTGGAGGGGTTTCGATCAGCTATCCAGCAATCCTTATCTGTCCATGCTCATCACGTCCTTCTACACTGACAGGCCAGCAACCTGACAGGCCGTACCTCCGTGGGATCTATGGCTGGTTTTAGTCATGTTGAAGTGGCCCTTTGAGTGCCTTGAGGACCCCAGGCAGGTTTCCCTCAAGTACTGGACGTGGGAAACTTGTTTTATATTAACACTCACTTCAGGGACTAGGAGAAGCAAGATTCACGCTCTAGCATATGACCGTCTCCTATGGTCACCTGACCATTCCCAGGTGACTCTAAGGCCTCACTTGGGCTTCCTTGCAAAGAACCAAGTGGCTCGAGATCTTGCCATGGTATTTGAGGGTTTTACCCTACATGCGAAGGATGCCACTCTTCCTCGAGGAGAGAGCCTTATGCCCAGTAGAGCTTTTCGCTGGTACCTTTCCTGCACAGACGGACTCAGAGGATGGAGGTCTGCCCTCCTATCACTGAGTAACCCATGTAAGGAGCAAGTTTGCAGAAATACGATTGCATGGTGGATGAAGCAAACGATCCTTAATGCCTATGAGACCTCGCTTGATAGGCCAGAGGCCTTACAGCTTGTTTCTGTTAGAGCTTATGATGTTGGAGCCTTTAATGCCTCCTGGTATGCCCTGGGGAATGTTGCAGTTGTCGACATTCTGCGGGCCAGCCGATGACGATCGTCTACGACTTTCACCGAGCACTACTTGTGTGACATGATAGTGCTCTTGGAGGGTAGGTATGCCTTTGCGGGAGTAACAGGCTCCTTTACATAGGTTCCCATACTAGTCCATTAGCCCCTTTCCAGATCCCATAAGAGCTGCCACCATGTTCCAATTTATGGCGCTCGTGTGGTTGATTAGAGGTAGGCCTATAGGTCGGCACATTTCTCAGTGGCGTTGTAGGGCTCCGTGCCTAGTAGACCTAAACTTGGACAGTATCTGGCAGTTATCTCAACTTCCAGCCTGTTGCCAGATTTGACTCGGGTAAATACCTCCCCCCCCACGCCCCCCAGTTTCGGGACTAGGACCTGCTAGATCTCCACATCTGGAGGAGCTGAAACCGGTAATGTCTACCCATGAGGTGGACAGTTGTCATGTTTGGGGGCCGAGCACCAGGGGGTCCAGTGCCATCCCATGCAGGTAGTTAGGGGATCATGTACAAATAAAACTGTTCCAAAATTCTGAGAAACCATTGGACAGGGGGGAGAGGGTCCAAGCTTTAAATTGGAGTTTCACGCTATTGAGCACTATCTCCAGCATGTAGAGTGGAAAAAGTCACAGCAAGTGAGTGTGAAAATAACGTGGATAGTGACAAAATTTAGCCTGTGGTATGTACATCGGTTTTTAAGATTTTAAAAAGCTACAATAATTCCGTTGTGGAGTGCTCTCAGTGCTGAACTATTTCCCTGTTTGTGTCATTTTACCATTACGATGTTTTGCAGTCCTCGTGAAACCTGGTACCTTGAGGGAACAGGTGTCATTTGGGCATAAATGGTTGACAAAATGCAGCATTTTTCAGTCCTTACCACGATAATCCCTTATGAATATATCAACTTTAGTTGCTGAGATGTAGAATGTAACTTTTGTGACATATTTTGAATATGTTGCTCACTGAAAATCGACAAAACGATGCCAAAAATGTGGCAAAACTGCACTCATTTTACTGTGCCATAGCCTATTGTCTCAGATGAACACATGCCATGTGTACTACCATCTTGAAGCCCTCAATTTCCTCTAATCAGTTAGATGATTTCCTAATGGCTACAAGTTACTTCAGTGTGGTTAATTTATTCTAGAAAGGTCATATATTTCAAAGCTGTCAGATGCTGTTCAAGACACCTCTTTCTATTGGCTTACGATGATGTAATGCAGCTCATTATATGACTTTTTAAATAATTAGCTCTACTGTATGATCACTTGGGCCAATAGAAAAAGCGGTTTTTAACTTCCGGTTTATATTATAATATTATAATTACTACTTCTGCCCAGCTCCTCAATGGGAAGCATGAGGACTGTCTATGCAGAAGGACAGCAAAACTGGTCATTTCTGTGCAACTACAACGTGAAATTGTGACATTTTTTAAAAAATCAGATTAAGATGCAGAAATGTTCTATGAAAGGATTTGAAATGGTGATGAAAGTATGGAATAAAACTACCCTGCAGGTTAGGTGCTGGGGACAGTAAAACCATGTTTATCGTCAGTTGACGTGCTCTGACACAGTGGAAGATTCCTTTCCCAAACATTCTAGTTTTGACACAAGGAATTTGACTGCTAATTGCAAATACCTCGTTAAATATGCATGATAATGAAATTTGAAGCACAAGAACTCCATTATATTTAGCAACACTGCTGTGTAAAAGTAATAAAATTCAAGATTGGGTCATATTGTTATACTGTGGCTGGTGTTGTGCATTGCAACAGTATTTTTTTCGAATGAAGTTTCAGGCCAAAAAAGCCTGGTTCATGTTCATATAAATCATGTTAATGATATCTCTGCTAAGAACCCTGCAAGCAAGTTGTATTTTGTGACCAAAGCAACACAGACAATGTGTGCGATAGGGCTTTCCTGCTGTGGCAGATGTAATGTAAAGAAATATGAATAAAACCACACCATTTACTTGTAAAACCACTTCATTACAGCAAACTGGAATGTGGTCCTGTATGCTTTGCATTTAGTGTAACTTGCACTTCTTAGATCAACTTTTCACAACTTGGGAATAAGGAAAACAAAAAATGTAAAAAAGAAAAAAACTGAAAGATGATTCATTGAAGACCTCCAAAATGGAAACTAATATACCGTACGGCAAATATTATAAGTTACCCACTAGTTGACTGGGTAATACCAGTTTCCTGTGTGGGAGATGATTGTTGTATTACCTATTCGACTAGTGGGTAACGAATTTTATCCCATTTTTGTAAAATTTCACAACAAATTAAATTATTACACAACATTTTTATTGTAATTTAACCCGTTGGCCTGTGTTTTCTTTTCCTTCCACCAATTTGCTTGTAGCTGTTGTCTGCTACATATGCTACCTACTTTGTAATACCATAGTCTGTCGCTAGGTGGTGAGATGCCGTATTTCTATATGCCTGGTATCACTACAGTAATACCATGATTGCGTTAGATGCGACAAGCACCTCACAGCTATTAACCAATCAGATGCCAAGAAATATCTTAAAATGGGATAAAAACTTAATCTTAACATTTTCATAGGTTAATCTTGTCTGTCCTTAACTATCTTGTTTTATAAGTCATCACTATCCTTGGGCATTACTGTTGTCATGTTAGACCATCCTTCTCTGCATTGCGCAGCCAGAGGAACAGTCTAAACCAACATTTTGACATGAACATCGCCTACTTTCATATCCAGTCTTGCAGGTACAGTGAAGGACCTTGAGAAGATTCTCAGGGGCAACATCCTTGTCACACTGGACAGGCAACAGGTGACCATGGACAGCTTTCCATGCAAAAACCTCTGGATTGAGATGTGCGACACCTTTCCACAGCTTGGCAGTAAACACGAAGGCTGTGGTATTTGGCAGCTGCTGATTTTGACGGCAGACTCTTACGCTGCACAAATCTTGTACTTGTGCGAACCTTCTAATGAAAGCTAACAAGTCGAAGATAGTCCACAGTGTTATCTCTTGTGCCCTTGTATAAGTGAACAAATGCATGGCTTCTCCAGCCTTTACCATGTTATCCTTTGTAACACCTTCATTCAGAAACACCTGGGCGTGTGACCTGAATTACATGCATTTCAGAATCTAACTTCCTTTCTATTGCATGCATTGGCAAGTGTTTGTACTTTTTAAGAGGCAATTTTTAAAGCTCTACATGCAGCAGCCATTCTTGCTTTAAACCTTGGAGTGTAAGATACATGTAATGCCGGCCTAAGATATATGTATATATCATATCACCTGTTACTATTTTAAATTTGCCTGGTATTTCATAATAAATGAGATGCATATTACTCTTTCATTGCCAAATTTTGGATTGAGTTAACAGCTGTTCTTAGTGTACAATGTGCACTGAGAAAGGCTTTTGACCTGGGGTATTTTTGTCTCTGAAACTATAGGCATAGTGGTACTTGAATGAAAGATCATTTTACCAGGAATACGGATCTGGGATCTTTATGACTGGTTCAGACTGGTTAGACTTAAGTCGATTGACTTTAGTCGTGATTGGCACTGAAAGAGTGAAAGACTTTGCAGACATAATAATTGGTGTCATCAGATCTGTTCCTGGCCTACTGTCTGTCCTGCTAGTGTCTGTGCTTTCTTTTATGTATCTGTGTGCCTAGTACTGTCCTTTTTTTTCTACAACAGGGATCAGAGCGATAAATTTTTCTAGAAATTACTTGTCTGTAGGGCAAGTGACTCAAAATTTTTACTTGTCCTCCCTCACAATATCACTTGTGCTAATGAAGTGTCCCTAAGTTTTGGTTTAAAAAGCATGTTTTTGTTTAAATCCTTATGTCACATGGTGAGTTTACAAATGTCTGTTATGCAAACAAAATTTAGAAGTTAACAGATTATGAATTTTGCCTATAAAAGCACCTGCCCATGAGACAAGTGACATATTTCAATGTCACTTGTCCTTTAAAGGATTGCAAATGTCCCAGACAACAACATTGGAATTTTCGCACCCTGGGGATCCTTCCTGATAAAATATATAGCCCTGTCCCCCTGATTGCTATTTACAATAATGGGACTGCAATTGATGTACTTTGTCAAATGAAAAGTGTTGAAACCAAAATTAATGAACTTAGGTTTCACCTCACAGACATAGTGGCTTCAAATGTCAGATTATATCTGTTAGAACACTATGAATGTTTTTCAGTAGTTTATACCCACAAGTCTACACATAAATGCAGTTTTAAAATAACAGAAAGCTTCATTAATGTCACTTGATAGTTACTTAAAGTTGAAATTTAAAGTGCAGGTGATATTGCCAGGGTTGCTCAGTGTTATTTTTCAGAATTATCTGATTATGTTATTATAATTAATCTGCCCCCCAAATTTACTCTGAAACTGGTAGCGATTAGGATGAGTTTCCCAGTATGCCCACAAGTGCCCGTCCCTGTGCTAAACACTCCAGTCAGGTTGGGGTTAGAAAATGCTATATCGGACTGGTTCTGTGAAAGGAGTCAATTTATTAAACAGTTTACATGTATTTATGAATGGCAAAACTCAGAAAGAACACAAAGTACAATGCAGAGTAATGTCAGGCTCAGTCCAGCTGCAGATTATGATCTGCTATCTAGCCAGTGTAGCCAACTATGCCTGAGGAGCTATCACATGATCCAGAATTTGAGTAAGATCAGCTGGCCAACCAGTGCCAGAACCAGCTTGTTACGGGCACTGCAACTGGTTGAAGGCTGGCCAGGAACTAAAGCTGAAGTTAACCAGGACCCAAAGCTGCAGACAAGAATCTTTATCCTTTCAAATACTAGTCCTGCTGGAGGGCTGCAGACATGAACCCTTATCCTTGCTCATACTTGTCCAGCCGAAGGGCTGAAGACAAGAATCCTTATCCTTGCTCATAATAGTCTTGCTGGAGGGCTGAGACAGGAATCCTTATCCTTGCTCATACTTTTGCTCATACTAGTCCTGCTGTAGGGCTACAGACAAAAATCCTTATCCTTGCTCATACTGGTCCTGCTGGAGAGCTGCGGACAAGCAAGCCTTATCGTTGCTCGTACTAGTCCTGCTGGAGGGCTGCATTTCCTAGCCCATGGCAGAACACACCTGGTCCAGTGAAGTCAAATGATATCTGCCAGAAAACTCTGAGCATGAGGATCCTTTCTCTGTGGCCTTTGCAGCCTGCCAACTTAATTCAATTTCTCACATCAAATCTGCCTTTCAGAGGCTCCAAGTAGCACAACGGAGAAGACAAGAGGGTTTGCTGAGAGCCTTTTTTGCTTCCAATGCGAACTGCTCTCTAAAAGGTAGGAGAGGGAGATCCCAAAGTGATTTCCATGCCCCCGAAAGCCAGAGATCTACCCCTTAATTGGAGACTTGGAGCCTCTAGCTTTGCTGGTCAATTCTCACTGATGGTTTGACAAGGAGGCCCACGGAACAAGGGTGTTTAAGATGGCAGGCCAACTCAACTGCGCATATTCAAGGTACTAGCAGGGGATACGGTGGCCTTTATTGCATCACTTTGTGTGCAGTCACGAAACAGGCAGCGAAAACAGTGCTTTTCATTTGCCAGAAACATGGTAGGAATGGACTATGGACTTGTGTCTGACATTATTAAAACTTAAAAAGTTAATACAACTGAAAAAATGTCAAAACTACAAATGTTTCTCATGGTGGACTACAAAATCACCCAAGCGGCACAGACAAAAAGACAAAATTAAATAGTCTCACAGACATGTTCTCTTGTTGGCTGGTTGAGGTGGAGCAACAGAAAAGGCAAGACATGGGGCACCACAAGGTTATCTTGTTAGAATACCAGTATATTGATAACTGCATTTGTTTGCCCATGTGTCAATTTCTTATATCTGCATTTGTCTATTCACATACTATTTCACTAATATCTGCCTTTCACTGCCTACTTACCTTTGATTGATATCTGCGTTTATCTATCCACATAGTATTTCATTGATAATTTCATTTCTCTGTCCACATACATTTTGATTTTAATACACCCCATCGAGTCATTGTGGGGATCAAGTATTAAGGTCTTTTCTTTTATGTACGAATGAATATTTTCAAACAGGTCCCAAAGAGTAGAGGCCATTACAGGGAGGTCAAATAACTATGGTAATGTCTTTTAAAGAGAGAAAAGCTGGGTAGTGTTCTAATGGTGTTTAACACCACTAGAACACTATCCAGCCTCTATTCTGCTGCACCACAGAAAGAGATACGATTTTTACCATAATTTGTGGGAGCATAGGGAATATGTAGTGACCTGGTTGATGCTGATCTAGTGGCATGTTCATGTACACGATTTGCAAAAGTAAATTTATCGGAAATGTAATCGGGCAAGGCAAGGTATTGTTAGTAGCCCCAAACATAAATGTACCCATATGAAACTTGCGCCATTCCTGGAGGGATTGCAAGCTGCCCCCCATCCTGTGGAGTTCAGTGGTGGGCGTATTGCGGTCCCTCCCAAAAAACATGCACAGTGCCTTGTTCTGGAGGATTTGCAATTTAGATTTATATTTTTTCGAACATGACTCCCAAACAATATCACAATAGTCGAGGTGAGGGAGATTCAAAGCTTTATATAACGTAAGAAGGAGTTTAGTGTTCAGGTATCTGGATGCCTTGCCAAGTGCAGCTAATTTGGAATTTACTTTATGAATGGTGTGACTAGCAAATGATAGGATATTGTCAAGCTGTACACCCAAATACTTTAAGACTGTCACCTGTTCAATAATCTCATCATCTATTTTAATTTCTAAATAATTGGGATTTTTCAATTTAGAGGGTGAGCCAAGAAGCATGTATTTGGTCTTGCTAGCATTTAGCGTAAGCGTATTTGTCTGAAACCATTGTGATATATTTAGGAGCTCAAGATTCAAAATTCTTTTGACCTCGGCAAAATCGTGATGGGAGCAGTAAAGAGCTGTGTCGTCCGCATATGACATAACATTACATTTGTTTATTGAGTCTGGAAGGTCATTGATGTAGAGAATAAAGAGGAGAGGACCAAGAATAGATCCCTGGGAGACCCCACATTTCAGTACCTTGGGGTCCGACAGGGATCCATTAATGGTTGTACACTAATATCTATTAGAAAGGTAGGATCGAAACCATGAAAGTTCTGTTGCATCAACACCATAAATTTTGAGTTTTTGTAAGAGGATGTCATGGTTAACAGTGTCGAATGTTTTTTTAAAGTCAAGGAATAGGACGCCACAGCTCTTACCAGCATCAATATCTTGAAGGATTTGATCAGTAAAGTGAGTTAAGGCAGAGGCAGTGGAATGCTGCTTGCGAATGCCTGATTGATTGGAAGTGATAAGGTTATGAGCAGTCAGGAAGTCATAAAACTGATGATGCACCAGTCTTTCTAAGACTTTCATGGTGACAGGAAGAACAGATATGGGACGATAGTTACTGACATTATCCTTAGACCCGTCTTTGTAAATAGTCATAACACTTGTGGTTTTCCACTCCGCTGGAATGTTGCCAGTACGTAAGGAACCGCTAAATATGTGTGTCATTGGTATAATAAATTTAGATACTCCATCTTTAAGAAGACAGGTACTCAGAGCATCTAAACCAGTGGATTTTCCATTAGGTAGACATCTGAACTGAAGAAGAAAGGTGTCAGACGTAATAGGTAAAAATTTGAAGTCGGTATTTACTTTGCGTTCTGAAGGTGTGAAAACATGAGGGGGGGTTTACTAGCAAGGGTATATCCGATAAGGCTCACTCAGTGCCCAGGTGGAAAAGAAGTATTTTGTTCCCTTTCAGTCACATCCTGGGCTACTGTTACAACAGGACAATACATGGCCACATGGAGTCAGCGTGCAGTATCCCCAGCAGCACAACATCCAAATGAATATTGCTGTGGCCAGCCTGATCTCCTGACCTGTGTCCCATAGGACATTAATGGGATGCTCTTGGCCATTGAGTCAGGAATGAGTACAACAATCTCTTGGCCACCCTGGATCAACTGGCATAGCATCTCACTGACCAGTGGAACCAAATTCCCGAAGCCGCGAGAGTCACACTCACAAGCAGAATGTCAGAGAGGGTCTAAACTCGATTGCAGAAGTGTGGTGGTCACACCCACTACTGATGCATGTGGCCTTCAAACAAACAAAAATTTCCTTTCAGGGGCCACCGCAACCTCCCAAAAGAGGCAATAAAAGCACTGTTAAAATGAAATAAATGAACTCCCCTCACAGACTCTTAAATCTATACCCAATGTTGACAGGGGGCTGGGTATATTCGCCTGACTTGGCAAGTTCCTGGAATCTGAGTGTGAAGCGTGACGAGTCCCCTCTTACAGGAATGAGGCCAGTCAAATGAATGGTATTCTGTATGGAGCTTGTTTTCATTTATTCAGTAATTATGGTTTGAAATGATAGAAAAGACACAAAAAACATGTTTCAATGGTTAATTTTACCAACAAATAACAGACTAGAATTAGTTTTCCAACTATGGAAAATGAGTTTGGAATATATTATGCCAGTTCCGACTGAGTGGGTGATAGAGACTTTCTTCTTCAGTGTGTGTTCTTCAACTTTCCAGGTATTACAGCTATAATTAATGGGTAAACTCACTGGCAAAGTGTTCGCCTGCACAGTTTACCTGAAATGTGGGTGCACCAGGCCTTGTGTCGCCTCCAATTAAGTTTAGGCACAGTGCTGGTGCTCACAGTCTGCAAAGATCTGTGACAGTGCCTAAATTTCAGTCTCAGCGTGCTGCACAACTTCATGTTCCGATACACTTTCAGACTGTGTCATCAAATTTGTAAAAACATTCCCATTGATTTTAGGGGCTGTTGTGGCTAAACAGAACTCTGAGGTGTGGATTCTCTTGTTCCAGTGAGGAAGTACCATCAATGCCTCCTACAACTGAGTTTTCATGACAGATGGGACTTGCAGAAGAGATCTCTTCCTAAATTAATCTATTCACCTTGTGTTGCAGGATTTTTCAGAGTCCAAAATAATGATCCGGAGACCAGCGAGCAGATGACATTCTCCGTCAATGTGTCTCAAAGGAAATACAGGGTGCCCTCCAATGTACATATCCATCTATATTAACTAGCATGGGGTTGGAATGATTTTGGTTATTGCTTGTAAACTTTCTTACAGCACTTGAGGGGAAGCATTATGCTTGTCCCATCACACAGTTGTATTAGCATGACCCACCTGAACAGAGCAGCAGGCTGCCGTTACGATACTGCATCATCTCAGAATGTCTCATACAGAAGTCAGGCACAGAGGACCTAGACAAGAGGGACGGATTGAGTAAATGTGTGTTGGCACAGAGCAGCACATAATAAGATAATATCCTCACACCAGAATTTGCACAAAGTTGAACTCCACAGTCCCTTGAAATCTGTATGTACAGAGTTGAGACTTTTTTTATTAATATATAATGGCTATAGGATCACATGTAGTATAAATGTCACTTGGAATTCATGATTATGTATCAATCCACAATTGTTTGGCATTTAACTAGAAAGAAGCTTTTAAACATAGAATTCTTATTTAGCGTATGTAAAAGTATACATGATGGCATTAAATATTTTACAATAGATCATATTACTGCATAGTCAGAAACATGGATGTTCAATTAAATGAGATAAATGATTTGATCTTTGATTTGACCACCTGACAATCAATTCGTCCGTGATGGTTGCCCATCATCTATTTTAACAGTATGGGGAATACTTTGTCTAACACAGAAAGCATCAAATTTGGATAGGACTCTTAATGAATTAAGAGACCCGAGGATGTCCATCGCTGGGAATTCACTCTAGCCATATATTACTACCAATAAGTTTTTGCTTATCATGAAGAGAATCAGCAGGTATTTCATACCATGGATGTGCTGGTAGTTTTATTGGTTCTTGATGTGATTGATTGGGACAAAAAATATCTTACTGCTTAGCAAAATATGTAGTTTCTTACAGATTCTTTCACTTCTGGGAAGCAATTTTTTATGCAGAAGCAATTCTGCTTTAATAGTTGTTTGATGACTGTTGTGGGGTAATTTGATATCTTTTTCTTGAAGTTATGTTAACATAAAAATACTTTTCTACCTTAAAATGGGTCCATTTACAACAGTTATCTTGTCTCAGACCAGTTTTTATGGCCACAGTTATTATTCAATTTACTCCCAGTTTTGTGAGGCAATGATGGTAAATGTGTTTTTGCATTGAGTAATTTGCTATCACTTCTATGACATGTTAATGAGAAATATCATTTTCTGCTTGGTCATAGTCAAATAAGGCATTAACGTTGACATGTTCTGCCTGTTTGTCAACCCATGAGATATGTTTGTCATTTCTTTTCATCATAGCATTTTGTGGCATACAATCAGATTAATTTGACACTCCTGTTTGACACACTAACTTGCATTGTGTATGGTCGAACAGTTATGCATTGTCTTTCAAGTTAAGCTGTGGATTTCACTCAGGCTTATTCTTAATTGCTTTGCAATTGTTTGTGGTCTATTATGATTCTACATTCAAAGCCATATACATATGGTTATATATGCTATGTTTCTCTGTTTTCTCAACTGAAAGTCTTTCATATTTGATCACTGTAATGTTTTCGATATCTTTCTGTATGGGAATTTCTGTTTTTAACTTTACATGAAAGTCTTAAACAGTCTCTGCATTGCTCATTGGTTTCATGAATTGTTTGGAGGCACGCTGATGTTTTCTAGATCATTCCACAGGCTTTTGTTTGTTAGTTCGCGAAGAAGAGCAACTATATTACTCTAATGAGGAACGAATCTGGTCAGGTATTGTGCCATTTCAATCAGGCTTATGGCTTCCCGTGCAGCCAGGTGTTTGCAATACTTCTTTAAAACAAACGCATACCAAAGCATGTGATCGATTTCTTATTAAGTTCACGTTTGTTTTTCTTTGCTGTTAGCTGAAGGTTTTCATTCACTGCCGCACTGCTCATAGACTTTGATCATGTTGATTTTACAAGCATCATATGAAAATTATGATTTCAAAGGAGATATTTTTCACTCCCGGCATAATGGTCAGCATATGTGCTGTTTCTGCATAAAAGCACTCCATGGCACTGCCGTATGTATCTGTATAAACCCTTGTGTGTTGTGAATGTACCAGGCTGTCATACAGAGTCAAGTTCAATAGAGGAGTTTAGGACTCCAGATGGCAGCAGCTGGCGGTGTTCGTTTGCATGGACTTGCCTATTTGACAGGCCAAAACTTCAAAGGATTTGTTGTAATGTAAATAAGTAAAGCTATGCAAATGATCACCCTCAAGTGCTACCCTCTGGGGTCCTAAATGGGTCTATTTGATGATACCCTTTGTTTTGGGCCAAAACCCCAGCTCTGTGAACTTCATGTATGATATCTACCAATGTCGGCATTTTGTGTTGTTTGCATTGTATCACTGTATTGACAGCAGTGCTATCGAAAAAACTAATAACACTAAAAAGAAAACTTTTTAAAACTGCACACCCGTTTCTTTGTATTCCACAATGGTGGGACTTATCCGTGTTTGTTTGGGTTTGCACTTTTTCCATTATATTCATTTGTCCAAGATTATCAAGCTCATCGTCCACTTGTGTTACGATATGGTACTCACTCGCTTTTCTGCTGAATTGACTCGATGACTCGAGTCTGTCTTAGATATGTAAGTTGACTGAAGCATCTTTCGTTTTGTCAAGGCCATGCAGTCTTATATTTTGTTGTCAGACTGAATATTGAATTGTCACTTGTTGCAATGTTTGCAAATGCGACAAATTTCATTGTGCTCGAACTTTTTCTTGCTGTCCGTATGGCCTTACCTCAACAATTTTTTTTAAACTGTGAGGGTTGACTTTCCAGTTACTATTAGTGTGGATTTGATTTTTCTTTTTTTCTTTCTTTTTTTGCATTCTGAGTAAGATTTTCTAGTCTGCTTGACTCTATTTCTACCACTGCAGAATAATTTCTTGTTAGATTATAATCTGCTATATGGTAACCTGTCTCACAGAAATCTTCGGTTTACGCACTAGTATCTGGTGACTGTTATTGTATTGTTGTCCACTTGTAAGTCTGTACACTTTGATGCATCTTCCAAGTTTTCACCATCCAAGTTATGATCAAGTGCTTATCATGTGACTCGTCGCCATCACTAACTTAGTATATCTGTTTGAATGATTTGCATGAGTTGTAAGGTAATTGTGATGTGCTTGTGCAAGCAATAAGGTCTATAGACTTTGACTTCATGAAACTTCACACACAGTATGGTAAGGTTTATAAAACAGCATATACACAAGTGTAATTACAATCGTTTTCAATTATATTCATTGTATCATGTAAATCTATATTATTTCAGGAGTTAAACACAATAAAAGAATGACTGATGGAAGAACGTGTTTATATATGTTAAAGGTAATTTGCAGGAAATGCCTTTAGTGTGATGAAGTCTATACATGATCCACATTTATCACCAACTTATAATTGTCTGCATTTTAAAGCTACATTATTTAAACTTTGAAAAATACAAACGAACAACCTGTGCAGATAATCAAATAGGAGACTGGGTACGGCTGGAACACCGCCTCTTTTCTCATCTTGGCATAGTTTTGATAGACCAGTGTCTGCTTATCCTGAATAACAGTGTCAAGAGAAAAATAATTCGTAATTTCATTGCGTCATCCATACCTGAAATTTTAAGATTTTAAAGAGAAAAAGTCATAATAATTACAATTTTGTGTTTCAAGAAACATATGTGAATGATAATGTACCCAAAATTTTTGCTATGTGGAAATCTTATGCTCCTAAGCTAAGAAAGCGACACCCTGTTTTAAACCTATTCACCTTAGATATGGAGGCCCGAGATGTAGAGATATACAAAGCTATCTTGAGATAGTGATGTTTATTTACGTGTAATTGTTCATTGTCTGGCAGCGAGGGGAAATCATGAAACTGTCGACTATCTCATGCAACAAGCCAATGATTGGCTTTTGCACCCTTTGATTTCCATTTTAAGTTCCTTTTTGCTCTGTCCTCGTTGTGTCTCATTCTGAACAGATGTGCTTCGCTGCTGTGGGAAATTTTGCACTTAGTCTAACATCATCCATTTTCAACTTTTGTTTCAAGTCTTATAATATTTGGTATTGGCAAGGCATTTTGGCAGCAGACAAGGAAGGTTTATTTGCAGTTTTAATTACGTAATGTACTGCATCTTATGCTTGTTTATAGTTCCAAATTTGGATGTTTGGTCAGCCAGGTCTAATGGGACGCATTATGGCGGTACACGCCACATCGGCAAGTGGATGTCACGCACCGTTTTATCTAATGGCTTGTGTACATACTCACTGTAACACTGCTACCGAAAGAGCTTCTTGCAGTTGTACCAACATTATGTTAATAATGGTTATTATGCTGGTAACTAAGTGTAAATTGTACGCGTGTATGAGAGCTGAGCTGGTGCCGACTTTAATAGCATTAGCTGCCCCAAGTTGATCTATTTTATGTGCTGATCTTGCCTGCGTGGCTTATTGGGTATTAATGGACCCTTATTGGTATCCTTGTCATGGAGCTTATTGACCTCAAAATTCCCGTGAAAATCAAACCAGCAGACAAAGTCCATTGCCCCTGCCATCAAAACCCTGGAATTCAGAGTGCGCCTGGGCAAGCTGTTGACTCAGCCTCAAATTCAGCAGTGAAAGAATTAAGTCGCATTTGGCAGTGAAAGAATAAAGGGGAGTTGATCAGAAAACTTAAGTACTAATGACCAAGGTTCCGACGAAGAATGTCGTTGTATATTCTGCGATGAATTGTATGTGGATCCTCCAACAGAAGATTGGATAGTGTGTACCACCTGCCAGAGATGGTGTCACAAGGACTGTTCTGATGGTCAAACCACCAATGCGGGCCTTATCTGTGACCTCTGTCGCATTTAATCCACAGAAAGATTTCTGGCTTGGTTCTGACCGAAGGGTTTAGTGCAAAGACCTGTTAACTCAAGTTATCAACCTTTGCCCAAAACTTGCCAAAATGTACTGTAGTTCTATAAATTTTCGCGCTCGATTTAATTTCGCGCCTTTCGCGCTACCACCTGAAGCGCGAAATTAAAATGCGCGAAAATAAGTTACATTGTATTTCACTACATTGTTTGGCATTGGATTGCGCGAAACTAAACTGCGCGAAAATTCTGCAATTTCAGAAAAAAATGAGTTTGCGCGAAATTAAACACGCGTGAAAACTTCTAGAACTACAGTATTTCTAATGGTGTCATCTTTTTCTTGTGTAAATATTAAAGCGATTCTTCCAAAATTAAGCTAGATATTCAATGCAAGAGCATGTTAACTTGACATACTCATGATTGTTTTTTGCAAGCTTTAAAGTCCGTTTTGCTTCATTTCACCAAAGTGTGAATTATCAGATCTTTGCACCAGACCCTTCTAATTAATAGTTTAAGATGTTTAAAAGATCTTGCGACACTGACGGTATGAGGAATATCCTGATACAAGAAAATTATAATGGTCATTTTGACAATCATTACATCTCTCTCTGTTCATAATTGGACATTTTATATTAACTACATTTGAAGCTTCAGCATATTAAGAGAACCCTTGATGTTTCCTCTGCAATGTCAGTTAATGCTCGAAAACACATGTGAATATAATTACAGTCTTGTCAACTTTTAGACATTTTGATTTGCTCGAAAACACATGTGAATATAATTACAGTCTTGTCAACTTTTAGACATTTTGAAAAAGAATACCGTGATACGAGAAAATTATAATGGTCGTTTGACAATCATTATATCTCATATTTTTCATCATTCAACATTATTCACTTTGACTGTGAAAACTACAAAATATGAAGAGGACCGAAGGTAGATTCTCCACAGAGCATGGTTGTATCAATGCTATTTATTGTTCAAGATTTTATAAAATTACAGTCTTTTCAATTTTTAGACATTTGAAATGACTATTACAAGATGTCCCGTTTTACCCTAATAGCATGTCCCGTTTCCCACCCAGACTGGGTGGAAAACGGGACATTGACTATCTTTTTTTGAATGGCCCTTTTTTTTTTTTATTATATTCTTAACAAGGAGCCATCATCAGGTGTCCAAATGTTAGAAAAGGGACAGTTCTGTGCAAATTTGACAATTATTTCCAACCGTAAAGTTCATATTTTCTTATTTTAAAGGTTAACTGCTTTAGTGTCCCGTTTTCCCCCCATCTACCCTACCAGACAGTGCTGTGCTTGATATGTTACTGTGGGTGTGTGACAAGTTGGGAGTACCAATTAATGCATTTTAGAAAACATTGAGTGCCCTTCCCTACACCCACCCATCCCCCAAACAAACTTTAGTTCAATTGCTGAATAAATAGTCTACCCAAAGGTATAGTGCAATGCAGGAATTGCAGTTTTGTCAGTTTCTGTTGCAAACTATTTTACCTGGTCGTTGCACTCTGCATCCTCATAAATTTCACCACAGGCACCAACAATAGATAGCATCACATCACAGTGAACACAGAGACATGTGCTGATATGGCACTATGGCTACAATTTCTGCACAGTTTTAATGGGAAAACTATGTTTGTAAAGGAGACTTGGATCGCTAGCCCAAGTGTTGTTGTTTTGTTTTGTGACAGCGCGGAGTCTTAGGGCTATGGTGCCACGCTGCGAAAGTGTAAGAACTGCTTTGCAGATGCAGTCCCTCCACACTGGACAGATTCAAACATATCATTTTTGGAACTGGTACCTGTGGGCAACAACATTTGGGGCCATCTCCTCAAAAACCCCACTGTTGTATTGCACACAAATAATGGAGCATCATGCACAAACCCACTTCCTCAGACCCGATAAAAAAAGTATTTAGAAGTTCGCCGTTGCATATGTTAAGTTTTGTATCAGAGATACGATATATGAATAGCAAAAATTATATGATGCAATGAGTCGTTTTCATTTTCAGAGGTTCCGACAGCAAGATTTTCAGTGCATTGAACGACCAATGGTGATACCAGATAAGAGAACATATGCCCCGAGAGCTTGTTTCAGCTCTTAAGTCATTTAGTAGACATATTTGGTTCCCCACAAGCAGGAGTAGCCTAAGAATGACTCTGGAAAACAGTAACTTAATTTCTACAACAGCAGGACATCGAACAGACCATTCAATTGTCAGTATTAAAAGTACCTCTGTTTGTATCTTTTCTACTTGCACAGTCAAAAGCCCCAACGTCCACGAAGACCATCTTCTGCAATCAGCTGGCAACACAAGTTTAATGGTTTTCCTGATCCCACCAAAGATTTCCTGTTACAAAGGTTTGTCGAGTATTTGTACCTTGATGTGATACACTACGACTACATTTTACTGATTTGGACTTGTGACTGCAATTTACTGCAATTAGGCAAAGGCTTGGAATCGCTGTTTCATGGTTACAACAGGACTTTCTTTCAGGCAATTTTTTCCTTTTACACCTGTTCTCACATAGTTGAACTGACAATCCCTGGTAAACTGACTTTTGGGGCACTTGCTTTGAATGGTGTTGTCTTTCCTTCTTCAAAAAACCCTATATAGGAAGTCAAGGTTACTTTTCTGCATTTCAAATACAATCTCACGGGTGTGTCACACTATTTTTCATTTTACTTGAACAAAATTTGTATGTTGTCCTGTTGCAAAGTTAAAAGACTGTATTCAGTGTACGGGTTCTAGGTCAGCTCTCTTATTCTGTGGCATCCTGTATTCATGGTAAATATTTACCTGAATATCTCAAACCATTAAAATATAGCTTTTCTGTACTAGATTTAAACTTTCAAAGCTTGAATTCAAAATTTGATTAGTTTTACATCCCGATAAATGATCTGGCAAAACATGATTATGAATTTGATGATATTTGTTTGCAAGAAACTTGGCAACATGGAGACTCAATCAATGTTTCATATTTTAATCTGAATAATTATGTTATGATTACCCTTGGCGCTACCTGTAGTTCCCATGGTGGTCTACTAATACACTTGCACAAAAGTTTAAATTGTTTTCTCAGATATTTTTATATTCAGAACAAAGTTTGAGAAGGACAGGCTTTTTTTATATTTTTATAAATGGAAAACAGAAAGGAAGATGACACTATGCAATATTCATAGGTCACCTAGAGACATAAGCAAGGATATTGACATGTTTACAACTGAACTTAGCCCAATAATTGAAACTTTATCACGTGAATCATCTGAAATAATCAATATTGGGGGTTTTAATTTGGACTTGTTAGAGATATATACCAGATAAATGTGCGGAACATTTAGATATCATGCTATGTAACAGTTTTTATCCTAGAATTACCTTGCCAACCAGACTTATAGAAGGAACACCTATCCTGACAGATCAAGTGTTTTGCACATTGTCACGTTCAGTTCGTTCATGTGTATCTGGTATTTTACTTTTGGACCTATCAGATCACTTACCTAGTTTTACTTGCATTGATTTAAAATTAAAAGCTCAAATGCCCCCAAACTTTGTAAAATTTGAAACAAAGACCCTCATGCCTTACACAATTTTTATAATGAAATTAACAATACAATATTATATCTAATCTAAATACCGACTTATATTGTAACCCAAATGAAAACTATAGCAAGTTGGAGGAAATTCTTGTTAACGCCAAAAACAAACATCTTCTAATCAAAACTATTAAATTTCATAGATACAAACATAAACATTCTTCGTGGATTACCAATGCTATTTTAAAGGTAATCAAATATCTTGACGGGCTGTATAAAAAAGTACTCCTCAAAACGATCGCGAAGATAATACCCTTGAACAAAATTTGAAAACTCATAATTGAATATTAAATAAAAATATAAATGAAATTAAACAAAGATATTATCGTTCTGAGTTTAACAATATAAACGTAATACTAAAAAAAAAACTGGGATACTACAAATGTTATTTTTCACAGTAACAAAAATATAAAAGTCGTATCTTCTTTTTTTTTTTGTTCCAGTCGACAATAACAAAATTACAAAAAAAGGAAATAATTGCAAACAGATTCAATATTTTTCTCATATATTGTCCCAAGCTTGCAGCAAAAATACATGTTAAGGATGGACCAGCTTTTACATCATGTCTAAAAACATGCACGGAACATATTTTCTCTCTCTCTGACCTGTGGACTCGTCATGCATTGCTAGCATCATTCAAAATTTGAAACCTAAGACCAGGACAGGGCATGATCATTTATCAATGAAATCACTGAGAGGTATCCAGTTATTTATTACTGCACCACTAACTTTGATCATAAATTAGTCATGAGTAACTGGCATTTTCCCCATAGTTTGGATATTGCGAAAGTAGTACCTTTATTTAAAAATGATAATGAGACCATCATTGAAAATTATCGCCCAATCTCACTATTTGCTGCCATATCCAAAACTTTTGAAAAGGTGGTATACAATCATCTAAATGAATACTTCATGTAAAAATGTTATTTTACAAAAGTCAGCATGGATCTGAAAATCTATACTCCACTGAAATCGCTGCCTCAGAGATTATAGATCAAAAATGAAAATGCCTGATGACTAAAAATTACATGTAGCTCTTTATCTAGATCTAAGCAAAGCCTTTGATACCTTGGATCATAAAATTCTCTTACATAAACTTCAGTATTATGGCATAACAGGTGTTGCTTTGGAATGGTTTAAAGACTAACTAACTGGTGGGAAACAGTATGTTTATTTTGATGGTTTGTGTTCAGATGTTGTTCCTGTAACCACAGGAATGCTCCCAAGGTTCTATTCTTGGCCTCCTTCTGTTTATTTTTTATACAGACGACATGTGCTTAGCTTCAATCCATTTTATATGCTGATGATACAACTTTGATAAATTCTTTGTGTTTTTGAAACGTGACATCTGACCCCCAATGTAATGTGCAAATTCCATTAATTTAGAATTGAAAACTGTTAATGATTGGCTAGCTGCTTAAAAGTACCATTGAATCTTGCAAAAACTAAGTACATGCTATTTCATTTCCCACAGAAAAGATCAAGTTTGTGCTGGACTTAAAAATTGATGGTGTTGCAATTTCCAGGGTTGACGATTTTGATTTCCTTGGCTTGTGTATACATGAAAATTTGAATTGGAATCCTCGTTAATCCAAAATTGGTAACAGACCTTCTTAAGTGGTTGGAATTTCCAAAACACTTGGAAAGTATCTCCCTGCAAGAACTTTACATTTAATGTGCAATTCCCTATTTTTATCACATCTAAATTATTTTATTCTTGCATGGGGTTATTCTTTTGACCGAATTTTCATGTTACAAAAGAAAGTGATACGTCTTATATGAAATGCCAGGTATAACGCCCAGGCAGATCCCTTGTTTAAGCAACTGAATGTTTCAAAGTACATGGTATTCAGTGGTTAAAGACGCTCAAGTTTTATTACCGATACACCCAAAATGAAGTTCCTATTTATTGTGACAATATGTTTGAATTCAGCTTTTTTATCACGCCTGCATTTTACACGTTCCATAGGCAGACCTTTTATTCCTGCCCCTAAAAAAGCAACTTTGAAAAATTGTATTCGCTATTACATTCCTCATCTAGTCCAAAATATTCCACCCTGTACCAAATACAAAATTGTAACACATTCATACCTTGGCTTTTGAAAATACATTAAATAATATTTTGTAAATAAATATCAATGCAAATGTACCATGCCTCTATATTTGTTATTTATGCAACAATCGTGACACTATTGCCCCACTGGAAAAAGTTAAAATTTCAGTCGTGTATTTTTTCTCCCAAGCATAAGCGTCTTGGATCCACAATATAAATGTTGTAAAAAACGTCATCTTTCTTCGTAACTGGCCTCAGCGAGAGCGGATAAAATATCTTTAGCTGGGGTCTCCTGGCATATTTTTCACTGCTTAAATTGTTTCAAAAACAATATCTTCTCTGCCTATTTTGTGTTGCATATATTTTGTACAATTTATTATCTATATGACAAATAAAAAATGATTCTGATTGTGCGAAATTTGCAAGAAATTCAAAGGCGAACACACGCACCGACGCAGCCTATGTAATACCCCAGCGGGACCAAAAGGACCAAGGAAGTAACAAAAGACCTCGGAGAATTATCGTATTTCAAGCACAAGTGTTCCCCAGTATGAAAAAATGTCACCACTTACCTAGCTTTCTTCCTCCATCTACTATCTCTTACTTTTCACGTAAATTTAATATAGGATATTGTAAAACCCTAAAATGAAACAAGTATTAGCCAGATACATAAAATATCGAACAATAAATAACAGACAATTATGCCAAAGAAAGTGAAAACTTTCATGATACTTATTTTATCCCGCATGGTTTTAAAATTTGATCTGCAACACTGAATATAACAGGACAAAATCTGAAGTGAGGTGGGATTTCTCTGGGATGCCCAAAATAGGGTGCCCTGATATATTTCAATACATATGAGTACATTCCCGGCCATTTGATCTACATGTAGATGCAGAAACATGATGAATGTTGTTAGCATCATGGGCCCAATACCCCTGATACATAATTGGTGGGATCACCAAACTTTAGGATAAGCTCGGGGTTATATATAGACAGTCCCCACAAATAAGCCAAGGACAGCAATCCTCAGTGATGATGCGTCCGGGGTGTTACTGTCATTTAAGACACATATGCTACTTGATTGCAAAAACTTTCATTGAATGACAACCATTCAGAAACAAGAGCGTGTCATGCTATTTTGTCAACTGACACTGAGCTTACAACAGAAGGAAACGTATACATTTTACAACAAAATATGTAATAATCATTAGGAAGGTTTTAAAATGAGAATCACAATTACCATGATCACCCATGAGTGTACGTTGTGAAGGAAAAAATGATTCAATGCCCCATGTATCGGTGAATAGCTGTTACAAAATGTTCGGAGAGCCGAAATAGGAGGCTGCAGCGGCGGGGCCGCGCGCCTGCGGGGTCCAGCAGGAGTAGCCCCTGTATGCTCAAGGCGGGACTCAAGGGTTTTATGCATTTCTGGAGACCAAGAAGAGTGTTTTCTGGCATCAAAATTGACCTCATCGTTTGTGTAAATTCTTTGCATTTTTTCAGCTTTGGCCCATCAAAACCAGTTCCTGTGAAATATATGGGTCTCTGAGATTAAAGCCATCTGTTGTTAGGGTTACCAGCTGTATCTGTAAATTTGGGGACGCAAGAGTGATTTTCTCTATTAATTTACATACATTTTTTTTGGGGGGGGAGGGGGCAGGGTCCCTCCTCCAGATCCTCCCTTACTTGTAGCAGGACTAGGAAACTGGCTTATTAGAGAAAAATCTGAATATTTTGCCCCAGTCACTGTGTATCTTTATTTTGATAAATAAAATAATTTTCCTCGTTATTAATTAAATTTGTTTCTTCAATTCCCCTTGTAAAACTGCAAAAGTCCTAATGTATCACAGAATTAAATGAATACGTCCCTGCCAGCGAATTATCTACGGAACATTGCCAGTTTTGTCAGAAACTCCCCACAATGACATATTTCTGTCTGACCAGGTGCTTGTTTCCTGGACGACTTTTCTTGCTCCTGCAGAATGTACGGGGTGCACAGTTATCGGCGAAAGGAGTCCATGCATTGGTGTAGTAGACAAGTCACACGCAGGCTATTAGGCCCTTGAAAGAAATTTCTTTTTCTCATCATCTTTTTAAACAATATATATGATGAGAGGACGCCATTTTTTGGGGGGGCGGGGGGGGGGGTAACGACAAATTCACTAAAAGGAATTTTTTCCTACAAACTATCAAGTGGATCAAACTTTCGGTTCAACTGTGACCCAATAACATAAAAATATTGCGTAAAAGATTTAGGGGCTGGAGGTGATGACAAACAAGAAAAAAAATGTATGAGGCCTTTATATAACGAATCAAAGAGATGCTCTACTCCTTTTAATGTTCGCTAAATTAGCAGGACAAAGCTAATTCAAACAAGTCCTTCCTTCTTTCTATCAAAGTTTTCGTCACTCATTCTGATACTGGGAATGGTTTTCTGAACCACATGAAAGGTTGTTTTGCCGGAGAATATAGCCCATACGATGGCAATGTTTTCCGCTACGAAAACAAAAGGTAGATTGAGAAGTGTGCAAATAATGCCTAAGGTATACCTACATATTCCCAACCTCTCTAGTGAGAATGATTTCATTGCACCAAATATAAAGAAGAACAGAAAGCTGGCATTCATAAAAGCCACCAGAGCGTCCATTATCGGCCAAGCAGGTGTTGGAAACATGAAGCTCAGAATAGCGCCGATTGTGTTGATGGGCATCAAAACTCCGGCGGTGACCATACAGAAAAGTCCGCATTTACATCGTCGAGGAATTGCGCTGGACCCCAAAACCAAGTACAGTCCTTGAATCCAGCGCCTTCGCTGCTTAATGTAATCCATGAAAGAAAAAGTACTTTGTTCCCACATTTCACCCTGAATAAACCTGAAGCGGTAGCCATGTGCATATGCCTTCAGGGCAAAGAAGCAATCCTCTGCAATGGAGCCCTCAGGACCATTGTCAAATGTGATTTCCTTCTCTACGGACGCTTTGACAACGACGAAAGACCCTTTCCAACTAAACAATGGCTGCTTAAACAAATTGAACGACAAGCGAAGCTGTCCATAATCGACCGAGACTCGTATGCTGTCCGCTAAAGTAGTGTTCCAGTTGACTACATCCTCGTTTGCATATGTAATAACCCCTTGTCCAAGATCCCCAGTACCTTCATGGATGAAATTAAGAATACCGATAAGAGAAGATTCTGTCATCACCGTTTCCTCGTCAAGATGAACAATCCAAGCATTGTCGTCAATATGACGCACAGCATTTTCCCAGCAATACTGCAAGGCTCTTGCTTTGTACAATGTTCCTTTTTTGCTTCTGTACGTTTGTGGGACCACGATTTCTTTTACCCGATTTTGTAGTAACTGTCTGTGGTAGCCACCTATGGCTTTGTCAGTAACTACCTCTATCAGAAACGTCTCCAATCCTACAAGACTACAATTGTGTGAAATTCTTTGTACATTTCGTCTCACCAGCCCTGGGAAATCACCCTTTGTGACAATCCTGATACACAGAAAAGGCAACTTTGACAGAGGCTCTTTCAGCACTGGGCGCGGTAGATAGGTATCGTACATCAGTATACCTAAAATATTGACGACAATGAAGGGAAAATTCACAAGAAAGAGGACTTTGCACACGCACAGGAGGTATACTGTCCATATTCCATACCTTTCATATGAATCGAACGTCGTTTTCTCCTTGTTACCCATACTTATTACTCCAAAGAGTATCTGCTCTGAGGTTAGCAAAATTAAATACAGTAAAACGACCAGTGAATGTTTCCAGCAGAATCGTATTTTAGCCATTTGGTCCAGATGATGCCAAGCAAGCAACGGCCTTGAAGATGAGACTATATACCACTTCTCGTTTCGTGCGTGACATTTAACCCTTTCGGTGTTAAGTTATAGACTGAGTGAAACATCGTCCAAAGCTCCCCCGAGAAAAAACTACGCACCTAAACCTTGTTCTTTCTTTTGGCCGCAAAACTATGCTTACTTTGTACCACGTAAATTGCACATGCTGCTACATGAATGGAATCCTTGTTAACGTGTAGGAGCAATTTTGGGTTGCCATAATGTTATTCACTGCTGTGATCCGCACACAAAGAGGTACTGGACCTTTTTACGTATAGTTGAAGATCTCTGGGCGGTGATGTTTAGGTGCGTATTTGTATCTATAAGTTAGGGGACTATGCATTATATAATTTATTTCAAAATATCACTTAAACATATTTTGAGGAATAAATAATGTTACCATTATCTCCTATATTGGGCACTTCAGTAAAGAGAGCTTAGTTGTGTATTTCCATTACTTTTCATTATAATTTGCAACTTAATAACTGTAAAACAATTGGCTGTAAAAACACCAAATTGCAAATCTAGGCACAAAACGTTATTATCTCTGAATGTTGTATTTTCTTAGCCTCAAACGTTACAAGTTTACCTTTACCATACAATCCAATGGAACAACACAACGGTTGCCCGAAAGAACTTTGTGTATTGGATTGTATATTCAGTTGAATACACATTAAACTACTACTGGTGAACTTTTCTATTTCCCAAACGGGAAATGCTTGGGTAATCTGGCTAGTCGCCTGTTCCCATAGGCATGCCCCCTGATACCCACTCCGGTGCTTTGGCCACCGCCCGAGCATAGAATCTGCGCTGTCAAAGCATGTCGTCCCGGTTGCTATCA
This sequence comes from Hermodice carunculata, assembly GCA_964020975.1. NCBI lineage: Eukaryota > Metazoa > Annelida > Polychaeta > Eunicida > Amphinomidae > Hermodice > Hermodice carunculata. The sequence continues at coordinate 70,582,781 of OZ026618.1, forward strand.
ATGGCTTGCTCACGACAGCGACGCACGGGATAGGCCTATGCAAAAGCTCCATTTGGAATGACTCGGACCGTAGACTACTAAAAGTTGAAACAAAACAATGACCTTGGCACTGATAAGATCCCCCCCCCCCCAAAAAAAAAACAAAACAAAACAAACAAACAAAAAACAACTTAGCAACATGCGATAATATAGTGCGATATCCAACAATCTTGCCCGTAATGCGAGACCTTGGAGGAATCACTAAATAGTGATTCTCACCAAGGTGAGACTAATTAACCTTGTCTCCACTAATGAGGCTTCGCGATATTCGAGAAAGGAAAGGCGAGTACAGTTGACCAGGTTGGTTTATTAATAGATGTGCCTTTTGTTTACGATGACGACCATGCTTGTGAAAGTTACAGAATCAATGACACCGAAAGGAGTATTGCGCTGGTTCCCCGAAGATTACCAGATTTCACATAAGGGCAAGTAACAAAATAGCTCTGGTTCCCCGAAGATTACCAGATTTCACATAAGGGCAAGTAACAAAATAGCTTGTTTCTCATTTAAGCGCGCATCTAATTTTTCTGCCGCATCACTTTTTTTTTTTTTTTTTTTTTCAAATTTCATGTTGCCTTTTTTGGTTCATGTTGCCTGAGTCGGATGACGAATAAACGCAGGGCTCAAATGATATGAATTTGGAAACTGAATCATAATATAACAATGACATGATTTTGCAGGGCATTACACTTTTTGATTGGCCCGACATCAATGATGAGCAGCCCGCCACTTTCATTAGCGCCCGAGCGAAGCGAGGGTGCTAATGAAAGTGAAGGGCTGCTCATCATTGATGAAGGGCCAATCAAAAAGTGTATTATGCCCGAAAATCATGTTATTACTATTATTACTACTTTCATATGGCATTCCATGGTAGAAAAGGAAACAGAGAAACATGCATACAACGTTGATTGAACAAACTTTAATAAAGTACATATTGACATAATAGGCGTTTCGCCCCAACACCGCAAAGTAAATATATGAAAACATTATAAACATTTTGATACCAATTGGACTTTGATAGGCCTAAAATTATGTCAGATGATACATCTTCATTAGAAGTCATATCGCTAGGTGGGTGCTTACCATTACATATTCTGAGATAGGCCTATCTTTGGTTTTCATGTCCTGGTAAAATTGACCACAAAACTCTATATTTAGTGTGGGAAATTTCTGAAACCAGATTTAAACTGGGAAAATTGTTGAAACCTTTGAAAATCCTGAAATTGTTGAAACTGGTGGAACAACTGAAATTCTCGAAATTGATGGAATTGTTGGGAGGACTGCCAGTTACAAGATAGATCAGGGCCAAAATGCATGGTGTCAGTTGGCATATTTCCTGAAGTTTCAACACTTTCTGTCGTTTTACAGGATTCTACTGTTCTTGTTTGAAGTGTCAAATTGTAAACCGTTCCTTCTGGGTGGCAAGTAGGCCTAGGCAACGTCATTGTCCCACCGGGACTCATCTGTACCGGTAATTCACTGTTTGAAGACTGTTCCGATATTGAATAAGTGACAACAGGCTCAGTGGTAGGCCTACTGCATGTAAGTCTACCGACAGTAGCTTTTGGTGAAGGAGTAGATTGTAGGCCTAATGGTAGGCCTATCATACCACAGTCTACTTTGTAATCAGGCATACTGTCGCTTTTAATGATTCTGGTAGATTCTGAGGGTTCCTGACATGTTAGGTCGAAGCTTTGGCCTACTCCACTCCAGTTGTAGACGAGGTTTCATTAGGCCTAGAAGTAGGCTCAGAATTGAAACCACTGTTAGGCCTTGCACAAGTTGTAGTCTCCAGTGAATTAGGGCTTATTGCCCTACTTAGGATATCTGAGCAGTCACGTTTTTGTTTACTGGACATATCATCAATGTAATGTTTCAGGTTTAAAATATTTTTATGGTTTGTTATTCCAATTATGCTCTCTTATTCTATAAGCCTTTAAAGAAAGTTTCTATTCCTTCTCTTGAAATAGATAAGGTAAAAATTGACTGTATGGATGAATTTAATTTCTTGGGTTTAACATTAGATAAAAACATGAATTGGGATAAACACACACAGAAGATTTCTACCAAAATCTCCCAGAAAGTAGGCATTTTAAACAAGCTAAAAAGTTTCCTTTCAATCAAAGTCCTCTTTATCCTATATAACTCATTCATACTTCCACATTTTAATTATTGTCTTCTTGCATGGGGATACAAAGTAGATAGACTTTTCTCTATTCAAAAACGAGCAGTGCGTATCATAAATAAGGCTGATTTTAATGCCCATTCAGAACCAATATTTAAAGGCTTGAAGTTACTAAAACTTCAAGACATATATAAACTACAGCTCCTAAAATTTCATTACAAATTAAAAAACGAGACATTGCCGGTGTATTTTAGAAACTTTCCACTTTTTCAAAACTCAAGTGTACATGATTATAACACAAGAGGAAGGGGCAACATATTTTTAACTAGAACTTCTCGTATCTATGTGGATCAGTGTATAAGGCATCAATTGATTCATAATCTAAATGACACACCAGATATGATTAAAGATAAGGTTAGTACACACAGTATCCAAGGGTTTTCAAACTATATAAAAAATTATTATCTTGAAAAATATGAAAATGAATGTCATTTACCAAATTGTTACATTTGTAATTCTGTAAGGTGATTTTTTTTAAAGCGGAGTGATTTAAACACACAAACTAGAGACCCAAATAGCATGTTCTTCCAAAAATTTAAATTATAATATATATTCCATCAGCTGATATAGACTTTCAATGAAAATTATCTGCATAAAGATAAATTAAGAGAAATTAAAATGTGGGTGGCTTGTGTGATAGCGGTCATTATATGACCTTAACACAAGTCTCCCAAATCAGTATATGTATATTGTGATATATCTCAAATATGTTTATGTATAATTTGACTATTTCTGTATCTTGATGCAATGTATGTATTCTGATTTGAATAAAGATTCCTGATTCCTGATGCGACGCCTGCTTGATAAAGTGTAGTTATTGTTGACGCTCTAACACTGTGGCAGGTACACACATGGGAAAGCCCTGCCTTCCTGGAAATACGTTGCATGATATTAGAAAGGCTGTTTTTGCCCATGGGTTCATTTTTGAACCAGTGACTGTTAATGAGATAAGCTGTATTGTAAGAGGGGTCTGAAACAATCTTTCACAGTTGGGGTTTAGCTTTGACAAATAAAATTTAAAAATGTCTACCCCTGGACCATACACCCGTTGATTTCTATAGTCTATATCCTTCTGTTTATTTCCCCCCTGATGGTTTTTAGTAACTTCTGTTTTTTTCATCATCACATATGCATGTCCTTCAGAATCATTGTCAATAGTGAAAGTATCTTTTGTCGTGCTAGTCCACCCCTCTCTCCCTCGACGCCCAAAATGGAAACATAAATAAAACCAAACACATTCGATCAGGGTATCTGGCTTTGATGAATAATTTGCGAAATAAACCTTCAGTTTTTCCATATCGCCTGCACCAATGCACGGTTTGTGACGGGGTTTCACATTTCCTGCTTTAAAATACAATTTGCATCTGGCAGTAAATATGTTGTTAGCAGAGCCTGGGTAGCAGAGGTAAATTCACGATCTTTGATTATGTTTATGGGACGATTAAAAGGAGCCAATGTAAAATAGCTATGTATTGCTGCTCTCAGACACGTTAAGGTGCTGGGTGTCAGTGTCCCTTTCTTACTAGATGGCTTAACCTCAGCATAATATTTTCTAAGAATGTCATTTAGTTCTTCTGGGCCGATACTTGCATAATCACAAACCTTGTTGCGTTTCTCCAGCCACTCTTCAATTTTTTTTTATGCCATACTTTGTGGACTTTTGCGTGGATTCGGGCTTCGCTTCATCTTCCATGGCCTGCAGAACGTGTTCGCTAAGATCACTCTTCTGTGATGAGGAAATATCCTCTTCAAAAGTCGCCATAGCTTCTTCTTTTTTTTTTAAGCTCTAACGTTACAGAGGAGCAAATAGCGTAACTATTGAGACCTATTGAACTGCCTTCCGCAAGTCCCTGGAGTACTTTCCGGATGCAGCGTCGTCTGCTAGAGAGGTCAAGGCCACAAGAGGTCAACCAAGCTCCGGGGGGCGAGCGGTTAACAGAAAGGGCGGGCGGATAATGGATTATGCGCTCGCCTTTGTATTAGATACAAAATTTTACGCTAATCTACTAGGGAATGCCCTATAAAGTAGTAATAATACATCATTAACACGCAATTGGCCTACAGATAGCTCTTAGAATCTTAGGACTTGAAGAAACACAAACAGGAAATTACGAACTCTTCAATACATATTTGGCTGGTTTGCCCACCCCACAGCCACTGGCCTTGGGTCACTTTTGTGTGTTAAAGATGTACTAAAAGTTTGCTATATTTTTTATGACGGATCTGTATTGTTGTCCCTTTAGTTTAGTACATCGCTTCTTCCAGTTTATTAAACACACATGTAAAATCACATTCCACGTACCATTTTATACTCAGAAGTCCTCCGAGTCTAGTATGAAAAGAGAGATGCAGGTCAGCATTGCAAAAGGGCTTGTCCGAGACAAGCGAACTTTCTTGCAGACAAGTTGTTTTCATACCTAACGTGTCCCATTTTCTAACAAGGTCTATTGATAATAATTTGTCTACCTGAGAACAAATGGAAATTTTACTTGGAATTCAGTCACTGCATGTGTATACATTGAGCATCTGGGTCCAGCGTTTGAATGTTTTTGCCTAGCATATTTGCCATGGTATTTCTGCAACGCCCCCCCCCCCAAAAAAAAAGCCTCCCTCCCTCATCATCTTTGTCTCCCGACTTAAGTGACAAACAAGATATATTTTTGAATATTTGGCCTAAAGGCTAATAAAGCCTAAAACTTAATTCAAAATTTCTAATATGACATGGATATGAATTGTTCCTTTATTAAACATAATCAATTGTTAATTCATGTAATAATGCAACTCTACAGTTTTGTCAGTGCGTGGTACTGAATAGCACTTAGCTTTTTCATTATCGGACATGATAGTTTTCAAACGGTACTTACGCTGGCGTGATACTGAATAGTACTTAGCTTTTTCATTATCGGACTTGATAGTTTTCAAACGGTACTCAGGCTTACAACTTTTGGTTAAATTTTTCTTTATATTAAATACTCATGTGGTTTCTTGCATGTAGTGCATTAGACCCTAGGCTAAGTCCGTTTGGAGTCAAATACCCATTTAAATTTGTCCTATGTTTTGGTTCCACAAATAATAAAGCCAAAGTGGGCCTATAAACTATTCAACTGAAATGATAATAACCTGTTGAGCCTAAAAATATTTTAGAAAGCAATTTTAGAATTACAGGTCAAATGGCCTATCACCGAGCCGCTCAGGTTTATTCTAAATCCTACAGTTCTAAGATCATTCTGCAGGCAGTTTTCAAGGAAAGCCCAGCGTGAGCTCAGTGATTGTCTGAACAGTGACTTCATGCAAGACTGCGAGGAACTGCTCACATCCGTCAACACGTGGCTGACAGGGTACCGTCACAGATGCCAGACAACCTGCAATAAGGAGGTAAAAGTAATCTTGGAAGTGGAAACAGACTCTACCTCCACGAAGTAACTAGCATTTAGGCAGCTTAACCCCGGCGCTTAAATGAAGGAAAAGTGACGATAAAGTGAAAATATATTCATCAGTAGGATCCCTAGCCGCTGAGGTGTCAGACTCACCTGCCGGAGAAACTTCTCCTTTCATAGATGCCGCCCTAAAAAGGTTAACAGGTCCTGGGTATGCAAGCCAAACGCTTGTCTGCTAAACAGAAGTTCTGGAGGGCGATAGACTGTAGAAAGTCTCCTAAGGAGGCAAGCCAAACGTGCCAATATTAACAATTAGAATACGCAGAGGTTTGTTTTTTTTTTTTTTTTTCAAATTTCCTGTATCGAGTTTTCAATTCACTGCAGTGTATTAAAATACACTACAGTCTCTTTAATTGTGAAATGCCTGAGCAGTCACATAAAAGGAAATGTCCTGGAATTCAGACTATGACCAGGGAGGTGAGAAGGTGCGTATGGTGTCGGGGTGCCTTTGGACTTTATAAGGGGGCAATTACAGGGATCAGTTTGCATCCACACTTGTCATGGTGTATGGGTCACTTACAGCTTGCTGAATTCAACAGGAACAGAATCACTGGCATGCTGGAGGCTGGTATTTCCTGGGGTGAGATTACCAGAAATCTGCAGTGACTTCCTTTTTTCCCCAGGAGTATATATGGCAGCAATACAGCGCAGCATGTATTGTGAACTGTTGTGTAGAATGCTTTTCTTTGACACATAGATGTTCCTGAGGTGGACTTTCATCAGTGAAGGAGATGATGCAATCATTATGTATCCTGTGACAGAGGATATATATATATATATATATATATATATATATGTATGTATGTTTCTACATTTTATGAAGAAAAAAAAAGAGAAATTTAAAGCTAAATGGACTTCAGAGGGTTTTTGTTTGACTGCAGCGTGCTTAGTATACTGCAGTGAGTTTTCAATACTCAGCAAAGAGTTTTTAATATTGTGCAGCAAGTTTTTAATTCTGTGCAGTGTATTTAATTCTATTATCAGATCATGTAAGAGCAGCGAAGAAAATTCAGCTATATCAAATCATATCAAAACGTCCAGAAGGATGGCCTCGGCTCAATCGTCATAAGCATCTTAATTTAGCTGAATCTACTATACATTCACTAACCCATGTCACCAATTTCTATATATAGGCCTACTTCAACTGCCTCCCCTTATTTGTTTTTTACATAACTCCAATTACTCCAGTCATCTTCCCTTCCCCATGATAGGCTAGTTCTAACTGCTGACATTGAAGCCAAGGAGAATTGGAAAACTTGGAAATATTGCACTTCCAAGAGTTCAGGGCAAGTCAGGTCCCAATCATACTACATGACTAATAAAATATAGTCCATCAAGGAATTCTTCATCATCGCTTCAATAGGAACAATAGGAACAATAGCTACAATAGTCATTACACTACAACAATTATGGTGGAGAGAAAGTGCTTTCCACAGCAATGCTGCATGACTGGTTGACATACTCTTCATGCTGCATATATTCTACATTCCTGTATCTCTTGCTCTGCTTCTCGTTGCCCTGTTACACCCCCTTGAGGGGATATGCCGGAACTCTTACTTATCCCACAGCCTTTTGAAAGCACTATTGACAAGGGTGCGAGCAGATTTTTAAAAGGCTTTGAAGCCTACGGCAAGTTCAAAAACTTAAATGAGGCCCAAATGTCAGGATCCTTCTCCGTCCTGCTTCGTGACGGGGCCCTGACATGGTTTGACAATCAACCAGAGGACATTAAAAAAAAATTTATTAAGATTCAAGAAGCATTCACCACCCAATATGGGATTCACACCCATTCTAAATATGCACACATTGCAGCATTTTTCCCCAGGAAGCAAAAGGACAATGAGAAAATCCTTGATTTATATCATATATACACCAACAGGCATCACTGCTAAATTTATCTACACAGCTTATACTTCAGGCCATACTCAATGGGGTTTCTCCATCTCTCCGGCTCTTCATCCTTTACAAGGCTCCTTAATCATTCACTCAGCTGGAGAAGTATGCCACACTGAGTGGTGATACTACCCCTGTGGAATCAAAGCCAGCAGGCAATGCTATTGGCTGCCATCCAACAGCTGACCACTAAAGGAATCCCCAGCTTGCTTGTCTAGGCCAAAAGTACAGGCAACTGAGCAAATCACTCATCTTGCCCCTAATAGATAGAGAAAAATTTTATCCATGTTGGTCTTTCAAAAAAAACCACTAAGGCTTTTCTAAACACAGGTGCTTATATCTGTTTCATATCTGCACCGTATTTCAAATGTGCATATCCCAGAATGCATTTGGATTCACCAAAAATTCCCCATGTTGATAATATAACATGGCACTTCATCCCACAGTTGGTTCTGTCAATCTTGGATCACAAAAAATTACTAAAACTTTTACGAGTTTCAAAAATTACATCATCACTTAATTCTAGGTGCAGACTTTCTAATACAACACAGAGTTTGCATTGACTGTGGATCCCATACTGCTACCTTTGCTGACCCTCAGTTTACTGTCTCTTATTTTCAACCTCCTGTCAAACCCGGATTAATATGCTCACAGCATGGTTATAAAATACCACCTAACAGTGAAGCAGTTCTCCCTTTTCACATTTCACATTCAACTGGCAACCAATTCATGCTTTTGCAACCTAATCCTACAACTGCTTGCACTCCTATCTTTGGAGGTTGTGTATTATATGAAACCCGGCATGGTAGAGCTGTCTGCTGGCTCTTGAACCCTACCAGTCATCCAATACAGCTTAATACTCGTAAAATCATAGTCATGGCTTATCCTATTCATTCCAAATCAGTGTTTAGTCTAGACACAGAGTATGTCTCCATGCCTACCCCTGCAGCTCGCCTCACCCCTTCTCACCCAACTCCAGAGACTTTTTTTCAGGCATTTCGGGTCAATCTTGATCATGCAAATCTTGCAGTAGGCCAGAAACAACACATCTTATAGCAGAATATCCTGACATATTTGCCCTGTTTCAATGAGCCAGTTAGGTTATTCAGATGTTTATACATACAAAATTGAGACAGGTGATGCTGCACCCCAATGCCACCCCTTTTTATAGGATGTCTCCTGCCATGAAAAAAAAATGATCAGCAGGTACAGGAGCTTTTTAAAAATACAATTATTGAGGAGTCTGACAGAATGTGGTCTGCTGCCACGGTTTTAGTGAAGAAGCCATCCGGTGCGTATAGTCTTGTGGTAGACTACAGGATGCTTAATAAGGTTCCTAAACCTATTAGTTTTCCCTTGCCTCGTTTTGACACCATTAGAGACTTTTGAGGGGATTTGAAACCACAATATTTTACAATTTTTGACATTAAAATGGCCTTTCATCAGCAGGCTCTTGCTTGACCCAGACACAAGTCACAAAACAACCTTAATTTGTCTGGACAGAAGACTGCAATCAAGCTTTCTCTAAACTGCAATGTCATTAACTATACCCCCAGTCCTAAAATATCCTGGCATGACAAAACCCTTTGTTTTTGTTTCAGATGCTTCTTTAATTAGCCTTGGATGGATATTGCTCCAGCATATTGAGTAAATAGGGAACACCCTGTCCTATATGATGGTAGGGCTCTGCGTAAATCTGAGAAAATTTAGACAATCACTGAGCTTGAATGCCTGGCAGTAGTCAAAGCAATCTATGGAAATCATGTTTACTTGTCTCACAGACAGTTTCAGCTCATCAGTGACCACAAAAGTCTACTTCATTTAAATGATTGTTCCAAGAACAACATATGTTGGTGGCGAACTGTTAAATATTTTCTCAAAAGTAATCAGTCAAATATCATACCATCGCTTATTCAGGATGGCAAGATAATTCTGATAGTACAAGCAAAGCTGAATTTTTCAATTTATTTTTTCTACAACAATGCAATATCTACTCTAACACATCCACTCCACCTGGAATTTCTGATTCACCTCAATTTTGTCTCAACTCCACTACTATAATGGAGTCGAAAGTGGTTGAAACTCTTTTTTAGTTTTGATATGACAAAAGCATTTGGTCCTGACGATGTTAGTGCAAAACTCCTGAAAACTGAACTCTTCAATCTTTCCCTTGCTAAAATGCAGTCCTCTTCATCTTAGAAAAAAGCTAAAATCACCCAACTTTACAAAGAAGGTTCTGATAGCTTCTGTAACAATTATAGGCCAATATCATTACTTAGTTGCACAGGAAAGGTATTTGAAAAAATCTTGTTTAAACATGTGTTTATTTTTTCCTGCGAAAACCTAATTATTTCATCCACCCAATCTGGTTTGATCCCTTGCGATTCAGTTGTAAACCAGTTGCTTGCCCTTTATCATTATCTTTGCCTTGGTGTTGACAGACAGAAGGAAGTCCGATTTTTTTTTCTAGATATAAAGTAATGCTTTTGAGTCTGGCATTCTACTTTACTTCACTAGTTGAAGAAAGCTGACATTACTGGCAACCTGTTTCATTGGTTTTCCGATTATCTTCAAGACTGCTCACAGCAAGTGCTTATTAATGGTCAATCCTCTTCTTGGGCGTCCGCTCCAGCTGGAGTGCCTCAGGGCTCTGTTCTTAGGCAACTACTCTTCCTAATCTTTATTTACGACCTCGTGGATATTGTCCAATCTGATACACAAATGATTGCCAATGAAACCTGTCTGTATCTTGCTCTCCAGAACCCCGTAACTGCAGCTGAAATTCTTAATTCCGATCTCTCTGAAATCAAAGAATAGTCCAATCATTGTTTAGTGACATTTAATCCTTACAAAACAGAATCCATGCTAATTTCCCAAAAAACTCAATCACCAAACCACCCAACAATTATCTTCAAGGTTGTGTTCGGGATGATGAATCCAAACATAAACATCTTGGTCACACCCTGCACTCAGACCGATGATGAAATACAATATACAAAGCTTTATTTAAAGTCTGCACGTATACAAAGAGAAACATTAACCAAAGGGTTATTATAACCAACGAAATACATACATGAAGTAACGTTAGACAAATACTTATAACTAAAAATGGCAGCATTTATACACAACTGAAACAAGTAGCACCACAAAGTCACAAATAATCAAATATCAGACAGTCATGCATCTCGCTCATCTGGGTATTTAGACTAGAAGGTTGTACTACATCCTGCACAAGTGCATGACTCGTCAAAGGTCCTGGTGGCAATCAGTTTTTCAACTTCTGTCAAAGTTACCGCATTTTTTTATGCTTATGTCCTTGTCTGTGGTCCCCCAGAGCTTTGTAGACTTCAATTGAAAGTAGTCTGAGTCTATCAATTGACAAGGTGGACAAATTTGCCTTTTCCAAAAATAAATGATAATCACTTTTGGGATCATTGTAAACAAAATATAGGCCATATTCCTGCATTTTTTTCCATTTTTGTTGTCAGAGTAGCACCATAAAAGTGCTAGACAAGAAGGCAGTGATTGAAATTAGATAGAAAAGACCTGAAGATCAATATCTTACATTTAGAATCTATAATTGCTTAGTCTCTTCAGGACATTGAGCTGTCTAGCAGCTTTCTTGCAGAGCTCAACAATATGAATGTCAAATTTGTGCTTGTTAACTATATTTATACTGAGGATTTATACATGCTTCTCAGTACTAATGACCTAATCCTTACTTCCAAAATTTATAATACAAGAGTCACTTCTATTAAAGCATAGAACCAATGCTGGAATTTTTCAGGATTTGCCATCATTTCATTTTCTGAAAACCAGTCTATAGATTCGGAAGCTTTGAGTTCAAGATTATGTTGAAGACCTTCAGGGTCTTGATGACTAGAGGATAAAGTGGTGTCATCTGCATAATTGTACAGGCAGCAACCGTTTATCCTGCAGTACATATCATTGATAAAATTGTTGAAAAGGAGGGGGCCAAGAATTGAGCCCTGGGGTACGCCCTTCAAGACAGATAGCTAGTTGCTGTGCTGGATTGGCCATATATTAGAAATTGCAACAAAGTCCAGTAAATCGATAAACATCATGAAAACCTTGCAATTTTTTTTTTGGACTGCCAAACCTTAAAAACTGCATGTATATCTTTTATCCGCCCGATTCTCGAGTATGCTAGCCCAGTGTGGAATGGCTGCACTGAATCAAATGCAAAAAGACTTGAAGACTTTCAAAGTAATGCTGCCCATATCATGACGGGAGTAATGTATGGTACTAGCATCGAAAAACTCTATGAGGAAGTTGGTTGGCAAACTCTGGCCAAGCGTAGGTAGTTGGCTAAATTGACCTCAATGTATAAAATGGCTGACAAACTTCTACCAGCCAGAACCGTTATGCTCCATAATTACCACAATCGAAACACCATCCTTTAATACTCGTTGCCCTTTCAATCTTACCCACTTCTAGGCTCATACTGATTTGTTTGGTAAATCCTTCTTCCCTTCAAATGTCAGACTCTGAAATCATCTACCTCTGGAAACTCAGCCTTGCTTCAAAGTTTTAAATCCAAATCATACAAACCGATATGTCAATCAAATAAATTCCCCCGAATGCCTAATCTAGGCTATAGATTTATAGCGATCCAGAACACCCATCTCCACTTGGGAGCCAGTCTTTTAAATTCGGATTTATTCATAATTGGGGTCAAAGACATGCCTGCTGCTCCTGTGGCTCACCTAACAAAGATTTATTCCATTATTTTTTGTTTTCTCGTCCCAATAATAAGCGACCTCACCTACTTCTACATACTAAAGTTGCCCATCTTGCTCCCTCTACTCTCAAAAACCCTGTTATATGGTTTGCCAGGCTGTTCTTTCTTGGTAAACAGTGACATTTTTGCAGCTGTCCATGAATTTTTATCTGCTACAAATTGCTTTAATACTGTCGGCATTGGTTAGGTATGCAGAATTCCATACATGTATCCAACCAGGTCTAAAAAAATTTCATTGGTTCTACTCTTAATCTCTAGTATAAGTGTCTTTGAACATGCAATCCTTCCTGATGAATATCCATCCCTAAATACACACTGACAGATGATGCTACCCAAATCTATGCCCACTCTCTGTCCCATCTATGTCCTGGTCTTCTTTGTGAGTTACTGTGTGTTTTGTCTGTCCTGTGCATGCTGTGATTTTCTTAACAAGAGGGATTTAAATAGGGCAATGCCCTTTTTCCCAGTGGGGAACTCACACCGATAGTACATCTGTACTTTGTGAATACTTCAATAAAATATGTTTTCCAATTGAGAACTCACACTGATAGTACATATGTAGTGTGTGAATACTTCAATAAAATTTGTTCAAATCAAAAGTCTTCTAGGTTAGGAAAAAGTAACACCTGCCACTCCCAGGCTGGTGTATTGGGCCTCACTGTTGCAAAGTTATAATTATTCATTTGTACACAGAGCAGGTAAAAAGAACCCTGCTGATAGCCTCTCACGCCATGATTATCCAGCTCACACTTAACAAAAGTGTACCACCTGAGCTAGATGAGATATTTGTCATGGCAACAGACAACACACCAAGACATACAAGTTGACTTCTATTATGAAGATTTGTCTGAACAGTCTGGACCGATACAGTTACATAACACTCATGTCACCGTTCCATCATTAAATCTGATAATCCCACCTGATCTTATTACAAGTCAAAAAGCTTGCCCTGACTTTCAGCATATATATGCTCATGTTCCTTCTGGTACCCTTCCTGAGAACATACAATCAGCGTCCAAAGTTGTAGCTGAAGTAGAGAAGTATACTCTCAATGACGGTGTATTATATCGTATCTTTACACCCAAGGCTGAAAAGATGGGAAAACTCTAGTCAGATTATCAAACCACTTGCTCTGCTTACACACTATAGACATGATGCTTTCACTGCCTATCACACCTCTTTGATAGGGGGTGGTCTTCAAAGTCTTCATCGAAGTTATTTATCCATTCGTGCTAAATGTTATTGGCCAAGTATGTGCTCTGTTGTGGAGGAATTCCTGAAGTCTTGTGATGACTGCCAAAAAGCAAAACGTTTTCAACACCATCAGCCTGCCCCACTACACCCTCTCCCTGTCACAAAAAAAGTTTTCCAGGTGGCATTTCGATATTCTAGGGCCACTTACAAAAACACCAGTGGGTTATCAATATATAATCTATATGTAATCTTACTAGTAGATTCATTCACTGGATGGCGTGTTGCGCACCCATGAAAAACACAACAGGCTTCTGAGATTGCCAAGGTCCTATATGAACATGTTTTCCATATATGTGGTGCAACCAGAACACTTTTAACAGACCAGGCTCAAAATCTAATGGGAAAACAGATCACTGCTCCTTGTGAATTATTTAGTGTAAGGCGTGTACACACAAGTTCTTGTCATGTACAAACCAATTCTGCTTGTGAAAGAAAAAATTCTACAATAGAGCTGCTCTGAGAACATTTCCAAATCAGGATCAAACCAACTGGCCAGCTATTCTGCATGGTATTCTCATGGCGTACAGATGGACAATACATACCACAACTCAGTTTTCTCCTTATTTTCGGGGGGGGGGGTTGACAAGAAATGAATCAATTTCTTGTATACATCTACCATGCCCAAATCAAATCTCCCTAACAATATACACACCTACATCCAACATATCATAGATACCCTTAAAATGGCACAAGTGGTGGCAAAAGAACATAGAGGACAGGCAGAAAGTAAGTCAAAAGAATATGATAAGCAGGCCAAGTCCCTTCCCTTCAAAATTGGTGATGGAGTATTCATGTATCAATCCACAAGTGCCCAAGTGACTTTCTAACAAATCATAAAGACAATTCCAAGGTCCAAACCTTATAATTGCAGAAGGCCCAAATCACACATACAAGTTACAATGTATGTCTGATCACAGAATTCACAAGTAATTAATGCATGCAAGCAGAATGAAACTTTATTTTGATGCTGTACATCGCATACAAACACCCCCACAGCCCCCTCTACAATTCTTTCATCTGATACCATCACTTCCTATATAGACCCTTCTACAGAACTGTAACATAAGAGAAATCTGCTATGGTTAAATATAATACCTGATATGAAATCGAGAAGTTACTACCTAATAAATTTAACAACAGGGGTTGGCAGTACAAGGTTTGCCCTGTTGGGCTCCAGCTCAGAATTTGTCACCTTGCTTAATTAGTGAGTATCAAAAACTATATACGAAGCAGGGTTGCAGAAAGAAACACAAACGTAGGCTTACATGGTTCCAGTCTAGGCAGCAATTTTACTTCCGACAAATTGGATAGGTAATCAACACTAATGAAAAAGTGCATGCTGTATATGAACATACAGCAGAAATCAATGGCCTAAGGTCGAATGGGCCAGTGTGTGCTACTTATTTCTGCCCTCACCCTAAAAGAAAAAAAATCACTTGAGGCTGGCACTTGTGGCAGTCCTTAATGCGCGCAAACCAGCCCCCCCCCCCCTAAAAAAAAGTTTGGCTCATACATCCTTTGTTTTTCTTACAGCCACTGATCCAACATTTATATTACGACACTCTGCTGTGTCCCTCATCTTCTTTTGGATTTTTCTAATCCAGAATTCTAATGTATCAATGGTGCAACGATTGAAGTATAGGACTACTAAGACAGGATAGATGCACATGACTGCCGATTATTGGCTGCACACCTTTTAAATTCAGCTGGCTTGGTTGCCTTCATACTTATTTCCATATGCTGATTGCTTACATCAGTTTGACCAACAACTGCCCGAGGCTCACCAACTTGCATTTCGCATAGCAATATGATTATTAATTCTACATGGGACAAAGCCAACAGCTTTTTTGAACAAATAGATCAAGTTCTATCACATTCGTTTCCCTCTTCAAAGCCCAGGTGATCCATTTTGCCTTTTGGAAATGTAGGCAGATTTTTTTTTTTCATCAGAAAAGAACATAGAAACCCTGCAAAATCATATTAAAATTGTGGCCCACTGCACCAAAACTATCTTTTCTGCTTTTGAAAAACAATCTCAAAATGTTTGCATCAATGAATCGTAATTTGGTTTACAGGATGACAAAGGCCATCCAAAGCATTAAAACTAACCATGATTCTGTGCTGTTTTTGGACAAAAGCCTTCTAAAACTGGAAACTTCAATCCTTCTTTTACAATGGTTACAGACATATGATTTGAGACAGCTTCATCTCTCTCATACCTTGATTAACCAACTAGAAAAGATTGTAACTGGAGCCTATGAACTTAGACGGCACAAATTTTCCCCAGACCTGGTGCCACCTTCTCTTATCTTCATTGCATTACAACAAATCACCAAAATTTTGAAACAAATTACAAGGATTTTCATATCACACATACAGGCCCATATTTTTATTATTTAGTTCCAAATGTTATATTTGACCACCATAAGGATGCTTTATACATAATGATTAAGTTTCCAATTTCTGATTTTTCGGATCCACTTGATGTTTTTAAGGTCTGTTCTTTCTTAGTGCCGTTTAATAACTCTGCAACACATGAAACTTATCTTCCTGATTTAGCCTCTTATTATGGTATATCATATGATAGCAATTACTATTTTTATTTTGAATCAGACGTTTGGACAACATGTTTTTGTAAACAACCCTTGTGTTGCCCATTTCAACCTTTCTTCATCCTGTTTTATGACCTAAATGCATCCTCGCTCTCTTTCTTTAACAAAAAGGTCAAATTCGGAAGCTTTGTAAATTTACTGTGAGTAAATACAGTGTTCTCCCACGCATTGCACAATTTGATGATCTTCATTTTCTATTTATTAATCTAGCATTTGTTAGTTTACAGTGTCCACGTTCGGCTCGCACCATGCCTTCTTGGAACTTCTTTTTAGTTGCAATTCCATGTTCATATACCCTACATGGGAAATCGTTTTTTGTACCCCGGCTAGTACACACGGTGCCTGTCATAACACATCTAACACAATTACACTTCGTCACCCTGTAAATTTGAATACTGTTTCAACACCTTTTCCCCAATAATCATGGACATGTTTTTGCTGATTCCTTATATTTTGCCCCCATTACTTCACACATTTTACCCATATTCATGTCGCTGCATCAAATATATATCCAATGTGGTTCGTGCGGATATACAACATTATAATTTAGATTCTTTGTTTAAGACAATCAAGCAAATTAAGTGGGTTTATCACGACTTTACCTGACAAAATTTTTCTGGAAGACATCCCAAATTCGATTAATTTTTTGATCGATTTTACTGCAAATTGCTCTCTTTGCTAGTCTCATCCTGCAATGGCACTTACTGTTTACATTTACTGTAAATATAGATTACTCTTATTAGCTGTGATTGCATTACAAAATTTGTCTGCTTCAGATGCGTTACCCACACAGGTGCCAGTTTTCACAGCATACTCGAGGTCCACGACTTCAGATTCCTCACGTTCCATAGTTTCCTCAGACACTCTGCCATATTATTTGCCTTTTGTGCAGTACTTATTGCATGTTATTCGGCATATAAATTCAGCTTCGAATTTTGTCGTCACAAGACATTCTTACCCTGGAAATTACTAACGTCTCATCTTGAGTTTTGCTGAAACAGGTTATGAGTAGGAGCTCAGTCTGACGACGTAGTGGCTTTAAGCCCACCCTCCCCCATCGTATCAGCAGGAATGATTGACTGCGCAATACACAATACTTTTTTGCAGATGGGTTACAAGCCCTAAGTGGACCATTCTACGTGCTGCGTATATAGATGTTCTTGGTTCCTCCTCTCTACTCACCCCACCGCCGTACATCGTAGGCCCATTTTAATATTAAGAGCGCCTGTGTATTGACTGGGATTAATTATTAATCACTAATTCCGCTGTTAATTACGTTGACTATGGTGTTAATTATGCTAATTACGTCGTTGTGTTAATTACGGTGACATCGTCATCAGCCGCATTAGCCCCTACCACAAACTGTGCCAGAGCCACCATTTTACATTCTACTAACGCATCAGTGCATCACTCTCTGAAACCAGATTGGTTAAATTAACCAATAGATTGATTATGTGTCCAACAGATTGATTATGTGTGTAACCAATATAGATTGATTAATTTGACCGATAGATTGGCTGAATGGAACAACAGATTGGTTAGATCAACCAATCGTATTGGTTGGACGCATATTAACCAATTGGTTGGTTAATTAACCAATCTGTTTTCAGAGTGCAGTAACCAAAAGCTGATGGTGATGTAAGGTAACAAGTTTCCACTGACTTAGCTCTCTGACTGCTTCGGAGATCTATCTATCTATCTATCTATCTATCTATCTATCTATCTATCTATCTATCTATCTATCTATCTATCTATCTATCTATCTAACTATCTATCTATCTATCTATCTATCTATCTATCTATCTATCTATCTATATATATATATATATATATATATATATATATATATATATATATATATATATATAGCTACTCAATATTTTTGATGTGTGCAATCTATTTTATATGTATTTTTTTCATGAAACAGGTTTTTTTGCACAACATTGGCTGAAACTGAAATGAATCTGTAATAGTTCTCATTTTTGACATTGTTATACTTAACTTTTGTGTAGATATCTGCACCCAGTGATGCTACGATGGACCGCTCTGAGGCCGGGGTCAATGTTTTTCTTCTCGGTATACTATATTATTATTATTACAATTATTTGGATTGTATGTATGTCGGCCTATATATATATATATATATATATATATATATATATATCACTAGGCCTTATCGTCAGGCTATAAGCGGGAATGTTTCTCAGCCACTTTAACATACATTATATAAATATCAATGATGCAATGGAGCGCGCTCCTCGGCCAAAACAACTAACGTTATTTCGCTAATAATATGTTCGCTGTATTTCAGGATAATAATGTGGCCAATGTCCAATAGAATTTTGCAGCATATTGGTAACATGTCTCTCACTTGATTTCTTCACGCGGATTCAGACCTGTCAAGTCTAACGCATTGAGCGTAAGACTCCCGCATTCTGGTGTCATGTCACGCTCTCAAGCCAGAATATATTATAAACATATTTATTTTACCTGGATTGCCTAGGTAGTACAAAATTACTAATCTGGAGGCTCTCCAGACATACAACGCAACACATGGTCTATGTACAAGACGCACAGGACAAGTACAATGAAAGATATATGTTAAACGGAAAGCATTACAGTCCTATATATCACAATAAAGCATACATCGTAAAGTTTATACCTCACATAAAATGTACAAATAACCCATCTATTAACGATTCAAATTAGTTTCAGCAACATATGACACACCAGACCTTAAAAGTGAAACCTCCGAGCATTGGTTATGAATTTTTGTACACTTGAATTTTTGTACACAATATATATTCCTCAGTCATTTAAATACATTTCTTCCCCCCCCCCCCCACTTTTTTTTTTTTTAACAACACACCTTTGCCTGGCAAACGAGTAGCTCAGAGCCTCAGTGTATCTATTTTGGGCACCGCGGAAGACTATGACCAACTTTAGTACCCAATGTCCCGATGAGTGTAAAAATGAAGGCTTCATTCATTGGGCAAGCTGTCGAGCACTTAAGTACCCTAAGAAATATGATATGAAGGCTGTAAAATGCATCAGATTTGCACCATTTGACATAAAAATTTTGTGGGGTGTATGATGGGCTGGGGTGCATGCCCCGACCTCCCCCTGCCCCCTATAGTTTTTGCCTCGCTCCGCTTGGCAGATTCTCACTCTTTACACATCCCCAAATTTAAGAGCTCTGCGGCTTGTTCAACATTATGTTTGAATTTCCGGGATAGTTGACGTCAGATTCTTCTATTTACATTTATTTTCATTGATGTTAGTTTTTACTGTTCTCGCGTGTTTATTGAGTGATATCTTCGTAAATTACTAGTTAGATGCAAATCACTTTTTCGGCCTTTTTGGCTTCACTGTTGAGATACATAGGCTTGTTTTGTCTTTCATGCTCTTGGCCACAAAACAACAATCCATTTTTTTCTCTAATGACGAGGACGTCATATTTTAGGGGTCCAGTCACTTTTCATGCTTAACGACATTTGACGTTTGGGGATGGTGGATCATCACTTATTGGACGTTAATTTGCTCAAAGTGTGACAAAGAATATGTGAGAGAGAGAGAGAGAGAGAGAGAGAGAGAGAGAGAGAGAGAGAGAGAGAGAGAGAGAGAGAGAGAGAGAGAGAGAGAGAGAGAGAGAGAGAGAGAGAGAAGCGAGTTCCAGGTTTACCTATATTGCAATATACTCAGAAAATAGGCCTATGGACGTTGCCATATTACCATCCCTATATAATTCCAATGTTTCTGGCAAGTAATAGAATCTGTTCGACTGATCTTTTGCATAATTAACTTTATTATAGCCTAGATATGCTAACTGTCTATGAAACCGGAATGGGTCTCTTACCATGCACTTTAATTAAAGAAAACATTTTAAATGAATGTGGAAAAGAAGTTTTAAGAGAATAATTATACCCAGGTCAACGGCTTCCTTGATGCATTCTGAGAATTAAGCATCCTGGGTGTGCCCAGGAAAGCTGTTGATAAATATATGAAATGAGAATTTGACAATTGCCAACTTTGATTTGTTTCATTCCAGCTAGGGTAAATGGTCGTGGACTCGCGTATTCTATGCATTCCACACGCCTATATACACTGGCCAAAATTTCAAAGAGGGGCGTAGGTGTATTTTCTCCGGGTCGTAATTATACTCAGTGTGAAAATGTTAAATAATTAGGCGTAAATATGTTTTTGAACACAGTAACACAACTGTAAATAATCTCTTTTGCTGCTGTAAGCGATTTTAGCAGTGAAGATAAAAACAACTGTAAATAATCTCTTTTGCTGCTATAAGCGATTTTAGCAGTGAAGATGGTTTTTATCTATGAGATATTTTGATATTCAAATTCTACGTGTAAAGACATTTCATTCCAGCTCCAGCATGCCTAGTCTAAATTCAGTTGCAGAAACCATGGTCTCAGTCAACAGCTTTTCTTGGCGCACTTTGTGAGTGGTGCGCAAAGTGTGCTACGGCAAGCTGTTGACTTATTCCAAAATGAAAGACAAATTTCTTTTTTTGTTCTTGTGGGTATCAACTAAAGATAAAGTAAAGTGTAAGATATTTAAATTTCAGTCTGCTAAGACCCCCTCCTACGCCCTTTTTTTTATAGTGCACAGAGACTTTTATTTTTATCTTTATTGTATAGACATACACAGACTACCTTCACCGATAAATGTTTATATGGCCAGCTCCAAATTTATGACGTTTAAAGTTACGCGATGCTTTTGAATGACTCTGTGCTGTCCTTAAATCCACTTTCATATATTTTGGTAGGCTTAGGCCTACTTGTACTAAGTTGTAGTCAGCTAAAGCACGCCTGCATGCCTAACGTTTGATCTCCGGCCAGGTTAGAGACAAAACCCGCGATCGCATAAAAAAGATTGGAGGTGAAAAGCTGCTCAATAAAAATCGACAAACAATGATTATAAGGGTAGATATATAAACTCGATGTCGGGCTTCATGACAAATAGGCCTCATAACTAGTTTAATGGGAGAAGACCAGTCCTAGGCCAGTTTATTAATAGGTCAACCATAATGGTCTCTGGAGAGCAGATTCGTGATACACAAGGAAAAGATCAGTTACGTGTCGCGGAGGTTCACTTCTGATGTTAAGGGGTGGGGGTCAAAAGGTCTAACGACAAATGCCGTTAACCGTGACAAGTGACATGGCCCCTTAGCGGCGAGAAACATTATTATAGGCCTAGAGTTAATGTAAGAGCGACGAGAAAATGTGGTTATATCAAATCATATGAAAACACACCAGAAGGGTGGCCTTGGCTCAATCGTCATACTACTATCGTTATGTACATTCAGTAACCAACGTCACCGATTTATATTGTCCTTCTTCAACTGCCTCCCCTCATTTGGCTATTCTTACATAACTCCAACTTCTCCAGTCTTCTTCCCTGCCCCATGATAAATTAGTTCTAATTGATGATGTTGAAGCCAAGGAGAATTGGAGAACTTGAAAATATTGCACTTCCACGAGTTCAGGGCTGGTCAGGTCCCAACCCTTCTACCTGAAGAACTTAATATAGCCCACCAAGAAATTCTACATGCTGTCTCCATCATCACCTCAATAGGAACAATAGTTACAATAGTCATAACACTACAACAATTATGGTGGAGGAAAGGGCTTGCCACAGCAATGCAGCATGACTAGATGACATACTCCTAATGCCGCCTATAATCTACATTTCTGTACCTCTCGCTCTGCTTCTCCTAGCCCTGTGACACCACACAAAGGATATATATGCCGGAACTCTTACTTATCCCACAGCATATTAACTCTTTCCATACCAGTCCCTGATTTTTCTGTAAATTTACCTAGATTTAAGACGACAATTGCATATCTAAATTCTTCATGAAAAGAGCTTGTTTCAAGTACCAACATGCCTATAGTCTTAAGTCAGTGGTTCCAGCACTGCCTGGCAAGCCATGCTGCAGCTGCAGCATGACTTGCCAGGCAGTGCCAGAACCACTGACCAAGGCCCATGACCATAGTATGGAATGACTTGAAGGCACTATCGACAAGGATCCAAGCAGAGTTTTAAAGGGTTCTGGAGCCTACAGCCCAATTTTAATAGGAACAGTATAGTTACTATAGTCATTACACCACAACAATTCTTTGCATAGTACTTTCAATAGTTAGCAGCAAAACTAAAAAATGTCACAGATGGATTGACATTTTTTATGATAGATTGTATAAGCTTTGCAACCTTAGCTCAGCAGAGCTATTAAAAACCAACTATACTGTCAAGCATTTATCCATTTTTATTGCACATTCTTTACAATGATTCTAGTACAAGAAATAAACAAAGCAGATTGCCAGATCACAACTACTTGAGACAAGCAAGTGAGCCTGCTGTGAATAACCAGTCAATCACAATTTGCAGGTCTTTGACTGGGCAATATTTAAGACAGAAACTCAAATGTGATTGAAAAGTGCATAATGAAGGCAAATACCAACGATGAAAATAAATAACAACCCACATTATGTACATATATTGTTTAACCACTTATTAGCCTTAATTCTAGAAAATGCACAAGGTAGACTCAAAGGACTTACAAGTAATACTTTGAATTCATTCAAGATGGTGCAATCCCAGCATGATTATAAGCAAAAAGTCTTTTCTTTGGGAAGTGAAATACATACATTTTTCTGTTCAAGGAAAAGTTAAAAAAATATTTAAATGACTTGTCCATATCAGCTTAAACTACAAATTGATTGGAAGCTGTTTTGGTTACTGTCTATGTAATACATTCTACAAACTTATCTCCCTATTTTCAAAATGCAGTTTGCTTGCTAAAAATATTCATTGATTATACATGTATGTATGCGCAAAACAACTCACCTTCATTTTCTTGTATTAATTTTCATTTGTCTGTATTTTTAAAGCTAAAGTACTATGATCAAGCGGACCTTCCAGTCATCCAAGAAATTATAATTTTTTTTACACTGAAACAGTAAGTAAACAGGTCACATATTCACCCTGAACTGGACGTTTAAATAATTACCATGGTCTACAAAAACCAAATTGTGGCACTACAGGTGCAGCTTATAGTCATACAAATTTCCCTGTGTTGTAGCACTAGAATGTTTCAAGATTCTGGCAGCCATGGGTTTGCCCTCAGATCCTAAATACTCAATACAATATTTAAATCACCCTGCAGGCTGCTCCAGTTGTTAAATGTAGGAATAAACAATTGACCTTTTTGGCTGGTTGAACCCTTTTCCCTTTAAACCAGCCAAAACTGACTGGTGGTCACTCTAGCGTTTTCAGTTAATTTCAACAGCAATGAAAAACACTTTACTGAGCATTGGCGAGGAGACCTATCAAATTCACATGCCGCAGGTCAACAGCTTTCCTTGGCATGGGTTTGACAGTCTTAGCGCCTAACCCATGGCAGGGAAAGCTGATGATAAAGTCTTAATTCAAGGTGAAAGGGGTAAGTGAATCTTTATTTTTAAAACTGACAGGTAGCCTAAAACATCTAGCATCTTGACTGCCTGAGTGTAGTTAATTTCTTGTCCACATACCCATGCATTTTTTCAGCAGTTCTAAATATGTATCATTAGACATCTGCTGAACAATTAACATGTCATCAATAAGTTTATGACCAATGTTCATAAATTTGCATTCAAGAACCACATTTTCAAAACTATTACAACAAAAGCTCTTTGCAAATGTTTTGAAAACACAGAATTTTCATTACACATTAAATTTTTGACTGATCCTGCATCTTCTTGTAATATTCTATGAGGAAATTTATGATAAATTTTGCCAATACAAATCTGCAGATAAGTACATTAACTGCCGTGAATCCCTTGCTTAGGTGCCCTCAATTCCTGCTGTACCAACTGTTTTTTTTTCCAACAGCCAGCACCGAAAAAGTCAAAAGGGGTTTGCTTGATATATATATATATATATATAAAGCAAACCCCTTTTGATATATATATATAAAATGGATGTGGTGTACTGCTATATATGGGGTTTAATCTGCCTTCCAGTTAAATACATAAATTTATTTATATTGACGTAACCTCTTTATGACATTTTCTTTTGGTGGTCCAGAAATACAATCAATACAGATTACACTGTACCGGAATGAAAACTGTTGCATTCTCCTGTCCTGTCAGTCCATGATTCCTTTAACATAAACTTGGCGTCATCAGGATCTTTGAGCAGATGCTGTGAAACAGAACAGCCTGCAGCAGCACAGGTGTACCTTAATGAAAACTGTTAAATTCTCCTGTCCTGTCACCCCATAATTTGTTTAACATAAATATTGACGTCATCAGGATCTTCAAACTGATGTACAGGTTCTCTGCTAACAAAACCCCCACTGTTGTCATTCTGCAATTCATAATTGTAATCAATTAACAGCATGCGTATAAATCTTTCAGTGCCAATTGCAACTAAAGTCAAATTACTTAACACAACCTGCTCTGATTTATAATGAGGATGCTAGACTCATATTCCTTGTGAACAGACATTTCATTCAAGTACCAGCATGCCTCTAGCTCCAGAGAATATTATGGTCCGGATCAACAGCTTTCCTCCATGTGCATATGGCCCACTGTTAACTCAGTCCAAAACTTGGCACTGAAAGAGTTAAGTGATCAAACCGAGGCATGCCCATTCTCAAGGGAAGATGAACTAGTACTGTCCCAGCACAACTTTTGCTGTTTACTGGAGGAGTACATTCAACCTTATTGTTCAGCATTCCCACCAATATTCTAGCGCATCTGTAGTTCACACCAAACTGAAGGCAAAATACTTCTTTCTGACCACATTGCGAGACTTGAGAATAACTGCTCCATGTAAAATCTGCCCATTTTGTTACATTTTCCTAACACTACAGGGAATCACAATAAGCAACAAGCTCTTACCATGGACAGATTTGACATCCTACCAATCACTGAATATGCATAGGTAAGTTAGCTGGAATAGCTCTCTCTTTTTTCCCCCCTTTTTTATTCACCAGTATCAATACCAAAAATTTGTAACAGGGATTCATAACAACTCAGCTGACAGGTACTCATTCAAGACAATGGCGGTGACTTGGTCAGTGGCAGTCCCCTTGCCTGACAAGTGATGCTGCAGCTGCCCCCCGAGGCACCTGGACTTGCCACGAAAACCAATTATCACTGACTTTAGACTAGGCACATTGGTACATGTACTTGAATGTGAACATGCAATCTATATCCAGGTGAAAATAAATAACCAAAAAGAAAAGTAGAATTACTCACATCTGCCAACCCATGATGCAGTCTACATTTTTCTGTAAAATGCTAAAGAGGCCCACTTGACCTTACGTAACCTGTATACTAGACACATTATGAAAAACTGGCCTTTTAAAATTAGCAGATTAGTATTTTCCTAGATACATTATTCCAGTATAAACAGCCTGTGTTCAGTGACCTTCAATCTGCAACCCAGTTTATCATGCTGGGAAAAAAATCTTATGTCCTGAGCTGCAGCTTCACAATTAAGTTACTTCTGATGGTAGAATTGCACTGTGCAGGAGTAGCTCTGGCCCAGAGGAATAACCTCACACCTGCAATATTGTACAAGTCAGCAGCTGTGAGGTGCCCCACCCCCTCCAAAAAAAAAAAAAAAAGACATCTCCAGACCAATTTTACATGATCTGGGCTTGACCAGTCGGTTGGCTGGGCACCCCTTAGTCGAAGCTCTTGTTACTTGTTTCCCCTGTTGTTTTCGTTCATCAATATTGCGTTTTTGTTATACTGTATGAGTGACTGGGGGTGGTAATGTGGCTGTCACGGTTCAGACTTTAACCTTACATATACACTTAAGAGACACCGTGGCAGATCACCTGCAGTCAGTGATGAAGGTGATGCAGTCACTGGCCATGGTCAGCTGGGTAGAGATAGCAGTGATGCAACTGAGCAAAGTCGACAGCAGACTTTAACAAAGGTTTGAGGGGGATTGGCATTTTACACAGCCTCATTCTGGGCTAGATGAATCTGATATCACAGATGTCATTTGATCCCTCATATTTTCCAAGTCGTATTTTGAATTAAGCTGGGCTTGACAATAAGGCAAACTCTGTTGTCTGGAACTGGTATCCTTACAAAAACACAGCATTGCAGCGAAGTGTCTCTGGCTAACCAGTAACTATGTTTCTACTAAGTGGTCACCAACATTTTACCATGTGAAAAAGCTGACTGTAAAGTAGGGTGACAAGAAATCTGCTGCTATTGAGTGCCTACTCATTACTCATTCTCGCTTAACTGCCACTCGGCAATCTGGGCATCCCTTTGGACTTTTTGTGTTCTGTTTCAATTTTTTTTTTTTCAAAATATAAAGAAACTTCCAGCTTCCATTGGAAGTTGGCAGTGTAAAAAGCATGTAATATACCAACGCTGAAGGGTTTAAAATTCAAACCATTCATCAACACCAAATTTGAACCATCACAACTATATCAACATCCTTGGTAATGTTAATTTGTGCATCAAGAAATTTGTGTGCAGTTCTGCTTTATCCTCAACCCAATACTACAGCAATGGATTAAACTAATATGTACATATGTAGCCCCTCCCTCCCACCAAAGGAACACAGCTTAAGAGACTCTAAATACATTTATGTCCAAAATGGCTGCCTGTACCACCCTTTCCCCTTTACAGAAATGTATCTGGGGTATAACTGCCACACCCAAGAGTGGGCTGCTCAGTTGGTCATAGTTTCATAAATATTATCAGTCCCAGTGTTGCCAACCCTCCCGGATTTCCCGGGAGACTCCCGGAATTTTATGCTCAAAATACTTGAAAAAGTGTGGATTTTTGACAATTTTGAGTCACCTTCCAGAATTTCATCAATATTCCCCTTCTATATTTCATGTTGATTTATCAATCTCCCGTAATTTTACTTGTTATCCCAGATTTTAAGTTTGGCAGGTTGGCAACACTGCAGTCCGTCCCATCAAATCGCCACCAACAAGCAGCAGCATAGCAGCTAGCCACAGAGTAATTTTGCTGCTCAGCTTTTGCTTTGCGGCTAACTTGCTGCAAACTAGTTGTTAGTTTGCTACGAGGTTATTACAGTAGTCCCTCCTTTGAAAGACCACTCCTTTGGGAGACCACCTCCTTTGAAAGACCACAATTGTCAGGTCTTTCTGTAGTACTTCTGCTATTTATACCTCCTTTGAGGGACCACCTGCTTTATGTGACCACCTTTTGGGTGGCACTAGGGGCGGTCTCTCAAAGGAGGGACTACTGTATTTTTGTTCTGTTAGAACCACCACAAAATTGCTGAGCTCCGTGAGGATTCCACGGATTATTTTCCCAAAACCGGGGCAATATTGGTGACTGGACAAGCAGCAAGAAACCTTAATGTCAAGCCCAATTAAGATTGACATATACAAGACAAATCAGTTGAGGTCATCAGCACACTATCACAAAGATTCAAACTGGTAATAATCATGGTGTCCCAACTTACACAACAAATCAGTTTACATTTTTTAAAATGAGTTGATACAAATTCGATACACACGTGCACCTTTTCTGACACTGTCTTTAAATAATATATCGCCACTTGACTACACTACCATTGTTACAATATACAGGTGGTAATTTCAAAATGAGGAAATGGAAGCAAAATCGAAGTGCACATCACTCTGTAGCACGGTTTCACACCTCAGAATAAAATCAGAATGGTTAAATATGCAGCATGTTATGTCCATATAATTGAAATGTAATTGGTAAATAACAACAATTGTGGTGCTTGATTTCAATTGGTTTGCTATTTGTCAGTGGAATTATTTCTTTTTTTCTTTTTTTAAAAACTTTTGCAGAGAACCTGCCTATGGTGACTGGCTGCCTTCCATTTTTTATGCTATAAATTTCCGGTCACATTTTTCAAGCCAGTGCAGGGAAAACCACATTATGACACTCAGACATGATCTATTTACAGTATGACACAGGCGTGACTGACTTCCAAGTCAAATCTCTTTGCTAGTTTGAATCATTTTCCTCACATATTCAGATACGATGTATCTGACACATTTCGCAGGGAACCGATGGTGTC
The DNA here is from genome assembly GCA_964020975.1 of Hermodice carunculata. NCBI lineage: Eukaryota > Metazoa > Annelida > Polychaeta > Eunicida > Amphinomidae > Hermodice > Hermodice carunculata. The sequence goes on from OZ026618.1 coordinate 70,611,023, forward strand.
ATTATAATGATGTTTCACTGTAGTTCTGAATGATAACGCCATGGCACATGTAATTCTGCCTGGATAATATGCTCTGGTTAGCAACACCTTTCCTGAGTACATCTGCAGCACATGATAACTGCAGACTTGACACTTTTCGTAGGACAGTCAGTTAAGTTGTCAAGGACAGATGAACCAAGAAATACACAATTAATCCCTTTATGGTTCAACCAGCCTAAACTTTCTCGTTTGCAGAATGTCATTTGTTACAATGTTTGCTCAAATATATCATCACATGAAAAAAAAATTATGAAAGCGTAATGTACGTCTGACCTATTGGGATGACACATGGCAGGTCAATAGGACCCAAGGCATAACATGGAAGGCTGCCAACTCACTTCATTCTTCCAGGGCGCTACTAAAGGGATAGAATAGTTCCATGATTCTACCCAGGAAAGGGTGCGTGCCAAGCTTAAACAAAGTATTATAACTGAACAGACACAAACACATATTGGGGTTAGTCCTTTACCGAGTGCCACAAGCCTCACAGTGGTTTTTGCATTACCTCACAGTCATGCTGTAGCTGTCCCGAGAGCATGACTGCTACATACTTAAAAAAACCACTCCACTGCCTTCAGATATGTTTATGTTGTGACTTCAATGCAATGAAAGTTCATTTTACTATGAATGGGAATATTCAATCTGCATCTTAAATCTATTTTTTAAAGAAATTTCTGAAACATGAGTAGTGGCATGGAAGCAGTCGAGTCCATTTTGACCGAGATATTTACAAAAAGGCCTCCATGTTCACTCCATCTGAACTTATCTGAACACTATTGCAAGAACTCCAAATTTTTTTTTTTTCTTGCAGACCAAACCAAACGATTTCACCTCAGCTATCAAGCTTGCCCATACACTGTATATTATGTGCTGTATACTGCTCTACTTTCATGTGTTTCAATTTTCACAGTTCTTGGGTTTTTTTGACATTTCGTTGTACTTTAAATCTCACTATTTTGGACATAAATCAAATTCATATAGTGAACTAAAGGACTGTGACAGTCTGTGATCAGCTGAACTTTCGTACACAGATTGAAGTGGTCCTGCAAACTTCAGAATATCAAGGTCACCTTTCCTTCAGACCATCCTCGCTGCTGCTTACTTGAACATAACCCCTTATCAATTTTTCAAATTTTGGTAATTTGTCAAAACTCAAAAAATGACAGCACCAATAGGATGCATTCATATTTAAATGCGGTCCTACTCTAACATCTATTGAGCAAAAGAGGGAGCCACCTGCATCAGGGCAGATACATGTATTTAGCATGGTCAAAAGTACTTGGTGAAAACATATTTTATTCCATGACTAATCAATTACACACAGCCAAGTGGTTTTCAAAGCAGTCAGTCATGGAAGGCACTTGGGGAGGAGGGCTTGGCCCTATATTAACCCCTCTTGCTGGGAATTGACAAAGAGACAGCTGGGACAGACAAGACACCACACAGCCCGGCGCATTCCTCCATGACGTAATCCTGTCTTGACTGCAGCGGAGTATTGCACCGAACCAACAAGTTTAAGGAAGACACTACAGTTTGACAAGACAGACAGAAGGGCTGGCTGTATAAAACTAAACTGCTGATCATCCACATGGTAAAAAGTACTTTCTAAATAAAATAAACAAGAACACAGAATAATCGTAAGAAAATGTTTAAACATACATTTGAAACATAAGGGATGCCTAAATTGATTAGAAATGAGCTCTCTTTTGGTTGATTAGGTGTTATTTACGGATGTTTATATAGTATATGATATAAATCTGCCCTGATTATGGTGGAAGCATCAGTCCGTTGCCCTGGCAACACAGGAAGTGAGCAGGATCGCAGTCAAATATGAATGTCGGCCATTTTGTGGAGATCAATTCCACGTACATTCCCAGTACAAGGGAAGGAGATCCCACTTAAAATTGGGAGAAAAAGTCCACAAAAGTGAAAACACACAAAAAAGTGAAATATAATTGTAGCGCCACCCATTGAACAAATCAAGGTCCATAGGTCCCCAGAAATGTCACTATGCAATTTCAAAGCAATTGGTGTGGCTGTATGAGATTTCAATTTTGTTTTCTGAAAAAAAAAAGAAGAAATTCATAAAAAAAAATCTTAAAATCATGGGAGTAAAATCATTTGAACAAGTTCGGTAGAGACCCACCTAAGATAAATTCCCACCAAGTTTGAAGTGAATCTGGTCAAAAGTTTTGGGAGGAAAAGTCAAATATGTGAGTTTCCAATGCAATCCCCATTGATTTGCATAGTAATACAGGTATACCTGCATGAATTGACAGGGACTTGAATTATAAAAAAAGAAAATCATCAAAAATCAAGGACCCCAAGAATCACCACCTAGAACACAACTCTGTTTAACCCTCCCACATGCCACATTTTTAAAGAGTTTCAGAAGAATCTACTTAATGGTTTTGAAGAAGTCAAAGATATCAAAAACACAAAAATTCATATAAAGACCTAGAAAAAGATCACAGCACCACCTGCTGAACAACTTAAAGTCTAGGGTTCCACAGAAGTGTGCAATTTTAAAGCTTTAAATTTCACAGATAATTTTTTAAAGGTTTTGCTGAAGTTATTGAAAATCCCTATTTTTCCATTTTGGAGAAGACATCATTGTGAGCTCCATTGGTTTACATGGTAATCAATAGGAATGCATGAAATAACCAACAGGTACTGGAAATGAGAAATTTTGTTAAAAATCAGGGATCCAGAGTATCACCACCTGGTGAGCAACCCTGTTTAAGCTTCCCACAAGTTCCATTTCCACCAACTTTTATAACAATCTCAGTGGCGGTTTTGGAGCAGTTGAAAATAGGAGAAGCACATAAAATTTCATAAAATCTATAAAAAAAAAAAAAACTACAGCACCATCTGTTGAACAAATTAAGGTCTCAGGGTCCCTAGAAGTGTCCCTGTGCAATTTGGAAGTGATTGCCCAAGAGATTTTGGAGAAGATTTTGCAAGATTTTACCAAAAATGAACAAGAAAAGTTCACTGAAATATAATAGTCGCTGACCACTTGAACAAACTTAATACAGACCCTCCCAAGGTAAATCCCTACCAAGTTTGAAGGGGATGTGGCCTATAGTTTTGGAAAAGTTGAAAATGTAATCTGTGGTCCACGAGAGATGGATGAGGGATGACTGACCATCCTATAAGCTCAGCCGACTGATAAGTCAGCTGAGCAAAAAATACTATTTGACTGTTTTGTGCCATGGGCAAAATAGACGGAAGCAAGAATACAGTGAAATTAAAGCAATTTACAGTACAATGCAGGCAATACTGTTCAGCTCGTCATGAGATGATCAGATTATACCATGATTTTGATGAACCACACATCATAACCAATTAGCTTGTGTCTGTCAATTCATTCCATACAGCTCTGCTGTGCAGTTCTTGCAGTGATTGTTTTTTTTTCTTCCTTTTTTAACTCATTCCATACTATGGTGACAGGCCTTGGTCAGTGGTTTTGGCACTGCCTGGCAAGTCATGCTGCAGCTGCCGCAAGGGCAGCTGCAGCATGACTTGCCAGGCAGTGCCCAAATGAAATGAAAGCTTCTGTCATACAGCATAAACATATTGTGATCATGTGACCAAAAAAATTACCTGTTGATGTCTGTGTACAGCATAACCCCATGACTCAGTGTGCTCTAGCATGTGACTGAACAGGTAACTGCCTCAATCATTTCCATCTGATCAGGGCTCCAATTTATATTCCCTTATATAAATGGTACCCACCCTCAAAGAAGGTTTCCCATGCAAAATCAACCACAGTGAATGCAAGGGTAAATTGCCTCTTTACCAGAGTAACCTACTTTTGAAACTGCGGACTCTTAATTTCACTACTTGGCATCTTTGATGACACACAGGAAGAAGAGATTTGATTGCTCACATAACCTGAAGTAGTTTCACTTCATAAACAGATTAGATTTTACTGCACTAAACGGCAACACAGGCATATTGGCCAATATAACAGAGAATTTCAAAAACATTTTAAAGAAATAACAACTGTACACATACTCTGGGTTTATAATAATTATGCCACTTAGCACAAATATACTGTTACGTACACATACTGTATCACTGACAATTTCAACAAATATTTACGAAAACACAATTTTTGACTTAGATATATTTCAAATGGCTGTGGCAATTCAATCTTGAAATGTGTTTTCCACATTCAAAGTATTAGGAACATTTTTTTTTCTTAAATCGCCACCTGTTGGTGGCTAATTTCATATGATACCACTTGATTGACATTTTCTGGAGCATACGTAAAGACTGTATCTCAAATTGTCTGGAGCATACGTAAAGGCTGTATCTCAAATTGTCTGGAGCATACGTAAAGGCTGTATCTCCAATTCTCTGCATGATCTTTTGTATTAATTCCTGTAGCAAGCAAAACCTGGAGGAGGCACACTTCATTATGAGCATTTTGCTTTGATTGATGACAGGCATAATGAAATTATTGTGCAATTGTAATGACACTGGCACGACTTCTCACAAAATGTACGGGTATATAGGCATTTTGGATCTAGAATCCACCTCAAGATTCCAGTCAAGCAAGCCAACCAGGACATTGAATAATTAAATACAAGCAACAATCTCATCGATAAAACTACTCAAATTTTCGGAGATTAAAATTCCTTAAGTCTGAATATACCACAGTTGGAATTCTCATACAGGTATAGGAGTGATTATTTTGTGCCATATACCGGGTGTATGGTTGCCAAGGCACCTGGCTAGCAGTAACCATGGTTACAAAGATTCAAATATTTGGCTTGTGGTACCATTTCAACACCATAATTTATTAATCACTTTCATGCCAGGCAGTGTTTTGAACAATGTCTTGTTTTACACATCCGTAAATCGATTTTCTGGTGTCAGTAATATATTCCCAGTCGATATACACCAAACTAAAAATTCTGTGTCTCTATTTCTCCATGTGAAGCCAATTACTCACCTGGAGATACCACTAGAGTTTTAAGCATGGTTCAACATTTTCTTCCAATGTCAATGCAGTACATACCTCCCCAGGATAGCATAGTTCCCTGCATTTAGAGCGGACCTCGTAGTTCAGTTGACAAGGAAGCAAGTTATGACAACCCTGGTTTTAATTAGCTTTGACTCTTACGTCAAGTAAAAATGTATCAGCAATGTTTACTGGGTTCGCATAACATAGCATTTCCCATCTTCTCCTCCCAGTTTCCAGTGGCAAACCTATAGACTGTTTGTGAGAACTGAATCATCATTTTGATACACTGGTTAATGTGTACAGCACCACATGCTCCCTCCCCCACCCCTCCCCACCCCATTACTGTCTGCACTACAGTGAAAATGGTGAATCATCCTTGCCGCAACTGAACAGTCAAGATATATGTATATGCCATAGAGAGCAGTCACTTCCGTGCTTATACCAGCTCTGCATAAGCACAGCAAAGATGTGGATGTGCTACAGATGTGTACAAATCTGTGACAGACGGAAACCTGAATTAAAACAACTAGGAAAAAATCTGGTATAAAAGTCACCTTTCTTGGTGCCAAATATTCATTTACCTGCCACAAAGATGTATAAAGATCATATTCATGTTATCTATAATAATAAAAAAAAAAAAATGACGTATGAAGTAGTTTTTGTGATGTCCCATAAAACACAAGACAGAATGAAAACAACTCCCAACTCCAGGTTCAGCAATGTCTGCTTCAAACTCCTCTAATACAAGCATATCAAAAATAACTGACATTTTACCATTCTGATGGCCCCTGCTGCAGAAATTTTCTATGCATATGGTCTTTAACAATTGGACTTTGTGCCAAGTTTGATGCGAACCTTGATAAGTTTATGTGCAATTGGAATAAATGATACGAGCAAGTGTGCCTTATATATTATTCCCGCACCACCTAAATTAAACAAGAAATCTGCAAGTGCAAAGCACTCTGCTGGCATCTCCGCCAATACCACATTGTTACCAGCCTGCCAGGTTCCTCCTTGAACAACTGTAAGCGACCTGGGGCTCGGTCTTGAGCAAATAGGTTGGAGGATGACAAGCACCGCGTTATTATGGCACGGGGATTCTATATCAACAGCCAATTTTCGCGGTAGCAGTCGAGCGGGGGCGAGTGGTCTTGAGCACTTGTGCTCTGACTTCCATCACTCAGCAACTCAGCTTGACCTGTATTCCAGGATAGACTTGCGACTTCAGCTGGGATCCCCTCCCATAAAAGGGGATTTCCTCACGCATGCTCAGGGACAATGTTAACAGAATTTGAATGGTAGCCAGTAACCGAAAAACACGGTTCAAAGTAAAACAAAACATGGAAGTGCAACGTTAACAAGTTGAGCACAATTTATAATAAAGATGATAATGCCCATGTAGATCGATTACTTTATAATATATAGGCTCCATTATTCATTGTTACCTTGCCTGGCATTTTAGCGGCTACATCCACAGGTAACGGTCACATCATACCGAGCCGTCATCGTCACATCGACAAAAGGGAGATTGGCCTAGTGGTTCAGCCAGCCCATTCACCGTACCCAATTAAATTACTATTGTATCCCTGGGCCCAGACATTAAATTGGAATGGACAACATTTTGTGTCCTTTTTTTGTGGCAGATGATCTGGTCAGATGTGCAGTGGAGGGTAGCTAGCCTGAAGCCGTGTGGTGTGCGCAGTGCACTTTTGGCGCAGATTTGACTGGTTATACTATAGAAATTATCTACTTAGGTGGGTCAGTCAGTGCAAAAACAGTCCGAGGAATATCTGTGGAACAGTGGGTTTAATCTGTTTAAAATTTTAAACATATAATAATCATACATCGAGGACCTTGGGACTTTTAACCTTTATCTTAATATATCGATTATTCCGAAGTGGCAAACACAGTGCATGACATGCATCACTTGGTGCCTAGACGAGTAAAAGCAAACATCTCCGTAGGGAATGCTGTCGGTGGATATGAATTATCCGCTTCTATACTAACAGTTTCCTGACAACAGTTTACACATGTGGCTGACATGACCTGTGCCTGATGTTCATGAGATTTTAAATTGTAGGCCTTATTTTGCAATTTTCTAACATAATTATAGCATGTCACTGGCCAAGTTGTTAGCACACTTAACTTTCATTTTAGAAAGGGGTTTAGGCATGAAATAAATGTAAATTAACTCCACAAATTGGCATCCAAGTTAAACTGAACATACTTTTCCCCTCTGCAAGTGATGCCTCTATGTTGTCCTCTTAAAAAAAAAAAAGAAAAAGTTATTCACATTTTGCTCATTGCTGATTTGCAGCACTTGTATTTCATTTTTTTTTCAAGTATCCCCTCCCCCCCTCCCCCCCCCCCCCCCCCCCAAGAAAACTGACTTCAAACTTCCCATAACCTGCCAATAAGTCCTGTTTTTTCAAGATTCCAATCAGGAAAATGTCATGTTTTTTTTTAACTCTTTATGTGCCAACAGTTGAACTATGACATGAGTTGAACTACTTAAATAGAACAGCCCTACATTAAAATAAGGGAGCTTATTTAGTGTACCTTGTAATGAGAAGTTTTATTCAGGTACCAGCATGCCGTAGTTACACAGAGCATGACAGTCCAGGTCAACATCTTTCCTTGCCACACTGTGGGTGCAATGTACTGAGGAAAGCTGTTCATGCGGCTCAAAATGGAGTACGGATAGAGAGTTAAATGACAAGATTTTCCAACTCTTTCCTCCCCATGAACTCCCACCTGTCAAATACTTTATGTTACAACAATTAGTTGCGTACCAAACTCCTTGAGGTTTACGTCCATGAAATGAAAAAGAGGGACAGGACACTTTAATAAATGGGAATCACTGAAAAAGGCAAATATATACAGGTACATGTACATACACCTTCTGGGAAGTTATCAAGATATGTCATCTTTATGTAAGATTGGTTACCACTAGATGGCAGCAGGAGTCAGTTCGATAGTTTTCCACTCATACACAATTACAAACATGTGTTAGTGGCACCATATCTCTCAATACTTTGTCAGTATCTTCCATAGCTGGGTTATGAATACCTTTTGTGCACATATTACCACAAACATTATATTGGTTAGTCACAACAACTTTCCTGTCTACATATTTAGGAAAACCTCTATCGTGAACATCATTGGAGTCATAAGTACTTTTCATGATCGAAAATTTTATGTGAACAAGCCTGCATTTTGTTTGTTTTACCTCTTGGGTCATTTGCATAGGCTGACCTACAAATATCTAGGTTGGTTTTACCAGCATACCACAAAACCTGGTATGTATTTGTCAAATATGAACAACCACAATTCCTTTTCTTGAAAAAACAATGTTTTCAACAACAGCAAAAAAAAAAAAAAAAAACCAACACATTTTACTGTAGTTTTAATGTTACTATTTTGGACATAATTCCTATTCAAACAATGATACAATACTATTGTGCATGTGTTTTTATTTTCACGGTTTTGTGCCATTAGCGAAATACATGAAAATAAGAATACAGTGAAATTAAAGTAATTTACAGTCTGTATGAATGAGTGTATATGTACACAAGATGTAAACTTTTATATATATATATATATATATATATATATATATATATATATAAATGAGAAAAAGAAAAACGCAAATTTCCAAGAGGATAGGAATTCTGTCAATAAACTCCAAGGAGTAATTATGTTCATAGGAATCAAAATATCTCCCAATATACACTGTGCTTCAAGAGCCAACCCGATAACCCTGGAACGTGTCACACAAGTCTCTTGCTGAAGATAGCTTAACATTGCCAGTGTGCCTACCTGACAACATTAACCCTTCAACGCCTTCTGCTGGTTATTATCTTTGAAAACGTCATTTCCGTAGCTATGGGGACCATATCACTGAATACTTCTGGACAGTGGCAAGGAACACTCCTTGTTTGATGTAATTTTCATGTGTCGACAATGCGCTCGTTTGTTCTCCAAAAGCTTGTCATGCAAACCACCCTTTGTTCATATGCTAAGTGGTTTTGGGGATTACTGATGTGTGAACAAAGGTACAATTATTCCCCCTGAACAAGATGTGTCAAGTATACAAACTTTGTATTAGTGAACAATAAACTGGCATGATTATATATATATAAAAAAAAATCAAATAACAGCTGTATCTAACATAGCAGTTCTTACTAAATGTAGAAATGCTCTGTTTTTTTCTTTAATTGGTCAACTCTATGTGCATCAATTATGCAAGAGATTGTTTCCGGTTGTATATGACCCAACAAACTTACTGTACATTGCCTGATTAACTGACTGTATATGACAGCATCTGATTAGCTGTTAGGGTTTCCTATCCATGACAAATCAATCATGAAATAGCGAGTTTCTGTAAAATAAAAAATCATGTCCATGTCACTCATTTTTTTTATGCCTATGGTCACATACTGTTTAACTGAATGGGGTTTATTCAATATTTGGCGATCAGTTTTATTATTCTGCAGATTTTGAGCTGGCCTGGGAATGACGTAGTTCTTGTAATAAAACTGCTGATCAACAACTGTGTGCTTTATCTCTACATAAATTATTGACAACAGCACAGATTCTTACAAAAAACCAAAACTCCAATTAGAAAGTATTATGCAACTACCTTCAAAAGAAATATTTTTGCAATTTGATAGCCAACTTTTGTAAACATCCTTTTTTTTCTGTGCCTGGGGGCCTCTTGTCTATTGCTGAGACAATACCATACCAATGCCAAATATAAGTCACATGCAAAAAAATAAAAAAGCAAAAACAAACAACAGATAATTAAACATAGGATCAAAGAAAAGCCACTAACAAATCCAAAAATCTTTATGGTAATTGCAGGTAGCAGCCATTTGTCAGTCTGGTGTCTGGCGTTTTACTGATCACCAAAAACATTTACATATATTAGAGACGGTTTTGAATTATTCACAGAAATATACTTCCAAGAAACCCAGTCCTTCTGTGTGAAAGAAGTGTTTTTTTTTTCCTGTGCAATGTGTCTTTATGTCACTTTTGAATTTACACGGAGGCCCCATCAACATTACCCAAGTTGAAATGAAATGTTTGCGGTTCATTGCCAACCAACATGCCCCTGATCTAACAGATGCCAACAGCAGCTGAGGAAAATATACCACAGCCGAGTTACATGTACCAAACAACTTCTGAGCACTCACTTTGGAACACAGAATGCTTGCAAATGTTTTGTCTTGTAACACACCAAAGGACGCAGACATTTTTTTGCTGCTTTTGAAAGAAAATAACATTCAAAAAATGCCCACATCTATTGCAGACCAATCTCTCATTTTCCTGAATACAACTTGATGTTAACCATACGTAGGTATATCTGTGAAGATTTTGTCCGGCCTAACTGTTCCCAACGCAGAAAATATTGCTTGAATATGTGCAACCTAATGACTAAAATCAGCATACTTTCAGGGTGATAAATAAATCTTACAAAAACAAAAACAGTAATCCAGCATTTTGTAGACTGTGCATAGTCGTTTTGTATAAATATGTTGCAAAAGTGTAGCCATATTTCGGCTTTATGGGAAGCCAGCTTTATCAACTTGTCATGCAGTGGAAGGGGAGTCTGCACTTTCTTTAAATCAATGTGTGTTTGATTTTTTTTTTCCTTTTTTGCTACATTTAATTTCTGTAACATGACATTGACCTTTTCAGACCAAAAAAAAAAAAAAATATGCATACATAAGCATTCCCCATTGCAGCATTTGACTTTTTTTTTTTTGAACAGGAGTTTGCAGTCTCTTGTTCACTTACATATATATATATATATATATATATAATCTTTGTTTATGACATCCCCTTTAAGCTTATAAATTTCTGGGCGAAATAAAACTCTTCTCTTGGCATCCAGAACAAAAAAAGGGTTTCAGGAGAGACCAGCCATACATCAACTAACATGCACGACTGTTCTAATGCGTTCTTTGGTTGAAACATCTTATATATCAGACATACATCAGAGCTCACACGAAAGCTCCAAGCGCCAGCCAAAGGCAGCTTAAATTGCAGTTGGCTGGCGAGTTTTTATTCTTTGCTGGTGACCAAACTAAGGACTCCTAATTAAAGTTTAGAAAACTCCACACTGATTTGTGAATTTTTGTCACTTTGACCTGGGAGTGAAAATCTTCCATGCTTTGTGCTTTCTTTGGCTCCTACCGTGTAAAATATCTTCTTCACATTTGCTAGTTCTTCATGCTATCTTATTACGTCTGCCAAGAACACAAACTGAGACAAACACCAGTTTATTCACATTGCGAGGTCAGACTCGCCTGGCTTCCCTAAAAGTCTTCTTCATTGTTCTTTGTTCCAAAGTATTAAGATTCGGATATTTAAATATGCAAAAGAGGCTTAGCTAATGGTCATTCAAGACTATTTTCAAACTTGCCGATTAGATTCTCTCGGCTCCAACAAAAGGCTAAACAAACCATGCCTTTCAATATAAAATCTGTAAGCATAAATCATTAGGTTTTAAATTATGGCTTCTTTTTAATATAAAATCTGTAAGTATATATCATTTGGTGTACAATATGGCTTGTGCAGTTTGATCCCTCACAGAGAGACAAAGCAAATCCTTCAATCACATTATGTTTTCAAGTATATTTGGCGGCTCTCATAAAAAGCTGCAGGAGAGGTCACATGACCAGAGGGCTGCATTGTGAAGAATTCACCTGCAAAGGTTGAAATAAAAAAAAAAAAAAACCCACCCTAGATTGAGCAAAGAGAAACTTCAATAATCTACGTGCACATTATTCCTGTGTCTTATGTAAAGTAATTGTCTGAAAGTTGGATCTGTCAAAATTGGTTTTTAAAATCTTTTTTGACATTTCTGTGGCCCCCATACAAGCTGTCAGCTGGTGAATGTAAATTTGAAATGAACTAAAATGCAATCAGAGATTGCTGGATCCACCCTCCCCCCCCCCCCCCCACCTCATTCATAACCTTGGTAAATAGGCTATCAGCATGACACACTCTTTTGTCCAGATACACAGGTGTGTAAAGTTTCATGATTTTAACTCAAAGGACAACAGAATTACAGTCAGGACATGAAGTGTAATGTTGTTTTACATGATTGTATCATGGTGACCCAAATACTTGACCTAGTGACCTAGTTTTGTTTGATGACACACCTTTAGGTCAAGATGTGAGTGTGTGTGTGGAATTCTAGCCCACACAGGATTTTACAAGTATATGTCACTGTGACCCAGATACTTGACCTAGTGACCTTCTCTTGGTACATGACACATCCGTATGTGTAGATGCACCTGTGTTTACAGTTTCATTACTCTAAGTTGAAGGACAAGTGAATAATAGCCTGGACAGGAATGACAGACAGACGTATCTATGATACACTTACGTAGAAAATCATGACCCATATTCATAAATATCAAACCCCACAATGACAGCAAAGAGATTCCAAAGTTACCAAAGCATCAACACGGATGCACGCACAGAAAAAGTGATGACTACATGCCCCTCCTCTGGTAGGAGGGGGGGCATAAATATCTCTCAACGATCTAAATTATCTACAAGGCAAACAAACAAAATCTTTGCTTTTATCACTACATCTTGAAAGTACTGATTTTCTTTTTCTGGAGACAAATTTGTTGATTTTTCCCTATTGGTGTTCTGAGACACATTTGAAATGTGTAAACCTAAAACTAAAGGCAGTCCAAACGTTTCTTTTGAAACAAGATGTAATTTTACCAACCTTCAAGCCACAGCAAAGTTACAAAAGTGAAGCTTTCAAGAAAGTTACTGCCGAGACCCAGCTGCCTCACCCACTGGATGTAGGCTCTGATTAACCCGCTTATGATCATTGCTAAAAGTCAAATCAAGTGACAGTATATGTTCAGCCAGGAGTAAGTCATTTTGGACACCCACTTTCAAATCTGGACACCTAAAAATCACAAATTTTACCATGGAAAGGATAGAAAGTGGGCACCCGGATATGAGATTTGGAGAAATCAGCGTTTTTTTGGACGCCCAGATTTTCCCCACCCAAGAGCCTGTTTGTATCCATGTTTGCGGACTGCCTGAATACTCAGACACTTACAGCGACAAAATATTTAATACAAGAATAACTGTCTATGAATTAATTTACCACCTTTTAACATTATCAGCTATTTTCCCCAAAAATGTGCTATATATAACAGTAAGACAGATAGTCTGCCCCCAGTATATAAGGTTAGGCCCACATAAATGCAGTTTGTGCCTGCCCATGTTTATCTGTCTGGTCAACATAACACTTAAAGTCTGTTAAGTGAAACAAGTTCAGTGAGTTCACTGAATGTGTATTTCTTGAGATATTTGAGTTCAAGTCTCATTGAATGAACAGTTAAAAACAAAAGTATGCTGGCTGTTATTGTAAAAATGAAAGTACATACATTGACAAAAAGTACATAAAAGATGCGCATGCTTTGTGTTATTGAATGGTAAGACAGCTACATATTGTAACTCAGGGTTGACAGCCACCCCAAAAAAAAAAAAAAAATAGAGAAAAGAAAAAACAAAACAATATTATGTATAAAATTCAACGGTTCACCAATGTAGACAGAGTTCCATCCAAATTACCACCTTTACATATTATATCACCAGGTCATATCACATATTATTTATAATAAATGAAATTAAGGCAAATTATCAAACATTTCGCCTAGGAGTGTGCCACGTCCATTGATATGCTACCAAGATTAACCAACTGTTACTAACTGTTGTCAGCTTGGTTTGGATTCGCAGTTCAACATTTTGGCCCGTTGGGCCAAGGAGGAAGTCTTTTTTTTTTTTTTTTTTCCTGCTCTGTTTACATCGCATAAGCTTCAGCAATATCAGTATCTACACAGTAGACATAAAGTCCATGAGTGTGCACCAAGATACTTTCTAGAATTAGCACTGCCACAGAAAAAAAAACTTAAGATTATCTGTATCTAAGTGATCTGACAACCTGCCTCCATCGCCCTGAAAACACCTCAACTTTTTTATTTATGATTTATGCCTGCAGTCAGAAAAAAAAAGGACGGGAAAAAATTGGGGTGTTCAAAGAATACAGGAAAAAACACACATTGACCTCAAGTCAATATCATACCGCAATAATTCACAAAAAGTTTCATTCTCTCATACACTAAATGCATAAAAAAAAGAATTCAATACTAAAATACGGTATTTACAAGTCTACGTATGAAGTCATTTGTCCCTGAAAAGGGAATGGCATGAGCAATATAAATCATGCCGAGCTAGGTCAATAAATATTTCATTGTTCTTTATCGAGGGTCTGTCGCATGTCATTTTAAAATGTTATTATACCACATGTGCCAATATCTGTTGGGGCTTCCCCTGGAAATTTTTAATTTTCAGCCAAAATGGGGACTGTGTGTAAAACCAGCCATTTTTTTTTCCCTGTATCTTACGATAAAATCTGTTGCCAAACATAAGACAATAGCATTTTACTTTTCAACAAAATAAAAAAAAAAAAAGAAGACATTTGCAGAGGAAGCCCTGCATATAATGTAAATAATGGAGAGGTAGTGCATCTTCATGTTGAAATACTCTTAAGGCCTATTTCTTTTAACTGTAAACAAGGCAGTATTTGAAAGTAACAAACTTCACTGTCAGGACACAAGTCTTCATCCACAAATACACAATTACACAGTCAAGACAACAACAGTCTCTTCCTATTTTGCTTTATTATGTCATGAACATGATGGAGTCCCAAACGGAAATTGTGCAAGCCTTTTGATCTAATTTAGTTTCTTATCTACCAAGACAGTTGGGGCACATAAATGCAGAATTGCAACATTACTGAAAAATATCTGGGGTTATTTAAAAGACACTTGCCTCCCAGTGAACATTTTAGCAATAATATTATACGTTGTTTAATAGTTTAAATTGAAAAAAAAAAATAAATATAAGGTGTTCAAAAGCTCAAAATTTAAGCTATTACAAGCAAACTGTCCCAAAGGTGGCAAAATCCTGATATCCAGGAGTACTGATTAACAAATGAAAGTGAAAAAAAAAAAAAAATATATATATAATTAATTGAGGCAACACATTAAAGCACACGAAGGAATGGTGGGCCATGGAGGCAGAAAGCATCTATCCTGAAGTAAGAAAGCTTGAGATATTCAAACTGAAGTGGTGTATTCTGGAGAGATTTCTACCACATACACTGTCTTACAACATCACATTCAAACTTCTTTGAAAAATAGAAAAATTTTTATAAACTACTTTCAAGTTCAGGTGAATTTGATTTTCAACGTTGCTTTTTATAAGTCATGCAGATCTCCTATGCTACACTGGGAGGCTTCAGAGAACAAGTTTTTAGGAATAAGTCCACGTTTTCACACAAAATTATCATTTTTCAACATGGGGGAACCAGTAAACAATTTGTAACCAAAATATCTAATGAAGAGTCATGAATATAAACGAAGTTCACTTTTACCACATAAATAGTTCTGTGAGAAAGATTTGACAGAAAACTGTGCCTTAATTATTCTTCTGAGCAGAAACGACATATCATGACACCCTGCAAAAACAATTACTATGATGCACACCTATTTGGGTAATATCAACTGACCAAAGAAATTGGAAGATGCAAAACCAAAGTTGCATTTGTTGTCCCATCATGTTTGACAGTGGATTATGACAGGTATGGGTTCTTTAAAAACTTTTAATTATCAGAGAAAACACTTGATATTACACCAATTACACCTGTGTCCATCTTTTACAGTATTATATAACTGACTTCAATTTCCAGACTCAGGATTTGTCATGTCTGCTGTACAATCTGCCATTTAGCACAATCTACCCATTAATTGGCTGATTCTCTCTCTGGTTACTATGGCGACATGTCAATGTGAGCAAACCTGTAGCCTGGAATGTGAAGATGGTAAACACAACGGTTTAGGAAGACCGGTCCTTTCCCAGTCAAGATGTATTCGTACCAGTTTGTGGAATGGGTGAAACAAGTTGGATTGAGAAATCCTGACATACAATGAAAAAAAACCTATCATAGCCTCTCACTCAGATATAATTTCTCATGATATTGTTCCAAACTTTCATGATGGAAACAAAATCTGACAGCTCTAGTTAGTACAGCCAATTAGATGACAGGTCTAGATAAAACAGTCATACAGTGGTATCTGGGTAACATACATTTCTTCATACTATACTTTGTACAATGAGTGTCCTATTAAAAATCAGTGCATTACATAAAATAAATATGTCATCAACCAAACTGGAAGGTAAAACCTCCTGGAAATCCACCTCCTCCACCCCCTCCGCTGTAGGGGTTACCCGAGTGAAACGAAAAACCACCAGGCCCACCACCGAAGAATGCCTGGAATATTGTGTTTGGATCTATATCACCTGAAAAAGACAAAAACAAAACAAAAGAATTACACTGAGAAAAGCTTTTAAAAGGTAACTTACAAACATGCTATGATACATACATAAAATAATAAATCACCCTTTCAACTTGTATAAACAGAAAAAATCACTTCCCTGTAGATAAAGTTTATTTGGTAAAACTTAATTTTAAGGGTACAACTCCTGGTACGGAAGATTTCCTATGACAATGGCAACATTCCTACCGTTGCCAACATTTCCATGCCGCAAGTACAAAGGCCTAATAAAATCCGCGGCAGTCTGGAATAGATAAGCACATTGTGCCGCAGGCCTACTCTGCCAGAAAACTTCAAAAGGGATCGATTTTCTAAAAAACTGGGAAGATATGGGGCAGGAAGTTTTCACGACCATTGAAGACATGACGCTGTCCACAATGAACTCCAGGTGCACATTGCATCTTTTTGAGCATCATGCATGAAAAGGACATGCATTCATGTGTCTCAGTCTGTGATTGGTTGTTTGTATATGTATTCTTGTTTCTAACTGGACAAGGAAATCTCAGTCATCTTGAGCTAAATTTTTGTCCCAATATGTCGGCAATTTTAAGGTGCATGCTGGGAGTTGTACCCCTAAAATGGGAGTTTTTGCCTTTTACTCTGATCAACTTTTGATCCCCTAGTGCCTGCAATCTGCAGCATAAACTACTCTTATTTTTATTTTAAACCCAGCATCACAGATGTTAACAAGTTAATGAGTATTGCAGAGCAATACATAGTCCCCCGCTCGTCGCCCACGAGGTTGAATGGACTACTATATAGGGGTGTGACCTAGATGAAAAAAAAATTAAAAGGCCCTTTAAAGTGACCCCCATATTTGACCTGGTGACCTAGTTTTGCTTTATGGCACATTCTTAGATTAAGCTTCACATTTGTGTAAAATTTCATTAATCTAAGTAAAAGGACAAAAAAGTTATGGCCCGGACAAGATTTTGAATGGATTTCACAGTGAACTAGATATTTGACTTAGTGACCTACTTTTGCCACGTGACACAACAACTCCCCAGGTAGTATTAAAATAATAAATTTGGTAGCTGTAGGTATTATAGTAAGGGAAATATGGCATGGACAAGGTTTTACATGGAGTTTACACTGTGACCTAGATATTTGACCTAGTGACCTAGTTTTGCGTCGTGACACACTTTTAGCTCACAATACATTATCAGTAAAATTTTATAACAAGAAGTCAAAATTTTTTAAGAATTACAGTAAGGACATGAAAATACTGTACATTTATGTATTACTGTGACCCAAATATTTGACCTAGTAACTTAATTTTACTTTACGACACATATCCATGTTAAGTTTCACATTTGTGTAAAATTTCATCAATCTAAGTAAAAGGACAAAAATGTTATGGCCCCGACAAGTTTTTACACGGATTTCACATTGTGACCTAGATTTTGAATCTAGTGACCTACTTTTGCCATGCTACACTCCAGCACCCCAAGAAGTATGCACATAACAAAGTTAGTAGCTGTAGGTATTATGGTATAGGAAATTTGGTGCTGACAAGGTTTTACACAGAATTTAATACTGTGACCTATATATTTGACCTAGTGACCTAATTTCCCCTCATGACACACTTTTGGGTCAAGGTACATTATCATGTAAAATTTCATAAAAAGAGGTCCAAAAGTTGAAAAAATTACAGTCAGGACCTGAAAATTCTGTATATTTACATATCGTGGTGACCCAAATATTTGACCTAGTGACCTAGTTTTGCTTTATGACACTTTCTTAGACTAAGCTTCACATTTGTGTAACATTTCATGACTCTAAGTAAAAGGACAAAAAAGTTATGGCCCGGACAAGATTTTTCATACATATGTATTCTGTGACCTAGATATTTGACCTAGTGACCTACTTTTGGCACACGATACACCTCTATCCTAGGAAGTACACACACATTAAATTTGGTAGCTGTGGGTGTTATGGTGTTGGAAATATGGCCCGGAGAAGCTTCGGACGGACTGACTGACGGACGAGGTGCAAACCTATAGTCCCCCACCAAGTGGGCGGGGGACTAAAAAGACTTATTTGCAAACTTGGCCCACATTAGCTCATCTAATCTCCAGGATGGAGCACATGATACAAAGAGTAATCCAGGCACATCACAACTACAGCAAATTTTACAATCATCAAGGAAGGAAGTTTTGGCAATTTGGCTTCATGTTGGCCCATGTTCCTGCTAAAATATTCCAAGACCCCCCCCCCCCCCCAAACAAAATAATAGATAAAATAAAACAAGAGGCCCATGGGCCTAATGCTCTGTTGGCATCATGGCTATATTGCACCTGTTCAGTTCAAAGTTGTGAGTCCTCAAGTGGCTTCTAAACATATAAAGCTTATGTACATTTCATGTAAAAATTGTCCACCAGATGGCACTTCCCTCCACATGTAATCACAGCTTATTTATGCAACTCTTGTGATGAATATTGTTGCATGTGCCACGACAACAATGAGTGAGTCCTTAACTTAATGTCCTCAGTGACCTTGGGACAGAAGATCAAGGACGCCCAGATTATGTAATACAGGAGGCCCATAGGCCTACCTGGTGCTGTGCTGACATTGCCACTGATGTCCAAGCTACACCCTGCCATTACAAAATCACCTCTTTCAACTTTAAAGGCATGGTGACCTCAAAAATAGGTCGAGGTCATTGATATTACATACAATTCTAACTTTGGACATTGTCTATATATCATATAAATTTGGCAAGTCTAATCTAGGGATGTCCAGATTCCATGATTTTTTTTTGTCATTTTCCGTTTCTCAAATTAAAAATTCCGTTTTCTCAAATTGATAATTCCATTTCAAATTGATAATTCCATTTTTTTCCATTTTAAACATTTTATCCACTCTGCAATTATTAGGAAGGGCTGTTTAAGGCTGGTAATGTTTGGCGTCCGTCGCCACGCTGCTTGGCTGCCATATTGCTGGCCAACTTCGGCAAGTAGTAAATAATAGTCCCGCACAAAATGAGGCCGGCCGCCAGCATTGGGTAATTTATCTAAATTTGTCACCAGAGGTCTCTGGTAAATCATTGTTTATTAGAATGGAATGGTAGCGATCACGAAGGATGAGTTTTATGTGAATTTACTTCAAATAAAGCTTTGGAATGGCTGAAAATAATGGGAAATGGTTGCAGTTTTGGAGAAATCTGTAATTCCGTTTTATTTTACCGATTCCGCAAATCCGTCCGTGATTCCGTGATCGCGGAAACTGGACATCCCTACTAATCTAATCACTTTTCAACATACCTTTTTTTTCTTTTTCTTAAAGCACATTTTGGCTCATAATTTCTATCAAATTATAGTATCATTAGCAATCTAAATTTTGACCTCCCCCACAATCCCACTAAACTCTGTGAAGATCTGCCACAAATTAAAGATGCTAGAGTGTTCACAAGATTTTCATATTTTGACCCCGATATTGCATAACATTGTAGGTGACACCGCCAATATAAAAAAAACCCTTGATTTTCACACCCGCTAAGTCCTGAAAGTAATAGTGGGCTAACATAAGAAGTGTGGACAGTATTGTGTTCACAATATTTTCACATACTGACCTGTATATTACATAATACTATAGGTGGCACCACCAATTTGTTGACAAAGATTTTCATACACTTTATAACTCCTAAATGTTATGTTGGCCTATCTCAAGAATTGTGGGGTGCAGAGTATTCACGAGATAACCCCTATATTCAAACTGCCCATTTGACCTCGACCTTCAACTAGGATTAAAAAGCTGTTACTGTTCAAAATATGTGCCCCACATCCAGCTTTCCATATATAGTCTGTTTATTCAAGTTGAGTAATAACTTTTCGAGTTATTGACGAAAAACAATAAACTTGGACAAGCGCCAAACTTCATTATCACTCTGTCACAATGACCCAAAAATGCAAGTCACCAAGTACTGTTTTATGTATAATGTTATCAAGAGCAATTTTGATCTGGAGGCTCAATTCTCTTTGCCACTGATGTCCAGGCTACACCTGGCCATTAAAAAATGACTTTTTCAACTTTTCAGGCATGGTGACCTCACAAAAATACGTCAAGGTCACTGATAATACATGACATTCTATCTTTGGCCATGGTCTATATCATACAAATTTGGCAAGTCTAATCCAATTACTTTTCCAAATATGGTACTTTTCATCTCAAAACCCATTTTGGCTCATAATTTCTGACAATTTATAGGTGGAACCACTAGTATCATTAGCAACTTTGACTTTGACCTCCCCAACAATCCCCCCAAATTTAGAGAAGATGCGCCAAGAATTAAAGATGCTAGAGTATTCACAAAATTTTCACATTTTGACCTCTATATAACATAATAATGTAGGTGGCCCCACCAATATAGAAAGGGGCCTAGATTTCATACACCCTATAAGTCCTGAATGTTATATTGGGCTAACTTGAAAATTGTGGTCGGTATCATGCTAAAGAGCAAAAAATTAAGGACGGACAGACATGAGTGATTGATCGGCACAAGCGCTGCGACCTTTGGTCAGCAGGGCTAAAAAACGATGCCATTATTTTCACTCTTACAATAGTATTTATATGTAGCCACATAATGCAAAGTACATGTGTTTTGGCAAATATTTGCATTCAGGTGACATGCATAATTATTACAAGCATGCAATGTGCAACTTTCACCAACATTCAGTATACTGTAGTATATACAACTAGGCCTGCAGCAATACCTGTCGTACAAATCTTAAAAATCTGAGGTTTGCCAAGATACAAAAAAAAAAAAAAGGCCAACGTACAGAAACCTATTACTGAACTCAATGCAGAGGCCATGTTCATCAAATAGTTATAAACAGAAAGACCCACCCAGTCTTTCCAAAAATTCATTGGTCATCTGTTTTTACTGATAAACGTGTCTAAACTGACAGAAAATAAATGCAATTTGCGCATGCAAGTATAATAGATTTTCATTGACATGTATAACTAAAATGACTCATGAGATGGATTTTTTCTTTTTTTTTTATAGAAGAGGTACACTGGTTCCTCGAAAACTAAAAACCATACCAAATTCACATCTCAATTTTGTCTGTGGTCCTGTTAGCTTATTCCATGAGATGAAAAAGACTCAAAGCTTAGCCATCTTGGCAAGTTTGTGTCGATCTGACAATAACTACAGCTGGGAGGTGACTTAGCAGTAACACCATCCACGATGGACATTGATACTTGCTTCAGGAAGCCGGGCAAGTTACCTCCAAAGGAGGCCAAATTCCATGTTAACTCTACTACACTAGGTCTGCCCTTCTCTGACACGATTTTACTTATGGTTAGGGAAATATAACTAAACATGTACTGTGACCCTTTCTCTAGACAGGGACACCGATCAGGAAGTTGATCATCGTCACCTTAGCCAGTAGCAGTCTCTGGTCCCTTGTGTACTGCAGCCTGTTACCATGGCAACTATACTGCGCCAATAAGAAACTGAGTCAGTTTTCCAACGCTAAAACAGTAACCTTGCTGAACAAAGACAGCCCCCAGCATGACAAACCATGGCACATGAGTCTACTTTGGAGGCAACTGGCCAGGCAACTACATGTGTCATTTGACATACACCAACTACTTACTGAAGCCAGCTCCATCTAGGTCTTCTAGATCTTGCCCGCTGTCATATCGTGCTTTCTTCTTGGCATCTGAAAGAACACTGTAAGCTTCCCCAATTTCTTTGAACTTTTTCTCCTCTTCTTTTCTCTCATCATCATTGGCATTTGCATGTCGATCTGTAACACACATCATATCATGAAAACTTTAATTAGATGTCCAACCAGTTTTGTATAATTTTGTTCACTTCGGATTTTGGGACATTTTGGTAGACATATATACATGTATTGTCCTTCAGTTGTCCACATTGGGTAGCCCAGGTACTTGACCTAGTGACCTACTTTAATACATGACACACTCTTGTGTCCGGATACACAGGTGAGTAAACTATCATGATTTTAAGTCAAAGGACAACAGACTTACAGCACAGGCATGAAGTGTAATGTAGTTTTAAATGTATCCCCCTGAGCCAGATGCTTGACCTACTTTTACTTTTGTTTCATGACAAAACTTTAGGTCAAGATATATGTGTGTGTGAAGTTTCATGAAACTAAGCTACATAGTAAAGAAATTACAGCCTGGACGCGATTTTGCAAGGATATGTCACTGTGACCCACATACTTGACCTAGTGGCTTACTTTTGGTACATGACACACCCTTATGTCCAGATGCACCTGTGTGTAAAGTTTCATGAATCTAAGTTGAAGGACAAGTGAGTTACAGCCCTGATACACCCAGAGTAGAATAGACACTTGACAAAGTGACCTTCGTTTGTCTCATGATACACCTTTAGGTCAAGATGTATGTGTGTGTCAAGTTTCACGAAACTAAGTTCAATAGCATAGGAATAATAGCCCGGACATGATTTTACAAGGATATGTCACTGTGACCCAGATACTTGCCTAAGTGACCTACTTTCAGTACATGACACACCCTTATGTCCAGATGAATCTGTGTGTAAAGTTTCATTAATGTAAGTTGAAGGACAAGTGAATTAAACCCCGGACACGAATAGCATAGACCCAGATACTTAACCCAGTGACCTTCTATTGTTTCAGGACACATCTTTACATCAAGACATATGTGTGTGTGTCAAGTTTCATGAAACTTAAGTTCAATAGGAGAGGAATAATAGCCGGACACAATTTTACAAGGATATGTCACTGTGACCCAGATACTTGACCTAGTGACTTCCTTTCGGTATGTGACACACCCTTCAGTGTGTAAAGTAATTGTGACCCAGATACTTGGACCTAGTGACCTTCTTTTGGCACATGACACATCCTTATGTCCAGGTACATCTGTGTGTAAAGTTTCATTAATTTGAATTGAAAGACAAGCAAATTATAGCCCAGACACCAAAAGCAGACACACGGAAAAAGTAATTACTATATGCCCCCCCTCCAGTAGAAGGGGGGCATAATAAAATGTATGGTTTTGTGTTTCATATTTTTATTGGATAAAATATGAAACATAGTGCAACTATGCAAGTCATGGAACAATTGCACAAAGCTCAATCCCCTCCTCTGCCTTAAAAGCTTTTCTTTTTCAAAGAGCAGTCAGTCCAGCCACCTTGGATATTTACCTTGGATGGTAAAACATTGAATGAAATACAGCTTGTGCATGCACAAAAAGCTCACGTCTCTGTCTACACATCCAATTACATTTGAAACTCTTTAGCCCTTTTCTGCTCAAATCACGGAAACCTGCCTGGATGTAAATTGTTATCTGCCTTAACATTTTTACATAAATTTCTCATGAAGTACTACAAAACTTTTTCCATGTGGGACATGTGACCTTGAAACTAATGTCAAGGTCACCAAAATGTCATCAGGTTAAGAAATACGGTCAGGTACACTTGAAGTTAATTTGCGTTTGATGTGGCCTGAGAATCATGTAACATTTTGTGTGCAAGGATTGTGCTATGGCCAGACAGTCAGACCAGCAGAAAGCATTCTACTCCAACAAACCTCATACTGGGGATATAAAAATAACCAGGCACATATATTGACCACTAGGAATTAAATGCCCTCCCTCTTAGAACACTGTAGTATACAGTACTACGGTATGAACATGTCCGTAACCAGGCAATCTACAGTAGCATGACATGGGATCAAATTAGGCAGCTCTTAATTTCTACAAAGTGCTTCAAAATTTCTTACCAGGATGGTGTATGAGGGCTCTTTTCTTGTATGCTTTCTTTATTTCATCATCTGTAGCTGCTTTGCTGACACCCAGAATTTTATAATAATCTTTTCGTTTGCTTTTCTTCAATTCTAGTTTGGCATCTTGTAGTAATCTCTTATTTTCTGGAAAAAAAACAACAAAAACAAACATCAAGAAATGTACAAGAGCTTAAAATTAGTTTTATTCCATCAATTGAAATAAAGTGCTTTCATATATATCTTTAAAAATATGTCATGTTCTTGCACAAAGCTATCCTGAGTGCAAGGATAGCTTTGTACAAGAGAAACATGCTACCTCCATGTTTGTTATATTCCTGCCCTTCCATATACTGGCAAAATTTGACTTCCTCTGGAATAAAATCTGTCTGTGTGGACAAACACACCTTTCATAACATTTAGGTGTACAACATGTTAAAAGCCATGAGGATTCTTGACTTATACTAAACTATAATCCAGGGGCCGTATTCAAGAGTTTAATCTGATTAAAATTTTAATTAAATTTTACTCTTACATCCTTAAAACCTGGGTCACATGAACAATTTTAGTGTGAACCAATCTATTTTATGGCTACTGTATACAGCATATGATTATCATCTCAAGATTATGGCTTAATCTTCATTTGATCTAGCTTAAAGGATAAAGTACTGGATTAAACTTGGATTAATTGAATAAAATGAAAATGTTGAAAAAAGAGTTTGTGTTGTAGCCCAGAGCACAGGATGTTTATGCGTGGAAATTTCGATTCATACATTTGGCCAAAGGATCAAGTAGTTCAGGGTATAAAAGTGCACCAATTTAATTTTAGGATCAGATCAAATTCTTTATGAATACGGCCACAGTAGTCCAGAAAATGCTGGAGTGGTAAGTGGCGCACAAACACTCTGCCAAACTGGCAAGTAAATGTTGCCACTGGCCTTTTTTTTTTTTCTCCATCACAACAATTACATGCAAAAGGAAACCTTTTTTAAGTTTTGGTAGCATTTTGATTGATTGTCAAGAACTATTGTAGCAGGTTTTCCTGTTTGGTAACGCAAAGATCTTTTTCATTTTGCATGTTAGAACGGATCCCAAACTTGCATGTTACACACACATAGCAAACTCAGCACTGACAACCAAGATTCAATGACTATCACACTCACTAAGCACTATTGAGGTCCCTTTTTAAAAGGATTCACCTGAACATATAAACACCCACTGTCAACAGATACATAACTGTACAGCAAGAAAAACATGCAAGATGCACTACATTTAAGACACTTCCAGGCGCTAGTTTATCACAGTGCTATCTCCTGCTGTTTGAAGCTGTTTTGGTGGAGGCAACTTGATACAGCTAAAAAAGGACTGTGTTCCCCCTATCACAAGACCACCCAGATATGTGGCCTTATAAGAGGTATGTCATCATTTGAGCAACAACCACTGGTGCGCTCAGTCAATACGCCAAATGCTAATGTTTCATCCATTGGGTTGTGAAAAAAAAATTGCATATGGATAATTCATTTTAACATAAATTATACAAGAGTCAGGTAAAATTCTGCTGAGGTTACTGGTTTATTTCTGGATTTGACCACTAATTTTTTGTAGCCCTAGACCTGTCCCTGATTTAGGGAGTAAATAAATGAAAATACAGCACCTGTTGCACAGGTAAGTGACCTCTGCAGACGGGTGACATCTCATTGAGAGGGGAGGGGAGGGGTATTATCAGAGGGGGACCATAGTAATAAAAACTTCTCCGTATTCACCTCTAGTTTTGTCCAATTTGTAGATCTTTTCATAATCTCGGACTGCTTCCTCATACATTTCTTTGTCCATATAACTGAAAATGCATTTCAATATTCAGACAAGAGGACTGTGTCAGTCCTGCACTCAGCTGACCTACACTTTAATGACCTGAAAATCAACACAGCATATTGAAAGACCATCCCACACACACACACACTGATTCTCATATCCCCAAGTTATCCTTGCTAACACATACTACAAGTGATCATTACCTTATTATAACTTAAATACAGAGCAGTTGTATTGTGTGGCAATACATAGCCAGTCCCCCACCAGATGTCACTGGTACTAGTTCTAACAGGACAGGAAATATTATATGCCTAGTGCAGGTGTGTGTAAGGTTTCATAAGGAGGATAAAAGGCTGAAATGGTTAAATGTTAAAGCCAAATGTACAGCATAAATGAATAATCCTGTTAGCCAGATATACCTGACCTAGTGACCTACTTTTACTGGGTTACATATATGTTAGTCCTGATCCATATGTAAGAGAAATTTCATGAAAGAAGAACAGTTTATACACATATCATTGCCATCCAGGTACGCTACCTGGTCACCTAGTTTCAATTCATGGCACATACAGTAGTACCTGCAGTATATGGCCACCCCTTCTGCCAAGAAAAAGTGGCCACATACAGCAGGTGTCCTGTCTCCACAGGTACATTTGACAAAGAAATTGACTCCTATGTCTGAGCCTAGTGACAACAAAAAGCAATGCAGCTGCTCACAACAGTGGTTGCATACAGCAGGTACCACTGTATATCATTTTAATTATCAGTAAGTAATAGCTTAGAGTTGATTGGTAGGTGTACCTGAGCTCATCACTGTGACCCAGATATTGTGTCACCTAGTTTTTTTACGACCCACCCATGGGTTCTGCTGCATGTGTTTATTAAGCTTCAGTAGATAAAGCTTCTTCCTTTTATTTTCCCCTTCAAATTCTACCAAAAATTACTTAATATTCATTTTACAAAATATTTGAAGGTTTGTACTGACCAAGCAAACCAGGACATTGTCTAACTCACAGTTTTGACGATCTCCTTTTGTGTGACAGGTATTTCTTTCCTCATTGAGTTTATATCTCACAAATACAATGAACCATGGTGTACAGACATACCCATTGAGCCATTCTTCACACTGATCCTCGACTTGGTCTTACTTTCTGGGCAATGACAGCCTGGCATGTTTCAAAATTGAAAAGCAGCCAAAAAAGGATAATATTTGTTCATACAGTAGTACCTGCTGTATGTGACCACTGCCATAAGAGGCCAGATGACATTTGTGACCACATATTGTGTGACGCTGTGGTATTTACTCTTTGTATCTTCACCTACAATGAAAGACCACCTGTTATATGTGACCACTTTTAGCTGGATGAAGATGTGGTCACATACAGCAGGGACTACTGTATAATGCATCTTGCTTGCCAATTTGATCCACTTCAGTTGTAATGTGTTCTTTCAACATTTGAATTTTGTCGACTGTTCCACCCACAACTACATCCTACTGCTCACTTTTTTTGGCTTTCCAGCCGCAAATAAATGCTCCCCAGGCTGTTGATGGTGGTCAGGGCCTGTGAGCAGCAATAAGCAGCAGTGGGTGGCCATAGAAGAGGCAACCACTAGCCACCACCCAACACTACTTTTGGGGGACTTTTCTGAGCAAGGTAACATTTAGAGGGTACAGCAGCTAAGGCCAAGTTGTTGACACAGACACACAATTGTTAGATTTATGCAACTTATGTCGAACAACTTATAAAGAATTGCTGTGAACAATAAGGATGCTAGATTCATATTCCTTGTAAAGAGACCTTTCATTCAAGTACGTCTAAAGTGACATAGAATATAATAGTGTTTGGTCAACAGCTTTCCTCCACATGCTGAGGAAAGCTTTGACTCAGTCCAAAATGGGACACTGAACGAGTAAACATGTTGGGAGTTTAAGAAAAATGAGAGAGGTGGGGTCACTAACGTAATATGAAAGTAAAATAGCAGAGTTAGAAATATGGAAAAAGTTTACAGTTGTCTGGAAGTAAACAAGAACAGAATTTAGCTACTCTGTTAATTGGACTACATTATAATTATTGAAAAGTCCAGTGTCAAAATAATTTGTCGGCATGAAGATGCCCTTGTCTGGGATAAGCTTTAAGCCTTACTTCTAAGGCTGCACCATACAGATCTTTTGGAAAACAATACAGTGGGGTAATAAACAAGCAAAGCTTTACTCCCTTATGTCTATAACATGTATGTAAAACAACAATATGCTTACCATTTTGCCCGACGCATGTACGCTTTGAGATACTTTTCATCTAGTTCAATTGCTTTTGCACAGTCCTCAATTGCCTGATCTAATTTCTCAATCTAAAGATAAAAAATACAAACAAAAAGCTGACATACATTTCTGTTAAACCTACAGCAAAAGTATAATAAATTCAAAATTAATGTCATCAATATTACAGTTAAGTTTATTACTGACTGATTTTTGTCTCAGCTTTAGTGCAATGACATTAAAATCTCTCCTGGCAAAACAA
Organism: Hermodice carunculata; assembly: GCA_964020975.1. Lineage (NCBI taxonomy): Eukaryota > Metazoa > Annelida > Polychaeta > Eunicida > Amphinomidae > Hermodice > Hermodice carunculata. Next base: position 70,639,542 of record OZ026618.1, read on the forward strand.
GGGCCCAAATTTACTGTCTAAAATATATTTTGCATAAAAGCTTGGCATGTAAGTGTCTGAAAAACACCCATGAACAAAATTATTTATCAATTGTGCATTCGTATGACCCTTTGTGATAATTTCATTCCTCCCATGCATAAACGACAAACCTTGGAGCAGACTGTGGCTCTGTTGCAATATAGTTTTGAATTGGTGAAGACATTGTACGGGTCTATTTCCAGTGCCTCTCCATAAATTTTGTAGGCATCTTCAAACTTCCTGAGACGAAAGGCCTCATTGCCTTCCTCTTTTTTTGCTTTCAACTGCTTGGCTTTCTGGAAAAGAAAAAAAAAGTGGTCATCTTAAATTATCATTGCTGATGTACACAAGATGCTGTTTCAATGTGTTCTGCAGGCTGCTGCAAATAAAGCTCAGTTTCTTTATTTATCATTAAGCAATTATTGACACAGGAACTGTTTGATAATGCCTATTAACTTTAACAATGCTTTTCTTTTTTGAAAAAGCAAAAGTATTTTTAATCATAAATTTATACTATGCTCTCCCTCAATAACAACAGTGGTGAAGTCCACAGAATAGACTATGTTACAGTAAAACTGCTCAAGTATGTATGTATGTATGTATGTATGTATGTATGTATGTATGTATGTATGTATGTATGTATATATATATATATATATATATATATATATATATATATATATATATATATATATATATATATATATATATATATATACACTGTGCACAGTGATCACTGTCTTATCAGAAGCTGCCTTGTAATGAGGACTGCTGAAAGGAGAGCACTGTACAAAGAACAGATGAAATCACTCCATGGCACAATGTATCCCTGTCCCCCTTAAACCTGCTAAAACCAGCCAGTGGTCAAAGGTTGTCTACTTCTCTGCTTTGAACTAATTTCAACAGTAATGAAAATTAATTTGGAAGAACACTGTACATTAGACCCAGCAAGATAAAATACCACAGGTCAACAGCTTTCCTTGGCATGGATTGGGCACCAAGGAGAAAGGGTTGGATTGATTCACGCAGCTATTTGCCCTTAGAAGTGACGATGCTGGCAACAGAGAAGATCAAATGCTATTTGATTCTGTGAACACATTTTCTGCCTTGCATTCCTATCTTTATGAGGCATACGTATTACTGCAACATCATCCCACCTAGACATCATCAAAATGGACTTTTTCTTACAAAGAAAGAAAAGACACGCACCTTATATATGTCTTTGGCCTTTTGATGGTCTGGTGCTAGCCTTAATACTTGCTGAAAATGTTGGAAGGCTTTATCTACATTGTCCTGGTAGTAGAGACACATCCCTCGAACATAGATGGCGTCTGCATTTGTCCCATCAAACCTTAGAATATCACTGAAAACAAGACAACATAAGTGTGCTACAGCAAATCTGACCACAAGGGAAGGAAACTAATGCTCAGAGTAATGAGTGAATTTGTGACACTTTGGAAAGTTGGTCTTTATTTTGTGTTGGGTACAGGGTGTTACAGTAGTCTGTCAACTATTGATCTGTGTTGCTTTGTCTTGAGGACATATACCCCATATTGAAAGAGACTCACACTGATCACTATCTTCTATACAAAGCATCTTCAAACTCACCGTGGTACATCTGATGAGACAAACACAACAGCAAACATGAGATCGAGTAAAAAAATATATCAGTAGGGATTAACGTGGGAGCAAAAACTTATAATTATACGTAACACTTCAATACTATTCAGCATTACAGAAATTACAGAAATATGTCATCTGCAACATACAAGCAAATATCACCAGACATTAACTTTACAAATAAATCTAAAATTTACTTTCTTACACTGACATGTCAGCACAGTGAAACATAGTGTCTACAAATTCTAAGTCCAAGTTTTAAGTGTCATGTTCCTCAAAAGTGTAACCATTCATCCAAAAATTTACAAGGAACTTAATTTTCACAGCAATACATAACAGCGTTAATGGGCATGAGTGGTATGTAAAATTACTTACTTGGCTATTTCTTGTGAGTCTTGGTACCTTTTCAGTAAAGCTAATGCCTCTGCTTTCCTAATCTTGAATTTTACACAGGATGGAGCTTGTTCTATACATCTGTCCATACAAAATACTGCCTGTAAGAGAAAACAAAGCCATTAACTCTTAAATCTGAGGGACATAATGGGGCATCAATTTTGGCTACCCACAGGAAGCCAATGCCCCCCCCCCCCCCAACAGACCCTTGCTACCAAAACTATAACCAGTTAGAACCTAGAGGCTCATAAATATTTGCACTTACTAGTTTTAAAAGAACATTCCCATCATATGAAACTTGGTGAAAATATATTTCAAAGGCTTTACTCTCACTTTCAGCATGTGTAATCACCAGTAAAAATTCATTAGTAATCTATTGGCGAAAAATGAGGCTGGAATTTCCAGTCCAAAAGCAGCACCATGTTTTCATATTTAGTGATGTCAGTCTTGAAAGTACAGTTCTCTCAGCCCTGCTGTAGAGCTCTCCCAATGAAGGAGATAACTCAAACAGTATGTCAAATTCTTGTTTATCGCATGATCATGGCTGTCCAAAACGTAAGAAAAATGCGGGCTGCACAACCCCATCAACACTCCAGAAACTAGTGTTGGTTTCATACCCTACCAGGATGAAATCTAAATCAATCCTGCAAGTTGGTGGCAGTGAACAGGTGAGCATGTGTCCATGTTCCACTTGCAGACTGACTTGGCATGACTTTCTTGCCATGGTAACAGTCTCCTGGTTGCTTGGGCTTTCAAAGATCCATGTGCCATCATTTTGTAACTTTGTTGGCACAAATTCCTCTTTTAAAGCTCGCCTTTTGTCCCACTGTTGCCCACAAAAAACAGCCACGTTATCTGTGTAACAGTTGTCTCTAAAATGTTCACCACACAACCTTAAATAATTGGATGGAACGCAGTTTTGTCTGTTGAGATGGCGAACCCATTATCTCTGTAACCTGGCATCCTTTCGAAATGAATACCACGACAAATTTTCTTTCCTTTTTTTTGCTGCTTGTCACACAGCTAAGTAAAACATTGAGGCATGCTTTGAAGCTTGGGTATGGTCCCCACAAGGTAAACAACCACCTGTCACTCGAGCACCACAGCAACAATACCGGGATACCAGCGTGTGGTGACACAGTAAGCACTTAGAATAAATCGTCTAGACTGACGTCACAAGCTGAAAGGCAACTCTCCATTTTACAACTCATTGAGTGTAAGAGAAGACATGAAACAACAAGCACGGCACCAAACAAGAAATGTGAACTTGAACGCCGAGAGAACTGTTTGGGAAGCAAAATCCACTAGTATATAGCAAAACATGATCACGATATTTCGTAATCAAGTCTTATTAAGCATATATTTCAAGAATTTAAGCTTTTTCACAGCGGGAATGTTATTTTAAATGCTTGGCATATTTTGACAACCAAAACCTTAGGGTGGCTCTCGTCCATGATGCTTTGGTGATCACTGTCTCATACGAACTTTTTGCAGCACAGCACTGATGTCCCAGCATGCAACGTTTTCTACCCTATACATAAAATACAAGTCAAACCACAAACTGCACCCTGTGGTAAAAGTGTAACAGTCTGTCACCATGGTATCTTTGCAAGGTTTTGCGATATTGCTCAGAGAGGATAAGTATACATTTCTCTCAAGCATAAACTTACACTCTACAGACTGCTATACTGTATGAAGCATATTGAAAAATACTAAGACCTGCAACATATGGGGTCGCTGAGAGATCAAGGTCACTTGACCACTTTGATCTGCATTTTGTGTAAAACTGTACAATTCATATTTTATCATAACATCAATGCATTTGATTCAAAATTAAAAGGCTGAAATTGTGCAACAGAGATCCAATGTTAGGCAATGAATGCTGATGGATATTTTTGACAGGTCTAAATCAGAGTTGGACACATTTTATTGTCATTTACATGCACATATGGGGTGGAGGAGGATAATGGACACAAGTCAAAGTTTCTCAAACAAATGTTCCTGTTTTTGCAGTATTGGTATATAAAGAATTGATACTATGCACGCAAAATGGCATATGTATTTAAAGTAAGTAATTTACTTTGTTTTGTAATTTAAGCCATTCCAGAGAACATTTCTCCAAAAGGAAAACGTCAAGCTTGATCTGTCACATATGACAAAACATCAACTTATACTGATATGGATACGAAAGACTTGTAAATAACAAAAGTACATGTATGTTCATGTACATGCAACATTATTTTGCTCCACCCATGTGAAACAGAATAAGCAGACCAGTCCCTGTTATTTCATGAAGTAAATTAATTAAATAAATTTACATACAACTATATCATGAAACATTTGAACTTGCCAGGCGTATCATTCTGTATTGAAAACATGTATTAACATATTCAAACTCTAGTACATGCACCATGCACATTAGCCTAGGAGGTGTTTTGTCACCTACATATAATATATATATATATATATATATATAAATGAAGAGCATATTGTACCAGTTTGTTTTGTTTTTTTTAAAACCTCTTGGCCTTCAGCTCATGAAACTGTCTAATAAAATGTATGGGACAAAAGGTTCTGCATATGAACTTAAAATGCTCTTCAGCGTGTACTAGCTGCCAAGTACGCTAAGTTTATTTGTTAATAGAAGGCTTTAGGCCCATGCAATAATACATTAACATAATATATAACATTGTGACACTATGGAGCAGCAGTTATACAGAATTTATAATATTTCTGGCTTTGATAATTTCTCTCAGACTCTTGTTAAAAATGCACGAAGGAGTCTAAACAGTCATATGGCCTGATATTATTGGATTGTCTTAAGTCATAAATGCTTTAAACTTTTCCTTAAATTTGGATGACTTAAGTGCTGTCAGTCATGGTGAAGATGAGGGATTTGATGGCATCATGCAAAAAAAAAAAAAAAATACATGCCTCAAAGTCCACATACATGTGTGGCCTGACATCAGACTTCAGAGCTGGATACAATGTCTGTTATTTTTTTTTTTTTCAATATGATCAAGAGCATTGATCTTGTGATAAAAAAAGGTGCATGTGCACTGAAACTGTAGATCAGAGTGGCTTGGTGACCTTGACCTCTAAGATACCATACATATTAAAGAAATAAATTTGTATTCTTCAATACATTACCCATGAACATACCCTGAAGTGAAATCCTGTTCGTCTTTTATGTTCAGAAATAAGCCATAAGATGAACAAGATGCACTGGGTCATGCCCATGTTGTCCAGGTCATCATGAAAGAGTGTGTGTGTGTGTGGGGGGGGGGGGGGGGAGGAGGGGATATACTTGTGTTTTCAAACACTCTAAGAAGTATACATTTGTACTATATGGCTATTATGGCACTAAGGTCATCAAATTAATTTTGGTCTCCCAAGCCAACTGCTTTAACCAAACCCCTGCTGCACAGCAAGACCCAAAATACAGTAAGTCAAACATTACATTAATGTTGTTACTCAGGTAATACTTGGACAGCCAGTGCCAAAGAGCCTCACAGAAAATGAAAGAGATGCTTTATGAATCATTAATTAACTTTGCAACGGGTATTACAGGGGTAGAAATTAACTGATTTTAACCAGTAGCAAGGGTTTGCTACCAAGTGTAATTTTGGTAACAAATCTTAGAATTGAGCAGCAAATCATGAGGGATTGGCTAGCACCCACCTAGGAGGTGCGGAGGCAATCCCTCCCCACCCCCCCCACCCCCGGAAAATATTGAAATTAAGCATGCAAATTGATGCACTCTGATGCACTTTTTGACAGAAACTAGAGAGCTAAATTTGTGATTTTGCCCACAAATTTTGACAGCAAAGATTTGCTACCACACAACAAAAATAGGGAGCAGATCATAAAAGTTGGCAGCAAATGCTACCGCTAATTTCCACCCTGGCAACTGCCAGCACCAGTGGCTGCCCTGTTTTGACTCTAATTTCCCCACTTGCTAAAATGGCCTAACTGAAATAAAATGTGTGTACAAAAAAAAGTGATTACGACTCAAAAAGCCATGTTGCAGGTGGTAACATTATTAAGGAAAATGATAATGTAATGTAATAGAATATTAGCATTTATATTCTGACCTGACCTGGCAAGTAGCGTTAGTGAGACCTAAAAAAATGTTGTGTTTCCTGTTGCAGGGAAGCAAAATAGTAGCGTAGGTCCATAGGGATGTTTTTAACATTTTTGTTAACTGTGAATCCACTAATCACAATGTGATTTGATATGCTTAAGTTGAGTTATCTGACATCGATATTCTATTCCACAAATTATTTAATGGATTCCTGCTTAATTCTTGAAAACTGTAAACAAAACATTGAAGGAGGCAAGTAACTTTCAATCGACATGTCTTTAAATATATTTCATTGGTTGATTGATTTAAAATATATCAGCGTCAGGCACCTTTGCATATAAATTAAATAACAACATTAACTTTCACATTTCAAATTAAAGAATGGCTGCAAATGGTCTTTTTCTGGCATCATTTCCTCATTGGATTAAGTTTGATGGGGAAAGGACAGTGAGAGATGAAAATACATAAGAAGTGTGTGTCAATATGGCAGTCTGCCAAAATACATGTAAATGAAGAAATAAGGTAATTTTTCTTTTTACCAATTCTTTATCTATATCTAAAGCCTGCAGTGCTGTGATTCAAACCTGAATTTAACAATGATATATTGTGCGCAACCCCATACATTGTAATTTATATCCATGTACTTTTCATTTCAATTCAATTAAACTGATTTAGATTTGCTGCCAGCACAGTTCCAGATCCTCTGACTGTACCTTGCCTGGTCGTAGACCTGCGCTGCAACATACATGTGTTATCAAAGTGTACCTGCATGCTTCGGTTGGCTGTTGTGTGTGTTGTTTCACATGCACCACAGCACCACCCAATGGGTGCGGCCAGAACCTGGCCAACCCGACAAAACCCTTCCTTCACTAGATCCTCCCCAGGGCTACTTCCTGGCCAGGTTCCATGCTATGACCGCCCCATCTTTTATTTTTATAAAACATGTATTCATTAGCTATTTTGTCTTATAACCAATCAACTGAGAAAGGATCTTACACAAGACCTATTACATCCATATTTTTCCATCTCATCTGACCTCAATTAAGAGATCACCTGCTGTATGTGACCTTGTTAGTCCCTCATCAACACAGCAAATCTGATAACCTACTCTCTCCATCTAAGATAACTCTCCCTGGACAGATTTTGAAGAGTTCTCATCAACTCTCAGTATACTATCTTCTAATAACAAGTCCTGCCTCTCAATGGGAGCTGGTAGTGACTGAAATGTTCACAGCACAGTTTGGTATACTCACCCTCCTGAAGTCTCCCTTGAAGAAGTCTTTATCAGCCATTTCTTCAAACTGTAGTACTGCTTTTGCTTGTTCTACCTGTAAATCACCAAACAACTGAACTTATAAATTAACTCTTTTTGAAATGTACAATGAAAGGGTTGTTGCACCATGTCCCTGGCTCCCCTCCTGCCCAACATGTTAACTCTTTCAGCGCCAATCACCACTAAAGTTAATCTACTAAAGACAAACTAGCCTGAATTATCAAAAGGATCCCGGATTCGTATTCCTCATAAAAAGACCTTTCATTCAAGTACCAGTAAGCCTAGTGTTCCAGAGAGAATATCCCAGGTGAACAGCTTTCTTGGCAAGTATTGAGTCAAGAAAAGCTGTTGACTCAGTCCACAATTTGGCACTGAAAGAGTTCACACATGCAATCTTATAAAACTGATTGAATGAGCAGGTTACTTTCACAGCTAAGATCATAAAATTCATGGAAAATCTCATCTATACACCTACCGTATCCATCTTAATAAGTGCACACCCCCAATATTTTTCAAAGAAAAAACCCCCAGATATCCCATAGTTTTCAAACGAGTGGTAGAATTTACACTAGGATCTATATTTTTTTCAGCTTTTGTGGATGAATTTTTTTATAACGCCCTATGCGCTTCTTAAGATGAATAGTGTACGTGTAGCTTTACCACGAGACATTTACACATTTCTCAAACATTCAACAGTTTAAAGTTGCTAAATTATAATGAAAAGTAAAGAGAATATGCAAGTCCCTTTTTAATGACTTCTTGTCTCATCTTCGTCATTGATAGAAGAACTTTGTCTTCTTATTCTTACTACTCAACGCTTCAGGGTGCACCAAAGTTGAACCCTTGCATACAGGAAGCTAAATCCCACCAGGCACTGGCCTGGGGATCCATATTTACATTCTCTCCGCGTGCAAGATATTCTGATCAAAGACAGAGAAGCAATCTTGCAATAAACCAGGTCCCTCCATGTATCTCAGTCCAGCCTACAGATATGCTGATTGAGGTCAAAGGTCACTCAACACAGGAGGGTCCTTTCCTCATTCAACTTGTTAAGTTACCCGGGTAACCAGAACCAAACTATTCATCTTGATCAATTTTTGGACTAGTTCAACGGATCTATATTGAAACTGTACAGCCTATGGATGATAACAAACACTAGCAAACTTCTTGACAAATGAAGCTGTCATCCGTAACAATTCTTTTCAAAGTTTTATGATTTACCTCTGTACATCCCCATTTTAGTTGGTGAAGTTTACATTAAATAGCCTGTAACATAATTAGAGGGACACACTCCACCGAGCACGCTCAGCTGAGATGACTATTCAACTTATTTTATGCACAAGTGCTGCAAGCAATACGACAACCTTGAAAAAAGGAGTGTTTTCAACATTTGTCCTGTTATATACATTAAAGTTTTATACACTCAAGTTTTCATGGCCATATACTGAAAACCCAGCTGGGCTTAAAATGTAATAAGACAACGCTTAAAAACAGGACATGAACAGTACATGTACTGAAAGTGCACACACTGGTACTCTTGTGGGGAACAACATAAGCCGCTAAAAGCTACATGTACACCCAAACAATGCATTACATTAGTTTTTTAACTCGGTACAGTATAAACATGACCTAGCTGCTCCATTTTATTGGTTTGAGATTCACAAAAAGATATATGTGCACATGTATGCTGTGCCGGTGAGTACGACCCAAAAAAGCATATAACTGAATACAGTTGGAGACCACATTTGACTACCAAATTTAGAAATGTGTTATCCCAATCAGGTATCTTAATTAGCTTTTCCAACTCACCACAAGAGTCATGTGAAAATGTACAAATTCATCTGCCTTTAAAACAGCATATAGCAATAATTGCAAAATAATTAACCATATCGTAATGGCATGTGCCACATTGTAGAACTTAACAGGAATAGTATCAACAACCAACATAAATAAATCCAAATTTCTCCTGAAATGTTACAATTATCTGACTACACATCCTCAGTTAAAGAACACTTCTACCACATGAAAATCCCAGCTGATGAAGAGCTTTATCTCAAAACTCACCTCTGATAATGCTGTTTTATTCTGTGGATCTAACTGTAGAACTTTTTGGTAGTTGTGAAGTGATGCTACAGCATTGCCCATAGCAAGATGACATTTGGCTTCTCGTAAATAACCCTGAAAACGCAAGGAAAATTGAAGTCACACTTGCATGGGTTTATACTATCTCCAGGCAATCAAATTCAAAGAAATTCCATACTTTTAAAACCAATTATGAGAAGATGTTTGACTAGTTACACAGTATTTTTTTTTCATTTTAAATTCAAATTATTTGAAGCTGATAAAGTTATATAACATATTGTTGTCTCCTACATTGCTTCCTGCACTGTTCAGTTTTAAGCAAAGATCAGTCCCAACGCAATTAAGCACCGCATGGGAATTCTTTGCTACTAAAATGTTATTTAAGTGAACTATCAAAAAAAAAAAAAAAAAGACAATGCAGCATCAACAGGAACCTTGCATTTTTAGTGACTACTGTTACCTTTATCAGCCACACCAGCCTATTCATTATCATATATTATATGTCCCTGATTTGAAAGCTTTGCATATCATGTTTATTATCTGCCATTGAGTACCCAACACTCATCTCTGTTGCCAATGTTCTCTTTCCCTTTTGGCCAAACAATAAATACCTCTGTGTCTGGTTATCAAAGTGAGCTGTGACCGAACCCCCACCCAAAATGCACCTGCAGTCTTGAGATGGGGGCACAATATGGCATTTTGGGTACCCTGTGACCAGGACGTTAAGGCCACAGCATGCTCAAACACCCAGCATATCATAAACATTTTTTTCTGATACCCGCCCATATGCTCAGAAGTGTGTACATTTGGCTGAAATGGGTTCATCATATGGTATTTTGGGTACTCTGTGGCCATGATGTAAAAGCCACAGTATGCGCGAAACACAGGACGAATCATGAACATATTTGACTGGAAACACTGCTGGTGCCCTTAGCCAAATGCTAATTGTTTCATTTATTTGGCTAAAGAAATTTGCAAATAACCAAATACTTTTCACACGAATTATATACATCCAGGTGGCATTTTGCCAAGATTATTGATTTTTTCTCCGACTTGGCTAAAAATTTTGAAGGTTGAGATATGTCCCGACAGTCCCTGCATTTGGTACCATGGCCTAGCTGCCGGCAGTACATCTACAGCTTGGGGGGGGGGGGGGGGGGGGGGAGTCCTTCTGCCAAAACATTACTGAAGTTGTAGTTAATTTCTGCTGAAAACAAAATAATTCAATAGCTATAGTTATTGTTTGAGACATCTTCTTTCTGATTAACAATGATGCAGGTGAGATTAACATTATAGTTTTTTAATAACAAACCCTGTTAACATGTGATCAAGTGTAACTGTAGGAAGACAGAACTGAGGACTTCAGCCCAAATCAGTGTGCATTCTGCACTTCCCCAGATTGATCCCCATGTCATGTTTTACAAAAACAGATTTCCATGCTGAAAGCTGGAAAAGGGTTTTCCTACTCTCAGAGTCTGTTATAGTCTGTAAAAAGGACCTTTTTATCAGATATAGTAAGTTCTTATGAAACCATCTGTTATGTTGAGTTATCAGGCTTCGACAATTCCTAAGATGCTGTTGTCCTGGAAAAGTGGATATCTAGGTTGTAAAGTGACTTTTGAACATGACTTGTTCAGTGGACAATCAAATTTTTCGATTGTAAATAATAATTTATCAAAACCCAATTGCCTGCAGTACTGACTGAGCCAGTGGGGAGCACGCAAAAATTTACTGGTGCAGCATGGGGCTGGGCTGAAGGTGTAAACATTAACAAGCTTTGCTTCTTTTCAAGTAAATATATATGTAGCTTCTAAATCTATTTCCAGAAATATCTGCACATGGGACAGACAACTATTCAGTATTGATTGAGACAACCACTGACCCAGGGTGATTTTTTTTTGTAATGCATAATCTATGTTAGAGGGACAAGCGAAAATTCACTTGTCCTATGGACAAGTGATTCTGGAAAAAACTGTAGAAGTCTGCTTTTGTATGGAAAATTTACCATAGGTCAAATGCAAGTGAAAACATGTGCACAGACTTTACAATGAGCCCAGCAGAAGATTTTTCTTCGTATTTCACAAGTTTCCAGTTTCCATATGACACATCTTACAGCTAATTGCCAGTAACTTCTGAAATAGCAAGGTACTAAAACTTGATGCTCGGCATCTCCATCTCCTGTGCCTACATTGTCTTGCCATGATGAATTATAACAATAATGATTGTTATCAGTCTATGGATGTACAGACCATGGACAATGCCTACATTATGACCAGTAGGGGTACCCACGGGTATTCACAGCCTATAAATGACCCTCACATTTATATTGTTTAATGATTTATGATAGGCACTGAAGTATTATGTGCAAAAAATGAATGCAGCATAAAGTTAACTTGTAACTTGTCTTTTTCAAACCAAATATGTTCACTTGAAATAAAAAAAGAAAGAGGCCCATGGGCCTAATGCTCTGCTGGCATCATGGCTATATTGCACCCGGGTGTTAATTTCAAAGCTGTGAGTCCTCAAGTGGCTTCTGAACATATAAAGCTTAATGTAAAAATTGTCCACCAGATGACACTTCTCTCCACATGTAATCATAGCTTAAATTGGTGCAACTCCTGCGATGAATATTGTTGCACATGCCACATAACAATGAGTGAGTCCTTAACTTTATGTCCTGAGTGACCTTGGGCCAGAAGATCAAGGACACCATGATTACATAATATAAGAGGCACATAGGCCTGCCTGGTGCTTTGCTGACATTGCCATTGAAGTCCAAGCTACACCCTGCCATTACAAAATCAACTCTTTCAACTAAACAGGCATGGTGACCTCACAAAAATAGGTTAAGGCCACTGATATTACATACAATTCTAACTTTGGACATTGTCTATATATCCTACAAATTTGGCAAGTCAAATCCAATTACTTTTTGAGATATAGAATTTTATATCTTAAAACACATTTTGGCTCATAATTTTCCATCAAATAATAAGTAGCGCCAGTAGTGTCATTGCAATCTTAGACTTTGACCTCCCCCACAATCCCACTAAATTTAGCGAATATCTGCTACAAATTAAAGATGGTAGAGTGTTCACAAGATTTCAGAGCCAGAATTTCAGCGAGAATCCCGAGAATTCATTTGCATAAAGATTCTCCTAAACTTGTCTTTCTTTAAAAAAAAAAAAACAATTGACAAAAATCTAAATAGATTCTTGCAAAATTTTGTGAAATTCTGGCCCTGGATTTCCATATTTTGACCCCTATATTGCATAATATTGTAGGTGACACCACCAATATGGAAAAGAACCTAGATTTTTATACCCCATATAAGTCCTGGAAGTTAAATTGGGCCAACATGAAAACTGTGGACCGTACTGCTATAACAAGATTTTCACATTTTGACAGGTTGTATATTACATAATACTATAGGTGGTGCCACAAACATTGATGTTGACAAATTTTTTTATACACTTATAACTCCTAAACATTGCATGGGACTATCTCAAGAATTGTGGGGTGCAGAGCATTCACAAGATGACCCCAATATTCAAACTGACCATTTGACCTTGACCTTCAACACAGATTAAGAAATTGTCAATGTTCAAAATATGCACTCAACATCCAGTTTTCCATATAAAGTCTGCTCATTCAAATCGGGTTACAATTTTTTGAGTTTTTTGAGGAAAACTATAAACTTGGATAAGCACCAAACTCCAGTATTACTCGGTCACAGTGACCCATAAAGCAGGTCACCAAGTACAGTTTTATGTATTATGTAATCAAGTGCAATTTCGATCTGGAGCCTCAATTCTCTTTGCCATTGATGTCCAAGCTACACCCAGCCATTACAAAATCACGTTTTCAAATTTACAGGCATGGTGACCTCACAAAAATAGGTGAAGGTCAATGATATTACATAAAATTCTACCTTTGGTCATGGTCTACCTATAATATAAATTTAGCAAGTCTAATCCAATTACTTTTCCAAATATGGAATTTACGTCTTAAAAGGTAGTCACCCACAAAAGGCAATGGACGGACGCACAGACATGGGTGGTCGCAATAGCTCTGCGACCTTTGGTCAGCTGAGCTAAAAAATCAACCTGGTTCTCCTTTGAAAATATTTTATTACACAAAATTATCGTGAACTCATTCCACCCTGATAGAAAACCCAGTCAACAGCTTTCCTTGCTCTGGGTACAATGCGACCAGAGCGCGCCAAGGGAAGCTGTTGACCACAGGTATATAATTTGGAATTATCTTCCAAGCAAGTTTCATCTAAAATTTTGAAAAATAATCCCTAAATTAGTAAAATAAAATTAGCAGACAACATTATTATATTTGCAGAAAATAGCAGGAAGAAGCATATCCATTGCAAATTTCTTGGCCATATTACAGGAAACATAAGTACTTTTTGACCTAATGGATAGAAAAAGGTATATGTAACCATCTCTCTTACCTTGACAAACTCTGGATCTATCTGTGTGGCTGTTCTTGCTTCATCTAAGGCTTCCCTGTATTTATTCATCATCATATATGTTGCTGACTTATTCCCATAGTAAGCAGCACAGTTGGGACATAATTCTGAAACCATGGAACCAAATGACTATTTGTAATATTTACATGAAGTTTTTCACAATATATAACAAGTGCTGTGAATCATAAGTTTCAAACTTAGATACCCACATTTCTCACGCTCCGGGGTTATCAGTAATCCCAAAATAAGACTGTATTATTTATCTAATTTCAGAACCATTAATTATACAAATGCACTGCCACATCAATAAACTGGTACATTATTGTATACATATATCTACTATCTACTATAAAATCTTACTAGTTGTACTTCTTTTGCTTCAAAAGTGTCAAAGTTTCCAAGAACAAGTAAATACAATGAGTGTCTTACCTATAGCCTCAGAGTACAGCTTTAATGCTTGATGATAGTTCTGCTGTTTGTAGTATTCATTTCCTTCTATTTTTTTGTTTTCCGCCAATTTCTTTCTCCTAGAATGATCAAATATCATAAATGTTAAAAAAAATGTTACTTGCACACAAGCAAGTGCTGACAAACTGTACAAATATACGACAGGTGTATTTACCATGTTTACTACATCAAAATGATGATGATGATAATAATAATAATCTCCGCCAAATCATCATCAAGACAAATGTACAAGCATCACTAAAACTGTGACCACATGCCACTTTCACAATGCTAGACACTGAATCATAAGAGAAATGTACAAGAAATGAGGAGTTCTTACAAATTATGAAAACCACATGGACTCAATGTTTTGTTAGAGATCAAAGCTGGAAAAAAAATACTCTCGTCATATTTTAGCTATTCACACATTTCTATTGGCCTAGTCAGCACAGTCCCTGGCTTTGGCATCATCAGCAGGGGCTGTGGGCATGCAGAATGCAAAGTTGCAACAGAGGGATAGGGTTCTTTTTTTTTCTTGTACTTAAGGCCACCTGACTAGCTACTAAGCTAGTCAGGACCACGGCAGAGAAGCGGAGTGCCAGATTAATAGTTGCATTAGTTTTAGGATCTTCTTTCTCGTTGCCGTTGTCCCATGAATGCTATAAGTATATCTTAGTCAATTTGCGCATACAGTATTGGCAGATCCTTGAAATAAACGGTGTTCATAATTCAAATTCAAACAAAAAATTTAATATTTCAAGTCTTTATAAATCGAGTGTGCACACTGTCACCATACATTTCCTACCACTGTACACAAACAGCTGCTTGGCCATGTGGCCTCACACGCAGCACATCACCCGAGAGGTCAATTGAGTCACATGCAAAAATGAGCGAAGCACGGCTCGTGTTACAGTGTGTTCATCATGGCTTCTGCCCAATAAATGTGTGAATCTTCCGTAATTTATGTAGAGAACACACAAATGGGAAGCTTTGTATATAGTGCAGCATGCATAAATAAAGATACCAGTGTTTATGGCAAGAAATGTTTGGAGTTACAGGCAAATACGCAAAGGTTGGGGATTGGGGGAACTGCCGAATGTGTCCCAAATCAGTCTGTAAGAGCGAGTCTCACAATGATGGCCTTTGGTGCTCAGTTCACTCCACACTGTCACCTGCGTGTGACTGCCATAATAGATCTTCGAATCTGTTAAAAATGTGCTTAATTGTATTTTTCACATAGAGCTGCATGATATCATTTGTCACTTCAAGCCATTTTACCTTGTGCATGGTTGAAAGTTTTAAGTTGAAGATAGACGGATGTCCAGAATCATCATCATGATAGGAAATGACAGTCATGTGAACAGAATCTGAGAAATGTTCAGAATTTCACTCAATTTAGATACAAAAGCTTTCATCAATAAATATTAATACAAGACAAGCCACTACACATGGTTAAATTTATACTTTATTGCCCCATTCCATCAGAAAATTGTTTAAAAAAAACTAGAAAACAGAAAAAAATGGAATGTTCAATTTTGCGACACAGAAAACACCATTTTCTGAAGTGGAAAATCAGTGCCCCTAGATCTAGTAAAATATATAAGGCCTACTGATGCAACTGTAAGATACTTAACAAAAGATCTACTGTATAGGTTTAGGGGGAGTAATATCAGGTTACCATTCTGTACATGCAAGAGTCATCAAACATCACCAAAAGCAAAGGTTAAGATACAGGTTTGTTTGGGCATGCACTGGCGAGGGGTCACTTGGTACATGACAAGTTAGTCTGGGTTCTGGATGTCCTGAAATAGTCCTACATAGTTATCTGTATCACTACATTTGTGCTTTTTGAATGACTTGAGAATCACAGCAGTCTCAATAAAATTAACCCCCTCCCCCATGTCATTGAAAATCCCTACTCAGTTTCTACTCGGCAAACAGATTTGTTTCTAAAATTCTGGAGGGACAGGCACCACTTAGTATTGCCTGAACTTTGTTGCCACTGCCACAGTGCCAGTAACTATGCTGTGTATCAAGGCACATATTGCCTGTCAAACAAAAGAAATATAACACAATTTTGAACTAATTGTAGCACATGTTGTTTCCATGGACCAAAAACGTTGGTGGTCATGAACATATGTAATGGTTATGGTTTTACATAAGTTTTCCCATTCACCATTGTTCTCCTTGACACAAACCGAAGATAAACGTGCACGACTGGTCAATATCATGTCATGATTTTTTAATTACACGAAAAATGCCATCATAATGGACAACGCCTTCCTCATTTTCAATATGCCTTGAAGCATGTGGATCGAAACTGCAAGTAACTGTCGGAGGTCCTACAACTACATGGACTAGTATGACCGAGTGGCAACGTGACCTCTCATGTCGGGCCGCTCAAGTGCGTTCGATAACACTCAAATTTCTGAAAGAAATGTTCCTACATGGACCCATTTAGACACAAATATTCATATTACACAACACCAGTTCAATTTACTGAGTTTCGCACAATGTTATATAGCCCATAATTCACACAACACTAGAGATATTCCAGAACATTCCATGAACTTTGAAGCAGCGGAGCGCATTGCGTGTGGGATTGTACTTGGTAATCTCCGGCACTGCGAGAACACATGTCCGACTTTCAGGCGACAAAACCGACACAATAATGCCACGTGGGGATATTTTGACTTCACACAATACTCAACTGTTCTTCTGTAAGTTCTGCTATAACTAGCTTTTCTTCCATTTCCATTTCGTCCTCACTTGAGGCGATTCCGTCGCTGTCTATATCCTCTCCGTGTATGTCCATTTCTTCCGCCGACATCTTGACTGTACTTAATTATCGCGTTGTCACGCGTTATTTCGCTACACTAATGACGTCAAATGAGAATATCCCTTAAAAAAAACTAGGGGAATCCTCAGTTAGGATCATATCTGTGATCACTTGACGGATATGTCCGGGGGATCACAACCCTGTCTAATTTTTTTTTAAAAAGGGGACCAAAATGACTGTAATAACAGTAAATTAGCTTTGTGGTGCATGAACTGATACAAGGATAATAAGCTTTGTTGGTGCATGAACTGATACAAGGCAGTGTTGCCAACCCTAGAGTGTTGTAAATCAGTAAGATTCAGCGATGGAGCGCAGATACCGAGGGGGGGGGGGGAGGGGGGAGGTGCGGGAGGGGGGCAGGGCCCCCGTCCCGTCAAAGGCGAATTTTTTTGAAAATGTAACTGAAATGGAGTCATTTGGTGCATTATTTTTTAACTTTTGCAGGTTTCTTTTAAAGTTAAAACTTTGCCATTTCTTTTGCAGAATCTGAAAATCATACCATAATATCAAATAAAATTTTCCTTCATATTTTTTTAATTGTAGAGAGACAGCAAAGTTAACAAATTATCAATAATAATTACTTGATATGATCTTATGCTATATAACTAAGACGTGATACCCATCATTTCAATTATACATGTATGCTAAATATAAGTTTTTCCCGTATTATCCTTTGTAAAATCCGTAAGGTTTTGTTCTTGATCCGTGTGACGTAAGCTCACTGTATAGAAGCCTGATATTCCGTACAACTTACGGGAATTCCGTAAGAGTTGGCAACACTGACAAGGTCAGGATAATACTTACAAACACAACTAGAAAAAAGATTTGCTTCACAGCGAAACTGTCTGGGTGCCTTCAAAATGAGAAGGGGTTTGAAATGCTACTCTTTGCCATTGTTCAACATAATCTGAATTTTTGTGTTTCAGTCTAATTTGTATGAATTAAAATGCTGCAACTTTGGTTCTTGGTTCATTGGATGTGGCCACTTATAAACTTAATTAAGTTCGAATGACACCACAATCTACAGTAGATTTGAAGCTATTCAAGAGTTTAATTTTTGCATATTCACCCGATTTGCATAAATTAAAATCCTGCAACTCTAGTTCATGGTCCATTGGATGCAGCTTTGCCACAAACCTGTAAAATGAAGTTGGAATGCTCTATCTATAAATGTTTCGGCGATATTAGAGTGAATGAAAGTTGCAGAATTATGCTAATTAGGAGCATTGAAAAATTTAAAAGCTGAATATCTCCAAAACTATCGATTCAAAAGATGCCATTCCAACCTCAATTTATCGGTTTGTGCCAAAGCTGCATCTAATGAACCAGGTACCAAAGTTGTAGGATTTTAAGTTATGCAAATTAGGTGAATATGCAAAATTTATATCTTGAATAGCGTTAAAACTAGTATAGATAAAGGTGCCATTCCACCTTCAATTTATTGGTTTGTGGCATAGCCACATCCAATGAACCATGAACCAAAGTTGTAGAGTTCTAATCTATATATATTAGGTGAATATGCAAAATTTAAATCTTGAATAGCTTCAATACTATTGTAGATAGAGATGCCATTCTAACTTTACTTTATAGGTTTGTGACATAGGTGCATCCAATGAACCATAAACCAAAGCTTTAGGATATTAATTTATGCAAATAAGGGGAATACACAAAATCTTGAATATCCTCAAAACTATCACACATACAGGTACCATTCCAAATTCAATTTGTAGATTTGTGGCATAACCACATCCAATGAACCATGAACCAAAGTTGTATGCTTTTTATTTATGCAAATTAGGCAAATACAGAAAGTTAAGATCTTGAATAACTTCAAAACTATTATAGGAAAACTTTATTCTGAGTAATTTCTCCACTATTATTATGTCTGGGCACGAACCGAGATATTTTGCTTTTCCAAAAATCTTTCTTTCTTTCTTTCTTTCTTTCTTTCTTTCTTTCTTTCTTTCTTTCTTTCTTTCTTTCTTTCTTTCTTTCTTTCTTTCTTTCTTTCTTTCTTTCTTTCTTTCTTTCTTTCTTTCTTTCTTTCTTTCTTTCTTTCTTTCTTTCTTTCTTTCTTTCTTTCTTTTTCTTTAAACCCAAATTTGTCTGGAGTTTTTATCGGACACTATCATTCCAAAAATCACCAAACTTGCCATTGTGACTGGCTACTTACTAGTGAAATTGAGCATTTCGTTTGCTGTACAGCTTCAAATTATTTATAGATAGCAAAACGTTGTAACTTACACATATGAAAGTTTGAAACAACTATTAATCTAATGGACAGTGAACAAAAGTTGTCGAATTTTAAATTATGCTAATTAGAGGCACTTGAACAATTTTAGCGTTTTATATCTCTTGACCTATAATAGCTAGAGGTGCCATTTCAACTTCAATTTTGGTGTGTGACATAGCGACATCCAACGAATCATGACCCCAAAGTTTTAACTTTTTATTTTATGCAATTTAAGTGAATGCACAAAATTTAATTCATTAACATCTCCAAAACTTTTGTAGATAGTGGTGCCATTTCAATTTCAATTCAAAGGTTTGTGACATAGCTACATTCAATGAACCATGAATCAAAGTTGTAGCGTTTTAAGTTATGCACATTAGGTAAATACACTAAAGTTAAATCTTGAACAGCTTCAAAACTGTTCTCATTTTGTAAGGACCCAGACAGATTCGCTGTGAAGCAAATCTTCTTTTCTAGTCTGTACTGTTTTCAGTGAATTGATCCTGACACTTGTTCCTAAAAAGCGGCCCACAACTTTTCTCTCCCTCTCTCTCTCTCTCTCTCTCTGTGTGTGTGTGTGTGTGTGTGTGTGTGTGTGTGTGTGTGTGTGTGTGTGTGTGTGTGTGCACAGACTCGGCTTTTTTCGGCCAGTTTTGCAAACACCTCTGAATGTAATTTATCGGCGATATCATGGTGTTCATCATACAGCTCTTGTACTAAATAAATCACAATAAACTGGACCATGTAAATTATGGCATTCACGCATACCGGCCTCCATTCAACCAATCTTTTTGAATGGGGATTTGGTGCAGTTGGTATGTGCGTTTCCCATTTTCGACTACGTGATTGGTGTCGAAGGTTGCTGGTTCGAGACCCGGCCGTTCCATGGTCACAAAACACACAAAATCTAACAAATTTTAATAAATGTCCACATTAGGCTTCTTGAGGCCCTAGTGTACAGCCAAGAAATGTCTTGGACAGAGGCATGTTTGAATGCTTGAGAAATATACGGCGTCCTGTGGTGATGGCTTGACAATGACATTGGAAGGATTGGGACTTTACAGGTCTGTGTGAGCAACCATTTGATATGGGTTGTGCTAGATTATTTTGTATGACATTTTTTTTCTTTTTTAGTCCACATATGAAAACCGTTTTTTTAGTTTGTAACACAGGGTCATTTATTTATGTTTTTATTCCCATATAAAGCTGCTTTGTTATTTACTGTTTTGATCACGTTATCCTGGAAAAGCCCCGTCTACCTATCAGATTTGTCAGTTCCACTGTTGTACAAATTTTCAAAAAAGCAACTTTTTGAGGTACATGTACTTTCCTATCAGACTAGAATGTTTGGATTTCTTTGGTTTTGTTACACATTTGTGTCAAGTTTTCGTGTATAGATATCTATTGTCTCAAGTTCCAGCTTACCATTGACTTTTATTTGTGACTATCACATGCATGAGACTGTAAGTATGGCGTAGGTAGTGTAGTGAAATAAAATCCCATACAAATTAACACATTTTCTTGTTGTCACTTTGAATGGATGTATTAATTTTCATCCCACTTTTCAGTAGAGGTCCAGCAATATTCTTAAATTCTCCACGTACTCATAGTTACCGGTATGGCGGGAATATTTTTATTGTGCTGATAAACTACATATATCTCAGCTAATTATTTTTGAAGCAAAATTGATCAATATACTTTTATACTCTTTTGACAGAAACTTCACATTACATAGCTACAGAATGCCTCCATGTATTTTGCTCACATTCGGTAATATGCTCATCTTACCTGGCAAGATGAACTGATTAGATTTTGGTGTTAACATGACCTAATTTGAGCAAATGACAGCCTAATTTTGATTTTTTTTTTGACTGGTGGACCCTTCAGTCAACGCTTTGCGTTGAAGGTATGTCTAGTTTTTGTGTGGTTTTCAAAGGAAGACTTTTTTTTTACTTTACTTTATTTATTTATTTATTTGTTTGTTTGTTTGTTTATTTATTTATTTATTTTAGACCCCACTTGCTGTGGTACCTGTGGAGGTTGTCAATGCATGTTTGTATACCTTCTTTCGCACTGGAAACCAAGACAATATCATCATCATCAAATAATAAACATTTGATGCATTCAGATCCGAACTTAATTGCATCACTGTGGCCCACACTAATTGCATTGAGAAGATTGTTGATACACATAGAGAACAGCGACGGGCTCAGTACCTCTCCTTGCCGTACACCTTGATAGACGTTTATTGTAGGAGTAATTCCAAACCTAGTTTTAACACAGCTACATAGATTCTCATACATATTTTTATGGTATCATAAAAGTTTCCTCCGATTTCTCGTTTTAGTAACTTATAGAACGACCCATTCCACGGTACTTTATTGAAGGTTTTTTTTTTCTTTGAGGTCAACAAAGAAAGTAAACAGTTTTGCATTTTGCTCGAATATAGATTATTAAATTATAGTTTTATAATCAGACCTATATTCTTACTGCGATAAAGTCAGGGGCTACATGTTTTTATCGCTTAGCTCTGTCCCTACATTGGTCTGGTGGTACGTACTTATTGGGTGCTACTTTGCAAAAACAAAACAAGCAGTGTCTCATTTTTATGTCTAGGCCTATTAATATAACTATTGAGTCAAGTGTCAAGTATTTACTTTATTTTAAAATATGTTTTTACCACAGGTTATGTTTTACACTTTTTATATAGCAATAGCGTCGGTGGAATAGCTCTTCAGAGCCAATGTTCACTTTTTGTACTGAAAACTGACTTCAAATAAAGCTCACTTGAGTCTTTGTAGTTTAACTTGAACTTACTTTGCATATGCATCAATGATACTTTTTAATACAATCATATGATTTGATGTTCTAGAACCCTTTTAAAATGTTATTTGCTCTTTTGCTCCAATTTTCTTGATTGGTTGATTGATTGATTGAGTTTTTGGTTTCACAGAATTAAATTAGTCTCTTTTTTAGGATTGTGCTATAAATCTTGGCTAAGTTACTGCACCATGTGATCCACCCACCTCCCCCTCCAAAAATGTCCAGGTTTTTACCTGGCCTGGTAGCCTGGCAACCTCTCGCTCACCACGCGGCGCTTTTCGCAGAGATGAACGCATGCAGAAGAGACGGGTACCAGTCAACACATAACCTTGACCTTGGGATGACAGCACCATCTGTCGGCGGTAGGTTTTGGGCGGCAGGGAACAGGTTGAGACAAACTCGATGAAATATTAACTAAAATGATGCATACAATGACACTGTAAAATACACCGTCGTTAAAACTCAGTTTACACATGTTATTGGAGTCTTCTGTAGTTCAAGATCTGAAGTCAAGACTTGCTGTAAAATCTCTAATTTTTCAAAGCATTTCCAGCAGGTAAGATTTTGAGCGATAATGTAAACGATTGAGAATTGCAAACAGTTCGGATGCATGCGAGGACCACACATAGCAACCTTATAATATGCTGATTCATATGCGGCAGATTGACATGTTATATGCTGCACAAGCCGTAACCTGAGAGTACTCAGGTTTGTGCAATCTTTGATTGTATATAGATTTAGCTCAGTTCCAATTGAAGTGCAGAATTGGGCAAGTTGGGATGTGGAATTAATACTCCCAGCCCAGGCTCAATAGTCACTAATGACACTATGATCGTATGGTATAGTATGGAACTTAACGTAAAGCTTTGTAAAAGGGACAGAAGGGGATCTAAATGGGTTTGGAACATACATAAAGAACCGCTTGGGAGGGATACAAGGAAAGCCTCAAAACTGAACTGCAGGAATGGAAAAATGGTAACTGGTCAAACCATACCCAGGTCGAACCGTACCCTAGTCAAACCGTGCCCAGGTCAAACCTTACTCAAGTCAAACCGTACCCTCATACTGTACTCCTAGTCTAGGGCCTGTATTTTTCCGTTTCAAAATGAGTGTTTTTCCGTTTTGGGAAACTACAAATTCCGTTTCATTTCCGTTTCACTAATTCTAGGGCACGATTTTAGCACTGGTCAATAAAAAAGGAAAAACAGTTGATCTTATCGCCTCTGGAAAATGTTGATCCATCGACGAACGGCAAAGTGACTCCATATTGTTTACTATGTACGTTGACAGCCTCCACCTACAGATGGCGCTCTTATCATTGTACCTCTGTTGCGCGTTATATCTATATGCCATGCAAATATGGATATGGTAGCAATGGGGTCGGGTGCCCGGCCTGTCGTTAAATTTGCTCCACGTGGTATCGATAACGCCGCCGACTCGTCAAATTTGGATCCAAGTCCGTGTGTTTTGCTTTATGCGATGACATATGTGGGTGATTTTGAATTATTTGAGAGGCAAAATTCACAAATTCCGCTTAATTTCCGTGGCATTTGCCGATTTCCGTTCCAAATCATAAATTCCGTTTGAGATCATAGATTCCGTGAATTCCGTCCGTTTTCCGCGATCGCGGAAAAGTACTGGCCCTACTAGTCTCTTTATACAACCATGGAGGAATAAACTAGATGGAGAAACAAGCAGAGGACTTTTAAGAGTGCAATGTACACAGCGTGTTCGCACCTTTGGGTGTTAGGTAAACAAAACGGCTGCTGCCGAGGTGCGCATCGGCAGTGACGATAGGTTGTTGTTTACTTTCGCAACTTCCAAATTGTCACTTCATGTGGCGATCGGGACATTACTTGGCAAAATATGACAATTTTTGCTTTAAAATTTCTCCTTTCTGACTTCATCATACCATCTTACTCTTGCCACATATTGGTTGACCGAAGGTACGGTTTGACCTCAGTACGGTTTGACTAGGAATCTGGAAAAATAAATGGGAAGTAGAGGGGGAAAGTTCAAGAAGTGAATGAAGACATAACTAGGAGAATTCTGGAGTTCTCTGTGACGTCACAACCCATAGGGAACTCCGGTGAGGGTTCACAGACTTCACCATTCATTTGCATGCTAACCTTGGCTACTTTGCTGATCAAATTTCACAGAACTTAGAACTATTTACAAGGTTAACTTATGGTATTGAAGAAGCTGTAACCTTGTAAAACCAGCTGCAAAACTCCATCAATGTATCTTGTCAAAAAGCTGAACTTTGAGTAGGTTTTTGCCAGTCTTTTTTTGGCGAGGAGAATGCAGGTTGTCATGCTGAATGGTAACCTAGCTCTTTGTGGCTGCATTACTGTTGTTGACGCCTTGTAGTTATGTGTGGTTGGCCAGTGCCAAAAGTTCCAGGAAGTGCGAACTCGAGAATGCTTAAGGTGGCCCAGGAAAAGATTGGTAGAAAGAAAGTGCCAGAGTGGACCCAGAGCTAAAAGGGGCAATAAGGAGAAGAAGGGTTAAAAAAGGGCCTGTAGACTAGCCAGGAAACAAAAACAACCGCATAATGATATAGAGGAAGCTAATCAACAATATCTGGAATGTAGAAAACAAGTAGCAGACATGATAGCAGAAAGGAGAGCTAATAAAACTGAACAATTGACAGAGAAAAAATAAAAGGTGGAACAGAAGGGTCAAATATTTTTTGGAAGTTTGTTGTTTAAAAGGAAAAGAATAAAACAAGTGAAATCGTGCATAGAGGGAAGAGAACCGAGAAAAAAAGACGACATACAGGAAGCACTAAAAGAGCGCTGGGGGAAAATAAACAATCCACGATGGGGACAGGGGGCAGTGCCAGACGGTCAGAAGGATTACAGACTGGATCAATGGGATTCTGAATAGGGCTGTAACGATACACCTTTTCACGATACGATATGTATCCCGATACGGAACTGACAATACGATACAAAACGATACAATTTGATACTTAACCATAATAATACAGGGGTCACATTATTTCAGTATGGGTTCGTTGGACCCATCTTTCTTCTTTTTCAGGAAAAATAGTGGGTCCATGAACTGAATAGATGGGTCCAGTCTGAAATTGTGCAATCTAGACTTTTAATGTAATTTGATTAATTGAGTTTAATTGGTATAATCAACATACATCAAAATGATAAACAAATAAAACATGCAGGTAACTTAGCCTAGAAACGAACATAACATAGGATCTATATGCTCATGTAGGTGACTCATTATTATAAAATTTAAGATTAAATAAAAAGTTACCAATATGCCAACTTGATGTAAAAGGGTCTAAAAGTTGTTGACAGTACCAAGGATGAATTCAATCTGCCCAGGGACCTGCTATTAGGACTAAGTCTATAACACATCCCTGGTCTACCAAAAAATGATTGTGAAGGGGGCTTAAGGTAGCGGAGGGGATTGAACTATAACGGCAAAATCGTGACCCGACAGAAAATGAGTTTTTTCCATTTCCGTAAAGTTTGGCACTTTAACTTTCTTGTCACCAAACATGAATACTAAAAAAGCAAAATTTATGTGATAAAAAAGGGAAAAAACATGACCATGTTTTAGCTGGCTGCAGCATGAGCATGTCTGTTTACAAATGTATGCTAATTAGTCCGCCAAAGTTTGGATAGCAGTCGGCTGCTTTCCACAATCCAGGACCGTAGCAACGACAAGCGACCAACTGTGACATTTTGAGGTGCGCTGCTACCAATTCTTGTATAAACTGCTTGACAAGATTAGGACTGATTAATTGGTTTGTTGTGGTGATCAAATGGCCATATAGATAATTAAATCAATGGGCTCGTGTTTTCCTTCTCAGAGTGTGATAAGAAGAAAATTTAAAATAAGGGACGATAAAAGGTGGCAATTGTCAAAACGGGACCTGGCGATGGACGTGAGCCTCAGTGTGTTTTCAATGAAGGCGATTTCAACCTATGCGTAAATCGTTACTCAGAATCATGGCATTGTATACATCATAAAGGCTTACAACCCTTTCTTCAGTTTTGCCCTATCCAAGACCAATTTGCTTTTAATGTTTACAGGCAAAAAATACATATGACGATCGAGGAATCCTAACACTGGACCACTTGGCTATAAATATGCCACAAAATATAAAAGCGGGGATTCGATTCAGCGTAAATAATTGTATCTGCCTTCAATAATTATATGTGCCTTTACCTGAATGTGAAACGGCGAATAGCATTAAATGTTAACCTTGAAGTAAATTTATATGAAGCACACGCCTCCACTAAAACTGGTATCGTCTGTAGCGCTGTCGCATTTTGTGGAACTGGAAGACTGGCACATTGCACATGCACGGACTTGCCCACTTCATACGGGGGTGTTTCGAAGTACACTGAGCGAGGGGACAGAAAAAAAAAAAGCTTTGAAAATTTGACCAGCAGGGGGATAAAGTAATCAGATTACTGTTAAATGACTGCGAAAAGCGACTCTGCACTCTGCTTTTAGCTGGTTGATCGGTCATATAAAATTATTTTGTCTCACTGTGTGCGGCATGTTCCGGATCCACTCGCCCACACTCACCCATCAGGAAGTTTCGGTTTTGTGTCTTGATCAGTTTATTGCAGTTCAAGGGTGAGCCATCTATCTTTCAGTGGGCCAGTTATCTCCACCAAATAAAAAATATGTTACATGAGTGGCAAGGTTTCGAATGGCAATACGCGAGAAAAACATGGCAAAGTGAAAGGCATTCTTTATCACAAGGAAGGCGCTAATATGTGGAGGAACCAATGAAATAGGCTTGGCGTATTCTATTGTGCTCCCGGCAACAAAAAACAAAAAAAAAAAAAACAAAAACTAACAAAAACAAAAAAAAAAAACAAAACAAAAACTAAAAAAAACAAAAACAAAAACAAAAAAAAAACAACAAAAAAAAAAAAAAAAAAAAAAAAACGCACAAGCCAAGGCCACAAAGAACACGCTCCCTCACGATGCCCATCCTTTTCTCAATTTTGTGGGAATTGGAAACTTTCTTGACTGCCAGACAGACTCGCTCTGCGTAATTGTTAAACTGCGCTTGAAGTGCGTGTCGCCTGTTTTTTTGTAGCAAGCAGGAGGTCGGGAGAATTTTCAATTTCCCCTGAACAGCAGGAGATCTCCCGCCGGCGGCGGGAGAGTTGGAGCCTCTGAAGTCTGGTTATTCAATCTAGCAATACAGTTGCATCACCAATACAACGTTGAAACTAATGGATTCTCAACACATAAAACGTTCGCTTTTTGGGGGGGGGTGTTTTTGTTTTGTTTTTTTTTTTTTTTTGGTTTTGTTTTTTTGTTTGGTTTTTTTTTTGTTTTTTTTTTTTTGTTTCTTCTTTGAAGTATAATTTATCCTGGGAGTGTTTCTTTATCAGTAACAGGACTATTGTCTTAAATGTTACGTCACGATCATCCATGTTGACCGCCTATCTAGCATTTATAAGCTACATTCAGAACGACATAGACCTCTCTCGGTCAAGACCAAGCAATCTCGCTTTACAAAATGCCAAAAGCCAAGAAACAAAGCAAGACACATAGCCGTCAGCGCCAAGCTAAGCAGCAACGTGATCGTGGCATGTCGATTTTTCCAACTTTCTTTTCGGTAAGGTCGCAAGTAGTCCAAGACACTGAATGGCGTTCCATCCATGCCGTTAATAAAGCCATGTTGTTCTTTGATCCAATGTGATGAGAAGTGAGTGAGCAACTCCTGCCTACCGGGCAGTCTTCTGAGTAAAGCAAGCTGTGAAACTGCAACCGGTTTGTTCAAGCGGCGCCATATGCAAACAATGTTGCTAGGGTCAAGGTGATGGCACCTTCGGGTCACGTGGCTAATCCGCTTTCGAATCCCCCTTTGAAGCTGTCCCATTCGCGTCGAAACCCGGTTGACAAGCTTTCGAGTGTGGCTGCATTTGATGTCATTCGGGTAAATAACTGCTTTTTTAAGCCAATTAACATCATTGTATGTTGGAAACTATGCATCAAAGATGTTGATTGACCTTTCTTCGAAGTACTGAGACCAAAACGGGCCGAATTTGGAAAGCTGTTTTGTCATTATGGCCAACAATGTGCGAAAAAAGGGCCACAAATCTTTCAACGCCGATTTCTCGGAATGGAATTTTCTGGTTATGAATCAATTTTGTGGACAGCGTCAATAAAAAGCTAATTGATCGATCTGCTTCAAATAATCGTCTTTTGAAAGATCAATATATTATCTGGGAACTGTTTTTTTTTGTTTATCCATCAGATGTCCCCTTCCGAGACTTTTGTAGCTCACAAAATGAAGTAACTGTTGATGTTTAAAATGACGATCAAAGAATTCGATAATTCTGTTATTATGTATTTTATTTGTAAACAAAAAATACGGTTGCTGCATATTGGTTTATACTTTAATTTTACATAGGTAATACACTTTTGCATCGATTATTTTTAAAGAAATGCTGACAAAATGTCAAATCTGATACCCTCTTGTAAACGGGCGTATAAAACCCTTGGAAATTATCGTATCGATATGAAACTTCTTTCTGACAAATCTAGATGTCTGAACAATGAATAAAATGTATGGTTTTGTGGGTGAAATGTGAAACATAGTTCATCTATGCACCGTCAAAGTCGCGGGACCGCTGCGCGCGGCTCAATCCCCTCCGCTACCTTAACCCCTAGCACGCTGCCACTGTGCCAGTATCTGGTATCGCACAGTTTTTTAACTAGCTTGCACAACAAGCGGCATGCATGATTGAACATGCCTGGGCTCTGTTATTTTTGCGATTGATTGCACGTGATGAAATGGTAGGAAATTACATGATTTATATTTCTGTGCACTTTCTATTTCAATATACCTGACAAATTTGATGCCGTAGGTGGTGTTAAGAGTCTGATCTTAAGTGCGGTCACTTTTTTCATCAAGCAACACGGTAGGCCTACAACTTGACAAGCCATGCAACACAAGCGAGTGCACTCAGCCTGTCACGGGCATGCACCCAGGCATGGTTTTCCGCTATGTTGAACGTATATTTTTCCGGCCTTCGATCATAAATTTCATTCCTGCCTTGTTCTGTCATACAGATTTGTTCCATTCAAACATTTCAATCAAATATAAACAACTAAATTTTGTTTAAAAAAAAAACAAAAAAACACCAATAACGGCATGCCCCATCGGAGACAGTGATCAACAACATCGTGTCAGGCCTAATGCAAATTTTTGCTTCGTTCATATGTGACCGTGCGATGCCTAATGTGCGTACTTTCCTTGCCGTCCCTAATGAATTTTCACTCGTGCCTTTGTCTCTGTCTAGATTTGTTCGATAGAAGTCTTCTTGGATGAAAATGTGATGTGAAAATTTAACATCATGGTCCAATAATCTTTGCGTAATAAGACTTGTACCTTCCCAACATTGCGGGCATGAGACAGGCACATGGGCAACAACGAATTTGATTGGACAGTAAGTGGCATGTGATCAAATCCACACAATGAGGAGCCTGGAAGTGCTCTCAGCGCATTTATAATGAGATGAAATGACGTACATCCATTCTCATTATGGGAATTTTTTGGAGGGATACCCCAGGAATATTTTTTTCTTAGCAAATAAGAGAGCTTGTTACATAGAAAGACGAATATCAGAGGATTCCATCAGTATAATACATATTCATGATACTGATAATGGTCGATGCAAAACACCGTGACCACATGGGGTAATTTTTGCAGTTGTGTCATTCAAAATGCATCGTGTTTGTGCGTGCGTCCACAGCGACGCGAAATGAGAATGTTTTTATTAATTTCGGGGCGTCTTTTCATCATTTTTTGCGTCTATGACGCAGGACGCAAGCTTAATGCGACCCCTGAATAATGAGCGTGCTGCTTTTTCTCGCCAGGCACAGTCATTTTGCTGACTTAGATTCAGACTTTACACACAAGGGTATGACGTAGCGCCACAAAGCGTCATGCATATATGATTATGAAGGGAATCCCAAAACAATTTTGTAGGCAAAAATAGATCGTAATCAGAAGGCCGAAGAATGGTTGGTCAATTGACGAGTTTACCTTCACAAAATTAAGGTAAATCTTAATGAATTATGGCCTTTACCTCCGTATTTTTTTCTTTTTAGAGCTGAAATTACTTATATGATGGAATGTATCGTATTTTACGATACAGGGTACCTCATTTCGATGTGTATCGTGGATTGATTGTACCGCAATGCACCGTTATCGCGGTATATCGTTACAGCCCTAATTCTGAACTGTGCTGTAGAATCAGAGAGATTGGAGTTCAGATCGCAATAGAGAACATGCGGCTTGGCAAGGCGCTAGGGTCTGATAATGTTTTGACTGAATTAATTTATAAGAAAGGGCCAGAGGAAATGGAAGTTTGTTAGCAGATTTTGTTTAACAAGGTTCTTGAGGAGAAGCAGGTACCAAGGGAATGGAACAAACTAAAAAATCTTACATGCCAAAAAAGAGCAGCAGTGCCCAATTGGATCAGTGTAGGGGTGTCGCAATCACATCAAACGTAGGGAAAATTTTTAGCAGAGTCATGTACAGGAAGATGAACAGAATAGTGGAAAGGGTTGGCCTGCTGGGTGAGATCCAGAATGGATTTAGACCAAGGAGAAGGGTGGGTGACCATGTATTCACTTAACACAATCTCTGGAACTGGCAAGACAAAGGTGCAAGAAGATCTTTATGGGCTTTTAAGATGTGACAAAGGCATATATGACAGAGTGTGGAGGGATGCACTATGGGAGAAACTTCAGGGGCTTGGCTTTGGTGGAAATTTACTCCAAGTCATGAAAGCAATGTATACATTGGTATATAGGGATGTAGATTGTACTACTTCAATGGGAAACATAGAAGTGGAAAATAAACAATTAGATCTTGGCTTAAAACAAGATTGTGTGCTGTCTCCAATTTTGTTTGCCCTTGTATTTAGAAATTGGGGGATAAGTTAACAGAATGTGACAAGGGGATGACATTAGGACAGCACAAAATTCCTGGTCTGTTTTTCGCCAATGATGTAGTGCTTATGGCAGAGTCACAAATAGAAATGCAAGATCTGCTGGACCAATGGGAGAATAAGGCAACAGATGGAGATTGGAGTAAAGAAAAGAGTAAAGTCATGATACTTCGAAAGAAAGCTGACATAAATAAAAGGTGGAAAGTAGGGACATTCATAATTCCAGAAGGACAGAAACAGGTGATTGGAATTGATGAGGTTGATGAATATGAGTATTTAGGGATTAGAATAAAAGCAACTGGTAAAGGCATATTCAAATATCACATGAAGAAGATAAAAGCAAAAGGTGAACCAAACAAAGGGAATGATTAAAGCTACGTCACTGACCAGCTTCTATAGAGCATTTACAGCCAGAGTTTGATGGGATAGACGTGCAATACCTGGGATTATGTATGGTTTGGATGTAATTTCGGTAAATGAGGAGGGACATTCAAAATATGGAGAAAACACAGCGTGAGGTGGATTCTGGGGGCACCACCATGAACAGCAACTGAAGCAGTCTTGGGGCAAATGGGGTGGAGTACTGTTACAGATAGAAATGCCGAAACCAAGCTAAATTACTGGGGATATCTACAAACAGTTAGTGAAGACAGATGGTGCAGGAAAATATACATGGAGGCAGTAAAGGCACAAACAAAGTGGGTTCAAAATATAGATAAATTAGCAGAAAAATATGACTTGAAAGGGTTTGACAAAGTTGATGAATGGAAGTCGTACATTAAGAAAACAGTTGCAGAGGGATGGTGAGTAAAATGGAAAGAGGGGGAAAATGATAAAAGTACACTAAAAGCTTATAAAGTGCTAGATAAACCAAAAAGGAGCACATCTTGGGATGGAGGGAAGGGATCTAAACATGAGTTCCAAAGTAAGGCGGGTGTTATCAACTTGGAAAAGAGACTTCAGAAATGGACACAGGGTAGTGGTGGGAAATGTGGAGTTTGTACACAGGAGGCAGATGAGACCATAGAACACAGGCTACTGTGGTGTGATGCATACAGGGAAACAAGGGAAAATGTATTCATAAGTTGGAAGGATTAGGACTAGTACAACTGTAAGGGCTTAGAGGAAATAAGGGGACTAGAAGAGGTGGAACGTGTTGCTTGGTTTCTCGGCTTGAAAGGAGATTTTACAGGGTGTAAGGAGGGTATTAAAACTGTACAAGACTACCTGGTTGGGTGCTGGGACAAAAGAAGGGAAATGCTAGAATGGAAAGAAAACAGGGTTAACTAACGGGTGAGAAGGGAGTATGGCTGGGAAGGGTGGTAGCCCTTTCCAGGGCTGTCATGACTGTAGCTGCAGGTGCAGGCCATGGAATGCCTGAGCCTTAAAGGTGGGGATAGGGACAAAGAGCAGGGCTTACTGTAATGGGGCAGGCCATCTTCGGGGGAAATTACTGGGAACAGGGGGCTCCCACTGCTGTGAGAGAGTATGTGGGGCCCTTAAGCCTCGGCTCTGTTGCTGGGAATCATGTACTTTTTTTTTTTGTTTTTTGTTAAGGCCCTCTGTTACTTACAGAACCATGGCAATTAAGTGGAGGGCCACAGTGATCTTATTATTATCAATATTATTATCATTATTATTATTATCATTATTATTATTATTATTATTATTATTATTATTATTATTATTATTATTATTATTATTATTATTATTTTTTTTATTATTATTATTATTATTATTATTATTATTATTATTATTATTAATAATAAAAATGATAATAATAATAATAATAATAATAATAGCCTTGGACTTTGTGAACACTGAAGTCCTTCCAATCCCAAATTTCATCAGGACAGTCAGGGTTGTTTTGCCTCAAAACTTTAGGCCTGAGCATGATGTTAAAGCTGAGTGCCAGCTAGGTATAGTCCATAATTACCATTCATTTACAATTTTCATGTTAAGCACCAAACTTTAAGTTTTTTTGTACAGCAGACACTCTTGATGAGTTTCAAAGTTTGCAACTCATCAGTTGTTTTGTTCTGTATATGCCTTAATCCTAATCCAAAATTAACCTAATCCAGACTGGATTAACGAAGATCTCTTTAGCAGATTAATGTGATAAAGACATTGACAAACCATTTGACTTTTTATTTCATGACTATCATAAATACAGCAAAATATTTAAAATGAACGTAGCAATGAATTCAGTCAAATAGACAATGAGGGAGAAAGAGTCACAGTTTTTACAATGAGAAAAGATGGCCAAATTTTTCATGTTTTTGCTCTAGCAAATGTTCGATATATTTTCAATATATTTTCATGGAATTGTGGAGGAGGTCAAAGTCTGTGATGTTGATGATAATGGTGGCACCACCTATAATTTGACTGAAATTATGAGCCAAAAATGTGTTTAAAGATACAAAATTCCGTATGTCGAAAAGTATTTGAATTAGACTTGCCAAATTTGTACGGTATACATGTATACATGTTGACCATGTCCAGTGGTAGCATGCTATGGAATATTGGTGATGTTGACGTATTTTTGTGAGGTCACCAGGTCTGTAAAGAGGTGATTTTGTAATGGCAAGGTGTAGCTCTGACACCAATGGCAAAGAAAATTGAGCCTCCAGAATAAAATTGCACTTGATTACATTGTACGTAAAACTGTATTTGGTAACCTACTTTTTGGGTCACAGTGACCAAGGATAACTAAATATTTTGGCACTTGTCTAATTTTATTGTTTTTCCTCAATAATTCGAAAAGCTAAATACCCAATTTGAACAAACAGACTATGCATGGAAAGCTGGACGTGGGGCACACATTTTGAATGGTAACAGCTTTTTTAATTTCCGAGTTGCGGGTAATGGTCAAATGGCCAGTTGGAATATATGCCTCATCTTGTGAATGCTCTGCATCCCACAGTTTTTTAGTTTTGAAGCCCAAATAACTTATAGCGTATCAAGTGTATGAAAATCTATGTTGACATCAATGTTGGTAGCACCACATATTGTATTATGTAATATATGGGTCAAAATGTGAAAATCTTGTGACCATTCCAGCATCCTTAAATTTTTATGGATCTTCATGAGATTAAGTAGAATAGTAGAAGAGATCAAAAAATCTCTGTAGCTTTTGATACTAGTGGCACCACCTATAATTTGATGAAAATTATGAGTTAAAATGTCTTAAAAGATACAAAATTCCAAATCTTGAAAAAGATTGAATTAGACACATGTGCCAAACTCTTAGGATATGTGGATCATGCCCAATGCTAATTACATGTAATAAGTTATATAATATCAGTAACAGTGACTTATTTCTGTGAGGTCATCAGACCTGTTAAGTTGGAAGAGATGATTTTGTAATTATAGGGTGTAATTTGGACATCTGTGGCAAGGAGAATTGAGCCTCCATGTCAAAATATAGCACTTGAGTACATTGTTTATAAAACTCTCCTTGGTTACCAACTTTTGGGTTACCATGACCCAATGACTGTGTGACCCTAACCTATTTTTCAAGGTCATGAAGCACATAAGAATAGGATGTTAAATTGAATATCTTGATAAAGAATACTTAAGGCGAATGATACCAAATGTACCACAAATGTGTATCGTGGAGATTTGATATTGCATATGGATGACCTTGATCAATTTTTCAGGGTTGTGGAGGGAATACATTTCAGGAAACGATTTTTTTGGTGATGGTGGTCAGCAAAGCATTAGGCACATGGGCCTCTTGTTTTGACTTTCAAATACTTGTGCCTGCACACACACCCCTTATGTAAATTGCCCATACAGGGTGTGAAAAATTGTCCTTTAAATTGTAAGTATGTGCATTTTTTGGTGTATCAATGTCTTAAAGGAGCAAGATGAAGAATGTTTAGATCATGAAGGATATTGAAAGTGAAACACTGCAATTATTGTTTTAACATTCTTACCTGCTCTGACAGTGCAATTACTAAATGGATAACAGCAATGTGTGATTATGTATAAAGCCACTCCAAATACAGATCAACGGTTGCCTCATCAGAGGAATGGTCAGTCTAGACGGGGACAGTATGTTGGAAATTGTGCATGAAATGGTGGTCTTTTAAGAGGGGTGGTCTTGGGTAGGGGGCCTAACAAGAAGGGGACCACTGTATGTAGTGGTCACTGTCTTGAAATACCACTGCAATGAGAGACCACTTGCATTGAAATACCTATAAAGTTACATGATATTTTGTTTAGTACTTCTTGCTATTTGTATCTCCAATGAAACATCACCTCTCTGGAAAGATCACTATTTGTTAATTCCAAGGGTGGTCTTTCAAGACAGGTCCCATTGAATACATGTATATTCTTTGCTCTTGCAGGTAATATTGAGCACTATGTCTGAGCTGACAGAAGTGATTGAAGATCTCAAGACATCCTTTGGTCCAATGCTGGATTCTTTATGTCGTTCAGTGTTCAAAGGCATCACTAGTGTTCACATTAGTGGCACCTTAAACTTTGAGGTTGATGCTCGTGAAACTTTGGTTGTAACTGTGGATGATTGGATAAACCCTTCGTCTTGTGCAACAATCAAAGAAGAGAATCCAGAAGATAGTACAGAGAATTGGCAAGCTATTGAATTGCAGTTACCTGATACTGCAGACATATTTGGCACACCAAAAGTTCCTATGTACATTTTACGGGAAGCTCAGCTGAGAGATAGACCATCCAGTGTTAATTTCAAGGCACAAAGTATTGTTAAACAACCTAGTAAAACAGTACAAAGTTTGCTGACTACAAATCAAGTCTGTGGTGCAAAACAGGCACAAATGCTTGTGAAGGAACACACCAACCAAGCCACTTCCCAGGTAATCTTCAGGGAGATCTCTCATGGTGCTGCTTCCCAACTTCAGTCTGCCTTGAATCCCAAACCAGTAAAAACCCCAGTCAAACCAAAGGCTGCAGCCAAGCAGGGACTTAGTACTTCTCTACCACTGACATTGTCAAAGGGTAGCTCCACACAGCATGCGGTCAGTGCAAAGACAGGGCAACCATTGCCATG
The DNA here is from genome assembly GCA_964020975.1 of Hermodice carunculata. Classification (NCBI taxonomy): domain Eukaryota; kingdom Metazoa; phylum Annelida; class Polychaeta; order Eunicida; family Amphinomidae; genus Hermodice; species Hermodice carunculata. The sequence continues at coordinate 70,675,826 of OZ026618.1, forward strand.
CATTCAGCTTCCAGGAAAGATGGCTGGGACTCAGAAAAATGCATCCAAAGAAGGGCAAAGTACTCAGTATTTCCTTATTCAATCAGAAGACGGTCAAATTCATCTTAAGCAAGTTATTGTGTGCTCAGGGCAGCAAGATGGGACAAAAATGACGCAAGGAGAATCAGCAGGGACTGAAAGTGTAGAACGTAGAGAGTCAAGTAACGTAACAGAGGCGTTAGGGTCAACCCTTGCAAATTCTGTGTCCTCTGCTGGAAAGAATCCAGTTGAACCCATAAATGAAGCTTATAGGGAAACTACTGGCATTGGCATGGTGGAACCAAATTATATCGCAGAAAAGAATCCACAAACTGCCATAGAAACCAATACATGTAATGATATGGGATTAATGCCGTCATCTGCAACAGAAACTTCAGAAAATGTGAAAGAAAACGAGGGCATTGTGGCAGAAATTAATGAAGCCGCCAATTCTTCACAAACAGATGCCAATACTATAGCTTCCGCAGAAACTGTGCCCTCGCTAGTTGATAATAGCAAAACCGATGTCCCAGAACAGGAAGAAGGAAGTCACAGTGAAGGAACTGTGGGAATGGAGACCGAGTCAGGTGCCCCAGATTTGAACCAGTCGGGAGCATTGTCAGATCACAGTTCCTATGTAGAGAAATCTCCTGAGAAATCAGTAGTGTCGCCAAGAAGATCCTCCAGGCAAGCCACGTTAAAAGCTGCACAGACACCGCCTGCAAGAAATAGAGGTAAAAGGACATGAGGGATAATGAATGGTTCAACATTTTCATCATTTTCAAGAGAGTACCACATAAAGTGCTCTTTTGTTATCCCCATTCCTCCAGCAGAAAGAATTCGCTCTTATAGGGCCAATGATTTTTCCGTTTCCCAAAAAGAGTAATTCTGTTTCATCAGCAAAATTATTTCAAATTCCGTTTCACTGCTATATATACTTCATATCAGAGAAAATATCAAATTCTGTTTCAAGGATGGAAAAAATTGCACAATTCCGCTTCAGTTTCGGAAAAACTTAAAATCATTGGTCCTACTCTTACATGTATTTGAAAATGATGACTTCTGCAGTTTGATTAACTATAGGCTAACAGAATTTATGGAAAAAAACTGTTCCACTTTTGTATTTTAGTTGGAGTATAAATGTTTCAGGAAGATTTATTGGGCTTATCGTGCAGGCATTTCCAGTCTTCTTGTTACTATATCCAGAGGCAATATCAATGTTTGTGTGTGGTTACTTAATCATCTATTTATTGCAATATAAAAAGAGTGAATCACCATGGACCCCATCTCCTTTGCATACTGTCTGTATGCTTGTGAAAATGATGCACCATTCCTTAGTGTTTTCTTAATTGAAATTCTCACGCAATCTCTTTCAGGAATGTCTGTGGCTTGACAAAACCTGTACAGGAACTTCAGTGTATGCAACTATGGCATAGGTGCAACTGTGGGGTTAGATTTCTGTAAATGCAGTTCAGTGTGGCTAATTGAGCTTTCAGTTTAATCCTTTCCCTGTCAAACTCATTAAAAGTGGATGGAAGACAAAATAATGTCTGCTTCCAAGTTTTCGATGTACTGCAATATCTATGAGCATGATGAGAGTGTGGATGAGTCTGACCAGAATAGCATACCCTGTATCAGTGGATCAAAGGCTTTCTATGGCATAGATTAGGTACCCGACCAATGTCACAGTAGGCTGTTTACTTGGTTTCAACCAAGGGGCAAGGGGTTAAAAGGATTTTGTTTTAAAAGGGTGAACTGCAGTGTCTTTTGTGTTTACAAGTAAAGACAAAAACGTATGCATTTTACACAATGTATTTAGAAATTGTGCTGGATGAATTTCAGGTTGCCAGTTTTGTTTCTTTAAAATTTATGCTCAATATCTCAGTAAAAAATACAAAAAAACAAAAAAAAAAAAAAGAAATGCTGATGACTGAAAAGCTCAATTGTTGTAAATTTGATTCTAAAATAGTGTGATGCCAGGGGTATAGCCAAGCAATGGTCCACCCGTCAATTGGATGCATATCCATGAGTTTGCATGGGAACGAACAATTCTAGGTTAAATTTGATAGGTGAAAAATAAACCAAAAATGCTATAAGGTTTGTTTTATTTGTACATATAAAAAAAATTGTCCTAAAATGCACTAGGATGCAATAATTTGTTTTGTTTTTTCCAAAATTATCTGGGGGCATGCCCCCCCCCCCCCCCCCCCCCCCAACCAACTCACCAGATCCTCTCAAGCAGGACTTGACTTCTTTGGTCCTCATACAATTCCCATCTGATAATTTGGACTGGTAACAGAAAATTCCAGATGGAAAGGTTGTGTAAAATGCATGGTGGATGCTAAAATGCACATGGTGCATTAAGGTCATTATGTTCTTAGCTCCATCCCCACAGCATATTTATCTATAAGAATAAAACAGGATAGGTCAATGTTCAAATGGCAAACTTGTATGTGCACTTTGGAAAACATAATACTGTATGTTGTGCACTTTGAAATACATTGTACCAGGTTAACATCATCCTCTTGGGCATTCCTCGTCCAAGCCAACATGATCATAAAGTTTTAACAGATATATCTGTTAAATTTTTGTTTTTAATGAACTAAGGAATGTTGTTTTGAAAGGATTATTGTCCATCAGGAAGTGCATCGATGATGCAGATTTGTTGAAGTTCTGTCGGTTTTCCTGAGATACAATGGTCTTGTGATGCTCCCAGGCACCACTCATTTCCCCTGATAAAAGTTTTACTAACTCTTTCAGTGCCAAATTTTGGGCTGAGTCAACAGCTTTTCTGGGCAATCATTGGGGGCAGTGTGGCGAGAAGAGCTGTTGAGATGGGATATTCTCTGTGGAACTGTAGGCATGCTTGTACTTGAATGAAAGGTCTTTTTACGGGGAATACAAATCTGGAATCCTTATGATAATTCAGACAAGTTTAAGTTGAGTAGACCAATTTTAGTCGTGATTGCCACTGAAACAGTTTATTCATATGAAAAATTCACAAACATGATCCTGAAGAGGAATCCAATTTTAAGTAGAACTCTGGTCCATTGTCATTGTAGGCTGCACCTGTGACACAGTTTTCATGATTGGAGCTGTCATTGGTTGTTATGGAAGTACAGTGCCAGGTGAACGCAACATTTGGTACCTAATAAAATGCCATGGTCCAAAGGTGGCAATGTTATCAGTGAAGAGATAATCAGTGTTTTTTTCTTTCTTTCCCAGGGAGGCCTAGGGAAAACAGCACAAAGATAAAAGAGGTAAGTTGGTGAGTTGATAATGTGGCTGCTAACATGGCACTCAGGTAAAAATGATGGGGAAAAAAAGATCTAAAGTTTTACACAAAGTCATCAAGATGGTTTGTGCAGTTCATGAATATTGACATGTACAATGAAAAAAAAAAGAAGAAATTTACAGAAAAAATACATGCGCTGTATTAATAAAGTGCATAGGTAACATAGCTATGCAGGAACATGATCTTGAGTTTTAAAAATGGGATCATGTGAAAAACTTAAAGATATACATGCATATCCTGTCAACCTGTTCACAGGGTGTGACAAATGCATGTGCAATTGCCCGGGACGAGTAAAAACAGTGGTCAGACAAGTGAAAATTTCAAAGTTCTTGCCCTGTCTGACAAGTAAAAACTTCCCATTCATATATTCCTGTCTGAAAAAAATGGAGAAAATGACCACAGTCAGAGCCTGCACACCATGGATGTGTTGGTGATTACTGCAGTCCACGTGTACACACCAATGCAGGCATATGTGTGTGTGGATGCCAATAGATGATAACAATCCCTAATTATAAGTAAACATTCCAGGGTTAAATAATTACTTGGTCAGCAGTTGTATTCAACTGGACTTGGCTACCTACTTGATATTTCTGTCAAAACAAGCAGGTATTTTCACTGTCCGTGTACTGTACATATGATTACGGGATCAAAGGTTCCAGCAATAATCCCTGTGGGGCGGGATCACAGTAACTCACAGTCAGTCTGATCTGCCCCATTGATGTCAAAGCAGTGTCAAAATAAATATTAAAATTTGCAAGGCGAATTCTTCTCCTGATTGGCATCAAATGCCATTTGTCAGTGGGTTCTATCTAAGAGTGTTGGAAAAAATAAAAATCATACATAGGGGCTGTGAGTTGACTTCCTAGGGAAAAACAACACATCATTGCCAGTCACACTAAAGTGACAGCGTGGAGTAGATCTAAGGTGAACTTGAGTATGATCGTGAAACCTGGTCTCATGGACTGATTTGGGACTCATTCGCCACTTTCCTCTATTCCCCTACCTTGGCGTATATATTTGCTGCAGCCTGTAACTCCAAATTATAAACACTGAAATCTTTATTTTCCCATGCTGGAACATGATCAAAGCTTTGCATATGTGTGCTCCCTCTGTAAATTACAGAAGATTCACACATGTTCAGAGGGCGCAAGCCATGATGAACACCATGTAACATGAGCTGTAATTGCCTCATATTTGCATGTGACTTAATTGACCAATTGGGTGATGTGTTTTCATCAGACCACATGGTCAAGCAGCTGTTTAGAAAGACAGTGATGGTATGCACACTCGATGTGAATTACAAGGACACATATTTCTGAATTTTTTGTTTGAATTTGAACTAAGAACACCATTTATTGTGAGGAACTTGCCAATACTGTGTATGCAAATTGATCACAATGTACCGATAACATTCATGAATTAGGTAAGCAAATGATGTGCATCCCATCAGAGGCAATGAGAAAGAGGATCCTGAAACCAATGCAACTATTTATGCTTAATAAAGTTTACCTGGGACAGTGACTCCTATAGTCCCAGAAATTACACAATCACTTGTTTTTCACCATATGTCACCCCATGCAAATAGTTTACTTTTCAGTTTGTATTTTTAATATTTTCCCAGTATTACTGGTAACAGTTGTAACTAAGAATCATGGTAAAAATTGACATTTTTTGGCAAATTTGCAAGCGAAAACAAACGGCAAATTGGGGTAAATTGTTTGTCTATGGATTGATAAAAAAATGCTCTGTTTATTGTGTCAAGTTATATTCGGACAAGAGGATTTTGAAATGTACGTGCCCTGTGGACAAATGAATTTTTTAAAAAAAGGTGTGAGTTCTGTGTTCAGCTATTCATTGTAAAATATTTTGCATTTCTTCATCCAAATTGAAGACACATTAGCATATGACTTACTGGCTAATGGTATCAGGGGTCTCTGGTGTGGGAGCATCAATTGTTTTCCATCCCACAGATTTACAGCATAGCATCATGAGCATTTGGGTCAGATTTCTTAATTTCGAAATTGTCGAGGTATTTTCACAGCTCGTTTAAACAGATCAGCCCCAGAATTAAATCATATCAAATGGCAAGGGGATATTGGATGCTGATTTTGTTTGACAGGTAGGTAGTTCCTGTGACCTGTTGCGGGACTTGCATACACATGCAAACCCTTGTATAGCATTTTTCTTTTTCTGGCTTTTCAGGAGGCAGTGAAAACGCCAACAAAGGAGGAGAAGTCTGGCAGTCCTGCAAAGGCAAAGCCACACGAGTGTAAGGAGTGCGGAAAAACATTTAATGGCTTGAATGTTCTCAAGCAGCATAAGCGCATTCATAGTGGCAAGACTTTTGATTGTAAAGAGTGTCCGGTCAAATTTCTATCAAAGTCTGAGTTGAAGAAACACACAATGAGACATTCTGGTTACAAGGCCTTCATGTGTGAAAAGTGTGGAAAGAAGTTTTCCACAAAGTACTCTTGTCATATCCACGCCGCCACCGCACACAGTGAATTAAAGCCATATAAATGTAAAACATGTGGAAAAGCTTTTGCGAGGAAGCAGTATCTGCTTGGACATGAAATCCGACATAACAAAGTGAAGAAACACTCTTGTAAGGTCTGTAAGAAGAGCTTCTTTTGGAAGAGTAACCTTAATAATCACATGCAGGTACATTCGGATGAGCAAGAGTTTTATACATGTGTTCGCTGTGACAGAAAATATAAGCAGAAAAGGTCAATTCTGGCAGCTGGTCATTGCCGTAGGTGTGAAAATGCAAAGCTTCAAGCACAGGGTACAAATCATTTGTGCACAGTTTGTGGTAGAGCATTTGTGGGAGAATCTTACTTAATAAATCACATGCGCATACATGCTGCAGAGTTGCACAAAGTAAGAGGCTCTTTTGAGTGTGACATCTGCGAACGGAAGTTCAGTACAAAGTCAGGTTTAAAGCGACATCGTCAGCAACATTTACGGTCGGAAAGAGCCTTGGAAGAGGCTGGGATTCAAGTGAAAGACACATCACAGATGCTGGTGTTTAAGACATACCGCTGTGGAGATTGTGACAAAGAATTTGCTGACAGAAGGAGCCTTGAGGAACACGCCAATGTACACTCCGGTGCCAGGCCATATGAGTGCCCAATATGTAACGTGACATTCCAGTATCACAATTCTTTGAAGAGACATAGCCGCTCACACATGGAGGTTAAACCTTATTCCTGTGACATATGCGGGAAACACTTCACTCGCCGTGAGACTCTGACTGGACACTTACGGATTCATACCGGCGAAAAACCATACAAGTGTCCTCTGTGTCCAAAATCATTCATTCTTAAGCAGGGAGTAAAGCAACACTTGCGGTCACATAGAAACAAAGCACGTGCAGAGCAAACAGTTCTGGCTTTCTTTACTGAATAGGGTTACCGTGGTAATTCTGGCAGGGTCTCTATGGTAAATTCCACTTCAGGTCTGCTTCATAATTATTGTGGCTTTTCATGATAAAGATTTGGGTTAAAATGAACCATTGGCAGAGAAAATTTGAAATGCATATTCGTCATTGGCATATGAGAGTACAAAGGCAGAAATAATGTTTTGACTAATATATAAATTTTAAAAAAGGGAAGCTCTCTTACCATATGCTCATGAACAGCAGGAGTAGCTACTTTGTGAAGGGTATATATGCGAGTGAAGTCTTAATTTCTACTTGAAATTGTGCCTAAAAGTAAATGATAATGGATCAAGTGTTCACAGTATTTAATGCGCCCCTGCGTTTATTTTGCAATGATTATGTTTTGCGTAATATGAGAAACATAGCACTACAAAAAGAAAGCAAAGGAGCATTAAAGTGTGACAACATGTTTAATTTTCTTTAAAATTTGCTAAGTTGACTTCCTTAGAAATATTCCAACCTAGAGATCAAGGTTGATTGTATACTTTTTTTTAATTGTATATATATATGTCAATGTCCTGTGACAAGAAGTGCGGGAATTTTTGTTCCCATAGGAGAGATGTTCCATTTAAGAAATGAAACAAGTGAAAAAAGGGGCTGATTTTCCATGGGTAGATTGTTCAAAACGGGTCAAGTTTCTGCCAAAAAGTGAAAACAGGAAAATACAGGCCTCCCAGTAAATTCTTTTCAGATACTACAGATATTGTCTTGCTCACTCGGGTGATTTGGTTAAGAGTGCAGTGCATGTTACTCTCTGTATAACAGAGGGTTTTTAGCCAAGCACTTGTCTACCTGTCATTTGGACGGGTAGTCATGAGTTTGAATGAAAGAAAAACCTTGTGGGCTGGTAAATTTTGCTTCGTTGCCCGTCCACCCCTGGAGGTACCACACTCCAAGGTCCACCTAAAGTTGTAAAATAGATATATTTTATGTAATTTTTTTTTTTTTTTTTTCAAATTTCCTGTCAGATTTTGTTCTATTGTACATGCAATTAGCAGATTATGTATGTAGATTACATTTTATTAACTTGTGTTTAGGTAAAAGCACATCACGATGGTGACTGTGGTATTGAACTCTGTAAGCATCACTGAATGATATTAAGGACTGGTAAGACACCAAAAACCTTTGTATGGCCAATTTTGAGCTTTCAACGGTTTTTACAAGATGAATGTTATTTCTATTAGTTGTCAAAATTTCAAGCTTTTAACTACAGTAGAAATATGAGAAAAACGCCAAAAACCACACAAGTATGTGGACATCCGAACGTCCATGTGTCATTATTTTGGTTTTTGGCCGCCAAACGGAATAATGCCACCCGTCAATCATACTTAACAGCCTGTCACATGGCTGCAGGTAGCAACGGCCCATGGCAAAAGGAGAGTGGTATCGGGGCGGCAATGCGAAACAAGGCGACATGCTGAAAGTATGTTTGTGGGCAGGGAAAAGATGCAAACATGCTAACATATCATAGCCTCAGTGGTTTACTTTATAGTTATCTTGCTTGTTTTGTGTTCTAACGAAGGGAGACTTTAAATGTTCAAGACGAGCGGCAATCGTCTAACGATGTCCCTTCAAAGGCCGTGCCGCGATGGATTACCCCAGTGGACCTGCACACCAAAGACGGACGGGGAAAAAACTGACACTCTAATCAACAATACCCACGTACATGATAATATTTTATCGAAACCCAGGGATGAGGAAATAAAAGTACAAATAAACACATCGAAATAAGCATAAACATGAACAGTAGAGAAAACACACAAAATAACGTTACAAAATTCAGGTTGGAAAGAGAAATGAAACTCATTGACAAAATAACTACAAAATACTGACAAGCTAACTAAGTAAAGTGTACAGACAAGTCTAACAAGCTTACTACATAAAGTATACAGATATGAGTAAATACAATAAAATACTATCCCTGAAAACGGGATGAAGAGGTACCGCATCCGTGCACAGACCAGGAGCGGCCGTAGGACGCCCACCGAAGCAAGGCAACACAACTTTCGTTGCCAGGCTTGAGGTCACGAGGCCCGAAGGGCCGCCTCCGTGACGTCACGCTTTGAAACCAGACTGTCGTAGTCGCAATTTGACAGATGGCTGAATAATGCTTTCTGTACTTCAAAGGCTCTTTTATTCATGTGATTGGCCAAAAAATGATTGACAACCTCCCCAAATGTTAAGGTACGATGTTTTCTACGTTTTGTACTAATATCAGCACAACTTGACCAACTGGTATTGTTTCAGAGGCAAATGATCAACATCAAAGGCCTTTTAAGCTTGTTTTCTCAGAAAGGACAATAGGACGAGAACCCCACCTAAGAATGATTATTCCAAGAAAACGGTTGGGCAAAATTTAATCCGGTTAACGGCTTTTCATTCTGTAATGTGTGAACTGCAAAAACGATTCAGCGATTTTCAAAATTTTGCTTCGTTCTTTTTCTATGAAATGAAGAAAATGAACATCCTGAAAATCAAAGGGAAAATTGAAACGTCAAACTTTGAGGATGGATAACAGAAAAACGAAACCAAACATAAAAAATCGTTGGATCGTTTTTTGTTGCCAATATGTCAGGATTAAGATGGAAGTTTAATTATGATTTTATCACAAATAGTTAGTGACTTATATCGACATTTATGGAGTGGATGCTTTGCGGTCAACTTTCAATTGTTTATTCAACAATTAACATCACAGACACCCAAATATGGGCCATATAAATTCTTTGGAGTATGACGATTACACACATGTATGATATGTTATCCTAACACAAATAGAGTTTTAGCTAGGATTGACTAAAGTGGGATTTATTTTTGGTGTCTTACCTGTCCTTAAGGGATACTATTGATTAACTCCTCTGGCTTGTTCTATTGTAAATAATTTTTAAAATGTCTATAAACACCCATTACCTGTTGGTTTTATTTGTTGAAAAATCCATGTGATTAGGGTGAGAATTCAAGCTCATTATGACTTAAATATCAATTGTTGTTGGGCAAGTGGCAGTGCACATGGAATGAAACTGGTTTCACAAGACCATCCGGGGACCTCAGGACTGCAACACATTGTGTTTATTGCAGTAACTTTAACCTAAAAACATTGCCAAGTTTTGAGACAAGATGCCCACAATAAAATTCCGTAGTATTGAAATGCTGCTTTTATTTTTTGGTAAATTTTGACCTCAAAAATACTCTAAAACATAAAATTTGCCTTCAATTAAAAAAAAAAAGTTTGGGTTTTTGGTTTTTTTTTTTTATCTTTTGGCCCTCAAAATGCATAATTTTTATTGAATTTTTCCAAATTTTCTTGGGGATTATCACCCCAGACCCCTCGCCCCCCAAGCAGGACTTTGTGCCTTTACTGCTCATCAACATCCCACCACTGGTCATCATTTGGACTTGAAATTTTTAAAAATTTTTCTTCTGGCCATACCCCTGGTGTAACATGAAGAGTACTCTGTTTTAACCCTGTCCCCCCTTAAAGCGGCCAAAACCGCCTGGTGGTCAAATGTCGTCTGCTTCAGTGTTTTCAACTAATTTCAAAAGTAATGAAAAACAATTTGACTGAGAATTGTGGATGAGACCTATCAAGATCACATGGTCCAGGTCAACAGCTTACCTTGGCATGGGTTGGGCACTTAGTGCCCAACCCATGCCAAAGTAAGCTGTTGACTCAGTCTTAATTCAAGGGGGAAAGGGTTAAAGGCCTTGAAGAAAAGTTGTTTTAAATCAAGTGTAGCATGGTGGAGCATGGTGCTCCCTCATTGTAAATCTGATGATGTTGTCCAGGAAGTAGACTGCGTTAAAGCAAAACCGTCACAACAATGGGGCTGTATGTCCTGAACTTGATGAAACACCATTACTTTCTTTTTATTGGAAAGGGTGGGGCACATTGATACATCCAAGTTGTGTAAAGAAAGTCAAGTGGCTGTAGAATGTTGTAAGTTAATCTTGCACTTCCATTGGGATACCCCGCAATCCTCACATAGTCTTTTAACCCTTTCCCCCTTGAACTGACACTTGAATCAACAACTTTCCTTGGCATGAGTTGGGCACTTTATGCCCAACTCATGCCAAAGAAAGTTGTTGACCTGGAGCATGTGATCTTAATAGAGCTCATCTACAATTCTCAGTCAAAATTGTTTTTCATTCCTGTTGAAATTAGTTGAAAACGATGAAGCAGACGACATTTGACCATCAGCCAGTTTTGGCCGGTTTAAGGGGGAAAGGGTTGAAGTAGCTGATTTTTTATGGATAAAGAAAGAGGAAAGGTGTATGGTGTGTTTGACAACACAGCCTTTTCAAGAGAAGGCGTCTCTTACTGGCGTTTGTCTTTGGAAAGCAAGATTTGTATATATTTATATATATTTATATACTAAAATGTACAGAATATGTACTATTGAACGTGACTGAAAAAGTTTTTTTCATTCTGAATCCATAACATCCCAAGGCTTAGCCAAATGTTTCTTTATGACCATACTTTATAAAAAAAGATAAAAAAAGGTCACTTGAAAGGACTTCATTGATTGAATATTTACCATATGTACTTACTTAATACCCATGGTGAATGTTGTAAAATTACTTCTTAATATATATGACGCTTATAAATGTACAGAATAATATTTTTTTTACAGGTTTTGAAGGGCATCAGAATTTAAAACTCAAAAGATTGGGCTTATTCACCAATAACTACTTTTATTCTTTTCAGCAATACAGTGGTAACTATGGAGAACTGGAACCATTTGTGATGCATGTTACGCACTGGAAGTGTATTAAACACATATATGTACATGGCTATTGCACACTCTGCTAGCTCAAATTTAATGACATAACAAGTTAGCATTGATTTTAATTATTAACATTCATATGTGATGTACTTAATCAAATGGCATTGACCCTTTTTAGCTCAGCTGACATGTCAAAAAAAATTTTCAGTTCTCGTGCTCACTTGCCCATGACACTGTCAACCTGAACACAACCCAGAACAAGTTCTATTCTGGGTGCAACGGATTGTAAAATTTTATTGGGACAATTAATCCTAATATTTACTGGTCCACACATTCAATGTCACCAGTATTACGTGCACCCTATTCTGGTCCACAAATTACTTGTCACTAGTATTAATGTGCACTTGTGGAGTATTTTAGGCCACTTTTAGGCTTACCTCCATGAACAAAAGCATTTCTCTTCATGGAGCCCAGATATATGGAGACACCCTTGTCTCCATAGCAACTGCGGCACATTTTGTAAACATGCGGTGCCTAGCACGTGCCCATACACACAAACCGACAGTCATCCTTGACAGTTGGTAAACAACTGACGTCAAAATTTGTTTACGTCAAATCTCTTACTTAACCCTCGTTACTAAGACCGGGGCCCACGGGGCACGTTCACCAACGCCACAATCCGTTCATTTAGACCATAGCCACTGACGAGTCAAATATTGACGAAACCGGTCTGGCAATCACAGAGCAGTGTTCCAGGTAGACAGGCTCCACCAGTCACCTTTACACTTGCCTAGTCTACACATTTTGACATGTCAATCAGCTGAGCATATAGGATGGTCTGTTGTCCATCCACAATTCACATTTTCGACTTCTCCAAACCACTGGCCAGATTCATTTGAAAGGTGGGAATACACCTTGGGTGGGTCTCTACTCAGGTACAAGATGTGATTGACATCATGACAGTTCTGTCTTAATATGGTTATGTTGTCCATACTCATGGTCACATTATCCTGCCCTTTAAAAGGCCGACATATCTGGCGCTGCATTCAGTTTCTGTTAAATTGCAGAACAGAGAGTTGACACGGAGACTAACTCCTTGTAATTAGTAAACATAAACATTTATGTTTACCCTGGGGTTGAACAGAACTCACTCACCTCTGATGAAACTGGTCTGGCATTTTGGCACATCATAGGTCTACTTTCATCAACACTTTACTCGACTTTCTCAGTTGGGCCTCAACCAAGTTTGTTCAAATGGTCATGCTCCAGAATTTGTAACTATTTTTTTGGTTATTTTTTTTGCAAAATCCTAAAAAAATCGAAGCACACCAGACAATAATGCAGTAGGTTGAAAGTGTACAGACCCTGCATTTACATATTGTGCAATGTAAGTATCGGAATTGTTAATGAGGGTGGTACATTGTTCCTGATAGGGGAGCCACGCGTCAGTGGTCTCCACAGCCTTTGAAGAGAGCAGGGCAGTTTAATTGAAAAAGGATACTTTTAACATGAAATAAAGAGCTCCTGCTGAAATGAAAGTCCAAAACTATAGCATTTCAACAGGAAGAAATGAAAATCAGTCAAAAATTTACCAAATTTAAGTGAATCTGCTTTTGTACGAAACAATGTAATTGTTGTTAAGACAACAAAATTAATGTCAAAATATTACTATTAGACCTGGTCTAGGTGCAAAAGCCTGAAAATAGGGCAAGGTGTAAAATGGTGCAGGAAAAATCTGCTCACTATTTTAAGCTACAGAGAACACTGAAAAATTCAAGTATAGTGAAACATTGTCGTACATGTTATAACGACACCACTTTTCCCCTGCAAAATGTATCTGTTATCTGACTATGTCAGATTAATGAGTCAAGTAGCAAAGGAATTTCACTTTTAAGTTTGTGAAAACTTGTGTCAACAAGTGAATGCATCGGCTAAGTGTGTGTGTGATTATAATGAGGTTTCACTGTACTTGGATGAAGGAACCTGTGTAAAATTTGTATTTAGAGCATTTCTGCTGAAATCTTCCATTATACATTGTATTTGGAACATGGTGGAATGTGAAGCAATTTTAGTTTACAACTTTGAGTTTGAGAAGTGAAGGGTAAGACTGGTAATAGCAGTGGAAAATCTGTGGTAAGATTTGCCTTAACGAGACTATCCTTTTTTATTTTCTGTTTCTTTTTTTTTTTTAAAGACAATCATACTGGCCTAATTTCTGGGTGTGAAACAAGTCAAAACCTTAGATATCATGTTTTCTTCTTGCTAACACCCCATCCTTCCCAGAATCCTGGGCCCACGACTGTAATAGGGGATGTACTGTGTAGAAACTTGCTAATGTGCTAGACCTAATATGTATTCTGGTCAAGTGTGACCATGCAGCCTTGCTGAGTTTCAGGTGATTCCTTGATAGCATAAGTCACTCGTGCCCTATAGACTTACCCTGCGTTGGGATGGAGATGCTGTTCGAAGGGATAAATTGGAGGCAACAACTCTGAAAATATAACCGGAAAGTGTGACACCAATTAGCAACATTTTGTTATGAATAAAGTTTAGTCAAGCTCTTCATAATTTTTATCCCATAATGGGGCCCTTGGGAGGGTAATTAAGGTATGTGTTACGGCTATTATATCTGCTTTCCATATCACATATTACCGCATTACATTTCTAGAAAAATAGACTGATTCATCCGTGCATGGCAGTATTGGGTGGTTATGCTATTCTACCTATTTCTGGTCTGTTTTTTTTTTTTTTTTTTTTTTTTTGGTTAAAAACTATTGTTTGTTGACTATTTAAACAGAATATTCCATAGAAACATTATGGGATGAATACAAACTATCATGTGTGTGTGTTTCTGGTTGGGACTCAATGATTCTGTGTAAGGAAACCATGAGCCTCTACGCGGCTCGCGGTTTCCTGCCCAGAATTGTTTTGTCCCAACCAGAAACACCACTCATGACAGTTTGTATAAGTACGGAATGACATGGCGAGCACCTGCATGTGAAATGTGTAAACTAGAAACCTATCTGTGTAAAGACAATGTCAAGGTGAAAACATTTAATTTCCCGATGAGTCTCTTGGTTGACAAACAGGTAGAGAAGAGAAGATTCATTGTGAACAGCATTGGAAAAAAAAAAAAAAAAAAAACGGTTTGAGCCCCTAATGTAAGAATGCAGTCAAAATTTACCCATGTGCAATAACACAAAAAGAAATGTACTTTTGTAAAATTAATAGGATTGGGATGGATGGACAAGGAAATTAAAGCATGGGCAAGTAGAGTATCAAGTTACCCTTATGACTAGGATACAAAAAAACCCTGAGACACCCTGGAAATGGTATCTTTTTGCTGTGGTGATTCACCTCGTTCATAGACTGCATCACCTCAATTTGGGCAATGTCCACATAACACCCGTCTACAGTTTTGAAGACATCAAGTGGCCATACAGTTTGGGAATTTCCTCTTCTGTTTTGCCTGCAGAAGCCTTTTCAAAAGAAATTTTATATCTCAGCCTTGATAACTGTTTATCTATTAACATGGTTAAAAAGGATACTTATAGTGAGGTCCCAGTCCATAGATTACTGTATTTAGAGGTATCTATGATCAGTGTTGGTTGTAAACTGTGCATTAAAGAGTATAAAGCTACCAGATAGAACTGAACTGGTGAGAAGCATAAATACTTGTATGACCTTGTTTTGGTAGCCCTGTCGCCTTGAGTACGCCTGCCATTTTTATGACTCCTCAAATGCTAAAAAAATGTAAACATTTTAAGTTTTGACCATTAATTATGCAAAAATAGTGCAAAACAATGGTACAATTCTGCAAATTCCCCAACACTTGATATGAATAATACTAAAACTATTTTTTTTTTTTTTTTTTTTTTGGTTTTGTTTTTTGTTTGTTTTTGTTTTTGTTTTTTTTTGTGTCTGGTTTTGTTTTAAAAGGATGACTTGATGAAACAAGACTTTTAAGTTCTGTAAATGAATGCAGTCAACATCAGGGAGGAACTGTGTATACATGTACCACACATGTATGTGTTTTTGTATAATTCATAAAATTGGTTATAAGAGGTTAGCAGATGGTAGAATTGTCATCTAATTATCTGTATATGTTGTGTTGTAAAGGAGACATAAATCATTTTCAACTTTAAAACTCGGTCAGTCGAACTTGTAGCTTCATAAGGCCAGACTGGTTCATTTTCTTTTTTGCACATTTTTTTTTTTTTCTGAATCTTTTAACCTGAGGAGAAAGTAGGATGAAGCATGTTTTACAGCTTTGGTTGTTTTCTCATAAAGCTGGTTTGACAGGGGAAAAAATTCCCACAAGTTTTGTGTATATGGTGAATTTGATTGATTGAAACACTTTATTTCTCCCGGGTTACCAAACATCAACATGTAACAGCTTCTCAGATGGACCCTGCATACATACATCCACTTTCATTGAAACCAGTAAAATATTTGGCATCATGCTGTTCAAATTGTTTAAAAAATTGACTCATTTGAAGACAAATTTCAATTTTTGACGCAGCAGAATTATTTAGATCTGTTTCAATGAGCTTTGTGAAGAATTAAGGGATAGAAAATTTAAAGTTTGGATTTGCAGCTGAGTTCAGTCTGTATTGAGACTTGTGAAGGGATCAGCAAGTTTAACTGGAAAAAGTGACACTACATATAGATATACTGTACAACAAGGTTAGATTAGCTGGCAGTTGGAGGTTGAGTTTACTGTACATTTATCATCTGATTATGAAGGTGAGTTGGTGAGTATGGGGCCATTATTTATGTACACATGTATATATCTGTCTTGAAGGTTGCAACCACTTATGAAATATATTGTAGATTGATTGACAGGGACTGAAAGTATATATGTATAAACAAGATTCCAATGTGACGTTGCATCTATTCAGGTGATAAGTTATTTCCAAATTTGATATTTAAAGGTAAATTTGTGCCATTATGGTGTTAAGTTGTAAATGTTTATTTGGAATCTCCTCCGAATTGTTTCCTTTGTACAGAACAGCAAAGGAGGGGGTGTCTTTCTGATTAGCATTGTGAAGGTTGTAGAGTTGGTAGTTTTGTTGTTTGAAGATATTCCTAATGCTCAAGTGTTTGGAGAGCAGGCAGCGCCAATATGAATTCCCCTCCTAATGTTCTTTGTGCTATTGTTGCTGTTATGTGCGGATATCTGCAGCTCCTCTGTTCTGACAGTACCTTAAAGGTAAATAAAAAAAAAATCAATAATTCACTGTGTAGTGTTAGTTTATTTTGTGGACAGCCATGTTGTCATAAAAAATTATGTTGACATACTCTTTCATTTTATATTTTAGTATCTCACTTAAACAGAAGTACCTTTGAAAGGTTAGAATTGTGAACACATTTCTAATGGTGGAAGCCAAAGACAAACACCAGAGAAACCTCATGACTACCCTTTGTTATTGTCTCTTAATTAAAATGTTAAAGTGGGCAACAGGCACCAGTAATTGATGTTGTTGCATCTCTGACATCGCACATGTTTATGCTGTACTTGACGAAATTGATTACAAAATGGTGGTCTGATGGGACAGTGATGCAATTTCAGTTGATATCTCGGCGTCTGAATTGTATAGTTTTCAAAGTGCACTTCCAGAACATACTGAACAGATCTTTATAGAATCATTACAATGATATTTCAAAGCTCTGCAGCTGCAGGGTGTGGCAAAAAAAAAAAAAAAAACCCACTCACACCCACTTTGATTATGAATGCTGCTGGAAGATTGGTGCCACACCAGTTTTTAAGTATGTTTACGAATTTCATGAAAGTGTAAAATTGTATGATTGCCTTCTAAGCAGACAGATTTCATTGGAGTGGAAGAACAGGGTACAGAGGAGACAATAGGACATCTGTGTATTGCAGTGTTTGTAACAAGTAGGATTTTCTGACTTTTGTAGGATTTGAGAATAATTGTAGGATTTAGTAGGATGTTGAGTGAAAATGCTCAAATTTGTAGGATTTTTGCCTCTAATTCATAAAAACGAACAAAAATGTATGTTAATTTGAGCATTTTTACATGCTGTTAGAGTTTCTTTAGCTCTGACAACAGGGCAAAAAAACCTCACAAATGGCAATTTATCTTAACAAGGAATGCTTCAGTTAAATTTGATGTCATAAAAGCTTTAAAATTGGCTAAAATACTCCAGTTTTGTGGGTGTTGGCATCAAAGATCCCACATTCACAATGCTGTGACATAACCAAGAAAAGTAGGATTTTTTGTCAATCATTGTTACAAACACTGGTATTAACTGACATCCTCTGTTGCCACTGACACTATAACCTGGAACTTGACAGAAAGGAGAGCAGATTAATGTAGTTAACAGGGCTAAATAAGCTGTAATAAAAGTAACCACTTGAGATAGCAAAGAGCTGAAGATAAGTCATTCACCAAGTTTTGCAACATACAAGATGCTAACCATAATTTGAAAATTGTATTTGTTAGGTAGAAACATGTTATCTCTGGATGGTTTAGTCATATAACTGGTACAAGGGCCCTCATTATTGTGGGGACAAAGTTCTGTTGCATAGCAACTGAGGGAACCATGGTAGGTTTGCAGTTAATTAAATGAAATGTGAATACCTCTTATTGGTATGTGGCAAAAAAGAATGTATGAAGTGAAAGAATTTGTCACAGACATGACTTATGACAAAGTTATTATTTTGGTGTATACTGATATACTTTGTCAAAATTTTACAGAGAAACGTGTGCAATATGGCCAATAGTACTTCCATATGTATATAGGTTAGACAGGGACAGGTTAGGTTATGGAGAGTAAAGAGTTTGGACTGCGGAATAAGGTAATGACTACTAGGAAGTGGTTCTAGACAAAAAGACATAAATACAATACAGTTGAAAAATCCTCAAATTGTCAATTAGTGCCTTCAAGCCAACTGCAACTTTCACCACATTCAAATAATTTTTTCAAATAATAATAATTGTACACTATGTGGTGCATTTTTTGTTAAACATGCATATAAAGGAAAAAATTATGTGGGATGGCAGATACATAAAGTTGAGAATTTTTAATGAAATTTGCTTTTTGAACATGTCATTGATATTAACTCACGTTGCAATGTAGGTGCAATCACCAAAGTGCCAATTTTTTCAGAACTGACGAATGAATTGCTGGCCAAAGGGCCGCACCAGCTTGCGTTTTCCCTGAAACTAATTTTAAATATTTTCGCCAGAGGACGTTACCACTCGGGTGAAGTTCTCTAATAATGGAAAGGAAAGGTAAAAATAAGCTACTGGTTCCTGGTTAGCAAGAACTTCCGGTCGCATGGAGTTGAGCAACAGATTCGCGGGATAGAAGCAGGTAAACCTTAATCATGTGACAGTTACAGTCTTCTACGTGATTACTAAACGTCGACGCTAGAAATAGACAGTAAAATGTTCCAGTACCACCAACAATAGTTTCACGAATTCGTAGAACTCTGGCTTGGGCATGAGCCCCTCCCAGAGACCATGCGACCTGTTTGTAAATGAAATGACATAACGTCACCATTCTGCCACCGTCAACAAAATTAAGCATGGTTATGCCTTATGGTAATTTGGCAAATGTGTTCTTTGGTATTTTCATGATGTGAGAAACGTAACATGAGAACGAGAATATACGAAATATTAAGAACGAGGCCTGACGTGACACTTGACAGAATTAACCGTGCAAGAACCAACTTACCAAGCCAAGGGAAGTTGTCCAGAATCCACCAGTCCATTTGATTAGATGCCGGTTGATGATGAGACGGTCAAAAACGGTGCTTTTTCTTTAGTGGAGTGGGTCCCCCCGCACTCCCTTCACGCTTTCTGTGAGGTTATCATAATATCCACAAGGCTGTCAACTCGAAATGCAGCAACGTCAGTTTCGCTTGGGGTCACTGTGATCATGCATCAATAAAATTCATATACTGCTGTTGTTATGGTCAAATCATGCATGCATGTGTTCCTTATCACTTATTCCGTCAAATAAACCTTGTTTTCTTGTTGAAACCTGCACTTTACCCACTGAAACAAGCCCCTGAAACTCAGCGACACTTTCCTCGCCAACGATCTCCCACCATTGATTTGGCTGACCAATTCCGCTACAGGTACAAGGAAAAAAACCCTTCCGATACAACCACTTTTACGCTGACTCGCCCACCTTTCGGGACTATTCAGGTACGACCGCATGTACACAAGAAAAAGTGGACATGACGTGGCCATTGAACATGTAACATGAGTTTTAATACCCGAAATGTTTGCAAACTTGCCTGTCCATTAATGATGATGTTATGTCCATCTTGGATAATGTTCATACAGAGTTGCTGCTGTGAATTGAACATATTTCTTGTTGTTTTTCTCCAAATGGAAAACTTCCAATGAGCAATGACAGAAGAAGGCATCTTGTGTGCACGGGGTCGTGCCTGAATAAACCTGAAAGGTGGGCGAGTCGGCGTAAAAGTGGTTTTATCTGAAGGGTATTTTTTTCTTGTACCATAACAACAGCAGTATATGAATTTTATTAATGCATCATCACATTGACCCCAAGCGAAACTGGCGCTGCTGCATTTTGAGTTGACGGCTTTCTGGATATTATGATAACCTCACAGCGTTGACAGCCACTCGCAAATGTTCATTTTTGCCTGTGGTTAAACCCGGCCTTATCCCTCCTCTCTTACCGCTTCAGCTAGACAGGATTGTTGGTGATCCGTGGCATTTATGCCCCACTTGAACGCTTGAGTGTCTAAGCATTGTGGGTAGCGTCATCTAACGAGATCCAGAAATACTACAATAGCAACACAATGTTCACTGACCACCGTACCCCACCATACAAAATGAATAAAAATTACTTGCTTTCTTGTTGAATATCACTAAATGTATGAAGAAACAATTTCAGAGATATTTTGTGGTTCGCTCATACATTCCTAGTGTACAGTATACCATATATATATTATGGTAAAGGTGTGGTGGATTCTAAACAATGGCTGAACCAAGCGGCATTGACTTTTAGGTGAAAAGCGTTGTTACCTACCTTTTTTAGCTCTGATTACCAGTCACAGAGCTTATGCGACTGCTCATGTCTGTCCGTCTGTCCGCAAACTTTTGCTCGTTAGTGCGATACCGTCCACAGTTTTCAAGTTAGCTCAATGTGACTTTCAGGACTTATAGGTTGTATGAAAATCTAGGCCCCTTTCCATACCGGTGGTGTCACCTACATTATTATGTAATATGGAGGTCAAAATGTGAAAATCTTGCGAACACTCTTGCCTCTTTAATTTGGTGGATCTTCACCAAATGTGGTGGGATTGTGGGGGAGGTAAAAATGTAAAGTTGCTAATGATACTAGTGGCCCCACCTGTATTTGAAGGTAATTATGAGCCAAAATGTATTATAAGATATAAAATTTCATACTTGGAAAAGTAATAGGATTAGACTTGACAAATTTATAGGATATATATATATATATATATATATATATATTAGTGAAGTGGAATTTTTAAGATTCATATAAGTCAACAGGCCGTGCAGATCTCATGTGAGGATGCTGCTATGTTGGTTGCGCAAAAACATCATGGGAATTTTTCCCCGCAAAGTCGATCCAGCATGAACATTGTTCAATATGAACATTGTTCAATATGAACATCCAAACTTGTAGTTTTTTTAAACCAAACTTGTAAAGTTATTGAAGAAATGCCAAATGATTATTTTGTCGAGAAAATGAAGATACTCATGCATGAGTTAAGCAGTTTCACCGCTAATATTTCTCACCAGGTGCACGCATTGTGTCCGTCAATATGATGTGATTCACACTAATCACAGTTTGGTCGGCTCTTTATTTGACTTCAAAGACAACACAATGTCTGACGCGCTAAGGTACTTCGGGTCTTTTGTAAAATCATACAAGAAAACTTGACGGATCTTTGAAAATAAAAGAAATGGAATTATTCATCAATGATCAATTTGATCATTCAATTCCAATATACAAAAACTACTATGACAATGATTAATAATTTATGTACAATTACCTGAACACTTTGTTTTATCACTCTCTGACTCTTTCAGTGTAACCCTCTTGAAAACTTCTGGGACCCTCAAAATTAAAGTCAAAGGGTCTCTGGGACCCCCTGAAAAAAATCCTAGCGGAAACCCTGGACCATGTCCAATGCTAGAATGTTATAATCAATGACCTTAACCTATTTCTGTGAGGTCACCATGCCTGTAAAGTTGAAAGAGGTGATTTTGTAGTGGCAGGGTATAGCTTGGACATCAATGGCTATGTCAGGACAGCACCAGGCCCATGGGCCTCTTGTATTACATAGTCTGGGTGACCTTGATCTTCTGTCCCAAGGTCACTGAGGACATAAAATGAAGGACTGACTGATTTTTGTTTTGGCACATGCAACAGTATTCATCACAGGAATTGCACAAATAGGCTATGATTACTATGAAACAAGCAACTTGTGGAATGTGGTGTCACTTGTATGGTAAGATATATGATACATAGGCAGTTTTTTGTGGTGCTGCTCCAGTGGTTTCAAGAGAAGTTGCTCACTGTGTATCTCTGGAAAGTTCTGACACTTGGTGTTGCCAAACCCCTAACATGTCAGTTGGCTTTTGTTGGTGGCTGCGCTACTGGCCAGAGGTCACTGCTGTATACATGCAGTTGGCTGCTACTCTGTGCTCCCGGCTGTGGCTGAAACCAGACGTACATTGCCATAAAAATCTACTGTTGATTGAGAACTCTAAAATTATCTTATGTTTGAAGTCACCTTCGAAAACAGAATTTCTTTTATTGGTGAGAAGCTTTCAACAGCAAGGCTCACGACTCAGTCAAATGGATATTATAAGACTGGGCGGCAGGAGAAACTGCTTCATGTGGCTTTACATGAGGTACAGTTCAGGCATCTGGGGAGTGTGAATGAAAGTAAAAGTGAGAGTGGAACGAAACAGAAGTCATCATGGTCAAAGGCAGCCAAAAGAGCTTGTTTTGTTGGTCATTGGAATCTGCTAGAATGCATTGTATGCTAGCACCATGGTGTGTCTGTGCTGGTCACAAGTGAACAGAAAATAGAATTCCACATGGCCTTGTCATGGGGAATGGATTTAGACAGCACAAGTTTCAATATCTCTCCCTGTGAGCCTTTGGTGAGCAGTGAATGGTTTGAAATGAGTGCTGTCTAAATCCTTTCCCCATGACACAGCCATGTGGATTTTTTTTTCTCCCACAGAGCATTAAATTCTATTTTTTGTCAAAAAACAACTTGGTTTAGCATGCTTGCAGCAGCCATTTGGATTCTATTATATTCACTTTCAACATTGCGTTACTAAGGTTCTTTACTTGAGAAAAGAACTTTGAGTTACTCTTTAATACTATCTTACGTAATCTGATTGGCTTACAAATAAAACAACAACCAATAGGATTCTCTTTTTTTTGTTTCATTTTGGTCGTAAAATTGTTCCACATATATATGTTTGGAACGATTGTGCTTCCACATGGGTAACTATGGGAGAAAGACCAGATGCATGCATTTTCACTTCTCTGGGTACTTTACGTCCAAAAACAAAGAGCCAAAGTTACTGACTTGAGAGAAATGAGAAGTGTTGCTTAGGCCTACATTTTAGAATGCCAAAGACTACCAAAAGACCAACAAAAACTGGCATGGACTACTAGATCATCTTTATATTAGGACCATGGGAGAATAAGGACTGATGAGTGAAAAAAAATTACATATATATATATATGCTGGACTTCTAATAAAGTATGAAGCCAACAGGCAGGTGAGCTAGCCTAGGTTGTAAGTTTCCGACAGTTCTACTGTATCCCCCAGTCACACCCATAGGAATAGTACAACTTGTATAAGTGTGTCAGTCAAAATTTGGCTCTGACAGAGTGAAAGTTTGTGACCATTTGGAATGCTATGTTTTTATGGGCTGTGCCATTTGTTGGTAACGGCCTGTTTTCATCACTAATTCATTACATTTGTGACAATCATATGCTTTGTATTATGTGATTCATTTATCTGACATTCAGTTATCTGACACAATTTCAGGGAACATAGGGTGTCATTATTATAAGGTTTCACCGTATAGTGAGGGTTTGTAAGCACCAAAGGGGACTTATGGGAAGGAATGTGACAGTTTCCTTCTTGTGTATAACTTTCTAGGCATATGCTATGAACCTTATCGCCTGTTTTGTGTCATTTTTTTGCAGAGGTGAAGGTTTAAACTTTAAGTTGTTCAATGCGTGACATCATGGAACACAGAGAGAAGCCTGGAGCCAATGGTGGTCCCAATAATCAAGAGGGTCAGGAGGAAAATGAAGAAGTTGAGCTAAATCCTGAGGATATTGTTGAGGTCATCGAGCTGAATGAGGAGCAGGAAAGTGAGGAAGGTAAGGTGGTTTATCTCACTCTGTAAACATTCACTTCATTAACAAAATTGTGTTTTGTTAAGCTTGAAACATTGTTGTACATATGTTCCATTTGGTTTTCTATCTGTACGAAATCTGTTAAGATGTTCATGATGAAAATGAATAAAAGCTTTCACTGCTTCCCAAAAATGCGCTATGAAAAACTAGCCTTAAGTGTACATTAATGCTACATGGACCCTGATTTAACTCTTTTGAACTCAAATTGAACCCAAAAGGGCCAGATGAAAATTATTGTCTGCCTTGAAGTTTTTAAAAATTTTGCATTTCCAGAAAACATTTTTGCTGAGATTTGTGTGTAAGACAATTCATGATCAGTGGCATGTCCCAGGTCACTGGCTTTCCATGGTCCAGGTTGGGCACATTGACTCTAACCCACACCAAGGAAAGGTATTAGCTCAGTCATACTCTGATAAGGAAAGGGTTAATTAGGCCTACAAAGAAAAACTTGGCCACACTCAGAGTTATATTTACTCATCACATGTCAGCCAGATACAGATTTGACATGTTATATGCAAAAATAAAAATGTCGTGCTTCAACTTACCTTTGACTTTGCAGATTCCAGGAAGCAAACGTTGTCCTATAGGTATCCACAGGGAAACAAAATCAGTCGAGTCATATATGATGGTGCTGAATTTTTCAACGGAAAGCAATAAAAGAGCTAAAATTGTTTGTTCTCATTATCTCTGCTGACCATAGGTTGCAGAGCTTATGTGATTACTAATGTCTGTCCATACATCATTCTGTCCATAAACAATTTGCTTGTCAACATGATAGCATCAACAATTTTAGAGTTGGCCTCTTGAAATGTTTCGGACATGTTCTATGCAAGAAAATTTAGGGTATTTTCATTATTGGTGGCGCCACCTATAGGTTACTTAGTACAGAGGCCAAATAGTGAAAAAATTGAAGACACTCAAGTGTACTTGATTTGTATTGGATCTTTATGAAATTTGGAGACGTTTATGAGGCTAGTGTGCAGAATCTGAATAGTACTGGTGGTGCCACCAACAGGTGAACCTAAATATGAGCCAATATGTGTTCAGACATATTAAATTTCGTGAGAAATTATCAGGCTAACTTAATCAAATGTTACAGCATACATGTATCATGTCTGAAAGTATGATATTCATGTAATATGAATGACCTTGACCTACTTTCTCAAGGTCATTGAGGGAATGCTTTTCAGGATATAGTATTCTTGTGGTGGTATTTGTAGCTTTTCATGTGAGCATACGTGCATTTTACTACTTATACAGGAATATTATACAGAAAAAAGTTTATGATGTGTGAAGTCCTGGTGGCACTTCTGGTGGTTTTCAATGGAACTAACATAAAGAACACATTAAAATTCAGTATTATGATCATAAGTAAAGATGGAGCTTTGAAACTTACACAAACTGTGCATTTGGTCAATGGTCAACATTTGTGAAAAATTGGGTGACCATGACCTATTTTTTGAAGATCAAAATACAAATTGCATATGTCCACAGATGGCATTGACAATTAAGAAGCCCAACTGCCATGGATACAACAACCCACAGAATACAGATATACCACAAATGAACTACAAAAAAAGACTACAACATTCATAAGTATTCACCTCACTTTTCCCTAAAATAAAATCATGTGTATACATATATATTTTGATTTATCCTTTTGTCTGTTAATATTTAATACAAATATATTATAATTTGATCAACCTTCCAATAACACCATACAAGTCAAAAGCCACCCATTTTTTAACGACCTTCGCATTTTCTCAAGTTCTGAAGCCACATGAGGACTCACAGCTATGAAATGAAGATGTAGGTGCAATACAGCCATGGTACCAGCAGAGCATTAGGCCCATGGGCATCTGGTTAGTTTTTGTTATCTCAGCAAATTCAATATCACAAAATGAGTGGCTTCAACAACTTTCATACCTTGATGTAACGTAGCAATGAAAGTAATGTACCATTGGTGTAAAGACGATGCATTCGATGACCATAGTAACACAATGGTGTCCTTTTTGTAGAAAATGGTCAGACATTCACAGTGATGGAGTAGGCTCAAACATGCAGGTTTTTGGATGAAAACTTGTAATTCATCTGTTTAAGAAAAAAAAAAAAAACACACATGACAGGGTCATGAGGAATGGATTGAGACAGCACTCGTTTGAAACTGCGCACTACTTGCCAAAAGCTCCATGACCCCAAAATGTGGAATTCTATATTGTATTAATGCTTATGGCTGGTTTCACCAGTATGATACCCCAGTTCATCAAGGAATCAGGATAATAGTGGATCATCGAGACAGGCTTGGAGATGTACATGTTGATGTAACCAGCATCAACACTCACGATAGTTAAAAATGTTGGCAAATGTATTGTGCTCTCATGCAAATAGCATGGTTTTCCTTGAAGCTTTGTAGCATAACGGTGTCATAAAGTTTCTAGAAAAAATGTTGAGCTTTCAACTTGACCACAAGGCTTTAAATGCATCCCATAAAGCTATAGTTTTTGCAAAAAATGCAAAATTTGCTGCTTTTCAGGCCAGCATGGCACTTTTTAGGACAAAATTTACGTAACTGAGCAGACAAATACCAATTGACATTTGAGCATCATCAAAAATATAAAGCTAAAATTTTTTCTTAGGTGAAAACTCTGCAATGATATGCACATGTATCATGAGAGTACCAGACAGATGTGTAGTGACAGTACAAGATAGATGTGTCGTGATGGCACAGGGTAGATGTGTTGTGACAGCACAAGATAGATGTGTTGTGACAGCACAGGATAGATTGTTATGACAGCATAAGGTAAATATGCCAACAGTTTACCCTTTGAACCCCTGCAGAAAATGTACATTGGTTCATTTTGAAATGAATCATGGTTGGTACTTTGAGCCACCCTATAATAATCGTTATTTTTTGTTCTTCATATCCTTCAGATCTAGCTGGTGATGTTGGGGCAATGGACTTAGAAGAATATGGCGGTGAGGGTGCCGTTGCTATGGAAATTAAAGATGATGCAGCTGTAGTTTTCACGAAACATACAGGCAAGTACATGTGTAGCATTTACATCCTGGGGGTGTGTGGGGTGGGGGGCATGTTTTTTATGTCTGTGTCTCTGTCATTTCCTCATAACTTACATGAAGAAGAAAATACCAAATATATATGCACTTGCAAAACAAAGCAGAAACTCAGCTTTGTTGATAAAATGAAGCACAAGTGACGTTTTGTTGCTGAACTTAAATAGTACTAATATATTGGAAATAAAAGAATGCTTAGTACAGGCAGACACAAGTGTATTCTTGTAACTAATTTAGGAAGCACTGATTGACTATGATTTTGGTATTTGTAAACTTAAATGTCTTTAAATGACATTAATTTTATGAGAAAGTGGCATCTAGCTCTGTCTAGGACATTGATAGGCCCGTGTCCTCCGTGATTAAGAGGCATAAGCTAGTGGCAAGAAATTATTATGCATGTCTGGTATTTGGTGAGCGGCTGTGGAGAGCAGCTGCAGACAAATTTCATTGAAAGTTTTGAAAACTGTCAACATGCCGACCAAGGACTCTAAAATGATTTAAATGCAACCACTCTGTTCCAGTGGCAGAAAGTTTGAAAGGTTCAAAAAGTAGTTCATCCAGTGCACTGTATTTGTCAGATATAAATACATTTAGTTGCGTTTTTGGTCAGAGGTGAGGTGGCAAATATCAATAGCATTTAAGGTAATGTCCAACCCGTTTTGGCTACTTTTCAGGCATTTGTTTTTTGTTTTTTTAGCTCAGCTGATAAGTCAGCTGAGCTTTTAGGAGGGTAGGTCATCTGTTGTCCATCTGTCCACAATTCACATTTTCGACTTCTCAAAAACCGTCTGCCAGATTCACTTCAAACTTGGTGGCAGTGTACCTTGGGTGGGTCTCTACCAAGTTTGATCAATTGGTCATGGTCCAGTGATTTTTGGATTATTTATGATTTTTTTTTTTTTTTGTTCTTTTTGGGGCAAATCTTAAAAAAACTTCTTCTCTGAAACCGCTCACCTAATTGCTTTGATATCACACAGGACACTCCCGGGCACTTTTAGTTCTAAATTTGTTCACCAGGTGGCACTGCAATTTTTTTCTTAATTTTTCATGAGTTTTTGTGTGTTATTGCTACTTTTAACAACTTCTCTAGAACCGTCACTCAGATTAAGCTGAAACTTGGTGAATATGTTCCTTGTGGAAGGGTCAAACAAAGTTTTTAACAAGCTGGGAATGCTGCAGCGTCTTAATTTTTAACAATTTTTTTCAATTTGGGTACTTGTGGGTAAATGCACCTTTCCTTTCATCCCTCCATGAGGTTCTGCTTTGGGTAGCATATTACCTATGCAACCCATTGGGAAACCACACACACGTACCCACACTGTGTTTTTACACACAGTCCCAAGCTCCTGTGTTCAGGGCTTTGTGGTACGGTAGTACCACCACCCAGAAGTCTGATTAATCACACTTGCTGACCCCCAGCATTGTTTCTACGGCAGTCCTTATTTTACTGGCCTGCCAGGATTCAAATTCTTTTATTCACCTTGACAATAACGTCTTGGTAGAACCGAGATTCTGTGTTACGCAATCATGATAATGTGTTTTACGTGACAACAGAAAGTTACCCCTCGGCATATATATCAGACGTAACATCGGTTAGCCCACAGTTCCTGATGAGTTGTGAAACACAACAAAACTGGTCGAACTTCTTCTACTTCTAGCTATTGTGACCCTTGCTCGGTCCTTACAAAATACACCTTTCCTGAAGATTACTATGTATTAAGGTCAATGGGCATTCTAATGCTAATTCACATTTTTGACCTCTTCTCCGAAACCATCATCCAGATTGACTTCAAACTTGGTGGTAATGTACCTTGGGTATGTCTCTACCAAGTTGTTCAATTGGCCACACTCCAGTGATTTTTGGAATTTTTTGTGATTTTTTTGGTTCTTTTTTGTGGTAAATCTTAAAAAATCTTCTTCTTAGAAACCGCTCACCCAATTGCTTTGATAGCACACTGGAACACTCCTTGGGACTCCTAGTTCTTAATTTATTTCACCAGGTGGTGCTGCAATTTTTTTCTAAAATTTATGTGATTTTTTGTGTATTATTGCTCTTTTTGCTTTCTTCTCCAGAACCGTCGCTCAGATTAAGCTGAGACTCTGTGGATATGTTCCTTGTGGAAGGGTCAAACTAAGTTGTTCACTAGGTGGCACTGCTGTGGATTCCTGATTTTTAACGATTTTTTTCAATTCTGGTACTTATTGGTAATGCACCTTTCTATTGATTACTCTGAAGTCAGTGGACATTCTAATGCTAATTCATATTTTTGACATCTCCAACACTGTCAGTCAAATTGACTTCAAACTTGGTGGTAATGTACCTTGGGTGGGTCTCTACCAGATTGTTCAAATGGTGCGGCTCCATTGATTTTTGAATTTTTTTGTTCTTTTTTGGGAAAATCTAAAAAAATTACAAAGGTATATGTACATGTCAGCTGAGCACAGGACAGTCACAGTCCTCTTGTTTTAATTTTTTTATGAGATTTATATGCATACACTTGGGCAAAATTTGAAAGCGCTAAGTGGGTTATAAAGCACAAAAAAAAAAGAGAAAATATATAGCCACCTTTACCAAGGTATGGACTAGCACGTTTGCTTACAGATAGATGCTGCTATTTGACACGGCCTGCTGCCAACATGGCCAATCAAAGGGTCACGGGGCACAGCTTAGCAACCTGTGAATTGGCCATGGTAAAATAAAAATGTGAATATATATATATATATATATATGTATTTTTTTTTTTCTTTAGGTTCAGTGTTTTGTGTGTGTATTGGCCCACAGGACTCCCAGATGTTAGCTGTGACAGGAGGGGAGGATGACAAAGCTTATCTCTGGGACATCAAAACAGGAGAGGTCTTCTTTGAATGTACAGGTATGTGTAGGCCGGTGAAGACTTTCACTTGGAGTAGAATTCTTAAAAACAGAACAAAAGGAAATGAGAAGAAAAGCGATGTTGGATATTTAAGGTGTTAAGAGTGCATAATTACAAGAGTTGTACAGTATGCATTTCCTGCAGGGTGAGTGAATGTATTTTGCCAATTTTTGGAGTTGTTCATATAGTGGTCACCTCTGTCACTATGATTTCTCAAAATATACTTTCACAAAAGTGCTCAAATTGGACACAAAGGTACCTAATAACCGTAAGGCAAAAGATGAATTGATTCGATTTCTGTGAGACACTGAGATTATTTAGAACTGGGAGAGAAGTGTTAAAATTTGCATGGATCTTCCAAGTATTACTCAGCTGGATGGTACCAGGGACTTTTATAAGAATGTAAATACCAGACTATTTACCTTTTAAATTCATAAAGACCATGCAAGGACAGTGGGGAACGAAGTAAGGAATGTTGACATGTCCAACTAGTTTTGCTGTACTATGAGCTTATCAGAGAGTAGCCAAGAGTGACCTGTTCACCATTTGAGGAGGTCAACCTTAGCTTCTAAGTGAGAAGGTCCTGAAGCATGGTGGTGTCAGTGGCAGCTAAAGCATGTTGAGTGAATACAGCAGTCTGTCCAACTAAAAGCTGAATGTTATGTATGTGTGTCCTGTCTCTCCTTAGAGGAGTGTTACTTAACCCTTAAAGTGCTAAATGTGTTAGACATATAATGGTTAAAAGATTCAAATACCTCATGAAGATACCTTTCATTCAAATACCAGCAAGCCTAGTGCACAGCAAAAAGGAGTCTTAGTCAAGAACTTCCGTCGGGATGTTTTCCATGCAATGGGCGCAAAGTGCCCCAAGGAAAGCTGTTGACTCAGTCTTAAATCAGCAGATCTATCTTTGTATGCAAACTGAGGTGGCCTTGGGTTTTGCTGTTTCACAACTGCTCAGGTATCTAACACCATCTCTCTACAGCCATTTTGCTTGTCTGTGCAAAAAAAAAAAAAAAGATAAGCAGAAAAAGATCAACTATGTTTTGGATTCTTATAACTAATGTTCCACTGTCTGCTTCCTTTTTTTCTTTTTTTGTGAAGGTCACAAAGACTCTGTGACATGTGCTGGGTTCAGTCATGATGGGGTTTATGTGGCCACAGGGGATATGAGTGGACTGATTCAAGTGTGGAAAGTTGCGGAGAGGAAATTTGTCTGGTCCTTCGAATGTTCAGACTTGGAGGTGCGTACACTGAATTTATTATCATTTTACCTCAGATAGGAATCTGGTCTGTTAGTTGGCTTAGTGATGTGGTTAACAGTTTGTTGCCATTGCCTGCAAGTGCTTGTAGTGTTAACGGCAGCACATTTTACCACAGGGGGGCGCGGTATACATGTGAGCTACCTTGGTCCCCAAAAGTCAACAAACGCTCACAAGGCACATTGGCATACCAGAAAAGATTTGACAAAACAGTGGGTATGTTGAATTCTTGTAATTTGGAATAAGATACTGGTGCCCTTGGAGGAACTGGTGGAACTGTGTACTTTAGAGATCGACTGTCCCCCTCACCTGTGCTTTGGGTTGACTGTTCAGCCTTCAGGTACACCTGTCCCTCACAAGTAAGGGTTCCATTTTTATAATCACATAAAGTGAAGGTTGCTGGGAATGAGTGTGAGACGAGTACATTTACCTGTGCTTCTTGGGGAGTTAAAGAAAACGTGAAATGCTGTGTTAATTTGCTGTACATGTATGTATTCTACCACTTTGTTTTGGGCTGCTTTGATTGAAGAGAATGACAGTTACTTTGAGCCTGTCAGATGTTGTTATGATGCCCACCTTTTTAATATTAGGTATAGGTAAATCCTTATCTGTGGTGAGATTGTTCACAGGTACCGTCCCACAGAGGTACGGTTTGGGTCCAATGTGGTACAATATGCCGGTCCACTCAAAGATAATTTCCTCACTCCACAGGTACAAAATGTAAATGGGTAGCACCAAAATATACAAGTCCACTTAAGACACTGTCCACACTCCACAGGTACAATGTAAACAATGGCACACAGTCCCAATGGCTTGATGACAACACACAGCTTCTGTCAGATCCTTCAGAATTCTCTCCTCCTCAGTCAGGAAAACATCTGCTTTATATTTATACAGAGAAATCTCTAATTTTTTCCATAGTTTTCCAATTAGTCACACATCCCAGTGCATTGAGACCTGCCTGGACCACCTCATATGAATGTAGGTCACCATTCTAGCTTATTCCACATGTTTACAAGTTACATGTGAGTCACCCACAAAACAGGCGAACTCGGTGGCTTTGCAGTATCCCTTCAAAGTATTTATTGAACTCAATGACCTGGCACACACTCAATGAAGACAGTGACCTCTCCAAATGAAAACAAACAGCCATACACATTTTCATAACAGATATGCATGCTTTAGACTGAAGACCATTGTTGACTTGAATGAGATGTGGAAGTCAAAGCAGCCCATAGCAAGATTGTTGTAGCATATTAACTCTTCAAGTGCCAGCTGCGACTAAGTCGAACTACTCACAATAAGGGTGCTTGATTCATGTTCCTTGTAAAAAGGCTGGTCATTGGAGTGCCAGCATGCCTGAAGTTACAGGGTTTTCCTTACATTATAAGTTCAAAGGTGGCCCACCTTTCACCTTTTCCGTACCGCCTTTCATCTTTTTACCACCTTCCACCTATTTTCATTAAAATACATGATATTGTATGATTATTTGATAGAATTTTTTTACCAAAACAAGAAAAATAAGATAATGTCATGTTTATCACCTTTCAACTTTTAAGTTCTGGGGAAAAGCCTGAGTTGCATAGAATATAATAGTCCAGGTCAACAGCTTTCCTTGGCATGCTTTGTGTGCAATGCACCCAAAGCATGCCAAGGAAAGCTGTTGACGGAGTCAAAAACTCGGGACTGAAAGAGTTTACAGCAAGAAATCCAAGCATTTTAAGTTCTGATGTTCCAAAGTGACAATCAGCACGTGAATATGAAGGCTGTATGACATTTCCTGTCACACCAGTATTTGTGCCTCTCAGCACTGGAACGTCTGATGGTTGCTTGCTGCGGGACTTAAATACCTTACCAAAGATGCTGAATATGTTTCTGTACCCCGAGATGAAACTACTGTAATCATTCTTGATGGGCGTGCCATTTTCAGCCTACCTGGTACTGTTAGAATTATCAGCTGACAGACCCACCTGTTAATTTTAATCAAATTAGCAGGAAAACTTGCCTGGTAATGTTTGATAAATAAGCTGAGCGACCTACTTGTTAGTTTCAGACTAACTAGCTGACAGACCTACGTGTACCTGGTAATTTTAGACAAACTGACAGATACCTGCTAGTTTCAGACAAATTAGCTGACACACCTACCTGCTAATTTCAGACAAATTAGATGACAGACCTACCTGCTAATTTTAGACAAATTAGCTGACAGATCTACCTGCTAATTTCAGATAAATTAGCTGACAGACCTACCTGGAAAATGCCAGACAAATTGGCACGTCTCAACTTGGAAGGTCAGAAGTTAATGCTTGGAGACCACAGTTGTGATTGGCTGGTTGCACATGCCAACGGAGATAGTCCGTAATTGTGAAAAGACTGTGTTTTCAGCATGCTGTAGCTTCTGCGTAAATAAAGTTAGCTAAGTCAAGTTTGCTGCATCACAGAGTTGTTTCATTGGTGGTCATATAGGTGCACTGTCGTTCAGGCCAGGTGGGAACTTTATGGTGGGGAGGGACAATGATGTGACCCTGGCAAGAGCACAGTTCATACACCTGTATAGAGCTGACATCCAGGTGTTGTTTCGTATTTCAATTATCACAAATTAATGAGCTGGAAATTATATGACAAAAATCCATCCATGTTTTTTCTGACATTTTTATCTGTTAAATGCCATTCACAGAATTTTAAAACACCAAAATGCTGATTTTTTAGATTGAAAAATGCTAATATGAAAAATAGAAGGATTTATAACTGCGGTCTGTGGTCTAATGGCTGTTTTGTACGTTTAATATCAGTGGCTGGAGTGGCATCACGGGGCAAATGTTTTGCTGGCGGGGACAGTCGATGGCGACACCTGGATGTGGAAAGTACCAAGTGGAGATTGCAGGACATTTCAAGGCCATGGATGTGTCAGCAACTCAGGAAAAATTCTCCCTGATGGTAAGGAAGGTTGTTGGTAAGGGAGGCAGTTGTCTGCTAGAACAAAAAAAAAGGCTTGTGTTCAGTCATTGGTCTTTGATGATGAAGGTAAACTTGTTAGTTCTGAAAATTTTGCTGATAATTAAGATGTAAGTGTCAGAAAGAGGCTTGGAGTTTGTTTTACAACTGTAACTACATGTATTAGACTTGAAACATGATTATTCCGTAGAAAATTGAAAGGGGTGGATGACATTCATACATGGATGTGACTAGAAAGTTGAGGACCACCACAGTGTTAAAGACAGGATGTATCACATTCAGGAAACCAAAGTTTCCATGTAAAGTTAACTTTAGTTTTAGGGGCGAGGGAGCGGGTCTGAGCCAAAACTAAATAACTTTAGTTTCTTTTATTTTTATTTTTTTTTTGCAAACATCAAACTTTTGATGGTCTCCCTTATAAGTCAGTATAATTATGGATATTGGAGTATTCCATATGCTGTAAATTGTACTGGCTATACTTTCTCTGTCTGTTATTTGGATTTAAAAAAAAATATGACCTGATGTTACTGTTTCTTGACCGTGTTTTCTGTATTCATGTAGGCAAAAGAGCCTGTGTTGGGTATGAAGACGGAGTAGTGAAAGTTTGGGACCTTAAAGCGGGGACAGTCTTGCATTCAATATCAGGTAAGCTACACTGTACATATATATATATATATATACAGTGGTACCTCTCTTGAGAGACCCCTCTAATGAGAGACCGCATATCTTTTTAAGACCGCTCTCTCAGAACACTGTGCCATCTTTTCCATGTTGTTGTACCTCTAATGAAAGACCACCTGTTTTGAGAGACCACATTTTGACCCGCCGTAGGGGCGGTCTCTCAAAAGAGGTACCACTGTATATATATATATATATATATCAGGCAGAGTGTGATGAATGAAAACCTTGACATTGAGTGGCAACATATGTAGACATGTGGTATATGACAGAGAGAGTTGTTACATAATTGTAATTAGGTGATTTTATTTCAGAACTGTTTGAAGCAGCATGGCAAATTAATTTGGAATTCTCTGCTGTTTAAGGTATACTTTTCTTATGTGAATCGATTGCCTCGTCTTGGTAAAAGATTTGGAACAAGTCACCATCTCAGTCTGTCATTGAAAATTTACTTTGTCATGTTTATGGATAGTATGAAAATATAGTATCTCGAACCTGACTGTATTAAGAGATCAGTAATGATTATTCAAAGCCTGTGATAACTTGTAGACCAATGCTAGTATCAATTAGAGGTCGACCTTGGATAGTGCCAGGAAGTGTAGCCACTCTGGCTATAAAGGTGAGTCAAATGAACATGTGTGAGCCAAATTCATGTTTCTGCAGCCGATCCAACCCTGAATGTTATGATTGGAAGGTAGATGGTGGAGTTACATAATAAAGTTTGATTTTTTTATCAAAACTGAAGACAGCCAAAAACTTTTTTAGCCAATTTGGCTAAAGAATTTTTAAATACTTGTCACATCCCATGTGTATATTAGTCCATTGCCGGCCAGCACCAGCCGATAGTAAATGGCATTAGACCAATGCTAAAGCAGGCAGTGGTCACATTAGGAAGTTTGGTATGTTTCAGGATGGATTGACGTTCAGCTGGTAGGTTTATTTCATGCCTGATACAGATAGCATGCGTGATGCCACCAATCCCAGAGCCTCCAAGACTTCCGCCTTGGCAGGAGATCTCCCACTTTTTCGTACTTATTTTTACAAATTCTTCCATACTCTTGTTTATTATAAAATGTGTCACGCTTTTTGCAAAACAAAAAAAAAAAGCAGTATTATTCCATCTGTGGTTGTAAAGTTGTACTGTTTTGCCATGTTGTTGTACTATATTCTCTTTCCTGCTACTTTGCAGGTGCATCATGAATAGCATGCCTGCTGCTTATTATGCAAAGCAAAATAACCCACCATAGTGAAATCTAATTGCCCTCACTTTGGTGTTGAGTTGCTTAAATTTAAGACCAGCAGAAAAGATCAACTACAGTGGTCCCCTTCTTATAAGGCCACCCCAAATGCAGACAAAAGTGGCCTTATAAGAGGGGTGGCCTCTCGAGGGGGAGAATATAATGGAAATACCATTATACTTTCTGCACTAGATTGTTGGCCTTTGAAGAGGGGTGGCCTCTGGTGACAGGGGCCTTATAAGAGGGGGACCACTGTAATCATATGTGCCCCTCAGTGCTCCCTCTTTATATCAGGCCTCATTACAAGGCAGTTTCTGATATAACATGATGTGTACCATGGTTCTCAGTGAAGTAGTTTTCCCATTTCTTCTACATGTTCTATGTTAAAAGTCCCTCTGTTATAAGGCGGTTTTGCTATAGCACAGTCTGTTTTAGGGATCCCAACACCAGTGTTATAAGGAGGGAGCACTGCACTTTGGTAAAATGCAAAATTAGCACACGTAACACGGATCTTAATTTACCTCCTTGTGATAGGCCTGCGATACCTTCGTGATTGTAAAAGTATTATTGTTTCGTTTCTGTTTTGTGATCATACAGGCCAGAACTCCCATGAGTCTTCCATAACATCCATGGACTGTCACCATGAGAACGTCGTAGTAATCACAGGGTCAACTGATGTCACAGCTAAAATTATCAACACACAGACAGGCAAGGTGAGTAAGGGCTTCTTAGATGAGAAATAACCTTTAACCCTTTCCCCCTTGAATTTAGACTGAGTCAACAGCTTTCCTTGGCATGGGTTGGGCACTAAGTGCCCAACCCATGCCAAGGAAAGCTATTGACCTGGGGCATGTGATCTTCGATAAATCTCATGTACATTTTTTAGTCAAATTGTTTTTCATAACTGTTGAATTTAGTTGAAAACACTGAAGCAGACGACATTTGACCACCAGCCGGTTTTGGCCGGTTTAAGGGGAAAAGGGTTAAATGAATGTTTTATAAGGGTGTATGGTTGAGTGAGTACAGTGGTCCCTATCTTTAAGGCCACCCCAAATGCAGCCAAAAAGTGGCCTTGTAAGAGGCGTGGCCTCTCTTGAGGGGGAGAATATAATGGAAATACCATATACTTTCTGCACAAGAATGCTGAATTTGCAATAGGGGTGGCCTCTGGTGAGAGGGGCCTTATAAGAGGGGGGACCACTGTAGTAACATGTTATTTCCCCTGTGTGACCCAGGTTCGATTTCTTAGCTGGGCGAGCTAAGAGCACTGCTTGTGCTGTTTAAAATAAAATTCTTGCACCAAACCCAGGTCTGGGTCACAGGTTGGTATGAGAAGCCCACAGTGGGGAAAAAGTCCCATTTCTTGGGGGGAGGGGGGGGAGGGGCAATGGGAGTGCCATGAGCTCAGGCATAGGTGACATGTACATGATGTACCTCCAGAAAAACATTCCTGGTAGCTTCGAGGGGATTAGTTGAAAATGGGTGTAAAACTTTCCAACAGTACTGTACCTGAACCACAAGTATATGACTGTGCTTTGTCTTAATACTTGCTGACAAAAAGTATCTTGACAACACATTTTTGACGAGGTTAATTTTTTTTCTTATATATATATATATATATATATATATATATATATATATATATGTCAAAAATGATTTATAAACCATGTATGATGAGGCTTGAATGGCAGACTTTCTTTCATGTGCACCAGATTCTTTGGTGTAGGGTAAACCTTAGCACTTGTCAGGATTTTGCCTGAATTCATGCATGTTAGTTTACACTTGGGCCAAAAAAATATTAAAAGCTGCTACAGTAATATTTCATCAAAACAAGTCAAATATGATGACAAGGAAGAGGGTAGAGAAGTGACCTAGCCTCCAGTAATTTATTGACATGTCAGGTAAACTCTGTAGAGGTCAGCACTGTCTCTGCCAAAGGCGCGGTCTGACTTCCATGATGGGGTTCAGTTGATGTCTGATTGGTTGTTTTATTTAGTTGGAGAATGCACCACTTTATTTTGCTCTGTACAGGTGGTGTCGACACTCAGCTGTAGTCACACAGGACCGGAGGACAATCAGGAAGATTCTGTGGAGGCGGTGGGATTCTGCAGACTGTACGTGTGGCCATGGTTTCTAATGTAGAATATGTGTGTAGTGTTACTATGGAACCACTTTGAAACTTGAGTGTAACCATGGTAACTGAATATTTGTGAGTAGATTTGTGGTAATTTCTGGAATGTGTTGGAAGTGTTCAGAATCTTGAGATTTGTAGTTATTCAATGATAACCATAGTAACCAATAAAGTGTTACCTTGTTAACACAGTATTCTATGGCTTCAACAAGAGCAGAATTTTAGCACCGCTGACTTGTCAGTCAGCTGAGCTTTTAGGAGGCTCAGTGTCCATCATCTGTCTGAATCTTTTGTTCTTTTTGTGGCCAAATCTTAAAAAAAAATCTTCTTCTTTTCCGAAACCACCAAGCCAGTTGTTTTGAAATTGCATAGGGACACATCTTGGGACCCCGAGACCTTAACTTGTTCAACAGGTGGCGCTGCAATTTTTTTGTATTTTTTATGATTTTTTTTCTTGAGTTCATTTTCAACTTCTCCAAAACCATCACTGAGATTGTTCTGAAAGTTGGTGGAAATGTGGCTTGTAGGAAGGTTACTTTCCACGAGGCATTACAAACTTGAAGAAAAAAAATGTATTTTTTCCCTGATAGCTCATCAAGTTTTGACCCAAGTTTTAACAAAACTGAGTTCCAGAATGTGTCTGCAAACTAAGATTAACTGATCAGATTTGTCAGTCACTGACTGGTATGTATTATAATACAGCTGTGTGTGTCTCTGTATACCAGCCAAATTTGTCGCCTGGCGTAATTTTTAAAGTGCCAGGACCAACTTTGTTTAATGTGAGGGTATTTAGTACTTCATAAGGCCAAATTAAGTGGGTAGAGTGAGAGGTGTGACACCAGGGGTCATGGCTGGTTTATCCATGAATGTGGGTGTTCACAGTTCATGTAGTGAACAGATGTCATTGAATACTGGAGACAACCATAAACTGTAATACAAATGCCTGATGGCATTAGTTTTGTTGCGTTTGTGAGGCATGCTGTTTTTATTTGATAAATTTCTCAGCATAGGTGCTGTGTGTTTGAGCAATTAAATAGCAATAAAATATTTTACTTTTTATGTATGCTTTTTGAGCAAGTATGTCCATTAATCTGCATTCAGTGGAATTAAAAAGAAATTGTTTTGTTCTCAGGACGAAGAAAATACCCTACAGTAACTGACCGCTTCCAGTTTATTTACAGGCAACCTCTAGCAGCCACCGGAACTCTGACTGGAATCTTGGGGATCTGGGATATTCCAACACAGGTGCTAAGGCAACAGTGTATACATAAGGTTTGCGTTTTTTCATATGTAGTGTTCATAGTCGTATCTCTAAAACAGTATTGGTTGCAAGGCTGTTAAAGCAATAATCTATAATGACTCACTTGGATCTTCCATTGGACTACTGGACACATGCTGCCAGTATGGTCTGCCAAAATCAGTGTTAGGAATTTATTTTCTGATGCAAAGCTCATTCAGTATATTCTGGTGATTGATTATTTTGTATGGTAACCTACTCTCCGGCTGTTGGAGGCCTGTTATATAGTTCATTGTCGGCACCTCGGTGGTTGTGGTGCAGTAATTTATTCATGGCTTTATTACACTCAAAATCATTATTCAGATCTTCCGCCAACTCAACAACTTACAATATTTGAATTTGGAAAGGTAAAACTTTTCCTATAATAGAATGGGATCTCATAGGGTTGAAGGTGAGCGTGGCAAAGCACTGCACAGAAGGGCATCAGCAGTTTTGCTTGGGGTGGGGGGTGGCTGTCGCCTGCAGATGGGTTTTACCACTGCTTACCTTGAACCCACATGAAATCCCAAATTTGAAGAATCTATGCCTAGGCTTTCACAGCATTTTAGTGGAATGAGTTGCGGCTGCATGACTATCACAGTTTTTTTACAAAAATTATGTTCATGCTTCTTATGCAGGATGGTATTGTAAGACTCCGATGGGACCAAAGTTCACCACTTCTCTATACATCGACACTAGAGGGCGTTGTGCACCTGTGGGATGCTCGTAGTGGTAAACAGGAGAGCCAGTGGTCAGGTCATCGGGCAGAAGTTCTGGACATGGACATTTCTAGGTTTGTGGATTTTACCAGAGCTGAAATTATGTTTCTTTTGTCCATTATTTGTGTTGTGTGGAGTTTTATAGAGGAATTCTGATCTTTTCAACGATGGAAAATAATCTGTTAAAAACTGTCAGGTATAACAAAAATCAATAAAAAGTGCTGAAGAGCCATGGAAAGTACAAATACTTTTTCACTGATTCAAGTACTTAACTGGTCACATCTTGACAAATTCCCTTATGAACAGGCAATATTTCTGCAAGTTATAATTGTAATCTGTTGAAGTTTTTATTAGTACAAAGAAAAACAGTTTCAGCACTGAATGGGGCCTACAGAACAAATTGCTGTTTTTGAAAGTTGTTTAGTGTAAACATGACTGTCTTAATAATTTGGGGAGTAACCTTTGCAATCGTCTATTTTTTTGTAGGGATGGAAGTTTTTTGATCACATCATCAGGAGATGGGACTGCAAGAGTCTTTTCACTTCACACACCGGACAGGTGAAACATAGGACCAAAGTTATAGTGGACGTTGGTACTTACTGGCAATCAGGAGGCTTTGAAGGAACTTGTCAGTGCTGCCACCTGCAGTGAAACTGACAAAGCTGATTATCATCATGATTTGCTGGGTACGCAATATATTATGAATCTGCCGAGGAAACTACAAACATGCCCATTTTCAGCTTCATTTTTTTCAGTGCATCCATAGATTGCAGTCTATTTCTGAATGCAGGAAAGAGACCTAATTTTTAGTTGCGGTGTAAAAAGTCATTGGAAGTGAATGACACTCAAGACTCCAATGTGGACTGCAAAGTAACAATTCCACATTCTGTCAATGACAGTAGGGCCTTTTCCCTCCGCTCCCTCCCTGCCCCCCTCCCCCCTCCAATGTAACAGAAAAAATGTTGGATGAATTTACTGTGACAGTGATTGCGAAAGTTATCTTTACATCAGCAGATGAGACACAAGAATGGATTTGGATTGAACGCAGATTAAGCCAGATGGCCAGACACCTTGTAAAATAGTTCAGATAATAAAATGACCCAGTGTCATTAAACAGTACATTTCAGACTAAAGGATTTATAGTCCATTAATGCAGATTTTGAGGAACTTTTTAGTGCCCAATTTGTCAGGATGAATTTAAGTCTTATGTCTTTGTTTTGGGTACACAGTATTTATTAATGTTACAGATCAAGGCTTTTGTGATGGAATTAAAAATATAAAAAACAAGACTACATTTATGTTCTAATTTTATCAATGCTGCCAATAGGTGGCACTGGTAAACTCTGTCTGCAGGAGCCTTGTCTACATTAGTACATGGCCACTGTCGTGTGTGTGTGTGTACAAAATAGCCAGTTCATCTGGTTGTAAAGTCTTGAAAATGTCCAAATGCACGTGGACAATACCGAACGTACGAAATGTAGTTCAAACTTCCCTGGGGTGAGGCGCGACAATTACCTGCAAGACTGATCACCTAGTTATGCTAAGCCCTTGTTGTCCAGGTAGGTCACACCAGGGACCTGCTGTTACATGTCCCTGGTCACACTAACCAGACCAAGCTTGTAGTGCATGCGAGAGCAAAACTTGAAATCTTTTGGGAACATAGAGTAGTTGACATAAAACATTATCTGAGAGATAGAGGGGTGCAATGATCCCAATGCATAAAGCAATTGTACGTGATCTAAAGTAATACTTTTTATGTGAAGACAGTAGAGCCATGTACTCAAAAGTCATGCCCCTCAGAAAATTTTGGTCAACACAGCGAATTTGCAAATACCAGTGCCTGGTTGGTTTAGGATTCAGTGGTCGTGAGCAGACAAACCGTGCACCCAATTTGAGCTTTGTTTATATTAGATTAATTTATAATGCAATTTACTCAACATGTTTGGTTTCTACAGGTTTCAATGATGTTAAAAGAGATGATAAAGTGGTTATATACTGGATTATTTTCATATAAATTGCTTGGTTATTGTGGAGGATGATAAATTGGAAGACATTTTAGTGGTAGCAGGAGCTCCTGTATTTAAGCCTTCAGAATGGAATCTTCAATGATCATGGAATAAATAAAATATATATATTTGGGTAATTTGTAAGGGTTTGCCCCATCTTATCCCCATAAATTAAATCCACGATGATGCAAACAGCAGCAGCCACAGCTTGTGGTTCAAGTTCATAACACCACCTCTTAATTCCGTCCGTATGCAAAATACAAGAAGTATAGAATATATAGAAGTATAGAATATAGAAATAGTGTATATTCTTTTTGTACAATGAATAAGCTTTAATTTGATATATAAAAAGGGAAAGTCTGCCAAAAATACTGGAACCTGTCGATTTACAAATTCGCATAACATCTTGTTTGTCTGTCGTGTGGGGCAAAACTATTAAAAGTAGCCCCTTCCATCCCTGGGTACCTTCCCATGTTTGTAAATTCCCTTGTGTCAGCATAACAGCCTGGCACCTTAGAATTGTACACAGGCATTTTCAAGGTGATAGCTTGTCAACAACTGCAGAAACAGCTCTGTTTTCTTGTGTTTGCTCTCAACCCATTCACTTTGCAATGCTGTGGTATGCCTGCTCCAGCAAGTGTCCTACTTCCCACAGAGTACTGCAGAATTGTGTTGTGTGATTCTGGCAGTAGAAGGAGGTACTATGAATTTGTAAGTTTGGTTTTGCTTTGAAATTGCACAGGAACACTTTTGGGTACCCCTGTACCTGAATTTATTCAATAGGTGGTGCTGCAATTTTTTTTTTTTTTTTTTTGAATTGTTAGCTCACCTTACTTGCCAGTCAGCTGAGGTAACAGTATGATCAGTCGTAAGTTGTTCAGATTTCACATTTTTGACTTCTCCAAAAATGTTGGCCACATCTGCTTTAAACTTGATAGGGATATACCTCGGGCATGTCTATACACAGTTTGTTCAAATGGTCAAAATCCATATATGTTTGGATTGCTTATGATTTTTTTTTTTTTTTTTTTGCTCAGCTGACTTGACAGTCAGCTGAGCTTATATGATGGTCATTTGTCCATCGTCTATCTTTCGGTTCACGTGTATGCTTTTGCCTTCTTTAAAACTAGTGGCCAGATCCTCCACAAGCCTGGTTGAAAGGTACCTTGCGTGGGTCTCTATCTGGTTTTTCAATTACTCGTACTCCAATGATTTTTAATTTTTAGGAATTGTTTCCTCATGTTTATGGCAAAATCTGACAACAGGACTGTGGCAGTCCAGTGCTTTGCTGACCTTGCAGACACAAAATGAAGAGGTCCTGTGCACTTTGGGATAGGTAAAGGTCACTCTTCTTGAAGAATGTCATGCACAAATATCGTAGTACTGGCTCAAGAGTCAAAGTCCGAGCTCAAATAATTTTCCAAGTCATCAGTGAACATTAAAATTCATGAAAGTGACCTTTAGTCCTTGGGAATGAAGTCAAGGTCACTCATGCACTGTGCAAATCTGGACCACAGGACCAACAGCATCCGAGTCCTTGCTTAGTAAAATTAAGTAAGTGGCCCTGTGACTTTGGGAATGATGGCAAGGTCGCCTATGTACCGTGGTAGTCTTGCACATACCTAGAAGTGTCCCTGTGCGACTTCTATGCAAGTGGCCACGCAATTTCAAATTTTTTTAAAAAAGATTTTGTCAAAAATGAACTAACTAATCCATGAAAAAATGAAAAAATCAATGGAACGTGACCATTTGAATATATGTAGTAGAAACCCAAGTGAGGGGCATGCCCACAAACTTTGAATTGCATCTTGCCGACTTTACAGGTGACATTTACTCACACAAATATAAGCAAGACTTTAACAAGAGTATATAAAACAGTTGCCATAAAATTCTCATGGATTTGTTGTTTTGGTAAATAATGCCAAGGAGAGTCCTATACGCTTAAGTCAATTTGGTACTCTTTTGCTAAAGCAGTCCTCGGCACAAAATTTAATTCAACAGTGGCAACTTATTTTTGGCAAGTTAGAATGGCTTTTGATGGACTTAATATTAAGCTTGTCAGTCAGCTCAGCTGATGTTATGGTCAGCCTGCATTCCACATTCTTTTGTACCATCATTGCCAGTCACCACAGATGTTTTAATTTTTTGTGTTCATACTCCTATTTATCTAGAATTTACTGAGGTGTATTTTGTACAAAAGTGCAAAC
Organism: Hermodice carunculata; assembly: GCA_964020975.1. Lineage (NCBI taxonomy): Eukaryota > Metazoa > Annelida > Polychaeta > Eunicida > Amphinomidae > Hermodice > Hermodice carunculata. The sequence continues at coordinate 70,720,145 of OZ026618.1, forward strand.
TAATCTTCATATTGTACCAGTATGGGAGAATAAAGATACACCCCCGCTGTCCATTACCTTTGAAAAAAACCCTGCTGATTCATGTTATTTTAGAATCTTTCCTTATGTGTTGGGCAACAAAAGATGCAAAGTAGTAACTTTTAGTTGGTGTGGTACAATCTTTTTTAATCTATATAAATCTGAGGTACAGCAGTCCTTCTCAGAGTTCTTACATTTGCCAGGAGCAACCATTGAAAATAGATCCTCAGCAACTAAGAAACTGTTAGAAAAACACTGATGGCAGATTCAGATATGTGTTCCTATGTGTTACATTAAACTTGACCAAGTGCACATCTACTGCCATGTCAGCCTGACAAGGTTTGGGCACAAGTATAACTCCCTGTATATCACAGCTAGATCACATTTTTACCCCTCGGCCCATAAGGCAGGAGGGGTATTTTCATCACCTGCGCATCCGTCTGTCTGTCTGTCACTCTGTCCTGGTTGAGGGGTTTTGCGGGGTCACTGATCGGCTTCTAATTATAGGGTACAATAAAACCTGCCAAGTCAAACACCTCTGAAAGTCGAACACCTGCAATACCCAAACACTTTTTTTCAGTCCCAAATATTTTACATGTATTTTAATAGGAGAGCGGAGTGTTCAACCCTGCAAAACTTAAACACCTGTCAACCCCAAACCCCAAATTTGGGCCCCAAACCTCAAAATGGACCTGTGAAAGTCAAAACACTCCCATGAAATGAACATTGAACAATAGCAAAATGGTGCAAAATTCATTCAATGGTGACTAGTATCGCATGTTATTGACTCAAAAGTCTTTTTGAATTATACCGAATTAAAATTGGGACCATAAAATTAAAGCCAATTTGGAATGTAGGTGCACACGCACAATGATATGAAACTTCAAGGGTAAGGCCAACATTCTGAGCTTCTGGGATGGTCTATGCTGATATGGTTATGTGGAAAGTCGGTGGCCTGTAAGTTCACAGAAGATGAAAATATCCAGTACTACATATCAATTACAATTTACATTTAGGTCCACTCATTGCGTGATTATGACATCTATTCGAGATTATGTAGGCTCAAGACATGTTTTAAGACCTCAATTCACTTAAGGGATGCACCATTGATTATCTAGACCAATTACATGAGTTTTATTGTGTAAGGCAGTTAAGGTTACTGGTAGGCTATTTTTTGGTTGGCCATCATTGTTTAGGACTATTAGGGCATCATGAAGTTGAAAGTGAAACCAGCTCGTCACTAAAATAGGCCTAATTGCCCATTCATACATCCCATGACCACACTGATCTTTGAATTCAGTTTTTGAGCATCACATGAAATGAAGCCCAGGTACCCATCCATCTTTATGGTTGAAACATGCTAAAGAAACTACGCACAGGGATAATTTTTTCAATCGTGTGTGAAGGTTTTGAAGGGTACCTAATTGGATGTATTGGCTGTTGTAAGTTTCATTGTTTCTAACTGAAAATTAAAAAATAGGCTCATGATGCAGTACGCTGACATTTCCATCTGAAGTCCCCTGCAAACTTTTTCTACAGATACTTTCATGGTCCTGTTAGTGTAGCTCAGATGAAATAGTGATAACCAAATCCATATGATATTCGTGTTTTCTGGCCAAGTGATAAATTGTCTGAAACACATAGTTAGTTTGCACAAGCTTTTGGCATGTTGAGTGTGGGGTTAGTTGGCCACAGTTGTAAATAGGCCAAGAAGCCCCTCGTAATTGTATGGTTGCATGGCTGCATTTTTCGCACCCTATGACATCACTGGATACTGTTCACTATTTGACCAACTACATCATGGAAATTGAGCTTTAAAATTAAATTTTAAAAACAAGACAAAAACAAACAACAAATAAAAACAAAACACCCCCTCCCCCCGCCCCCAAAGATATGGATGAGATACACATTTGATTTAAGCTGCGGTGACATTAATAGTATTACTTTCATGCGCCTTTAAATTGAATTAAAAATACATATCAGTAAAAAGTGTGGTTGATTTTAGATCTGAATGTGCATTTTTGTGATACGCCTATGGATCTTGACCTTGCCCTCGACCACTTTGACAAGATGTGTATGTTAATTTTAAATGGAAAATGTTACTTTCTAAAGAAATAGACAATGAATGTTATAATTCAAGGCTAATTCACTGACTGCGTAATGGCATTTAATTGGGAGCAACAGCAAATTCTAGATTTGTTAAATAATTGTCAATCTTATTTTGAATTTCCAGTAGCATTCCATGCAAAAGGTTTCATGTTAAGTTTGGCAATCTGGGGATTTTGTCTTGGTGAGAATTTAAGTGTTGTATGGCGCTAGTCATGGAAAGGAGTACTTAATTCACTGTTGTGGCAGCAAGTCTGTTATTCTCTGCAATTGGGCCACAAGTCGTGGGTTTACCCTTCCTGTCTAAACAATGCTTCACTGAAAGTCAGAGGTCTTTATGTTTTAGATAAGTGCCATATAGTTTCAGAAAGTAATTCCTATCAGCATTGCACTTAACAAAGATACAGCACTTGGATTTTTTTAAGAGGTTAACAAAGCTATGGCTTCACCGTATGAAGTACATCTCATCATGACCATTCAAAAAATGACCATGGTTGGCATTTTTAAATCATTTCTGGACTGCTGAGAATTTAATCAAAAGTGTTTACTGCTTTATTGGCATAAATTAAATTTTACAATTTAGGATCATGGTTCATTGTCACTTTGTCACACACCCATAAATTTGATTGCGAATATGCATGGCACCTGTGTAATAATTTTGAACATATTCAAGATTTAAATTTTTTCATATTCACCTAATTTACATAAATTAAAATCCTACAGCTTTGGTTCATGGTTCTTTGGATGCAGTATGCCACAGACCTATAAATATGGCGCCTCAATCTATAATAGTTATGAAGTTATTCAAGTTTTAAATATTGTGTATTCACCAATTTTGAATCAAGGTTCATCGGATGCGGCTGTGTCACAAACCCATAAATCCAACTTGGAATGGTACCTCTATCTATATTTTTGAAGCTATTCAAGATTTAAATTTTGCACATTCACTTGATTTGCATAAATTAAAATCATACGACTTTGGTTCGTGGTTCATTGGATGCAGCTTTGCCAAAAACTTATAAATTCAAGTTGGAATGGCATCTTTATCAATAATAGTCTTGGAGATATTCGACTTTTAAATCTTTAATTAGCATAGTTTAAAATTCTTAAACTGTCATTTTGTGTCCTATATATTGGCAGGTGTTACAAACCTATACATGCAGAGTGAAGTTTTGTCTCTACCTCAAATAGTTTGGAAGATTTGGAGCTTTTAAAATTTTAATTTAATGTAATTTGCATAATTTTTAACATCTTGTCAATTCCAAAAATAAAAAATGCACAATTTCACTGGTGGGTCAGCTACCTTCCTAAGTTTGATGGTTTTCGGAACAATTGATCTGAGAAAAGCTCCAGACAAAATTTGGTCGTAAAGAAGAAAAAGGAAGAAAGAAAGAAAAAAAATTCTTGGTAAAAAACAATGTTTGGGTTGGTTTTCATCCAGACATAATAAATAGTATGCCTACATTTAGGTAGCAAGAGTCAAATTTGCTCTTGATGTGATTTTGATTAAATGATAAAAGCGGCCTTAACACTCACAAGTGCACAATACATGTATTTTGGTTACATTTTTTCAAAGGATCTTCCCAAACCTTCCCCTGCTTGATAGCTCAATGCTTCCTTACAGTGCCCTCATGTCCAAACTCCCATTCAGGGAAAGCTGGTGATGGGCCGGACAATTTTGAATGACAAAAAGATGATTGAAGCATGGCATATGTTCTGGAGAACCCATGTATTGCTCATCTCGATGTGCTTTTAGATTAAATAAATGTTTAAACTAAATATTCAATAAGAAAGGTATATTGAAAGGGTGTTTTTCACAGCATTGAAAAAAAGGCTATCAAGTTTCAAGGTTCATTTGATACTCTGAGCAAGACTTTCCAAAATAAAGAGAGTTGATGGCAGGCAGATGAAAACCATTTCAGCCTTTCACAGTGGTGTTAGTATCTGATGATATCAGCACTCTGGTAGATGATGCATTTGGACATGTGTTGGATATTCTTGAACGTTTGTCAGAGATGGTTGTGCAGGGCAATTGGACGAAATGCAAGAACTTATTTAGGTAGGCACATTTCAACCCAGCAGGGGATCAATGTTTTCACCTGCCCAAAAATGAATGTGAAGTACTCATTCTGTTACAAATGTTAGAAGCACGGATGACAGGTTTATTATCTTCAGATTAATGATTTGGTTCAATTTTAATCGTGAGATTTGTAAACTATCTATTTTTCTAGAAAGTTTAGAAGACACTTAGTTAAAAACAAATGTATACATTTGCACAGTATCTTTGCTTTTAGTTGACAAGGAGACTTCATCTAATTATCCATTTTCAGGGGCATTGAATTTAAAAACAATACTTAGAATGCTATAAAACTAACCTTTATTTCAAAAGATACAAATGATTCTGTTTTCCACGGCCAAAAAGGTAGAACTTGCGCGTGACAGTTTCGATCTCCAGCGGAGATCATCTTTGGACTGTGCCGCTAGATGGCGTGCGGCACACAGGTGATTTTGAAGGAGCTCCCCCCCTCCCCCCTTGTCTGTCTTGCAGATATGACCCCATCCCAGATGTTACCCAGTCCGTATGCTCCCTTGTCCCGGTTCGTAGTGTTCTTGGTCACTTTGAAAACAGAATCATTTGTATCTTTTATAAAATTTCCGGCATTATGAACATATTTAGTAACCTTTATTTCATTTTAACAAGTTAAACAAGATTGGGAAGTAGCCTTAAAGTGATAAAGTCATGCTAACAAGGCAGGTTACATATTACACTTAATGGGCATTTGACACGACGTGTTTGGACCCTCTTAATCCTTCTTCTTACTGACGAACAGCTCTTTTTATACCAGTTTGCTTCCCAATTTTGGTGCTGTCTTTCTATATAGCATCAATTGTTTAGACCACGTCAAATGTCATTAGGAGTTGCAAGTGAAATGTATCCTAATAGATAAGGTTATACTTCACTCTTATCATCAAGTCAGTCAATTACTCAAGTTGGTGCCCTGCCCCTGCTGCCAGAATTAGTACATGAATGGTGGACTTCACTGGCAGTAATTCTGCAAGCATGTGAACTAAAGAGACTAGCAGTTGGTGGAGACTAACCTACAGTGCTAAAAAAAGCTTTGGCTTTGTATGCAAAAATAGTGCAGCTACTGGATGCAAAACCTGACTTGAAAAATGCAGTTGTTCCCACACTCGGTGAGCTTCATGTCATTATGGCTGCTTTGAGAGCACTTGGTGCTGCCGTAGAAAACTCAGGTAAAGATGATGCTCAGATTGAAGCAAATGTGTATGGTTCTGCAACAAGAAGACAGATTATTGAGTGCAGTAACCGCAAGAGAGCACTCCGTGCACACATCTACATGTACATTACTCTCTACAGAAATTCTTACAGAAAACCCATCTCTCAAAGCGGTGTGTTTGGATGTCACAAATGAAGTAGAGGTTGGCTCCTCAAAAAAAAATCCCGAGTGTGTCAAGGCTGCTAATGACCATCTACTGCAAGTCTTATCCAGAAATGTTGTACACCGCGAGAGGGGGAACCAAGGAAGTCTATCAATGCCATGTTAGAGTCATTGATGAACTACCTACACTGAGTTGAGATTATCTTGTTATTTGTCTCAGTGTGTCAGCATATCGATGCGCTGATCTCACTCTCCATCTAGATGCTGGCAAAGCACTAAGCAAGTTGTTGTTTTTTGCAATGGATTGCATCAAGTGCAAAGGATTATGGCCTCACTACGTAGCAGAGACATACAGGCTTTTCAATTCACCCATCCAGAAACATGGAGAGAACTATAAGCAGAAAACATTTCTGTAACTGACAGTGAAATACATTTCGTATCCATTGGTGCAGAATACGCCCATGAAAATTTGAACAGAATGATAAAGGTTTGCCATGGTTTAACTCTTTCAACACATATTTATCCCATGGCAAATTCAATACACCATTTATATTTTATATCTGCAAAGTAAAAATAATAAGAAAGTAGGAAGTGAATCAAATATTACCAGCAACAATACATCACATTTGATGAAATATGAAAATTTTAAAAAAAATTTTGAACTGAAATTCGACTGGAGTCGATTTCCTTGGCCTGATCACAATACAACTGCAATCACCCCCCCCCCCCCGCCCCCAAGTGAAAGAGTTAATTGGAATCTCTAACAGTGCCAATCCGAGAGATTGGCATTGCCTGTCACAAACAGCTTCTGAGTTCAGGAGACCATTTTACATCAGTGCTTGGAAAACAGGAGAGCACCATAAGCTTCACCCTAGTGTCATCAGGCAGGAACATGAAGCTATCTTAAAGATTAAGGCTGCAATACTCAGCCATGGCACTCCATTTGCAGCTAAAGGGGATCAATTGTACAATTTAATCACAAGAGCCTATGTTCCACAAGAGTTTGTTTCTCAGACCTATTCTCACTGTGGATGGTTAAACTGGACACAAATCATATGAAGAATGTTGCTGAATGAATCAGTGGAGGTATCAGCCAATGGGCATCAGTGAAGAATGCCGAGAACAAGATCTATACATGTGCTAATAAAAAGCATGCAATCAACGTCCATGACCAGACTGTTGATCTCAAACAGATCAAGGACTTGTATGGAAGGTTGATGGTTCATGCAAAATCAAACAGGGACAATAATAATCAAAATCATGCCACAGGCCATTATGAATTTACCCTAAAATCAAGGGCTTTGTTTGCATGAGATGGCATTGTCCTTGTATGCACAGACAGGTGAAAGTTCATGCAAATGACTAAGAAGTTGACACCACCAGATGCACCTCCAGAAGATTCTGAGTTTTCTGCAGATGTAGAATAAGACGCCATAGAAATGGACCATCCATCTCTAGCCACATGTGCCACCTGGAAGATTGCCATGCAAGGTCGATGCAATGGTGCTAGTCCAGAAGATAGCAAAAAAAAAAAAAAAAAAAAAAAAAACGATTATGACTGTTAAGGATCTCAGTCAATATTTCAATGACTCCTTTATGTGCTTGACTGCTGGGTTTGATGATGTCATCATTGTATTGGACACAAACAAGGCAGACTCACTGAAGAGCAAGGTGACAGAAAGGAAAGGATCCAATCCAATACAAAATAAAAGATGACACTAACATCAAGCATTGTCCTTCTCATAAAAATAATAAAAGTTGACCTAACAAAGAATACAGGTGAGGAAACAGTCCAATACAACAGAAACTCCCCCACTGTGATCATCACTTTGGCATCAGGTCAGACTGCAAGTATCAGAATGATGTTTGATGAGAACAACCATAAAGAGACAGATACCCACATGATCCATCTTGCTGTATGTTCATCGCAGCGACATCCTGGTACCCAACTGGTGTTCTTTCGCCAGGCTCAGATATCTTAGTACTGGTTCTTACACACTATGGCCAGCACTGCAAGAATACGTCAATTTCAGTGATGTCTGATGGGCTGATATCTTTGCTGGCAATATTTGTTTGCTTAGTAAATTGTCCAAGGGACATTCATATTGATAAAATCCCAGCAAGAATGCGACCCCTTAAAGCATAGGTACTACCAGGCTGAAGATGGCAAGTTGTTACCTGTTACTACTTAAGTCCTTACAGCTCCCAAGGCAATAATTGAGATGGTCAGATGCCAACGCAAAGGTAATTGCTTGTCCCAGAGATGTTCCTGCACCCATGGTATACACATATATGTGCTTGTGTGGCACAGAATGTCAAAATGATGATGATGTACTGAATACTCATAGCGAGGCTTCTGATGACAGTGGTAACAAGCTGCTATAACTTGGAAGGGCTTCAAACTGTGACTCTGACAACAGACTGCTGTTACAGCCAAATGGAGAGTTGTGTCTCATTTCCTTTGAGCATTTTGTAATGCCTTGGTGTTTCTATGTTGTTCACCATAAGAAACCATTTTTTTTTCAAATTTGGATACCTATTGGACAACCCATAAAATAAATGTCACCATTGTATTTCTTGTTCTTGAAAAATGTATATTTTTAGGTTAAAAGGAGTCTTTAGGTGGTTTAGACTGTAAGATAAGGGACAAAATGTATTTTCAGGGTGGCCATTTTGAATGTCCAAGATGGCAGCCACATATTCACCTGTGCATACGTAAACATCAGTTTTGAGATTGTACATTTAATAACGTTTCCAAAGATGTATAGGTTTATAAATTCCCATAAATTATGAACGAAAATACATACTGAACTATTATGTTGGCCATTTCATCAACCCTATATCCAAGTGCATCACACCTAGACAAACCTAGTAAATATGCAGGACATGCACCAAATTTAATTTCTCTGGTTTATCTTTCCCAAATAAAGATCACAGACATGGGTAAATTTGGAAAGTTAAAGCCATATGTACCCATCAATGTAGATGGAGTGGACCAAAAAAAAAAAAAAAAAAAACCCTCTACACATGACATGTGCAACAGAAAAAAAAGAGTAAAACCTTTTTTTTTTTTTGCTCTGCTTACATAAGGTCACACAGCTCATACTAACACTCACATCTATGGTTAAATACTACCCTCTCAATCACACATGCTTATAACCCTGCCTATCAGGTTCCAAGCCAAGTTATTTACCTGAAACTTTTCATGGCTGACCTGTGGTTATATGCCCTAACCCCTAAAGAGGCCTCTGCTACAACTTCCAGTGTTTGCATATGCTCGCCAGTTTCTCTCCCACCTGCGCCTATGTTGTTGTGGTGATTACAGGAGTCCCCCTAAACTTCTGTGTTTTATAGGTTACCACTGCCAGATCAACTCATTGCTTTAGGAATCAGATAAGTGTGGGGTGGTTAGTCCATTTTTCAAATGAGCACTACCAATCAACTTCACCTACTTTTCATTTCAAACATGTGGTACTTTCCCTTGTGAACCAAGATGGCAGACAAGAATGTGGACCACACGGATCATGAGAAATGTCAAGACCAATCTAGCCTCCCCATTCAACAGCTCAGGTGGAGGGTGTGTAGCCTCTCACCCGCATTGAATATTAGGTCCGCTCCAGCTGTCCCTGCCAGTTCTGTGGTAGGCATCCCCACTTCTCAAAAGCATGATGTGGCCGGCCACTTGATGGATAAGCGGGACACCCATACATACTGTAGAAAGAGAAGATAGGAATTGGAGCAGCTGCAGTGTTCGAGGTCACAACATTGTTAACACTGCAAAAGTTGGTGAAGCATGAGGTTGGATCTCTTTGAGATGACAGAGTGTGGATGGGCAAAAGGGTTGCAAAACCAAGAAAGCCCATCCGTTCTGGAGTTACCATCTAGTCTGCCGGTGACCACGTCTTCCTCTGTCTGGAGTGGTAAGACTGTGGAGAGCACATCTGATTCCGGGGGGCAACCCCAAAGAAGAGGAGGTGTTCCAACAAGAGGAAGGGGGAGAAGGCTGAGGAGACTTCTGCAAAGAAGGCACCCACCTTGGATTTCGGACTCAAGGCTATTCTGGACCCTATGCAGAAGAAGCAGAAGCTCGTGGCCACCACGATGCAGCACAGGAAGTTGTTGAGGAAGACAAGGGCAAACTTAGCCAGGTACTGTAGACCTAACAAGATCTCTGACTACAGGGCCACGGAGGTAGATGTGGAATGGGCGGTCATATGCAAATGGATCCTCCATCTCCTAAAGTCCCCCAGGAGGTCCTGAGTAGACTCGAAGAAGATGCAAGAGTGATGGTTATCATTGCCTCCTTGTTAGACATGTCCTCGGCCGTGTCTGTTGAGATCGAGCAGTGGCTCTTTGTGTCACAGCAGGTCCCAGTCAGGGACTGGATAAGCCCGAACATCCGACTTCAAGCATCCCAGGGTGTGGCAATCGAGCACCTTCTTAGGCAGGCCATCACTATGGAGGCCAACCCGATGTTGATGAGGTGAGACTTTTGCTTGCAGGTCATTAACCTGCTGGAAAGTTCAAAGCGAGCAATCATGACTCAGCTTCTGTTCTCAAACTACTTGTTCGGAGGTGCTCTCACTCCCATTACAGACCAAGTGGCTGAGCGGCAAAAGCAGGAACAAGCTGATAAGGCTAACCAAGCCATCCTCAACCTAGCTGGAGCTGCCATCAGGGCTCCCGGACAGGGAGCCAAGGTTACATGTGCCAAGGACACTTTCTACAAAGCGGAGGAAACCAAGGCCACCCAGGAACAAAAAGCCTCAGAAGCTAGTTACGGTGATTCACCATCCTCCAGCAGTGGCAAGCACAACCGGCCCTTTCGGAAGCCCAGCTTTGATAAAAGGAAGAAGGACTGAAGGTGTGCACTGGTCATCCACACCCGCCAGGGACTTCTACAATGTATCAGTGACTCGGCAGCTGGTTAGCCATTTTCTGCAGTCACTGGGTTTTCGTCACGGACGACTTGTTCATGTAAGGTGTCCTGAAAAAGGGTTACGTGCTGCTGCTGAAAGAGCGACCATCCTTGTTGCATAGCCTTTGGACATTCGAACCACTGGCCCAAGAGCTGTAGAGGTCTTTCTTCCATGAGGCAGTCAAAAAGCTGTTGGCAAAGGGAGCCATAGCAAGAGTGAGAGATTATCCTTCTCCGGGGTTCTACAGTTGGTTATCCTTGGTTGCAAGGAGGGATGGCAGCTGCAGACCGATCATAGACCTGTCTCATCTGAATACACTCTTGGAAGTTCTACCGTTCCACATGGGAATGCAGGAATCAATAATGAAGGCTCTCTGACCCGGGAACTGGACTTTCTCCCTGGGCTTGAAGGATGCATATATCTCCATGTGTCTACATCTCAGGGCAGTCGCAGATATCTATGGTTCACATATGTGGACCAGGTATTCCAGTTCTGAACTCTTTTGTTTGGCTTGGCTATGGCATCGCAAGTGTTCACTCGTATAGCACAGTCTATGGCGGCATGTGTTCACAAGAAGGGCAAAAAAATGCATATGTATCTGGATGACTGGATAGTCGGATCTTTAGTTTATCAAGAGCTAATCAAGAAAAGTGAATTTCTGTTGAAGCTGTAAGGGGACTTTGGACTAGAAATGAACATCCCCGAATCAAATCTCACACCTAACACACACAAAACCACAAAGTGCTGTGGAAAACCTTCGTCGGCTGAGGCGAGCAGACGAAGCCAAACGAGAAAAAGGTTAGGTGAAATCGAGGCTCTAGGAGCAACGATTTTGCGGCTATGAATGGTTTGATTTGGAAGCTAAACGAGGGAATACAATATTACATCTTTGGAGGTTTTGTGACATGAAATTCGAGAATGGATGAAGCTAATAATTGGAAATTAATAAAATTTGTCAGTAGAGAAGCCCGCTGCGGTAAAGCAATTTTTATTTGAAGTAGCTCATGAATGCTGTGCGTTCGGAAGGATTGTGCTCACGTCTTGGTACTGAAAACTGATCTACGGTTATTACGATGGTTACGAAGTTGGTAGGCCTACTGCATGATGTCTGGTGTAAGCCAGGTATGCTGAGATGTGCACATAGGGAGATGGCTTGTCAAGCCTGTATGTACTACACTTTTGGACATAAGTATAACAAAATAAACGAAGTGAAAGATGGGTGAGCGTAGCAGAGATAATTCAACAGTCCTTATTCTGAAGCATTTAATATTCAATTTTCATATGAAGAAGTTGTAAGGATGGCGATATGTCGGCAAATTGTCGACTCGAGAGTTGCCGACTGTGGACAAGCAAACTTTGAGACGATCGCAGCTGTAATTAACAGGTACTTTTACTGGCAGATGTCTTCGAAAATGTTCGCACCTGTTATTAAGAGAATGTGGCTTAGCCCCTGCCTGCTGTCATACAGCACATGGTCTTCCTTGGGAGGTTGCATTAAAATGACCAGGTTCCTCGATCTACTTACTGATTCGGGCAGGCGCCACATGATAGAGATATAGAAGCATAAGAGGAGGTAAGGCTCAAATTCCGTATCAGTTTCCTGAACAGAAACATCAGAAGAGCGGGGTAGTGTACATTCTTTGGCTCACTCCATACATACACCAGACATAAAAGCGCTAATGTCATATATGATGACGCACATCCAACTATCCTGAAACAAAACATTTGGGGGGGGGGGTTGTTTTTTTTGTTTGTTTGTTGGTTTGTTTTGTTTTGTTTTTGTTTTTTTGTTTTTGTTTTTTTGTTTCTGATTTTGTTTTTTTTGTTTTTAACGTTTTTTTGTGTTTTTAAATATCTAATCGTCAACATTTAGAAAACATATACACCATTATATTCGCTGAAACTATAGGCATGCTGACACTTGAATGAAATTTCTTTTGGAAAGGAATATGAATCGACCATTCTTATTATAATTGGGTACAGTTCGTTTTAAGTAGTTCGATTTAAGTCGCAGTTGGTATTGAAAGATTTAACTACCTGCCTTTTAACACCGTTTACTACACTGGATGAAGTAACAAGCCACTGAAAATATCTGAATGTTCTCAATAAAGGAACAAGTTGCATAATCAAGACACCGTTTGCAGGGTAAACGCAGCGTGTTGAAAAAAATCAGTATGGGTTTTTGTTAAATATTATGTGTAACAACTTATGTAATTTACCTTTATTAAACTTTCAATCGAGGCCCGCGTGTACGACGACCCACATTATCGAAACTTGAAGTCTTAGTCCGCGTACATGCGGGCTGAAGTGGTTAACATGGCAACCACATAGAAAACACATTTTGTTTATAAATATGATGATGGAAAGTGTGTGATAAATTTCTCCTAAATTAAAATTATTTATGCAAGGAGAGCTTATAAAAGAAGTGGAAGTGGAAAAATTTCTTGATGAAGAGGCCATGTGACAGTCGTGAGATAGAAATAGGATTTTGTTGTCAGGTTTAGAGGATTTGCTTAATTACTGTCTATCCTGATCTGTGTACCAACGATACTCACATGAACTCATGAGCAATTTGAAACTGGGAGCAACACTGACCTATCATCATTACGGATGGCTTACTGTAATCACCGTTGTAGATTGCTGCTAAGTCCAGAACTGACGGTCCTAAAGAATGCGTATATCCTACCGACAGTATGTTTCTTCAAACATTAATAAACAACATAGGTAGTGAATCGGTATTTGTAATACGTAACATAAAAATGATCAACGTGCGTATATTGCTTATTGTATGCAGATCATAAATTATTCAGCTTTGTAAACAACAGTTAATATGTTGGTCATTAAACAGGCACCAAATGGAAACAAAGGTGCTCTCGTAAAGCAGGGAAAGATTAAATTGCCACACTGAAAGTTCTTGGAATTTGTTGAGTATTGAGCGTAACACTTTATCAGTGTGCTTTTCCGAGTAATACATGTAACACGATCTGGATGTTTTACAGGGTAATAACATGATATGAATATTTTAGTGGGTACTAAACTGGCCAGCTTGCTTTTGTGTCAGAGCTTGTCTTAAAGCTTTCTGTAAGCAAGTATGTCCACGATTATCAAGCGGGAATGAAATTATACACCAGAACGGAACAAAATGACACGCATACATGCTTTCGTGAGTTACGTTTTACCACGTTTTCATGACAAAGCATATCGCTTTCCTAGTTTATAGCTGAGCTGATTGCTCACTGATTTGTCGACCACAACATAAAAAAGTGACGCCTGCTACTTGAAGGATGCAAAAAAACATCTATCAGCGCCTTCTGGAGTCGAGGATCAAGATGATTTAGGGTTACACTTTGTGATCTTCATTTTTCACATTGTGTTCGTTTTAAAAACATTGACCTTCATGGCTTTCGTTTGAAAGCATCATCGACATTTATTAATTATAAAGCAAGACATTTAGTCCTGAATGTGATTGTCATATAGGCAGTTTTAGCCGGACTTGACGAGTGGTTCAGGCAGTCTAATCGATGTGTAATTAAACATTTGCGTCGTGTATTTGTGTTACCCCAGCAGGATGTCATTTATTGTGGCCTTCACATGGGCGGATCCAAAAATATTAGTACCCTTACAGCCATATACTCGCGCTTTATCCTTTAGTTTTCTGGCTGTCAATTCCTTGATACAAAATAAAGGTGCAGAGTTCCAGTCGTAATCATACAAACAGACATGCAATATATATATCCTTTGTTTCTCTTACCCAATGGGGAGAATTTATTTTCTCATCCACTAGGTTGATCACGAGATTTGACTAAACTCGTAACAAAAACATTTATTTATAAGGAAACTTGTGGGATTGTACAATGACGTATTCACATACGGGGCGATTACAGTATTCAAGCTTAATTCACAGGCAGTTGCTCTTCCAAGTAGGTTAAGTCAAGGCCAATTGGTTCATGTGGGTTCTCAGTGGAGGGCTCTGTAGGCAGGCGGGCTAGGTGTGTTTATTTTCATTACTTTTCGTTGTAATTTTCACCCATGTAGCTTAAAAACCGCTCTACCTATAAACAGCAAATTTCCTGTGGTAAATAGTTGTTACCACTTATACCACCCGCCAGTACTTCCGGATTTGTAGCCACTATTCCTAGCCACTGTCGGGGCAACCTTTTCCACTAAGCTCCATCTTTGACTGAGCGGGGGGGGGGGGGGGGGGTCTTCCCTGGTGTGCCCTATGCTCCTACTTAATTCATACTCTGGTTGCGACTTCAGTGTCTGATACAAAATCCCAATTCTGGGGTCCACCGCCTACTACTGCTAACTGTACGCCATTGTATTTACATTTTCAGGTAATGCTCACTGTGGAAAAGTCCCACTATATATTGTACATTACATTCATTCTACAAATCAACCTTCCCTTAACATTAATCACACATATATTTTGCAGTATACCTTTTCAAAACATCCAATCGGGACTAACCCAAAGCCTTAGATGCCATTTTGAAAATTGTGGATTCCGCACCCAGTTGTTTGTAAATGAGGATAGTATTTGGACGATCTTGGGGGAGGGGGGGGGGTATAATATATGAAACCAAAAGTAGATATTTTGCAAATGTTTCAGAGCATCAATAATGATATGATGTATGCTGTGGCCGCGATTCACTTTGATATGCAAATCAAATGTATTTTTGTGCGACTGCCCCGCAATCAGTGCATTGAACAATGTTTAAAATGGCGCTCACCAGGTGCCCGCTCAAGGTATCCTGTCCCATTTGGTGCGGAGTAACTAACAATGATTAGTGCTTCAGACACAACCGAGCGGGCAGATCAAAGTTAAGATAATAAGTCATGTTTTAAAAGTAGTTTAACAACTGTTTGCCCTGAGAACTCAGAGAACGAACACATGGAAACTCGCGCAATATTACGATAAAGTTACCGAACAACCAGGGCTGTGCTGTTTCACCGAACAACTGTGGTTATGCAGCTATGCTGTTTCCCCGGCACAAATTGACCCTCCAGACAAGTTGAAATAAAACATTGTGTTTGATTTGCCTTTACCGCAAAATAACGGCACACGATGGCCACTTTCTCCGTGAAATCTTTCAGCCAGAGTCGATCAATTTTTATTAGGGAAGGGCGGCTTGAAAGTACTTTTTTGTTTGGTACCAGTAATTTTAGGGATAAGCCTTTTTAGTAGGGTCTGTCAGGTTACTGGAAGCACACAAATATTTTTGGTAGGCCTTAGGTAACGTGGACATTTGTTGAAAAATGTTTAAAGTGGATGTTCTTTCCACTCTTACACATTACCTACTTTGACGTCAGTTTAATTTGTTACCGGGGCACAGCCGGAGGCATCTGTATATTGGTAAAATACTGCTGTCAATTTGATAACTTTTCCAGCAAAGCTATTCAATGTACTGAATGTTAATTTAACATAGAATCATATGAGAATACACACCTCTAGCCCGCAAGAATTTTGTGTATTGGGTTGTGTATTCAGCCAAGTATACATAAAACTGCTAATTGCGACCTGTCCTATTGCCATCCATTTCTTCAGTTTGATATTCTTAATCCTGCAAGGAAATCATAATACATAAAACAAGAGATAAGGATATATACTAGACGAATACCAGTTTGGCATTTGTGAACTTAAATTTCTCAAAAAATGCTAATTTTGCAAGAAATGCGCATATCGCCTGTCTGTGACGGTGATACGACCCGCACATCCCCTGTGATCGCCAGGCGTCAAACCCGTGCTTTGTGGCGGGAAATTAATATGCACACTGCGTATTAATGGCATAAGAGATAGATAACCATTGTTCAATTGGCGCCACATGGCACCTTATCACAAATCAAACATGATCAAACTTGATTGCCTGAGATTTTTTATCGCTCAGCTCAACCGGAAATTGGGATAATCGACACGCCAATGAGGAGGTAAAAAACCTGCAGCCCCAAAGGAAATCTGAATTGGCACTTTGGTTCAAAATACAAAGGTCAAAATTCTACAAGTATCCTAAAACAGCGGTCATCACCGCGGCGCATACACACTATGGGGTGTCAAGTGTAACATCTTCGATTTCGTGCACGAAATCGTAATACTTATCGTTTTCTGGGACGGAATCACAACAGGATTCACAAAATTGTAAGAGCAAATTACAAAATCGAAGTCCCACCACGAAATTAAAATACTCTTACGATTTTGTGATAGAAACTGGAAGAAAAAAAATCGCAAAACTGAAAGTATTTTACAAAATTCAACAAGCTTGTTGAATTCTGTGCAGGAAAATGTAATACTTTATCAATTTTGTGCACAAAATCGTATAAGATCAATTTCGTGCACAGAAGTGTAAGCTTTTATCGATTTCGTCTACGAAATTGAAAATTGGGATCTACAGAATTGTTAAATATATCGATTTCGTCCACAACATCGTTAAGTTTATCAATCCTGTCCACAGAATCCTTATATTTACCAATTTCGTCCACAGAATTGTTTAAGGTTTCGAATTTCGTCCACAAAATCTTGAAAGCTTTCCAATTTTGTCCACAAAATCCATTTTTGATCAAATGTTAGGCACAAAATCGAAAAACATGTCACGTAATCCATATGTTAAACAATTTTGTGCACGAAATTGGAAGAATATTTCACAAAGTTACTCGATTTCGGGCACACAATTGTAAGAGTATATAAGTTTTGTTCACTGAAGTCTAGAGATGATACAATTCTGCCCACAGAATAGTTAAGTTTTTCAATTTAGTACACAAAATCACCAAAACTACCCAATTTTGTCCACCAAAACTACCCAATTTTGTCCAAAAAAATTTAAAAGACACGGAATTGAAAAACATTGTCGATATCGTCCACGCAATCGGTAAAAGGTGACATTTTGAACCCTAGCGTGCTAAGTGTAACAGCTTATAATTTCGTACCATCAGAGACCCATGACGACGTTATCAGAAAGTAACAATTAAATCTTGCACATGAGTATGTTTTAATTTGGACCGTTTGACGCGCTAAAAAAATCAAAAAGGATAATAGACCTAAAAGAAAAAAAAACGATGGACTAAAAATAAAAAGAAAAAAAAATGGACGAAAGGGTCAACCAACATTCAGAAATTCATTCAATATTGGCCAGTTTGCTCCTGTCGCACGGTCAATACACAGCTTGCTGAATTGACATGACGGTTCATACTAAAATGCGGACGCGGATGCGGACCGCGGCCCTCGATATCCTCCATACCGTCCCGAACTGTATAATTTATAAAACAGCAAAATTTCAGGCCTTAAATATGCTAATTTATCGAGATATTTAAAGTTCTGCAAATTGTAGCTTGTATCTGTGGGCTATAGGCCTACGTGGAGTCCCGTGAGGCGTACGTGTAGGCCTAGCCTGGTCTGCGATCACCATTGCACTCACATTCATCGATCATTGCAGTTCTCAGGCAGAGGCTCGCTTGCCATCGGGGAAAGCTTTAGTCGATCGACATGAGTTTTCTTGCACGAGAAAACCAGTTTTTATTCCAAATATAGGCTACACTGTGGCAGTTTATAAATTTGCTGAACAGTCCATTTATTTGTTTCTCCGAGTGCTACCGGACTAATGTTTCGTCATTCTTCAACTAGCTTTTAACCTGTGCCTCTTGCTTGTGTTTGTGTGTGTGTGTGTGTGTGTGTGTGTGTGTGTGTGTGTGTTTCGTAAACACGCTGCGTATTCTTATTTTTCACTTCAGCTTTATACCATTGGAAGTTTCTGAAGGGGAAAACGACCGAAAAAAAGCGCGCTTACCACTTGTAAATCTTTATAGGTTGTCACCTGTAGGATAGGTTCACTACAGCATTGATCACTTCAAGTTGTTTAAAGTAGCCTATACACCTGCCTATATATATATATTAGTCTTAGCCTAAATGTATAGGTGTACATTTTGTCTTTCCATTTTATGTTTTCTCTAACTTCTCCCCCCAATCTCTCTTTGATTGAATTTGAGGGGAGGGGTACGGGTTTTAAATTTCGTGCTGGCGCACTGGGGCAATTTATTTTTCGTACCAACGTACTGGGACCTCCCGACATTGTAATGAACATCAATCTGTAAAGAATGGGGTTAAAATCACACAGGCCCATAGAAATTGCCACTGGGCAAATTTTGTTTGTGGAAATAGTGTTGAACGCAACTTGTGGAAAATTGTGAACATTTAAATACGACACAAGAAGTTTTTGCCTTGAAAAAACCCTGTAAATTGTAACGCTATAGGCTTAACGTTTTATATATATATATATATATATATATATATATATATATATATATATATATATATATATATATATATATATATATATATATATATATATATATATATATGTATATATATATATATGTATATATATATATATATATATATATATATATATATATATATATATATATATATATATATATATATATATATGATCCTATTGTCATTTTCATTATTCCCATTCTTCAAAACTATAATAGCAACGTAAATTACTTTGTGTAAAAGTATGAATGTAAACTCTACGCGTCGTGTGCTACCCTTTCTATAATGTGAAAACTTGTCTGCAGTTTACTTTGTATTTATAAAGTGGTAGAGTAATATGGAGACAATAATTTTGGTGTAGACAGTGTTATGTCATTTTCATTGTTTTTTCTTTTATGATGGCCACGAATGGCGGACAGGCAGACATCTTAAGGGATTACACCTGATGCTGATGAACATGGTTTGCAATGCTGTTTGGATAAACTACACGGATATTATAAAAACTGGAAATTGAACATTAATGAAGAAAAGTCCAAAATAGTTATATGTAAGAGGTCTAGTAAAAAATTATTCGACGCTTCTTTGTTGGGAATGAGGAACTAGAAAAAAATAATATACATACCTACCTCCGCATTGAATGACATCTGATGAAAATTTTGCTGGAGCCATAAAACATTTATGTGAAAAGCCAAAAAGGCTTTTGGACGCTTAAAACATACCCTGTCTGGTGAAAAAATTTGACATTTGTTTATATTTGGATTTATTTGATAAACTGTTTGCCCCTATATTTAGAAGTAATACACTTTATTTCTTTAACGAGGATTGGGCAATAGCCATTGGCTAATGCAGGGCCCTTTCCTCAAGTACATACAATACCATTAAATAAAATAGAACAACAATAATCCACAATGGAAAAGGAAAAAATAATGATACATAAAAAAAATGAAAATATTTCGCAATATCTAATAAAACAAAAGAACATGACAATATGATGTGATAGAGCAGGTGCATATAGATGGTTTAAACTATGTAGAAGCCAGTCAAACAAATAAGTATAGTTTCGTTTAAATAGGCACGTATAATTAATCGTCTTCGTCTGAATCAGAATTAACATCAGATTCTTTACCGAATCTTTTTGTTTGGAGAATAAATGTCATTGAAGCATCCATTATTTTGCAGTTACACTCAAAAGACAAATTATGGTGACCGAACAAACAAAGCGACACTTTATCGTTATGAGATAAATTATTAAAATTCAAACTAAGATGACTGGTTTCGAGAGCTGAGGAGATTCTAACCAAGAAAATATGTCTGGGAATTGTTTACAATGGACACTGCAAAAGAAAGTGATAAGTAGTTTCAGAATGATGTCCACAATGACATATTTGCGAGTCTATCAAACGACGAGTATACAGATGTGCATTGAGGGCACTAAAATCCACTCTTAATCTATTAATGAGAATGTTTTATTTACAAGGCCCATAACGTAGGTGGCCGAGCTTAGAAGGAAAGAATATATGTTTAACGTACAATTTGAAGACGCTAAGAGACCTGGAGTCACGAATGAAAAGTGGAAGAGAGTTCCAGATTCAAGTTGTAGAGGGGATAAAGCTACGAGATAAAATATTAATCCGAGTTCTAGGCAAAAGTCGATCATTTATGGTGCGTAAATTAAAGTTGCGACGACCATTTTCAGGAGGAAGAAGATCGCTCAAGTGAGCCAGGCATAAGTTTTTAACCATTTTGAAAAAAAGTACTAAGTTAAAGTATTTTCTTCTGTCTGCTAAGCTCGGCCACCCTAGACATTTTAAAACTTTAACACGACTAGATGTATTCATGGCTCCTGATACAGCAAGTGCAGCTCGGTACTGAACTGATTCGAGCATATCACTACTCCTGACTGAACAACTGTCTAAAACCTGAGACGCATATTCCAAAATCGGCCGAATACCTGATGTGTAAATAGTTTCAAGAGCATTGCATGGAAGTGTAAGCATACATTTCCTTAATCTCCCAAGTCTTGCTGATGCTTTGTTACATATTGATAAAACATGTTTATCCCATGACAAATTATGGGTAAGAATGACACCAAGGTGTTTGTGCTCTTTTACGCTTTTAATCGTTTTACCCATGAAAGTTACAGGTGGGTGGTTTTCATGTTTAACCTTTTTAGAAATGACCATATCTTCAGTTTTTCCAGGGTTAAAGTCTACTTTCCATTTTACTCCCCAATCCTGAACGGTTAACAGATTTTCATTTAGAGTTATTACAGTTTGGTCAGGAGACTCAACAATTTCCAGTTGCGATGTGTCATCAGCAAAAATGTAAACTTTGCGAGAAAGGTTGTCAACTAAATCGTTAATGAAGACCAAGAACAATAACGGTCCAAGGACACTACCTTGGAGGACATCAGACTAAATAGTCACCCAATCTGAAGCAACTCCATCCAGCACAACGCGCTGGTTTCTATTTGTTAAATATGAACGGATCCAGGAAAGGAGTGGATCGCAAATGCCAAGTTGTTTGAGTTTAACAAGCACGTTCCGATGCCAAACCCTATCAAAGGCTTTAGAAACATCCAGAAATATCATACGCACATCTTTACGTTTATCTAAAGCTTCACTAATAACATGCACAATGTTGATGAGTTGGTTGACTGTACTGTCAAGGTTTTTTTTGTTTTTTTGTTTTTGTTTTTTGTTTTGCCCCTATATTTCTTTGTGGTTGCAAAATATGGGGTGCATATGTTCTATCTCCTATCAATTTCATCGGTCAAGATAATATAACAGGTTATTTCCAGACATAATCCGAAAAGTTATATGTAAGATTTTTGAAATATACTCCAGGAGTGAACTCTAAAGCATGCAATATTGTGGTTTTTAGAGAGCTTCTCTATATTCTATGAAAATACTGAAGACTATATGTAAAAACTTGAACCGAATTATAAACTCTAACCATGACAAATTGTTGTATGATGCCTTTAAATGTAAGTCCGAAATTCTGTCAAGGACGAACTTTAACTGGCTAAACACTGTGAAGAACACCTTAAAATTAATCGAATGCGAAGATATTTGGAACAATGGCGGCCATGAATTTGGAGATTTTCCGGCAAATATTATACAAAAATTATTACAGGATAAATTTCTTATTCAATGGCACGCTGACGTATCTAGACAATCTTTCCCAGATAAAAAATTAAGTACATATTCCAAATTTAAATCGAAGTTTCAAATGGAATATTACCTACTAGTATTGAAGAATATAGATGAAAGAAGAAACTTGACCCGATTATGAATCAGTGCAATAATTTAAATATTGAAAAAGGGAGACACAAAAGACCAGTTAAAGTGCCAGTAGATGATAGAATATGTGACGTGTTATAATTTTAGAAGATGCATTTCATTATATCTTAATTTGTCAAAAGATCTGTGAAGCCAGGAAACAACTAATTGATAATGTGTCAGAATTTCTAATTGATTGTGAATATTTAACTCCGAAAGATAAATTTAGTAAGTTAGGCTAAAGAAATGTGATGACGTGGAAGTAATTTGGGAAAGTTTATAACAGAAACTGCAAAAAATCAGAGGAAAGTTGAGCTGGAAAGGTATCCTATTCTTTTGGGTCAACTCGGTACACATATTTTTTTTCCAAGTCTTATAATCATCTTTATCCATATGTGTTTGTAAGTATTGTTTATGCTCCCAACAGGTTTGATTATGGGGGGGGGGGGGGTGTCTTTAGGATGGAGACTGTGTTTGTACTGTTTTTGTTTTAGACCCATCAACAAAATACCAAGGACATGTATGAAATGGTGCAGTTGCAATAAAGGTCATTCATTCACCCAGTGCTCTTCATTGCCAATCCCTCATCCTCCGCCTGAAAGAGTGTAGGCCCACTAATTTTTATCTGAGAGAGAGAGAGAGAAAGAAAGAAAGAAAGAAAGAAAGAAAGAAAGAAAGAAAGAAAGAAAGAAAGAAAGAAAGAAAGAAAGAAAGAGAAAGAAAAAGTTGCACAGCTTTTTGCGTGTTGGCGAGAAAGCACAAGACCGAGAAATAACCAAAATTTAGTGCAGGACCTCAGTTCACCGGTCTGAGCTAAATCGACACATTCCTATAGTCGTAGAACTCTTGGGAGAAACTTGCCTTTTGTGAGCGACTCGAATTTTATTGATTCTATGGTGGCACAAAAGTGCCAACTAAAATATTTTTCTTTCTCCATGAAAATGCGAAGGCGAAAACAAGAAAATAAGAAAACAGAACAGCGAAATATGGTAGCACAAAAGTACCAACTAAAATATTTTTCTCTCTCCATAAAAGTGCGAAGGCGAAAACAAGAAAATAAGAAAACAGAACAGCGAAAACAAGAAAACACGAAGGCGAAAATGCGAAAACAAGAAAACACGAAGGCGAAAATGCGAAAACACAACCGCGACAACACGACAGAAAATATGTCGTGTTTTCGCACTCGCATTTTCGTGTTAGCGTTTTCTCGTTTTCATGTTTTACTGTTTTCTGCCTTGGGCAAAAACAAGAAAACACGAAGGCGAAAACACTAAAATATAAAACACGAAGGCGAAAATGCGAAAACACAACCGCGAAAACACGACAGAAATTATGTCGTGTTTTTGCACTCGCATTTTCGTGTTTTCGCATTAGCGTTTTCTTGTTTTCTTATTTTCGCAATATCGTGCTTTGGCTTGTTTCACTTCCGTTTAACACCTTCCCATATGTTAGCTAACGGAATTAATCTACTGAATGATCATGACGAGGTGACGACTGAGACAAGTGTCCCGTTAATTATAAACAAACATCAATCCCAGCATATGCTATAATTTTAAAAAATGAAAACACACACACACACACACACAGAACGCCTTATATATGTTGAAAATCCATTAGTTTCAACGTTGCATCAATGATAATATTGTGCATTGTCACATATGAATAAGTAAGTCTATCCGTTTCCTAGATTAGACACAGAGGTTAATAGTACACCATGACCGAGGTGATGATGTTACAGTTTGGACGCATGGGTAATTAAAGTGTGTGCGTCAACACACACTTTTCTGTTTTTCCTCGAATTCTCCTCGAATTCTTTCTTTCTTTCTTTCTTCCTTCCTTTCTTTCTTTCTTTCTTTCTTTCTTTCTTTCTTTCTTTCTTTCTTTCTTTCTTTACTAGCAAATTTGTCCGAAACTTTTCTCGGACACTATTATGTGTAGAAACTCCAAACTTGGCATGATTGCACCTCCATACAGGGAGTTTGACCGTTTTATACAGAGGAATGAAGATGTTTAAAATTATGCAAATTAGGGGCATTTGAAATTTTAAATCTTGAATATCTTCAAAAGTATAATAGATAGAGATGTCGTTCCAAGTTCTACTATGGGGTTATTGATCATTGCGCATCTCTTGAATCTAAAGCAAAAGTTGCAGCCATTTAAATTATGCTAATTAGCAGCATTTGAAATTTTAAAACTTGAATATTTTCAAAACTATTATGGAGAGAGATGTCATTTCAACTACTACTAGGGGGTGTTGACCTTTGCGCATGTAATGAATCGAAAACAAAAGTTGTAGCAATTTAAATTATGCTAATTAGCAGTATTCAAAAATTTTCAATCTTGAATATCTTCAACACTATAATAGATAGAGATGCCATTCCAACTTCTACTCCTGTGTTATGGAATAGTTGTACATAGCCATACCAATATGCTTTGAAGACACACACACTGATTTGCTGTGCAGCAAATCATCTTTCCTAGTTGCGAACTGTGTTTGCTTACATAATTGATCTGACAGTGCGACACGCACTTCAATCGCCATTCAACAATAACGCAAAGTAAGTCTGTTTTACAGACAAGAAAGTTTCCAATTCCCTCAAAACGGAATTGGAAAAGGGATGGGGCAATTAAGGCAGAGTTCGGTCTTCGTGGCTTTGGCTTGGGTGCTGGTATAAAAGGTTGTCAGGAGTGATAATTATATGCCAAGCCTATTTCACTGGTTCTTCTGCAAATTTTGGTCTTTCTCGTGATAAAGGGGACCATACACACTGTCATGCTTTCCCCGGGTTTTGCCATTTATATGATTGGGCCTAATGTATAATTTTATTCTGTAAAGATATGTAACCAGTGTTACTTTACAAATGAAGATCTGCAATAAACTGATCGCGACACAAAACCGAAACTTCGTGACTGGGATGCAGCGATAACGCGACAGATCGCTCGCACACACACACACACCATAGCGAAAATATGTAGAAACTCCAAACTTGGCATGATTGTACCTCCATACAGGGAGTTTGACCATTTTATACAGAGGAATGAAGATGTTTAAAATTATGCAAATAAGGGGCATTTGAAATTTTAAATCTTGAATATCTTCAAAAGTATAATAGATAGAGATGTCATTCCAAGTTCTACTGTGGGGTTATTGACCATTGCGCATCTAATGAATCTAAAGCAAAAGTTGCAGCCATTAAATTATGCTAATTAGCAGCATTTGAAATTTTAAAACTTGAATATTTTCAAAACTATTATGGAGAGAGATGTCATTTCAACTTCTACTAGGGGGTTGTTGACCTTTGCGCATGTAATGAATCGAAAACAAAAGTTGTAGCAATTTAAATTATGCTAATTAGCAGTATTCAAAAATTTTCAATCTTGAATATCTTCAACACTATAATAGATAGAGATGCCATTCCAACTTCTACTCCTGTGTTATGGAATAGTTGTACATAGCCATACCAATATGCTTTGAAGACACACACACTGATTTGCTGTGCAGCAAATCATCTTTCCTAGTTGCGAACTGTGTTTGCTTACATAATTGATCTGACAGTGCGACACGCACTTCAATCGCCATTCAACAATAACGCAAAGTAAGTCTGTTTTACAGACAAGAAAGTTTCCAATTCCCTCAAAACGGAATTGGAAAAGGGATGGGGCAATTAAGTCAGAGTTCGGTCTTCGTGGCTTTGGCTTGGGTGCTGGTATAAAAGGTTGTCAGGAGTGATAATTATATGCCAAGCCTATTTCACTGGTTCTTCTGCAAATTTTGGTCTTTCTCGTGATAAAGGGGACCATATACACACTGTCATGCTTTCCCCGGGTTTTGCCATTTATATGATTGGGCCTAATGTATAATTTTATTCTGTAGAGATATGTAACCAGTGTTACTTTACAAATGAAGATCTGCAATAAACTGATCGCGACACAAAACCGAAACTTCGTGACTGGGATGCAGCGATAACGCGACAGATCGCTCACACACACACACACACACACACCCACACACACACACCAACGCACGCACGCACGCACGCACGCACGCACACACACACTATACATGACCGATCGACCAAGCAAAAAGCATTGTGCAGAGCCACTTTGCAGACAGACTAAGAAAAAGAAAAGACATGAGTCACAGCTCTATGGTAGAAATTTATATTTACCTGTTGAAACAAACGTGATATCGTAATTTTTTATGATGAATTGTACTTTTTCTGACACGATTCTGGGCAGCACACATGGTGTAAGCTGTAGTTTGGCATTTGAATGTGGGTGGGTTTCCGTGTAGATCTCCATGTGCATTCTTTGGAGTGACATATCTTTTAATATTGTGGTCTCCTGCTAGGGTTTCAACCCCAAAAAAGTTCCGATAAAGCAAAATCAGATAAAAGATACTCAGTTGGTAAGTTAAATGCTTCATCAGTAGAATTTGAAAAGCGATGTCCGATATGGAAGCAAGTTTGATCATGCACAGCCACCTCAATTATGCTTAATTCCGTTCTTTAAATTCCTTAAACATATACAAATCGTAAATGCTTTACAAACTTCCTTGATATGATACCAATAATTAATTTAATATTTTGCCCCATGATAGATGCATATAAGAGCATGCACTTTAATCACATGCAGAAATGTAGCTCAAAACATGCTTGGTGGACTTTATCGTGTAGAAAAGAAACAAATCTGCCATAAAGAGCTCAATTATGGATTACATTGAAAACTATTATATAGCAATCTTTTTTAGTGATCAACCACCGAACCGGAGTTCTGGGACTTATGCCAGTGAAATTCGTGGACACGTTTCGGTGCATCATGCATACCTTGTTCCAGCAACAAATAGTGAATGCCTTTGTTTTTGGGTTTTTTTTTTTTGTTTTTTTTTTGTTTTTTTTTTGTTTTTTGTTTGTTTGTTTTTTTTTGTTTGTTTTGTTTTTTCGTATGACATGACATGTTGGGGGGGGGGGATATTATAACTTTTATGTCAAAACACTGTATTAAAGACCCATTTTTTCACCGAACGATTATTTTTCCACACGAACACTACCTGTGAAGGACTTGTCCTCTTGGTCCTTGGCGCTGAAAATTTTGTCACCAGGATTTCCATGAATCAGCATCAATTTCCTCCGACACGACTGGCTTTAAGTTTATTTGTTTGTTTACTTATATGCTTGTTGGCTTGTGTACAGAGTTTAGTTCAAGGATCAAAGTCTAATATTTACCGTAAATATTACCATTAATGCAACATGTATTAAAATGTGCTTTCGAATACCAGTTTTACCTGTTCGCTCGATCTTGGTATCATGACCGTCCGCTAAACAGTTCTGTTTAGTACTAGCAAGATATAGTAATAATGATAATAAGATATTATGTATAGGAACGTGAGCAATATGGACAATAGTAATTCCATATGTATATAGGTTAGACAGAGATAGGTTAGCTTATGGAGAGTAAAGAGTTCCGACTGCGGAATAGGGTATTGACTACTAGGAAGTGGTTCTGGGCAAAAAGACACAAATACAATAATGATAATGATAATAATAACAACCACCACCACAACAACAACGAGATATAATAATAACAACAAGAACAATGAATTTGGAAAACTACCCCGTTACAACAGGGGCACCAATCAAGCGGGGTTATTTCATGGTGCGTCCACACATTTCCTTTGAATTCATTTGTAAAATACAAGTATAAACCATAAAAGTTAAAGTATTCAGTAGATTAATTCCGTTAGCTAATATATGGGAAGGTGTTAAACGGAAGTGAAACAAGCCAAAGCACGATATTGCAAAAATAAGAAAACAAGAAAACGCTAATGCGAAAACACGAAAATGCGAGTGCAAAAACACGACATAATTTCTGTCGTGTTTTCGCGGTTGTGTTTTCGCATTTTCGCCTTCGTGTTTTATATTTTAGTGTTTTCGCCTTCGTGTTTTCTTGTTTTCGCCCAAGGCAGAAAACAGTAAAACATGAAAACGAGAAAACGCTAACACGAAAACACGAAAATGCGAGTGCGAAAACACGACTATGGTGGCACAAAAGTGCCAAATAAAATATTTTTCTCTCTCCATAAAAATGCGACGGCGAAACCACCATACACGACATATTTTCTGTCGTGTTGGCGCGGTTGTGTTTTCGCATTTTCGCTTTCGTGTTTTCTTGTTTTCGCATTTTCGCCTTCGTGTTTTCTTGTTTTCGCTGTTCTGTTTTCTTATTTTCTTGTTTTCGCCTTCGCACTTTTATGGAGAGAGAAAAATATTTTAGTTGGCACTTTTGTGCCACCATATGATTCCGAATTTTATATCGCTGCCCGTGGAGGTAGAAGAGCTCTAGGCCTGCTTCGCAGACACGGGAGAAACAAACAAACAAACAAATGTAGAAATGGCCTTTCCCAGAAATTTTGAAACTGTCAGGTTTTAGGCCTACCTCACGGTATGCTAGACCTAAACTTAGAAAAGAAACTGAAAAATAAACTCACGTTAACGACTTAGCCATCGGCCTGTTCAACGACGGTATAGTGGGCCGCGGTGACCTGTGCAGTCACTAAACTCGAGTCTCGGGTCACTGAGGTCAATGCTGAGCGTGATACCAGACTCCAGGAACAAGCTAGAATTTGCGGAACTTCAAATTTCTTGATAAATAAGCATATTTAAGACCTGGAATTTTGCTGGTTTATAAATTATACTTCAAGGAAAAAAATAGTGCCATGTAAACTATACAGTTCGGGATTCGCGTTTCAGCATTTGATACAATAATTTTGATTCAGACATTACCGATAAAGGAAAGATTTAATAAAAGACTGAAGCAAACGACATTCGCCGCCAACCCATTTTCAGCGATTTAGGAGGAAAAGGATCAATTATGGTTAATCCGCCACTGTGCAAGGTCAGTGTACGAAGCTTTGTTTCACAATATGGTACTAATGATCAACATGATGACTTAATCATTCCCAATCTTTGTGATATTGGGCAAATATCAAAGATAATTAATTAATCAGTCCGTTAGTGAATCATTCTGCAGGAGACACTGTTATATATAGGCTACCGGTCACACTCTAATTCAAACACAAACATTCGTGTGGCCTGGGAGCCACCACCTTTTGGCGACATGGAGTTCCACGTGAAATTCTGTGTATTTTTGATTTTCACGGTAAGTTGACATTAAAATCAATTTTTGTACAAGTTGTATCTGGTTAATTTAAAGAAAAAAAAAAAAAAACAAGAGCAAAAATTACTAGCATTATGGAAGTCGATGTGATATAACTTGTAGAAATTTGGACCTTTTCTAACGCAATCATTTCCTGAGGAAAAGCAATTCTAATTTTAATCCGGCAAACATTTTGGTAATCAAAATCCCTTATTGTTATGGTTACAAGTTAAGTAAGTTTACTGACGCAATGAATGCTTCATCAATCGACTGAAATAATGGCAACTTTGATAAGTTTGGTTGATGCTTTGATATTTTTCATTTACGATTAGCAGTGCTTGCTATCGTTTGCAAAAAGCTTGTATACAACGACTGTAAGGATATTAGGAATTCTGACAGGTACTGTCAAGATTACATCGAGCGCCAATTACCAGTGCCCGTATGCATCTTTGGAATACCAACAGGTATTGTATAGGTTAATAATATAAAACATGATATTTAAGATATATACTATGTGTATAGTTCTTTCCCATTTCGTCGCTAGGGTTATGTCAGCACCATGCTGTTGCTTTCGGCGCTCGTCTCTTGCCAAAAAGCCAAATCGACCACTGTTTTGATATCATGCATACAATATCGCAATTTGTGTATGTTTTCCTTTCGTTGCGGACTAGATGACAAACTACAAATTCAGTTGGTCCGAATGAAGCATTTATCTTGGTATCACCCGGCTCTACGAACGATCGGCCGTCGTGGGCTTGTACGATATCCGAAAGTTTGCAACGTAGAGTTATGATGACACTTTCTGCCCGATTTATTTTAAGGGCCCACAAGTATATGGGGTCCGTGTTTATGTTTTGGCTTTTACATGCCTGTACACTTTTACACCTAACAAACACAAATCGTATCTATCCTTAATGGTTCTCATAGTGGAAATTATGATAAACATTTCAAGAAATATAATATGATAGGGAGTATTCATTTGTTTATGAATATATTTACCCCGGATAGCCCTTTCACAGCTCTGTTCTTACAAGGGGCCCAGCATACATCAAGATAATATACACATAAAAGTAAAACACACATAGATTTTTATCAAGTTGAGTGGAGGAGGACTCAGCTGCTTACGATACCAGTGACGTCATCTGTATTTTGACGGAGCTTATAAGCGACAATGTATTGAAAGATATAAAATTCAACATCTCAAAAACAATTCAAATAGACATGCCAAATTTATAGAATATAAATATCACGTCCAGTGCGAAGAAGTTATATAATGTAGGTTAGCTTGACATAATTATTCTTGTTAGGTCACCGACCCTTTAAGAGGTGATTCTGTAATGGTAGGGTGTAGCTTGGACAACAATGTCAAAGAGACTGCAGGTCAAAATTGTACTTCAGTACATTGCGCGTGTGCATAAAACTCTGCTTGATGGCTTACTTTTTGGGTCACCATGAAAGAATTATTATGGAGCTTAGCACTGGCAAAGTTTTTTTTTCTTCAATAACTCCAAAAGTTATAACCATGAGAAAATCCCAGCACTGCACTACGCTGACGATGCTTTTCTAATGGCTAGTTCCGAAGAACAACTGCAGTTGATGTTGGAGATTGCTGATCGGTTTGCATTGAAATGGGGACTTAAGTTTAATGGGATGAAATCTAAGGTAATGGTGATTGGAAAACGCACTGACCATACAAAAATCTGGATGCTGGGTAATGTTCCCATCCAGGAGTGTACAAATTATAAATATTTGGGTATATTATTTTGCCAATCTCTTTCTGATACCGGGCATATTAAAACTTATCTAAAACCTAAAATGGTACGGTTGAAAGGTTACTTATGTAGCATACTTGCTTCCCATGGAAATGTCAACAGAGTGAATTTTGGCGATTGCCTTTGGAAACATGTAATATCGCCGGCACTTTCACACGGGTGCGCAGTGTGGCTGAATGATACGAAAGAAAGTGTGTCAACTCTCAGATCAATGCAATACGCGACAGCAAAGGCTATCCTGTGTGTACAAGCTAATCCTTCTATCACAGCCACCCTAGGGGAGCTTGGCTGGCTACCGGTTAACATACATTTGGACAAGCAAAGAGTGAAATATTTTCAGCGTCTGAAGTACCATTTAGAACCTACCCGTTTATGTAAAAAGGTATTTACCGAAATGGAAAATAATTTTCCCGAGCATAAGAAATCTACTTGGCCCTACGTTAAGGAAATGTATAGGATTTTAACAGAAGTGGGTCTTGACTTTGTCACAGAGAAAAATATTGTAGATTTACCTCTAGTGTATTATAGACTTCGCCTGAGCCTTTTTGACCAGGAATTTCATGATGAAATTAGCTCTATGTGTACTTTATCCTTATACAAGCATATTAAGACATCCTCTACCAAAGAAAAATATTTATTCAATATAGACCAGTTTGAAAGATCCAGGTTGAAATTTAAGGCCAGAACAAGTTGTTTAGGCTTACAGACAGACTTAAAGAGATGGGGTCTTTCTGAAAATGACACTTGTACTTTATGCCTTGATGGTAAAGATGATCTGCAACATTTTTTATTCACATGTCCTATTTATAACGATTTAAGAGTTAAGTGTTTCTATGATCTGGAGTCAAACCTTCTCAACTCCAAGAATCAACAAGCTTGGATGCAGTTCAGTGCCTCTTCTTTATTCTTCAAAACATGTCTGTTTATGGGTTTAACATGTCTGCTTCCTGCTGATGCTATCGAGATTTTTGACAGAGCAGGTAAACGATATTTGTCTGCGGCATGGTGTCTGCGCAGAAATCTGCGGGACCCATCGGGTTATGTACATGGCCACAATTGTATATAGTTTTTAGATGATTCTATGTGTATTTTGTCTATTATCTTTGTATATATGTCATATGTGAATTTGGACGCACCGTGAAGTGCCCCGGTTCACGGTGCCCCCGGTGTAAAGGGGTAGTTTTCCCAAATATATTATTATTATTATTATTATTATTATTATTATTATTATTATTATTATTATTATTATTATTATTATTATTATTATTATTATTATTATTATTATTATTATTATTATTATTGTTATTATTATTATTAACCCAATATAAAAATACAGACCATGTATGGATAGCTAGATGTAGGGTGCACATTTGAATTGAATTATTTTGTAATCCGTGTTTAACGTGAAGGTCATTATGTTACATATATATCATATGGGCGACCTTGACTTAATTCTCAAGGTTATTGAAGGAATGCATTTCAGTTAATTAGTTTTTGCTGGTAGTCATCAAATTAGATGTCAGCAGAGCATTAGGTCAAAGGGCCTCTCGTTTTAAAAGCAGCTGGGTTGTTCC
Source organism: Hermodice carunculata (assembly GCA_964020975.1). Classification (NCBI taxonomy): domain Eukaryota; kingdom Metazoa; phylum Annelida; class Polychaeta; order Eunicida; family Amphinomidae; genus Hermodice; species Hermodice carunculata. Next base: position 70,752,634 of record OZ026618.1, read on the forward strand.
TGTTTATCTCAACGTGCGATACTAGCCAATGAAAGAAAAGAGACGTCAAGCAAGAGAATCAAAACCCTTCAAAATATCGGTTTTATCATAAAAAATGAGAACGCATATATAATCGGAGGTAAAGACAAACAATTGGAACCCCATCTCGACATACTATGTGGTACATGGCAAATTATCAAAGATTGTGTCAATTTGGTTTTATAATCATTTGTCCTAGCTTCGAATTAAACGCAAGAATTCACACAGAATTAATATCCTTCAACCACAATTGTTTCTGATTGAATAATAGGTGTTTTGCTGGAATGACGTACACACACAAACAATGGACCAGCTTATCTCTGCGGCTCAAACGACAAGTAAGTTTTGTGTTTTGCTCTTCTGATAGAAACATAAACAAGTGCATGAAGTAGATTATGGGGCCTGACAACACACATAAAATATCATGTTGCAATGGCTACAAGCATAAACTAGATGCATAAACTAGAAAAGAAGATTAGTTTCAAAGCAAATTTGTGTGCCTTCAAAAGTTGGAAATATTACGGGCCGCAACTTTTGTCCTTTGGTACTTCACATTCCATTAAGCTTATGGCTGGATGAAAATTTCAAAGTCCAAATGACCTTGACCTTCGACCTTTACAGGTCACATGTAAATTGCAAAAATGTACAGTGTTACAATCGCCACAATTTAAGCCCAACATGGACCAAATCAGATGAAAATTGACCAAGTTATGGCAAGATGAAACTTTCAAGGGGCCAGATGACCTTGACCTTTGCCCTTTAGAGGTTACATGTCTTTACAAAAAGGGGCAATGTTGCAATATCTACAATTTGAGTCTAACATGATTAGAATTGGATGGAAATTGGCTGAATTATGACTGGGTGAAACTTTCAAAGGTCCAAATGACGTTGACCTTTGACCTTTAGAGGTCATATGTAAATCACAAAAACGGGCAGTGTTACAATTGCTACAATTTGAGCCCAACATGATTAAAACTGGATATAAATTGGCCGAGTTATGGCTAGATAAAATGTCCAAATGACCTATATCTTTGACCTTTAGAGGTCACATGTAAGTTACAAAAATGTGCAGTGTTACAATAGGTACGATTTGAGCCCAACGTGATCAAAATTGGATAAAAAATGATAAAGTTACGGCTAGATGAAAATTTCAAAGGTCCAAATGACCTATATCTCTGACCTTTAGAGGTCACATGTAAGTTACAAAAATATGCAGTGTTACAATAGGTACGATTTGAGCCCAACGTGATCAAAATTAGATAAAAATTGACCGAGTTATGAAGACAATCTTTTATTTTTTTTATTCATTTTCTGTAAATCAAGAGTATAAGATATACATGAAAATGAGACAATTGTGCAACATAAGTGACAATTTAGCCGTACAAATACGTTGTCGTAAGCACATTTTTATGCTACACTTGGGAATGAATAAATAGCTTTTGGGGACAGAAAAATAACATTCTAAAATCCAACAACCTGATTCTGTTTTTTCCTGACAGCTTTTGCGCAGGCTAGAATCCTTTTAAACGTCTTTCCGATTGTTGACATTTCGGTGAGACAGTCGACCCCATTGACGCCACCGTAATAACTTCAAATTAACCTGCAATTTATATTATTATTAGACAGCATCCTGGGAATGCGTAATTAAATATTTATTGATGAAGCATAATACTTATCGAAATAGGATGTGCACCGTGTTATTATTGTTATTATTACGTTGACCCCCAGGCCCTACAACGTTTAGGCTATATAGTGAGGTACATCATCTCATTATGTGATTTGTATGTTTACACAGTCTAATTTTTGTAAATCAAGCCTTCTCACCGAAGAGACCACTACCCAATATTAACATTTTTTACACCCACAATGTCCTCCGAAAAGTAAACATTTTGCACTGCATAGAGGCTCATTCCCAGGTGGTAAATTCTACTGCCTGAAGATACCGGGCATTGTGCCAGATGCAGAGATGAACGAAAACCCTGCACAGTATTCTAACTATAATGGAACAGCACATCTTGTATCACTTGTTAAATATATATATATATATATATATATATATATATATATATATATATATATATATATATATATATATATATATATAGAGAGAGAGAGAGAGAGAGAGAGAGAGAGAGAGAGATAGATAGATAGATAGATAGATAGATAGATAGATAGATAGATAGATAGATAGATAGATAGATAGATAGATAGATAGCAGCTAATAATGCTACCCCAAAGGCAAGCAAAATGACCGACCACATGAGAGAGGTGGCCTTTCTTGAAGATGGCCTTATTAGAGGGGAACGTTCTCTCTTAATAAATATACATATATGCCTATGTATGTTTATGTACATAATCACGCATCACTGAGCAGAATTGAAAATATTTATATGAAGCCAAATAGCTTAAAAGTTTCATCAAAACAGAGATTATGTAGTTCTTAAGCATGGAGGTGTGCTCGAGTGGCGAACCGACACCTGCGAGTCCAGTTCTATCACATGTCGGCGCTCGTAACGTTCAGTCAGTCAAGCTTTCGTGCGGGGGTGGGGGAAAGGTGGGGAGTGGGTAAAGAGGGTGGGCCTGGAACATCTATGCGTTCAAAGACCCACACAGGGCTATATCTGCGATAAAATATTGTGTATTCATCTGTGCAGTCACTTATTAGTGCTTATAAGATGGTGGCGGATGGGCCTAAAACCACAACGTCGTCACATGGTGCTCCAAGCTTGACTGACTGAACGTTACGAGCGCCTGTGAGTTCTATATACGTGAGCTGCCGTTCTGATAACCCGTGCACGTGTCGCACTTGCCGGGGGTAGTGTCGAAGATTTTGGTAATCCTGACGAACAACTTTTATTTGATGCCAAATACGAATATAAATAAATATTCACCGTGAGCCGTAACCTAATATGAACATGAGTCATCTATTTCCTGTCAGGTTCGGTCAGTTGAGACACGGCCCACGAAAGCTAAATATCTTAATGAATCTTCTTCGAGTCGATTTCAGTGCTTTAAATGCCCACTAGTTTACGAGACGCCTTATTGAAAATCCAAGTTATGCTTGTGGCTGCCTTTCCGAAACTGTTATCCATTATTGGCTGCAGTATCCACGTCATGACACTTCATGACAAGTTCTTTTGGCTAGTATTTCTGAAATTATCGCAAAAGAAAACTTAGATTCAAGCTTTACCCGATTACCAAATTGTGAAAAAGCCCATATATTGTTATTTGACACTCAAACAGCATTATGCAGATGTAACTGTGTGCTGGTCGATGCTACTAGTACTATGCAGTTCCTAAGAAATTCAAACAGATTCGCATCTAGTACGAGATGTAAGTATGTACGGATTAATTTACCGTAGTACTTGCTGCATCAGTAGACTTTGCCTTTGGTATCGCTGCTTTCCTATTGGCTCTTCTTATTCAATTTACCATGCATATTTTTTTCTTTATCGAACTGTTTTACGTAACATATGCTCATCTCGATGCAATCTGTATTTACCAGAGGAGAGAGATTTGTATTAGCCATTGGCTATTTTCTCAATCCACTCGTGCAACTGTGCCTGAAAATTACGAACCGTGCACGTGTGATGTCTTTTATTACGCTGAGTTGAAGAAACCTGAACAAATGTGGTTGACACAGAACCCTATACCGTTGTACATACACCAAAGCAGTATACATATACATATATATATATATATATATATATATATATATATATATATATATATATATATATATATATATATATATATATATATATATATATTATATACATATATATGTGTGTATGTATGTATGTATGCATGTATGTATGTATGTATGTATGTATGTATATATGTATGTATGTATGTATGTGTGCGCGTGTGTATAAGGCAGGAACAAAATATTGGGAATAATACTGGCTCACAATAGCTGAGTACCTGCAATTCAAACAGAAAGACTTGTCCAGAGCATTACTTGTATCTATGAGTAACAGTAACAGTTATAATTGGAGTTCATGATTGGACAATCAGAGCCAGTACATATACTGGACAGCACACACACTCACAGAAAAATACGTCAGTCTCAAATTTGTAATGATAATTCAGTCAAGGATGAGCTGCAATTGATTATAGACTTCAAACAGCATGCATAATTGAGATGGCAATTTCCAACAACTTAACAGCAATTCAATTTAATTTCACAATGACAGTGGGACGTGATAGAACATATATGGGCCACCCAGAGCCTGAATTTGTAAATGGTGCATTCGCTAAACGATGCCAACATACGGGTCATTAACGATCAATATAATAAAACTACACGCGTGTGAGTGCCTGGCCGTAAATTCTGCATGGCACGAGCGTACCCGTGGAGCGCGAGTGTCATGCAGAATTTACGGCCAGGTAATTGCAAGAGTGTTGTTTTATTTTTATCCCATGTATGTGCAGTCCCAAGTATTCTCCTCCATTGCACACTAAAAAAAAAAGAATAAAAAAAAAGTATTGTGTCGAAACAGCAATCAACGACGAATACCGCAGCAGACGATAAATCAACATCCTAGGTGCGCACGCATCAAAAAGTGGTCAGCGCGAAAGTAGGCCATGCACGCGACCGTTCTACACGGGCGTGTGGATCGGCAATAAATTCTACACGGTGCAGAACGGCCCGTCCGTGGTTACTTCGGACTACACATACATATTGGATAATACCCTATATTGCCTGATACAATGTGGCAATATTCAGGAGGCACTCGATAATTTGTTTTAGTAATCTGTCAGTTGCAAATGCTGTGAGCTGTCAATAGCTCCATTGTTTGGCATGTGCATTGACTACTGCGAATTATTCAGTGTGGTTTCTGTCTAACAGTTCTTCGAAGTGCTCTCACTACATGGACCATATATTTCTCTATTTTAACACTTATACTTATAAGAGGTAATATTAAAATTAAAGACCACCCACAGACAATCAAGAAGTCATGTAACATAACGTTATTCACAGCCTCAGCAAGCTTTCACAAATACATTTACATCAATATCATTTGGCAAAGCGACAACACAACACGTCTCCTCAGCCAACATGGAAGGCCAGTGAAAATAGAAATAATATCAAAATGCCAACCTAATGTTATTTTTATCTCCTAATTACACGATACAGTCTCGTAATTGCGAGAAATTATCACGTAATTACGAGATATAGTATCTCGTAATTACCAGATAGTAATTAGGCCTATTGATTTTCCCCGTAATTACGAGCTAATTATCTCGTAATTAGGAACGATATCTCGTAATTATGAGATAGCTAAGTCGTAATTACGACTTAAGGAAGGATGTAAAATTCTTCCAACTGGAAAGCAAAAATCTGGGAAGACATTACGTGTGACCAGGGCGTAAAATACTGCTGGGAAAAATATGCCACCCCCGATGGTTTAACATGGGCGGCTCTAAATATGCCTTTAGGCCTATATGGAAAATGTGGGTGTCGCATGGAATATCATGTAACATCAACAGGATAACTTAGGCAATCATACACACACAAAATGGAAACAAGACAACAGCCATCGAAGTGCGAAAGCCTGAGTGTGCATGCGATTTGGGTGCCTATGGGCTTTATAAAGGGGCCATGGCATAACTGGTATCACTGTGAATCCACAGGGCCAGGGTATACAGGTGACTCACAGCTGTCCGAACTTGACAGGGACAGTATCATTGGAATGTTGGAGGCTGGCCTTCCCCAGACTGAGATCACCAAGCCCCGGGGGGAGGGGGGCACACACTCAACATCAGGGTGGGTGTGTGCCGCGGACATTTTTATATAATAGGCCTACCCCATCTTAATCCTACATCAGATGTAAAAAGGTACCCTTTCTTAATCCTGTAATGTGTTGAAAGGCGTGCTGCATTGATGCATCCTAATTGTTACCCCTATCCCGCGGCACATACGCAGTACAATCCCACATGGAAGTAACCTCCCCGCCCCCCCCCCCCCCCCCCCCCCACACACACACGGGGACACCAAGCTGACAAGCAGTATGCCAAGGCGGATCCAAGCTTGCTCCCAGAAGCGTGGTGGAAACACCCGCTAATGATGCATGCAACATGCATCTTTCTGAATATTAAAAAAAAAATAAAAGAAAAGAAAAAAGAAAAAACCTCTGTCATCTGAACATTTGAACATTCGCAGCCTCAAAAGTGACGGGAAACTAGATGAACTATTATTCTTCGCTCAGACCGAAAATATGGGTATAATAACTTTATCTGAACCGTGGCTCGATTCGAGCTACCCAAGCCAACTTTTGTCTATGCAAGGCTTCCAGCCTCCGCTTCGGCGGGCCCGGGACGGCCACGCTGGTGGTGATGCCGTTTATGCTAAGGATTCGTTACCGATCAGCCGCCGTCTCAATCTAGAATCACAACATTGTGAGTGCGCGTGGGGCTGAATTCTTCACTGATCGAGGCTTCGCTCTTGGTGGGACGTACTGTCGTCCACCTGGTCAGTTAGCAAACGAAGGAGATTCATTCCTGCATGAACTGTCTGATTCTGTCACCAGAGCCATGGAACTATACCGCGGAGTTTAGATAATAACTGACGACATTACCGATCGTTGCTTCCAAGGAGATTCTGATCACACCGACAGTGAATACCCCGTATGCATATTAGTTTCCCGACAAAAAGCACGGGTTTAACGCCAGACGATCACGAGGGACGTGAGGATCACATCACTATCACAGAAAGGACCATATGCTCATTTCTCATAAAATTAGCATTTTTTGAGAAATTTAATTTCGCAAATGCCAAACTGTTATTCATCTAGTACTTCCCGAGCAATATGCAAAGAAAAATTTCCATCTGCTTTTAATAGGTATTCTTTATTTCCTAAACATTAATAATGTCCCGCTTGTCCCCACAGGTGCCGACCCGTATCTCGCCATATCCCGCCCAGCGAGACTAGGCAATCAAGTATGCAGTTGTGGCGGAAAATTAATATGCATATCTCATATATATATATATATATATATATATATATATATATATATAAAGCTTATCGACCTTGTTGCACACAACTTCCAACTTGGATTCGATTTATTTAATTCAGTAGATGATCACGTGGAATCTTGGAACCAACTTTTTATTGATACTGCAAAAGAATTTATCCCCTGCAAAGACGTTCTTATCAGACCTAGACACACCTTGGGTTACTATTAATACTAAACGGTTAATACGGAAACAGAACAGCACCTGGAAAAGACATAAAAAACTCATCTTCTCTCATAGATAGACTTTATCAATATTATAAGAGGTGTCGTAATATTTCTGTTTCGGCCAACAAGAAAGCAATCCGGGAATACTTTTCCAAACTTCGTACAGAGCTTGACAGCAATGAAATAAATGTAAAAAAAAATGGCGCAATCTATCAAAGTCCATTCTTGGATGCAAGTTGCATCCTGACATTCTCCCCCTCTTATTGAGAGTGATCACATTATTTCCAACAATAACGAGAAAGTTGAAGTCTTTAACCACCTTTTTATTAGTCACTGTAGAAACCGCGTTGATGATAACTCAGTCCCTTACTTGATTTCGAATATCGCACTGATGCCAGATTGGAACTTTTTGCAGTAGATGAAAACGATGTTTACAAAATCCAAATCTCACTTAAATCCAGGTGTGCAACGGTTTCAGATGGCCGCGGTAATTTCCTACTCAGACAAACTGTCTTTGGCATATCTAACTCCTTAACTAGACTGTTCAACAGCTCGCTGTCTGCCGATGAATCCCTTAGGAAATGGAAGAAATCAAACATTTGTCCTGTTCACAAGAAATACGATGTGCAATAAAAGTCTAACTACCGCCCAATATATTTATTGTGGATTGTGTCCAAAGTTTTTAAGAGACTGGTGTGCAACCAACTTTATGAATATTTAATGCAAAACCAGACATAATTCCGGCTTCGTTTCCAACGACTCCAATATAAACCAGCTAGATAGCATTGTTCATAAAATCTACAATGACTTGGAACTTGGCAAAGAGGCCAGGTTGGTTTTTCTCGACATTTGTAGAGCATTTGACCGTGGGTGGCATCTTGGTCTTCTCTTTAAAATGCGGCAACTTGGCATTGCCCCTCCCATAATCAACTGGTTCGATAGTTATCTCAATGATCGCTAACAAAGGGTTGTCAAACACCGTCACTGCTCCGCATGGTTACCCAAAGAGGCATGGTGTGCCACAAGGCTTTACCACTGGGCCTCTTCTATTCCTTATTTACATCAATGATATCCCTCACCCTCCTGAAAAGACTTAAATTCAAACTTTCTAGAAAAATCTTGGAAAAATTGCGTTTGTCCATGGTGTGCCCAATTTTAGAATATGGGTGTGTCCTTTTCGATAACTGTAGTCAAGAGCTTTCCGATCTTTTGGAAGGAATTCAGTATTAATCAGCAAGAATCTGTACGGGTATTGTGAAATCTACATCAAGTGACCGGCGACTCGCTGAAAAAGGCTTGGAGCCGATACACACTCGCAGAAAATTAGCAAAACTAGTTCTTTTGTATAAAATACTAAATAAACTCACATCCCCTCACCTTTACGACTTCAATTCGAAATGACATATTAACACAAACAGGCCGCCTACTCAGACAATCCTTTCAACTTAAGCAAATCATGTGTAGGATTGATCGTTATTTCAAATCTTTTATGCCCTCTAGTTTTAACCTATGGAACGACATACCTGACGACGTTAAAGTGTCTCCTACACTCTCTATCTTCAAGGCAAAGTTAACCATTTCTTTTCAACCACAAAATACCAAAACACTTTACGTTTGGCGATCGTTTTTTCTAATATTATGCACATGCAGCTGCGCCTTGGACGCTCGAAATTGAACCATCATTTATTTCATATGAACATTTTGCCCTCTGCAGCTTGCCCGTGCAAGCACTTAAAGGAAGGTGCCAGTCACTTTTTCTTGTTTTGGCCCCCTCCATGAACTACCTAGACTTAAACTGCTGAGGTATGTTACTAATGTACTTGCTCCTGGTGTTCACTCAAATTTGTTATTAAATATCCTCGCTGATAGACTCATTGAAATTATGTTATGTGGTAGTGCTGACCTTTCAGATGAATCCAATAATGATATTTTTGTTGCAGTACAAATGTTCATTACTCAGACAAGACGGTTTGTCAACTGATACATATAGCTACAAACTATCTCCTCATACCTGGTGTGTGGGACGACTTGTTTTGAGGTTTGCTTGGCAACAGCATTTTGTGTACTGTCCTGTGTGTTTTGTATTTTTTTCTGTGTGCTTGTGTATGTCTGGAAAACCCCTCAATTTGCCCCGTATGTGGCTACTAGGTAATCCAGTTATAGAATAAATATGTTTGCAATACAATACAATCCCAGCAGCAGCAGCAGCAGCAGCAGCAGCAGCAGCAGCAGCAACAACAACAACAACAACAACAACGGTTCTATTAAGGACCACCATTTCCCCCCAAAAGAGCTGTGAAAAGCAATGATATGATAAATGAACTTCCGACACACATCCTCATAACACGTGCATAGTGTTGGGGGGGGGGGGGGCATCTTTTTTACCAAGGAGTATATATATATCTGATGCTGCCTTTTTCATTTCCAGTTAGAAGAGATCTACATTCTTGCTAAGTCGTAATTACGAGATAGTAATCTCGTTATTACGAGATAGTTATCGCGTAATTACGAGATAAAAAAACATTAGGTTGGCACCGATGAGCCACCTTAATCATGCATGCAACATTATCCTGGTCAAAGTGACGTTGATGCGGCATTGCGTCCAAAATCGTGCCGAAAGAAACTTTCTTACCCGGTCAAAACTAAACACCAAAAGAATTAAAGGCAGGAAAGAGCTGGAAAGTAAACACGGTTTACACTGGTTTCCGTCCATGTTGCACTGACGCACTTCGACGGGGGCGGTGCCAATTATACTAATTATACATGCATTCCTTTTGTGATTGTGTTGCAGGTCAGGCTGATGATTTTCTTCAAGGTGACTACTCGGTGTTGGTGGAACTGGACATGAGATTTACCAGCAAACAATGGGAAGAAATTCAAAGACTGTAAGATGGTCATATTTCTGCGTCATTTAGGAGTCCCACCTCCCCAATGGGATGGGGTGCTATTACCTTTCTCAAAAAGAGGCTAAATAATCTCTTATGGTTAAAGTGTGAGGTTACATTTACAATTGCAATGTTGTGAATGTAAACTAAAATTTTAACCACTTTACAATTGATTACTAAATCGATTCATTAAAACAAATAGAATGTCAATTTACATTGCTACGATGACGTCATTTTGCCGTTCACTGTGGAAAAGTATTGACGACAGTGCATCACACAAATACTCAGTTTTTATTCTTGCTCATAATGTTATAAAATACTTTACTTTGGCCTATTTATTATATTTAAGAATCTCATCCTAATGTACTGTTTCTATGCGAAGATATATTTGGTCCCATATCAACTCTGACTGGATGTAAAGATGTCCATTTTGTACATTTGGGTTCCTTTGACCATCAGGGCTTGCGAGGAGGACATCGTTGCCAATAATTGATTTGTCGAACAAAGTTCATATTGGCAGTGATTCAACAGTTCACTGATATATTGCAGAAGTTTAAGCCCTGGGTAGAGTTTTTTTTTTTTTAATTCCCTGTACGGAGTAAAGTGTGTAAACTCCCTGCGCGGAAGTAAAAACTCTCTGCACAGAACTTGTGACCACTTGCAAGTTTGCGGTGCCTTATGACAAGCCAAACCTGCAAATAATCATAAATTACTCTTCGTGTAAAGTTTTTCTTGTGCAGCGAGTTTTTTTTTTAATTTTCTGCAGGTCTTTCATTTAAACAAATGATTCTGCACATAGCTTATTAACGGAATTCTCTTTAGCGAATTTTTAATTCTCTTCAAAGAGTCCTTAATTCTGTGCAGTGAGTTTTTATTTCCTACAGGGAGTTTATACACGCAACTTCCCGCAGAGAATAGCAAACTCTCTGGAGAGAATTAAAAACTTTCCACAGATCCAAATGCTTTCTACAGAGTGTTTCGGGCATAAAAAGCCATACGCAGAATTAAAAACTCGAGCTCCATGCAGTTAATTTGTTAATATTTTGCAGATCCGGCTTGCCATTCATTTTGACGGTGTGTCTGCTGTATACGAACCAAATTTAGAAGCGAATGATTTGTTTCAAAGGCTCATTTTTGTTCATAGGAATAAAACGAGGATTGTCAAACGCAAGGCCATAAAGAACCTGCGGCGGCGATGGAACAACCGTATCGTGCCTTACACCATCGGCAGGAGTTTCTGTATGTTCTATTATTTTTCGCCCACTAGATAAAGTTAAAGTGGATAAGTGTTGCGCAGGCTTCCAGGAACCAGAGGGGGCAAGTTAAATAGTTCCTGTCAGTGTTCCCAAATATCGAAATCTCGGTCTGTAAGGAAACAAAATTCACTTGACATTGATTCATCTGATCGGGTTTCTGCATCAGTTTATATTTCAGCGGTGTGAACATGACAATCGAAGAAATTACCTAGTTATTGTTGTTTCACAAGATATTATAAGGAATGATGAAACTTTCCGTTTTGGGTGGAGTCTTATACGGGGTGGGCGGTGGGTAGTGGGTGGTGGGTGGTGGGGGTGGGGGTGGTATGTGATCGTTCAGATGGCACTAATTTGAGATTCTTCGTTGCATAAACTTGTTAGCATAAAAGGCGCGCGAATGGCCTGAATTGGTGAACACGGATTACAACAGAACATTAAACGGACCAGTGCATATATATATATATATATATATATATATATAGAGAGAGAGAGAGAGAGAGAGAGAGAGAGAGAGAGAGAGAGAAAGAGAGAGAGAGAGAGAGAGAGAGAGAGAGAGAGAGAGAGAGAGAGAGAGAGAGAGATCTTGGTCGCTTTTCCAACTCTCCTCGTTTACCTTGCAGCATCTAATGACAGGATGCAAGTAAAAGCGGCCATAGACGACTGGATGAAATATACATGTCTCAAATTTAGACCTGCCGGGCGCTCAGACAAAAACAGAATTCATATGCAAAACGGTGGAGGGTAGGTATAAGCATTATCGTACGGTGTGAAACAGGAATCACTTCTTGGTTTTGTGGAATATTGTGAAATGACTTTTTTAAATAGCATAACTGTCGTCTGTGTATTTTACCAGCCCGGTCCTAAAGCATCTACTGAATATGTTTTCCCTCATTATCTTAGGTATTCATCCAGATTTGTGTAACTACAGGCATGCTGGCACTTGAATGAAAGGTCTTTTTATAAGGAACACCAATCTAGCATCCTTTGTATAATTCAGAGCGGTTGGCTTTAAGTTGTTGGACTTAGTCGCTGTTAGCGCTGAAAGAGTTAAGCTACTCTTTGGCATTTTTTGACCATCTGCTACCAAGACCACTGCGTAATGGCTTACCAAACAATGTAAAAACCACTAAAATCAGGCCTGCACCAGCATGCTAGAAGTCAAGAAAACTACTACTGTAACAGCAAAATATCCTGCAAAATACATGATAAAAATACATTTACATTATTTCCGTGACGACTGGAGTCTTGATGCTTTATATATTTCTTCTTCTTCTTCTTCTTCTTCTTCTTCTTCTTCTTCTTCTTCTTCTTCTTCTTCTTCTTCTTCTTCTTCTTCTTCTTCTTCTTCTTCTTCTTCTTCTTCTTCTTCTTCTTCTTCTTCTTCTTCTTCTCCTTCTCCTTCTTCTTCTTCCTCTTCTCCCTCTTGTGCTTCTCCTGTTCCCACTCTTCCTTCTCCTTGTTGTTGTTGTCGTTGTTGTTGTTGTTCTCCTTCTCCTTCTCCTTCTTCTTCTTCTTCTTCTTCTTCTTCTTCTTCTTCTTCTTCTTCTTCTTCTTCTTCTTCTTCTTCTTTTTCTTCTTCTTCTTTTTCTTCTTCTTCTTCTTCTTCTTCTTCTTCTTCTTCTTCTTCTTCTTCCTCCTCCTCCTCCTCCTCATGTTGTTCTCCCCTGCTCCTCCTCCTCTTGCAAATTAAGATCTGACCATTGATCATAGTATGAAGTTCCAGTCGTATGTGGATATCAGATGAAGTCTAAAGTTAGCCATTACCGATCAGTGTCGGTTATCAGGATTTTCAATGTCGGTTATTAGGATTCATAGGAAAGTATGGTCTATCGACGAGAATGTAAAGTCTGAAACGTATTTACTCCATGTGTAGAATGCAGGACTAAAACTTGTACATTTTGAGAAATAACATAGTAAGTCGTTCTGTACTGAAAAAAGCGCCCACTCCAAAACTCGATTAGGGGTTTGTAAATGAGGTTCAACAACTTATGAATTAGAAGCAATTTTTTCTTTACATGTCTCAGCATTGAACGCTGAGGAGTATTCAGTCCATTATTTTAATCAAAGGGGTCGGCCTCCTTTGGGGCCCCTCTCACCTAAAGACACGTTCTCATGCAGATATCCTCGCTATAGAGACCACCCATTTAAAAGGCCATGCCACTTGCTGACTGCGTGAAGGCTGGCCTTACCAAAAGGGGCAACTGTGCAGTGCTGTCTTCGTATTCTGATGTCCAGTCAACAGAATGCATTCTCTGTGTTTAGAAATTCAGGCTTTATATATATATATATATATATATATATATATATATATATATATATATATATATATATATATATATATATATATATATATATGTGTGTGTGTGTGTGTGTGTGTGTGTGTGTGTGTGTGTGTATATATATATATACATATATATATACATATATACATATGTGTGTGTGTGTGAACACAGACATATTGTTTTACCCAATTTTCTTTCTTTCTTTCTTTCTTTCTTACTTTCTTTCTTTCTTTCTTTCTGCCAGATTTTTGTGTCGTCTTAAACTCAGACACCGTGCAAGCTAGAAACTTCAAACTTTGCATGGCTATAGCACCTGCAGTGAAGTTTTGCATCTCGCTCTGAATAGTCAAGATTTTGAAAATTATGCAAATTAGGGCAATTAAAAAATTCAGTTGCTTCTGGCTTCCAAAGTATTCATCCAATTTTGATCATGTTGGACACAAATTGTAGCTACTGTAACACTGCACATTTTTATAATTTACATGTGACCTTTAGAGGTCAAAGGTCAAGGTTATTTTGCCATTTGGAATATTCATGTAGCTATAACTTGGTCAATTATCATCCAATTTTGATCATTTTGGACACAAATTGTAACTACTGTAACACTGCACAGTTTTATAATTTACATGTGACCTCTAGAGGTCAAAGATCAAGGTCATTTGGACCTTTAATACATTCATCTAGACATAACTCGGTCACTTTTAATCCCATTTTGATCATGTTGGGCTCAAGTTATAGATATTGTAGCATTGCACATTTTTGTAATTCCCATGTCACCTCTAAAGGTCAAAGGTGAAGGTCATTTGGACCTTTGAAATATTCATCGAGCCATAACTCGGTCAATTTTAATCCAATTTTAATCATGTTGAGCTCAAATTGTGTACATTTTAACACTGCACATTTTTGTAAGGTATATGTGACCTCCAGAGGTCAAAGGTCAAGATCATTTTGTCGTTTGAGATTTTCATCTAGCCATAACTCGGCCAATTATCATCCAATTTTGATCATGTTGGACACAAATTGTAGCTACATATGGGCACTTGTCTATGTGGGCAGGCGGGATGTTGCTGATATTTTGGAAATAAAGAATACTTTTTACAGGCAAATTCTAATTTCTTCTGATATCCAGATTGCAAAGTACTAGTTTTCGTTACATTTAACCTCTAAAGGTCAAGGTTATTTTGCCTTCTGAATGTTCCATCTCGCCATAATTTGGTCACTTTCCATCCAATTTTATTCATGTTGGACTCAAATTGTAAGTAATGCAACACTGCATATTTTTTAATTGTGCAAATTTTTCACACACACAGACAGATTTGCTTTGGAGGAAATCTTTCTTTTCTAGTTTAGATCGCTATCCTTGTACTACTCTGCATGATCCCAACATAGGTTGATGAAAAAAATATACACACTATATAAGTATAGAATCTATTAAAAATTTATTGACAGAATAAAGAAACCTCAAATGGGCGTTTTCCCCATTATTTTCTCTCGTTTAATCAATCGACTTATCTGTCGGCCTGTCCGGACGTCTTTTGCAGGTGCTCGTCGTACGTTGGTATGCTTGGAGGGAGTCAAATCGTAACGCTGGCACCCGGATGTAGGCGGGTACGCTCCCACGTACATTTATTTTTTTACATAAATCACGAGGACGTAATTTGCAAGTCTTCGCCAAATTTGATTTTACAGATTAATCTGTACAAAACACCTTTCTGTGTTCTTCCATCCATTCTATAGGGATACTGAGACAGCATATGGATTCATGTAGTTATGCACAAATTTGGCATTGGGTTGGTATCAACATACTGACAAAAATCTTTTACTTACAGTAGTTAAATTATTTGTTTTTACTATTTTTTCAGTACTACGGCGATAATTTTTCGCTAAGAATATGTTAATTTAAATAATTTAATTACTTGGAAAGCGAATTATTACTTATTCTAGTAGATGAATTACTGAATCAGGCACATGAATTACTTGCCCAAATGATTGAAAAACCTGCTCAAATAAATAAGTTTGTCACTAAAATAATGAAAAATACTTGAACTAAGTATTTGGATTGACGTATGTAGAATATTTTAGTGTGTATCGTTCATTAAGATAGAAAGATTTCCTTTGTATTCTTTTGTTTTGTTGTCCCTGACGATCTCCACAAAATATTACTGAACGATATTTTCAAAGGTTGCAATCTCGAACACCCAAGGAGATTTGTAATCCATGATTTCTCAGTAAAGAATTGAAAGATTTTTTGGAGGTGTAACTAAGGATACGTATCTCTAATATTTTCAAACAGGTGTACTATACTGAATGTCGGCTTTCCAATCACTTTCGAATAACAAACGAAAAAAAAAAAATGAATCAATCGTGTAAAGCTTTTTTATATCACACTTTGGTCATGATACGGCGATAGCGACACCAATTTTGAGCAGCTAGACTGTAGGCCGGAATTAGGTAAATCATTCAACTCTTTCATGAAGGATACATAAACAAAAAGTTTTGCTTAATTATCCATAACTCAGAATATACTGCCGTTGCATGTTAAAACCACGAATACATGTATTCTTCATGGTCCACCAAGCGTGGACGTAGCACAGCCGAGTGTCCCAGCACCGTCTTATACTTATTGACTGGACAGTTCAAACAATAATACAAAGCATAAACTTCATAAAGTTTGAAGAAAAAAATCACAAAGCACTGGACATAGAATTGTAATTGAAACTTTTCTTTTGAAATTAACCTGTTTTCGCAAAAATATATTCAGCTATTTTTGTCACAAATGGCTTAGTTGTTCGACAACAAGGCCTCAAAGTTGGACACGTCTCCTTTGTCCTTGACTTCTAGGGTATTCTTTTTTGTCAGTCTTTCGAAAAAGAATAAAAAGTGTTGGAAAACAATCGCTGTTGGTGATAAGTTGTTGACTAAAGTTCTCACAAAGGAAGTGTCCTTTGTCCGAGTGATTTTCGTCTAGCCATGTTTCTGAAATGTAATTTTTAATCTCCACCTTTCATCTCATTTTCTTCTGTAGAGAAAAAGGGTATATTCCAGTGCACATATATTGCCGGTTGACCTTTCCCATATTCTGCATGTTTCAGAAAGGAATTATTGTCCATGAGCTGGGTCACGCCATTGGTTTTCATCACGAACAGACAAGACCTGACCGAGACCGATACGTTACCATTCACACTGGAAACATGAGACAAGGGGTTGCTTATAATTTCCAAAGATACAGCACGGCTGTCATCAATACTTACAATGTGCCCTATGATTATACAAGTGTGATGCACTACGGGCAATATGTAAGAATAAATTTTATATCATCCCCTCTTCTCTTCTCTTCTCTTCTCTTCTCTTCTCTTCTCTTCTCTTCTCCCCTCCCCTCCCCTCCCCTCCCCTCATAATCTTCAAAAATTAAAAGTAGTTGAAAGTTGTTTGTATGTAAAAAAATGCAAAGCTAAGATATTATATTTAGAGTAGCAGAGATGAATTTTCATCTCCTACCTTCATTACTTTAAATAATCCAACTTAAATTCATATTAAAAAAAATTGGCGTCGCGGACGGAACATTACAAATTATGTTCTATCTTGTATGATTTTCTGCAAAAAAACTTTCTAGACAAATGATGATAGAGTAGGTGGATATCAAAAACCTTATTTGACCCAGAGTAGAATTTAAATTTAAAATTTTAATGAGTGTCAAATGCTTAAAATGTCCCGTCCACGACGTTTGACTTATTAAAGATAGCCACATGCAAAAACCAGGACATATTTCAAAAAGATATTTTGGATCCTTTAATAACACCATAAGCAATATATTATAAAACTTTTAAAAAAATTGAACAAATTTAAACCCTGATTTAAAAAAAAAATGTCGCGGACGGAACATTTTTGTTGCGGACAGGACAGCTTGCATGGAACACTGCTATATATATGGACAGGACGTTACAAATTATGTTCTATCTTTTATGTTTTTGTGTATTTTCTGCAAAACTTTCTAGACAAATGATGATAGAGTAGGTGGATGTCAAAAACCTTGTTTGAACCAGAGTAAATTCTTAATTTAAAATTTCATTGAGTGTCAAGTTCTTAAAATGTCCGAGGTGTGCCTTGTATGGTTCATATCAATCAAGTTCATTCATTCATTTCTATTTATCTGCTTGTGATGATATTTGAAATCATCTGTTGGGAACAGTTTTCACTGCTAACACAACAACACCTGGCAATCACCATGCAGTAGCAACAACGCAGCAGTCTTAAGGGCTTATGTGTAAAGGGGTCCCCACTTACTGAGGCGAAGAGTGTTAACAATTGTTTGTTCACACATAGCCTCCAAACAATTCTGAATTTCCCATGGTGACTCTCTGAGGAAGTTCACAGTTTCTCAACATGTAAAAAGCTTGAGATTTACAGGGAACCCAGTAAGCAGAATGATATGTATTGATCTAGTTGCAATATCAATCAAGTTTTGTCAAGTTTAAAAGTGACACTCATTATAAGTACTCCTACCCTTACATGAAAATGCTCGCTATGAGCAGGAAGGACTATTGCATCCAACTTAATGTCTTCCTGAAAGCACAATGCATACATGCTAGAGGTAGATGAATATGGTAAGTTTGTTAGCAGACACAGAGCCGACAAGATGCCTGCCTCTACCTGTGAGAGAACAACAAAATTCAGAGAAAAGGTGAAAGAAGACAGTCAAAAGTATAACTTCCAAAAATAAAAGGACCGAATCAGGAAAGCAAAGAGGGCTGAACAGAAGTTACAATTGTCCCAGGATATGTCATCTGCAGACTTCAGTCTGTGAATTACCCAAGTTTTCTATCTTTGGCTGCATGTGGACAAAAGGGTCCCGTCCGCAACGCTGGATCCTGTCCCATCCGCGACGTGGCTAATTTGCATTTTTATAAAGTATGAAAACATTTAGAGTTGAATTTTTTGTATAAATACTTGGGAAAACATCTCAGCTATCTTATTATGGACTATAAAATGTGAAATTATTATAAACCGAGCAGGGTTTTAGACTTCAGTGCTTCAACCTCAAAACCTTTGTCCGAAATGTGTCCCGTCCGCGACACTAGTGTTTTGGGGTGTAAAATGAAAATTAAAAACAAAACAAAACAAGAAGTTGAAAGTGAAGAAGCATAGGAGATAATACAGTCTGCAAAATGTCCCGTCCGCGCCAAAAAAATACCACGGAATGCCCCATATATATATATATATATATATATATATATATATATATATATATATGTGTGTGTGTGTGTGTGTGTGTGTGTGTGTCCATTTTGTAATGGGACCGCATTGACTCTTTGTAGGAGAAAAAAAACATATCAACACATAATTCAAACTAAGCGCACTGCTCGTGCGCTTCAGAAGCGGGGCAACATGGCGGCGTCCGAAAAAAAAAAAGTTTGTGAAAAAAATAGCTCCCACATACTTTGAAGCGGTTCGCAACGGGACACCCTATCAACGCAAGAGTACCAAAGCGTTATGGATACATTGTTTAACATACTGTCAAATTGCCCGATACCTTTTTAAATTCCCCCTTTCCAGGCATTTTCCATCAACGGACGACCAACCATAACAACCAAAGACAAGTCTAAACAACATCTAATTGGTAACAGATACGGACACAGCTTCAGAGATATCAAGCTGGCTAATCTCATGTACGACTGTTCAAGTAGGTGCTACTGGCATTGTTAAGTTTTATTCGAACGAAACTCGAAATGAAAAAAGTATCTTTCTGTCACCAACGTTTGATTTGAGATCAGTTTTTATTGTTTTGTTTACAAACTTTACCAGGCATTTTTACAGACATTTGTCCGAATGTGATGTTTTAGGTGTTTATTTCAATTTTTAAAGTATTGCATTGATCCAATAACTTTGCTGTACATAATTGGAACCACAGATATGCAAAGCCTTTCAACAAATATATGAATATTTGCGTAACTCAAATTAAATTGGATTAAATGGAAATCAAAATTAGGGGCCATATCATTTTATTCGCTCGACCGGTCACAATATTTTTCATTCGATCGGCTGTGTACCAGCGAAGCCGTTAGTTTGTCTGGCGCGTTTCCTGGCCAAGCCAGGCAAACCAATGTGTGCGCAAGGGTTCCCAAGAAAATGCAGTTAAGTGTGCCATACAATTAGCGAGGCATAGGAATCGATGCAAACTTATAACTGACGCAAACGGACGTACAAGATAATGTTGTTTATCAAACACATGCTTTTCATATATATATATATATATATATATATCCATGCCTTCAACAGTGAGCTTAATATATGAAGCGTAAGGCCAAAAGCTTGTACGACGAAATGTAGGTATGTTCATTTAATTTTCTTTCAGTATGTTGGTTACCGCTTTCACTTTTACTGTCGTCTTTCACTGCCAAGCGTGACTTAGGTCGAAGTACTTAAAATAAACTTCTCTGAAGTATCAAACAGAAATTGTATTCATATTTCTTGTGAAAAGGCCTGTCATTGACGTACCAGTATGCTTATAGTGCCATAGATTTGGTCAAGTGGGTATGTGCGTTGCCCATTTCAGCTAGGCGACTGATGCCAAAGGTTGCAGGTTCGAGTCGCGCTCGTTCCGAACATAAAATATAGAATATAATGGTGCAGGTCAACAGCTTTGCTGAGCGCGCTTTGGGTGCATTGCACCCAAAGCACACCGAGGAAAGCTGTTGACTCATCTAAAACTTGGTACTGAAAGAGTTAAAACTAAAAGATTCCCTATATCTATTGTTCATTGCTTTTGAAGCGCATGCACAATATCTTTACAAAAATCAATATGATCTGGCGCACCTCATTGCACTGAAAATACCGTCCAATTTAATGTTAATTAAATTCGATTCGATCGGTCATGTTGCAGTTAATAAGTTTACATCATGTCCCACGGCCAACTCCCCGGAAGGGCGCTAGGCGGGTGTTCAAGGTCGCACACAAAACCCAACTCAAAAGCAACAACACAGGACCGCATTGTAAAGATTTAATGGTATCCTTAAGTATAAATAAAAATAAACATTAATATATGGGATTGTAGGCCTGTAATAATCGTTATGTTCCGTTAAAACATATCGTTTCTCTGATCACCAACGGATGTTTCTATGTAGTTTTATTTAATAAAGTCTGCTGATTGGAAACCGTTTTCCGCCAACGCAAACATTTAACTTGTCCGATTTACATTATAGCTCCGTTTATGTCAATGCATTCACACCGGTTCTTCCTCGTGTCCAGTCACCTTAACATTCAGACTTGTGGTTGCATTTTGACTGAAACGTATTTCAACGTTTTCATTGAGATATAAAAAATGACGAAAAAAATCCACAAACCCAAAACCACACCAAAAAAAAAAAAAAAACAACAAAAAAACAAAAAACAAAAAAAAAAACAAAAACCAAAAACAAAAACAAAAACAAAAACCCCACCCCCCTAATAAAAAAACAACCCAAAACCAACCTTTCCCCCCCCCCCCCCACAATAGCACTGATTTTGGAGTTGGCAATAGACCACTTTGAAAAAAGACTGCCTACTTGTTCACTATGATGCAACACAAACGACATCCCTTTCATTCCAATTGTGGATTTCTATTCAAGAAAAAAATATGCCCAATATTCGAAATTGTAAACGCGATCCCTGCTTTCAAGCGAAAGAATATGTGGTCTGATTTTATAGGTTTAATTGCATCTCAGCTTGTGTCACATTAAGCTGCTTCGGATCTATATCAAGTTCATGCGCTCTATGTCGAATATGCAAAAGTTGCCTCTCACTATAAACGTCTTTAAGGTGAAAGGGCCATGCCCCAGTAAAATCAGCCTACTATCCCCTTTCTGGTAAAATAAAGTAAAAATGATTCCTGTAATGTCAAGCCTCAACCAACTGCTCCCTTCTGCTATCAAATCATGGAATCTTCTTCCGCTTGAAGTGCGACTTTGTGCCAGTTCAAAAGGAGAATTTCTAATCCATCAAAATACTCATTGAAATAACCCGAACTGCTTAACGCAGGCAAGAGATATCTCTCTGTTTTACACTCCAGACTACACATGGGCCACAGCAAACTGAGTGAACATCTGTTCCAAACTAGTGTTAAAGAGTCACCAGTATGCTCGTGTGGTGCTGCTGCCGAAAGTGTATGGCATTACCTCCTTACTTGCCCACGGTGTGTTATTATGCGCAACAATCTTCATACGTCTGTTAATTCAGTTCATGCACCCTTCTGTTTAAATACAATTTTGTTCGGTGATTGTCATCGCAGTCTCGAAGAAAATAGTTTTATATTTCTCTCTGTGCAAGAGTTTATACAAAAAAGTAAGCGTTTCGAAGCTGAATCACTGACATGATACATATGTTGGTAGCTTCTACAAGCCCCTCTGTCTGTGTTCCGTTCTGGTGGGGTCCATCATCTCCTTGTTTTGCCCGTGCGTCGCCACACCTGGAGTGCCTTTTGCACTCGACGTGTGGTGGTGCAGCTGGTGTGCGTTACCGTCTGTCCTGTGCTTGTGTATTCTCCTGCAACAGTGCAAGAGAGATTCATTTTGGGCTCTGCCCTTCTTCCCAATTGCTTTGTTTTGTGAATAAAATATGTTTAAACCAACCAACTGCTCCTTATTTACGCGCTGAAAGCATCACCGATATGTCGACCGAAATGGTACACTTGCGGTCCGAGGAACCAACAAAGCTTCGTTTAATTTGTAATGTGGAGACCGAGAAGTTTCCCATAGTTGCAATTTAACCTTTTACTTTCTCTTTCCAAAGATGTGTAATTTTTCAACTTTATCCACTGAAACCAAAGGTGTGACAAATCTTCCTTTTTATCATTGCATGAAAGACATTTACCGTCTGTCACAGCCCATCTGTCTAGGTCATCTTCCACGCCAACCCATCCGGTTTAGAGCCAAGAAGTTCAATCTAGTACCAACAAAATTTTGAACATCGAACAAGAATTGTTCACCAAAAGTGTATCTCTTGAACATTTGATACCAATTCAGTGATTTCCTTTCGTTCATTTCATGTGACAAATTTAGTTCCTATCCTTCAGTAGAAAACTTGAAAAATCGACCTCCAATTTGAGTTTCTCGATTGCAAAACATAATCCACGGACACGTTTATATTTATTCCCTGAATATATGATAAGGCATTAGGCGACTGGTCACTAAAAGACTCTATTAAACTATCTAAAATATGTTTGCACGGGCAGGTATTGAGCACATCAAATTTCAAGCGGTGAAAATATTTATCTCTTATCTGTTCCTAAATACTACTCAGTCGTAACCATCCCAGTTCACAAAGAGTAGCCGTCATCGTAGATGAGGAGCGGACCCGTATAATGGCTGTCGCCATGGCATAGTGCCCGGGCAGTATGCAATGGCGAGAGACATCATGCGGGTCCGTAGAGGGCTGTATATTTGGCTTTCTTCAAAAATGGTCCCATGTATTTAGAGTCCTTAAGAGTGACCCGAGACTCTTTCGTGCAAAAGACCCACACTGCACCTGCATCAGGGTATAATTAAATTCCTCCAAATAGTGTTGTCCAACGTGACTCGGTTTACATTTTTGTGGGTCGACGGTACACTACATAAGTAAGCCCGAAGGCGAGATGCCAATTGCCATTGGAAAAACAATTAGTGCTTTGATATGTGCTGAGTCTTTTAATAAATTTGAAAACATAATGCCTAAGTAGTTGAATGTTTACGTCCCGAAATGTATTTATGACCAAGCATCAATCTTTTGTTTCTGTCATTTGTCCCAACAACTGTGACTTTTGATTTACTATTAAACGAAATATTCCATTTTTCAACAAAAGCATGCACAACGTGCAGCATACGTATTAATAGGAGATGTATATATTAAGTTCCCGCCCCAACTGCATACCTGATTGCCTAGTCTCGCTTGGTGAGAGATGGCGAGATACGGGTCGATACCTGTGGAGACAAGCGGGATATTACTAATATATTGGAAATACAGACTACTTATTAAGGGCATATGGACATTTTTCTTATATATGGCCCGGGAAGCACTTGAAGAGTACCAGTTTGGCATTTGTGAACTTAAATTTATGAAAAAATGCTAATTTTGCGAGAAATGAGCATTAGGACATGTCTGTAACAGTGATGGGACCCGCACGTCCCCCGTGATCGCCAGGCGTCAAACCCGTGCTTTGTGGCGGGAAATAATTATGCATACTGCGTATTGGTCCTCGGTACCAGCGAGGAGGCTACACTGTGAAGCCTCCTTTGTAAAGGCGATGTCATCAACACTCACAAGACAGGTCAGGGAGTACGACCATTTTCACAGGGTACACCTGGATTCCTTCCATGCAACATTTGAACCAAATCTAGCATTTCTATGGAAAACAAAGTTGGGGAGAGAGAAAACACCATTGTTGCACTCTATTCACCGTTTCGAACAAAGAACGTTGGATAGCACCAAAGTAACTTTTCCACTTTGTTACAAAACTTTTTTTTCACACACCACGCTTTTCCTTGAATGCCCTTTCCTCCATAATTTTCTGGCTGCAGGCACAATAAATTCCACCAAGGACAGCTCAAGTGGTGCACGCCGCTGGGAGAAATCTTGGTGCATTTTATTTGTTTAGTTTAAACGTATATTATATTGCTTCAAAACACAACTTTCATCAAAATCGTTTAGGAACCTATGCGTGTTAAGGTGGCACAAACAAAGCTAGGCACTTAGAGGAGTGCTGTCTTCAACCCGCTATCCTGTTTTGGTTTTTATTTTTAGACCCATAAAACTATATAAATTCTTGTTGCTTGGGATTTTCACATTATATATACACCAAGAAAAATTTTTTAAATCCTTTTTTTTTTGGGGGGGGGGCGAAAAATTGACATATTACAAAAGGGTTTGATGTGGAGATTTTTCTCGGGATTCTTGAAAAATGTAGTACTTAAAAACTCGAAAATTTGCAAAATGAAACTTCGTAGTCATGTCTAGGTTTGGTTCCTTCACTTTTTCCATAAACACAATACATAAATTGTAATTTAATATTAATTATGATGCTCGTGAAGATGAACACCTCTTCATGTTTAGGGGGCATAAAACTGCCTAAAAAACATATTTCAAAAGGCAAGGAACCAGTCCTGGGCATGTCTACGAAATTTCATTTTGCAATTTTTGAGTACTATATTTTTCTAGAATCCCGCGAAAAATCTCCAAATCGGACCGTTTCGTAAAATGTCCGTTTTTCGCCCCAAAAATGATTTTTAAAATTGTTCTTGGCGTATATATAATCTAGAGATCCTAAGGAACAATAACATATCCAGTTTTATGGGTCTAAAAATAAAAACCAAATCAGGAGAGCGGGTTGAAGACAGCCCTCCTCTAAGTGCCTAGCTTTGTTTGTGTCACCTTAAGTAGAAAAGCGCGGCATTTTTGTCTGTGTGTGTCTGTGTGTGCTTGCGCGCACGTAGGTAAATTGTTTGTAATGTACATAATATTAATGATAACACGGAAATAGTTTATAAATTTTCCTCTGATCTCTTCAGAGCACTGCAAAAAAATCAAGTGTCCAGGAGAGGGGTTTGTCGGGAAAGACTGCAAATGCTGGTGTCCTGGAAGCCCATTTAAGTATTGTAGCGGGGGAGGTGGTGGCGGCGGAGGAGGCGGTGGTGGTGGTGGTGGTGGTGGGGGCGGTGGCGGCGGTGGAGGTGGTGGTGGTGGTGGCGGAGGCGGCGGTGGCGGCGGTGGTGGTGGAAGTAAGTTAAGCTGGCATTTTATCATATTTAAACCATGTATTTCGGAGAAAAAAATGTCACTGTTATATTGATTTTGAATATCCCTTCCAAAACAATACATGACATAACAGTTACATTCAGATGGGCCTGAACTTTAGTTGTCTGCTAAAGTGTAAGTCTAACCTGTCTGCCGCACCAGACAGTGACAAGTACTACTGGCTGCCATACAGATTTGCATGTGTGAACTACACCTGCTTTCATTCATGGCCGGCTGACATACGACACATACATGACATTATGTAAGAATTGTTTCACATCCCTGCAGAAAATCTTTGCATTTTCGGCAGATTCCCCACGTTCTACTAATATATGTTTGTTGTTTATTTGTGCAGGTGGGCATTTGTATTATTTTAACTTTTATATGTTTTATATGTTGAATTTTTTTAAAACTTAATCTGATGGGTGGCAAACAGATAACACTGGTGGCATAAAATGTAAATCACACGCACCGTGCCGCTACAAACAAGAACTCTTGTTATTTTGTACAGGTAGAAATTTGTATTATATTAACTTTTATATGTATCAGATGGCCCCAGGTAGAGATCCATTTGTTTTACAAGGATTAGGAAAGAAATCAGGTGTTGACTTATCGAATCGCTCTCTTCACGGAATAGATACAGTGGTCACAATAAGATAAATTATCTGTGCCAAGAAAGTTTAAACAAACCTTTAAAGTGATTTTGGACGTTTTTGTGCCAGAAGCTAAACAATGTAGACGGCTCTCCAAGCAAAACCGAAAGGCCGGGCATGCCAACAATTCTTTTTGGGCTAACAAAAAACGTTATGGAATCGTCCAGATTAACACACGTATAAATGTTTTCTTTATTGGTCCTGTTCACATACTGTCACGCGTAATTGAATAAAAACGTAGTTTTGATTTGTGATCAGCACTTCTTAACATCTGAACGCCATCGCGTCTTTTCCTGCTTCTTTGGTAGTTTGTAACATTTTGTAACCACTTTTGGTAAACGATTGTCTCCCTTAGATTGTGATTTTAAACAGTACACAATACAACGACCCAGCAAAGAAAGAAGGCTTAGGTCAATGCAACATTGGTCCAACATTGAGCCAATGTAATGTAACATTGGTCCAACATTGGGCCAATGTAATCTAACGCTGGTCTAACATTGGTCCAACAATTGGCCAACCTTCAATGCTTGCTGCGGAGTCATGGATAAGACAAAACGAGGGGATCTGCCACGCTTCTCTGAGACAGCATCTTTGGTGATTTGCGACACTACCATTGGTAACTTTTTACAAACCTAACTTGTACACTTTCTACTTGCGACCAGGGTTTAAGCCCCCAAATTGCACTACCATACGTAAAATTGGTATAATCATTTGATCAAATGTATGAAAACCTAAATCCATTGCTACATAGTTAAATCTCCCAACTCTTTTGAAAATAAACATAGGCTTCTTAGTTGATCTGAAGCCGTTTTTTGGGGGGGGGGGTACACACTAACTTTTACCATAAAATTAAACATACATATATATATATATATATATATATATATATAATGTGGTACCACTTCTAGTGGGACATCTTTATATGTCAATTTTTCTGATTTCTTTAATGGTCGTCCGTTACGAAAAACAGTAATTTATGACTTATCCAGATTAGCTTTTGCACTTCATTTAACTCAAAAAACATCCAGTTGATTTATTGTTTTGGCTTTTATGAAACGAAAATTAAATAATCACAGGCCTTGGTTTGCCACGTCGTTTTGTTGAAATTCTATGATATCTTTCAAATTTATTCTCATCAACATTTTCTACAACGTAAATATATAAATCTTTTCCCAATGTTTTACTTACTTTCTCTCCATACAGGATTCATAACTATCGTTCCAGCGCTCGATAGCTCAGCAGCCGCCCCACATGCATGTGGAAAGCGCTACACAAAATTCTCGATCATACCTAAATTGCACACATAAAGCGGGCCAGATTACTACGTGTCGCCTTTGCCAAGTCGCTGCAGAGCGGAGAATGTTACCAACTTGACCCACATGCCTTGTTATGGCATTACAATTAGCCATATGCTGGTTTGGTTTCTCTCGTGGGACTCATCGGTGAGCAGGGTGAAATTGTCCTTCTCATAACCTGGTTTTCTACTAATTATTAAACCCACGTTCCATCTTTTGGCAACAAATCTATGTGTAACCAACAGGAGCAATCATTTCTGGCGTGTGCAGTTGGTTAGATGACACGGTCAGTGTAATTTAGAAAGTTTTGGTCCGTTTCACTGGCCAAGAGTTTTGGTGTACACGGTAAAAACTTGTGAGATTCAGACAGTGTGACGTCAGGTCAGATTGACACTTTGTATGTAGTTTGGGACTTAAATACAGCTTCATCAGTCTAATCACATTACAGAAAGTGCTAGTGAAACCAACGGATATTAGTGCTAGAATTAGTGATAGGGTACTTTGTAGGACACCTCTATTGAATGAGCCTTTTTGATGCAAAAATAGTACAAACAGAAGGAATGTACTGCATAGGAATCAGTTGAAAAGGGGGTAAAATTCTGTGGTTAGAACTCTAACTGTGAAGGTTTTAGTGAGATTCTCTTTCAAAACGTGTTCCATTGTATTATGCGATTCAGATTATCGGTGGGACCATCAGTGTAAATTATCCCAGTCAAACATAATAGATTAATTACTGGCACTATATATATGCCGGGTAATTATATATATCTGCTAGTTAAACTTAGAACTAGCAGTTACGCTCTACCGATTTGGCCACGAGACACAAATAAATATCACAATTCCGCTGATCTGGGGACTCCATCTTAAGTCATTAAACTCTTTTCATCGTTGTCACGTGCACCATCGCAACAAATAGAACCACATCAAACTTGAAAGAGTTGATCATAAAATTAGGAATTTTGCTGTTTTGTGTTCTACAACATGTTAACTTTTCATTAAATTTTGTGAAAAGGCAGATCAGCTTAACTCGCAGTACATTCACAGGCAGGACGGGATTATTGCAGGAGTATACAAGAAAAAAAAAAAAAAAAAAAAAAAGTCACACCAATCAATGAAGCCTGGTATCGGACATACTCCCCTCTGACATTAACGTGTTCTGGGCATCTTTGCCTCATGCTGCGAATGAGTCTTTGGATTCTGGCTTGAAGAATGTCATGCCACATTTCTTGGAGTGCATCAATCAGTTGGCATCGGTTTTTAAGGCCTAGGTGTTTGATGCAGAATAAGTTGGCCTAAGTGATCACATAAGGGGGCGGTCATCATTTACCGGGGGGTTGGGGTGGGGGGGGAGCACTCGGGATATTGGGTTGGCTTATCATTATAGGTAATGTGGCGCACCAGCGTTTAGCTGTTTCGCTTTCCATTATTTTGTATTTGTTTTAATCTTCGTTGCAGTATTTTGTGACAGCCCCCCCCCCGCCAGGGTGGGTGGGGGCAATTTTATGACCCCCCTATTAGGAGCACATGTAATTTTGTGGCTCCCCATAATTGGGCAGATAAATTTTGTGACCCCCCCCCCGTAAATAATGTCCTAAGTGCTCAATGGGGCCAGGTGAAAGCCAGCCACTGCAAGACATTGACCTTGTTCTTGGCCAGGTACGCTCTTGTATTCTTTTAATGATCATGATAGGGTTAACATTATTATGAAATAGCCTGACTTTTGCCAAAAAAATTTCGATGTTTTTGTTAATTCCTTCAATGATCATGTTAGGGTTATCATTATCATGAAATTACCTGATTTTTGCCAAAAATTCCGTATGTTTTTGTTAATTCCTTCCATGATCATGATGGGGATTTCATCATTGTGAAATTACCTGACTCGGAATTAACTGCAACGTTTGAAAGGTTCAAGAAGAACTGCATGGCAATAGGTCAGAAGCCCCCTTGGTAACATTTTCGGATCTATGCTCAGTTTTAACAAATGAAGGGCATAAATGCTCCTATTCGATTATGTGTATGTTTAGGTGTTTCGCTTTCCATTATATTGTATTTGTTGTCATCTTCGTTGCAGTATTTGTTTTCTTTGTTATAGCGATGTCACCTTAATGTGGAGATAAACCTGCTTTGCCCCCCCCCCCTCACTTTGCTGGGGGTTCCCTACCCTAAACCCCCATCTCTCGGAGCAGGTGACGCATTGGTCTCCAGCTTGCAATGTGTTGTCTTGATGTGTTTTGTATTGTACTGTGTATATTGCATTATGCCTTGTTTTGTTGTGTTGACAGACATATTACCATGTATAATGTGTAAGGTGCAGTCAAATAATCATTTATTAAAAGGCAATAATAAATCATGATTTTACTGACAGCTAAGTGCCGGGACAACCATCCAAATTGCGGATCTTGGGCTGCCAGGGGGGAGTGCCGCAGGAATCCAGGATACATGTTAATCAACTGTAAAAGGTCATGCAAACGATGTGATGGTGGTGGCGGAGGAGGCGGAGGTGGTGGTGGTGGCGGTGGTGGCGGCGGTGGCGGGGGATCTAAATGTACGAAAAATAGTATACTTTACACACGACATGGTCAGAAAAGAATTATACATTGGTTTAAACTTACCTTATTACACGAATAGATAACCATATATGTTTTTAATATATCATGATACAGAATATGTGTGTAGAACTCAAACAGGTTGCACAGCTAAAACGATGACACAATATTCGTGTCACTTTATACACGCGAGCTGAGTAGTTGACACTGTCAAACCAGTGATTACATTAATAAGGTGGATATGTGTGTGTAGTCTACCATATTTAGCATTTGAAATTACAGAACGCAAAACGCATTCCAGAAACGAGATGCCTGCTAATTAAAAGAGTTACATACAAAGGTATATTAATATAACGGAAACACAAAGAGTAAAAACTGATACTACCGTATTCATTACAATAGTAGCACGCCATGCTAATGCAAATATTTCCTGGATCAGACATGGGTTTTGGGAAGTTTAGTGATAATTGTCTTGAAAATTGTTACTGTAACCATATAATGATACAATGCCAGCGATTTTTAAGGGAAGGTCAACGTTAAATAAAACCAAATGACCAATGTGGAACAGAACAGGTATATTTCAAACTTTCTATGTTACAATTGTGGAAGATTCTTCAAATGACAATCTCACTTATCCTTCTTTCGCAGTTTGTCGGGATGGTAACAGATACTGCAGCAATTGGGCCAGACGGGGCTTTTGTAGGAGTAGTTACTACCGAGTTTATATGCAAAGAACATGTAGAAAGTCCTGCAAACTGTGTGGCTCATCTTCACCAGGTGAGTGATTTCTGCCCATTCGTTGGAAAACTAGGTATCCATCTTGGGAAGATTAGGAAGCGTGAAATAGTCCTGGTGCCAAAAGCATGCAGATTCAAAAAGCCACATGCTTTAATCTTAAATGAATGAATGAAAGAATGAATAAATTAACAAATAAATAAATAAATGAACGAACAAGTAAATGAATAATAAATACATGAGAATGAATGAATAAATGAGTAACGAACGAAGAAACAAATGAGTACGGAAGTAAATGAATGAATAAATAAATAAATAAATAAATAAATAAATAAATAAATAAATAAATAAATAAATAAATAAATAAATAAATAAATAAATAAATAAATAAATAAAATGACGAAAAAAGCTTTAATTTCCAAAACGTGTGGATCACACTGGGGCCAAATGGCCAAAAGTGAGACAGCCAGGCCACTCGAAACTCTCTTGGAGATAGCTTTTTGGCCAGAGGAAATATCTGCGTGAAGATAGTCAAGTGGGTAGGGCATGCACTGGCAATTACAATTTGACCATTTGACTTTGAAAAGACCTGGAAGTATAAAACGTATTCTTATATCTGGCCAAATTGACTCCCATATGTGCACATCTACTATCAAAATGATGACAATAATTGATAAGCCCGGAATCTCAGCCGGGATATTTCTGAAAAATGTAGCTCTGTAACTCAAAATTAAGCCACTTTCATAAATTCCACCAAAAGGGGTCATTTTGCAGAGTATAATGATAAGTTTCGAAAAAGGTGATTAGAAATGCACATCTCGAGATGCCGCTTAAAGAGTAAATGATTCTGAAAAAAAGTTTGTCAAAAACAATTATATTTCAATGAACTTAGGTTGGTTTAAAAGCAGGGCCTCGTTTTGGATTTTCAAAAGACCAGGTGGCCGCCTCCTTTACTCAACCGGAAGTCGATATAAATAGTCGTCAGTGCCCTTAAATTCGAGATATCGTAATGTTTAAAAAAATGTGTTTACCTTTTGAACTCAAGCTGCTAGTTGTCCTCTTATTATTCCTCATGGTGTTGCCTGCTAGTAGCATTGGAATTAATATGACAGCATATCCCTTGTGCTTTTTTCCTCATTTCTGGTCCAAATTCGAAATTCCTTTTTTCAAAATGTTCTACAGAAGATTTTTGGCAAGTTTTTATGATTATTTTTATTTCGACCAACATAGTTGTCAAAAAGGTGAAAAAATAGCCCAAAGATTGCTTTTCTTACTTACCCTTTGTCAGTCAAGGTCATATGATAGTCACCTTATAAGCAATAAATATGTGTAATTTTTATTTATCCCATCATATCGTAATTATGCAACGTATCATTGGACAAGACTATGTGGAACCCGTTGAACATGCGTGACATCCAACTTTTGGCCATTTGGCCCCAGTGTGGATTCATGTTAAAAGTGATCCTATGCGTTTTCAAAGCGACTAGTGGGGGCAGTGTCAGTTAAAGTAGTTTAAAAATCCCCATTTAAAATGAATACAAATTATCAAAATTCGAAGAATCACTTCAGTGTTACCAATCAAATATGTTCACAGGATTTCAGCCAAGAAACAGCTCCACCAAATTTGTAACGAACCAAGTAAACGGTTGTGAAGAAAACTGCACATAGTCGCATATAAACCAGTATTTCGGTTGTATCTAGGGCTATATTTGCCCTCATCAATTGTTACGTAATTTCAAAAAATTGGTCAAGAATCAAGATTTCAATGGACTGCAACCTAGTGAATTTATTGGAAACCGAATCAAGTTACAGTCCTGTCTTGTTTGACAAGTCCGCAACATGCGGAATTGTCCTTCAAAGATTTGGAAGCACCCAGAAGTCTCCCTGTGCAGTTTGAAAGGAATTGGCGGAACAGTTTTAAATGATATTTTTAACATGTGCCCCAAAATGAAAAAAGGGGAAAAAATCACAAATCCAAAAATCTTTTGGGCACGACAGGTTGAACAAACTTAGTAGATACCCACCCAGAGTACATTGCCACCAGGTGTAAAGAGAATTTCGCCTACTATTTGTGAGGAGCTGAGAATGTGAATTGTTGACTGATAGGCGAAAGGAGAGACTGACAGATGAATGGACAACGGAGAATGGGCGCCGACCCACAATGAAAGTTCAGCCGACTGACAGTTCAACTGACCTACATATGATGTAAAAAAAGCTTCCATATCAAATTCCGAGTGTAATTTAAAAAGTTACGAGGCATATATAATATATATATATATACATAAACAGTATGTTGGTATGGTTAGCCGATCTTTCACCCAGAGCAGTTGTCTCCGTAGATTTATGCTTGACCATTGCAGGTGCTTCAACCTTCTAAGGTCGAGACATGTGTTTGTCGTGGACAGGGGTCTAAGTGTAGCTCAAATCTCACTGAACATGCATGCATGCGCAGCTGACATACTGATATTGCTTATTCAATAATAAATACTGGGCCTTTTCATTCAGATGCATGTTCAAACTTCTAATATTCACCAATAGTAACGGTAAAATTTCCTGCCCCAAGGTAGTATTAAAGTTATGATTCTCTTTTAAAAATGATGCTTCAGAAACAAAACAACAGAACTCAAAGAAGTTGAAATCTTTTTCCAACAGGTGGCGGCACTGGTTCAAAATGCGTTGACAAGAATACCCTGTGTGGCTTCTGGGCACGCCGCGGAGAATGCAGCAGAAACCCTCGCTACATGTTAGTTAATTGTCGACGTTCCTGTCGTCAATGTTAAACGTATCTGTATAGTTCACATGGCACAAATATTTTTGTCGTATCCTAATAAAATGTTCATACGAGTCACTCAAGCCGGGTTTTTATTGTTCACTGAACTCCTGTCACAGTGAAATGAGGGTGGATTTTTCGTCTGCTTTATGCCAGTTGTGAGTTAGTAACTTACGTAAACGTATAGGTACATGTACTCATATTTTTTAATATTAATGCTAACTCAATATTTTTGTTTTTTTTTGAAATACAGGCCTCACTAGGTATTAATTCTTTCACTGCCAAGTTTTGGCCTGAGTCAGCAGCTTTCCTTGCAGCTTTTTGGGCAGAGTGCGTCCAAAACGCGCCGAGGAAAACTGTTGACCCGGACCGTTATCGTCTGTGAAACTATAGTCATGCTGGTACTTGAATAAAATGTCTTTTCACAAGGAATATGAATCCTTACTATAATTGGGAGGAGCTCGTCTTCATTTCACCCTGGTAGAAGACCTAGTCAATAGCTTTTCTTGGCTTGCTCGGGGCGCAATGCATCCAGACGCGCCAAGGAAAGCTGTTGATCATGGGCATATAATTTGGAATGATCTTCCATGCAAAATTAATTCAAAATATTGAAAAAATAATCCCAAAATAAGGAAAATACCATGAGCAGACGACATTTAGATATTAACGGGAAAAAGTGTCATTGGGGTGGAATGAGTTCAGCAATGCGACTGTCACCACAGTTGGCATTGCAAAAGTTAATGGGAATTAATCATGGTATCTTACAAACTTTCCCAAAGTAGTCAACCTCAAAATTGCACAATACAGCGCTGAATGCACGAGGGTTCGTTGGCATAAGTGACATGTTTTGGTGAAATTCACTCTTTGTCAGAAGCCATTATGTTAAAGATGGCATCATTTATGATATAAACATAAATGATATAAAACTGGGCCAGAATGACGCATCTAATAATGGTTTATAGCAAGATTTGATATTTGGGGGATGAAACCATTATATTCACTGTATATTTTCACATAGCATAAAGACCTGTAACTTTTGTTGCGTCACTTTTTAAAATGAAATATGCGATTGGTTTTGTACAGACAACATTCATTGAAAACATGCAAGATAAAAAGAGAGTCTATGTATAGAATCAAAAGTTACACCTGTGTTTATCTGTCATAGCCAGGAAACTCTTATTCCGAGCACAGCCTACCATCATCAGGTCACTGTGATTGAATTTGTGATTTCGCCCTTTGTTTACAAAATTCATACGGTAAAAATGCCTGTCAAACCAAACAACACGTACAGGCTGATACCTTCATGCAATAGTCTAGCTGAAACAGTGAGCTAATTATAGGTAAATAGCTCCCAAAGGTGTGAGCACAATAAAACCAAGAACTAAGTAGTTTGGTAACCTGTAACTGATTGGCCGCAATTGAGTTATCATACCTTGAAAAATGCGACTTTCTGGCACTGACTCAAAGAGACATTCACAGCCAGAGGCTCACATTTGCAAGACGTGACACTTCTCTTGGTGCTTCGAACATATTGACAGCAACAATGTTGTGTCTATGATAAAATTATGTATACTAAATAAAACTTATAATAAACACATTTTTACAGGGTATCAATAAATATGATCATGCGGGGGAGAGAGAGAGAGAGAGAGAGAGAGAGAGAGAGAGAGAGAGAGAGAGAGAGAGAGAGAGAGAGAGAGAGAGAGAGAGAGAGAGAGAGAGAGAGAGAGAGAGAGAGAGAGAGAGAGAGAGAGAGAGAGAGAGAGAGAGAGAGAGAGAGAGAGAGAGAGAGAGAGAGAGAGAGAGAGAGACTGTGCTTATTAAGGCCGCAGGGTGCTTATGTCCT
Organism: Hermodice carunculata; assembly: GCA_964020975.1. Classification (NCBI taxonomy): domain Eukaryota; kingdom Metazoa; phylum Annelida; class Polychaeta; order Eunicida; family Amphinomidae; genus Hermodice; species Hermodice carunculata. The sequence goes on from OZ026618.1 coordinate 70,787,844, forward strand.
TATGATATTTTCAGGTTGTGAGATTTTGGTTAAGAACAATATAATGGTGTTTGCATATTGTCACGTATTGTCATTATTAATAATGTTATTTGTGCTGTAAAAATATAAGATTTAAGTGTATGTTGACACAGGCCCTGAACGGGTCAGCACAGCAATTTTCTTGCGTTAACCCTTTCATTGCTAACTTAGACAAAAGTCGAAGTGCTCTAAAGTGACCAAAAAAAAAAAAAAAAATAAAAAAATAAATAAATAAATAAAAAAAGAAAAAAAAAAAAAACCAAAACCCTGACTCCTCTTAAAATTCTGTATGGACCGCCATTTGATTCAAGTACCAGCATGCTTACAGTTGCAAATACCAAAAGCATAGCCCTTATCAACAAGTTTCTGTGCATGCGCTGGGCGCATTGTCTCAAAACTAGGCCCTGAAAGAGTTCTAAGGAGTGCGATGGTCGGCTTAGGCGTCACAAGGTATAAACATATATCTCTTCATTAAACCATTAAGGGTAACTTTTTTTTTTATACCGGTTGACACTTGAAGTGAACCTGTTTTTACATCGAACTTTTGCATGCTTGTGGGAAAAAATGTCAATGGAAAACGGATTGCTTTTATCAGTCAGTCTTAAGTTTAAATGTCAAGTTCATTGTTCCATAAATCAATTGCCTAGTACTTTGGAGTTTGTTTATAGTGGTAGTCTACATTTATTTAAAACGGAAATGCTGTGATAGTGACGGGTTCATGCTCATTCACGTTGTAAATGTTAGAGTCCTGTTGAGATTTTGAGGGCTGTAATGGAAGCTTGCTGGTTTTTTACAGGTAGGTTACAGGCGAACGCTTAAATGTATGGTACGCATTCTGTGTGCCATATTTCTGACATAAAAACATGTGGATAGTTAGACGGCGTCTAGTTGAGTGGAGTTGAGTTGAATTTGAGTTGATTTTATTTAGTACCAAATACAAATACATGTACAGACTAAGTGACATTTGGTCAATAAAGGTACTAGGATAACCCACAAAGTCTGATTACTTATTTCCTGTGGGGTCCTTTAGATCAAACTGATTATAAATAAACACAAATATGCATAGTAGCAGTACCAGGAATGCTATATGGTTTAGATGTTATTGTGGCAAACCAGGGGTATATCCAGGATAGAGAGAAAGCACAAAATGAAACGGGAAAATGGATTCCGGGAGCACCGCCTTGTACAGCAACAGAAACAATCTCAGGAGAGTTAGGCTAGAATAGCATAGCTGACCGAATAGCCAAAGCCAAATTGAACTATTGGGGATGTTTACAACCATTAACCCTTTCCCCCTTAAACCGGCCAAAACCGGCTGGTGGTCAAATATGGTCTGCTTTAGCGTTTTTAACTGATTTCAACAGCAATGAAAAACAATTTGACTGAGAATTGTTGATGAGCCCTGTCAAGTCAACATGACTGGGGTCAACAGCTTTCCTCGGCATGGGTTAGGCACTTAGTGCCCAACACATGCCAAGGAAAGCTGTTGACTCAGTCTTAATTCAAGGGGGAAAGGGTTAAGCGAGGACAAGAGGTGCTATATAGAGCAGAAAAAATGGGCCAAATACATGAATACGTTAACAGAAAGGTATGAATTGAAAGGGTGTGATGAAGTTGAGGATTGTTAACACTTACAGAGAACTTAGTGACAGAAGGATGGAACAAAGACTGGAGAAAAAGAGTGAGGTTAGAGAAACCAAAGAAAAGTATATGCTGGGATGGAGGGAAGGGATCCAAACTTTTGTTCCAGAGTAGGGTGAGAGTTGTTAATTTAAAAAAAAGATGACAGAAATTGACAGCAGATAGCAATGATAAGTTTAGAGTTTGTTCCCAGGAGGCAGACGAGACGGTAGACCTTTGGTTGGTATTGGGTGATGCATATAAAGAGATGTGGGAAAATATGTGAGATGTGGGAATGGCAGAATGAGGATAATAACAGTTAGAGCAGGGACGTGCTCGTCCCTGGTTAGAGGAAGCGCAATACTTAGCAGAAGAGCATGTGGCATGGATTTAAAATTTGACAGGGGGTTGACCAGCAGGAAGGAAAGGGGTCAGAACTGTACAGGACTTCCTGGCAGGGTGCTGTCTGAAAAAGAAATAAAATGTTATGATCAGGAGGAAACATAATTAATTAGAGTAACAGGTTTTGGGATGGAAAGGGAAAGGTGGTAGCCCGTATCAGGGCTCCCATGACTGTGTGTACAGGACGTGGGAAATGCCTGAGCCTTAGAGGCGGGGATAGGGTCAGAGGAAAAGTTTTTTTCGGCCACCTACACGAACCTCATACAGGTTCTGGCCTTGTAGTTCTCTGCAAAGATAGTCATGGAAAGGCTTTCTTCAAGCTGGACTCCCATATTTATTTTGTACAGTTGGCTGGAATGAAGTTTCATGATCACAGCATTTCATTTTGAAATCAATTATTCTATTTAACTTTTTGGAACCACAGGGAATGCACTCTATTTTTCCCGGGTGAATGGAGAGACGGTTATCAACCAACTACTCATTATAGTCCTGTAATACTGTTTCTAAGATTGAAGAAATTTTATTCGGGTCTTTTACTGACATAATCATTTCAGAATCGTCTGCGTAAAGTAGGATTTTGCAGGAGACACTGATAGAAATATCGTTAATATAGCGTAGATACAGCAGTTTCCCAAGGATGCTCCCTTGAGGGATCCTGCAGGCAATATTCTTGGACTCTGAGATGGTTCTGTTTACACTGACTTCCTCTTGTTTCCTGCTGCTTAGGACTTTGCAGGATACACTGATGGAAATATTAATATAGCATAAATACAGCAGTGGCCCCAGGATGCTCCCTTGAAGGATCCCGCAGGTTACATTCTTGGACTCTGAGGTGTTTCGGTTTAACACTCACGTCTTGTTTCTTGTTGCTTAAATATGATTTGAACTATTGGATGGAACCGATACCCATACAGCGCAACTTCTGACACATAATGTGGTGGTCTACTGTGTCAAATGCCTTTGTACATCTAGGAGTACCATACTTGTATATAAACCATTAGATGTTGATTCTTTATGTATTCTGAATCCTACATGTATCAATAGAATACAAGGCTCTAAAACATTTTTGTATTTCATGAAAACTCTTTAAAATACAAATAACCTTATCAAAGTATGTACTTTCTTAAAGCCCATGACATTCTCCATCTGAATATTAAAATATATATATATATAGAGAGAGAGAGAGAGAGAGAGAGAGAGAAGAGAGAGAGAGAGAGAGAGAGAGAGAGAGAGAGAGAGAGAGAGAGAGAGAGAGAGAGAGAGAGAGAGAGAGAGAGAGAGAGAGAGAGAGAGAGAGATCTTGGTCTGTTTTATAACTAACTTCACAGGGTACAAGTAAAAGCAGCCATAAAGGACTGGGTGAGATATACATGTCTCAAATGTAAACCTGCCAGGCGATCAGAAAGAAATAGAATTCATAAGCAAAACTAATTACACATTTTATTTTAAAAAGTGACGCAACAAAAGTTTAAAGCCTTTATGGTAATATGAAAATATATAATAAATATTATGGTGGTTTCATCCCTTTTGGCATATTTAAACTCTTGAGTCTTGTGCGAGCTGTTGAGCTTGAGAACACACTGTAATAATGTGTTGCTTGGTTGATATTCAAGTCTTTCTTTTTTATATCTGGTGATGTTCATGCTGATAGACTGGTCAAGAGTTGGATGGTTCTGAACTTGGGCTGATTTTGGACTGTGATATTGACATATAATGCTCTCATACTACTACTTAGAAAACTCATTCGGCTGTTTTGTGCTATGGGTATTGATCTCTGACTTAACCGTTATATTTGAGGTATGTATTATTCTATATAATGTCAGTGCTTACAGGAACAGGTTCAGGGTTGTCATCTTCAAATAGCCGCTTGGGACACCAGACCCAGGTAGCTGGAAGCATTAAGCTTGTGGACGGTAATGCTAGAAAATATTCACGCATTTATAACCGCATACATGGTTCATTTGGAGCGACTGGACATGACCAAAAACCACCAAGAACATCAAAATAGCAAGTTCAGGCACTGCGCTGTTTATTAACAAAATTGCATGTGTGAAATCAGACAAAGGAAAACAACCCCCCCCCCCAAACTTTTTGGCAAATGCAGATGCCAAACCTTGCGCTTATCTCTGGTAGTGCATGCACATTTCTTTAACCATTTGGTTTTCATGCAATTTTTCTGGATGAGTAGCTGGAGTAGTGGCAACAGCAGATTTTTCATCAAATTTGCATGTATTCATTATTTATGGCTGACCATCTAGGAGCAGCTGCTCGCCGGAACTCCACCAGCTGTTCTTTTGTTCAAGTAAAATAAAACATGCAGTTCAACTCATAGGGTCATGGTACATGTCACTTGCTTTTTTTGGTAAATATAACTCAGCGGTTTAAAATTAACATTTTCTCCTTTCGCCACCTTGTTATGTGCAACGCAAGTGCGGTCCAAAATTATAGTCAGCTTGTCTTTTACAGTGCTACAGAGGTCATGTCATGTTATGGCCGACTTATGCATTATATCAGAAATCACAGATGCAGGACAGCTCATGATATTTAGGGTAGGCTGTAAAATTATACACAAAATAGTCAATGTCTTAGTCTGCAAACTATTCTTTGATTACCTTTTCACCTGTTGCGACATATACAAAATTAAAAACAAAACAAAACAAAACAAAACAAAAAAAACCCCACCCCCCAAAAAACCAACAAAACAAAAAAAAACCGCACAAAACACACCAAAAAAAAAAAAAAAAAAAAAAAAAAAACAGCATCTAAAATACATTTATATAATTACAATATAAAACAATAACTTTGTGCAACATACAAACAGCGGGTAGGAGCAATGTTGTTCTGTAAGGTGAATGTAAATGCACCCATTACATTTTTGGGTTGTGTATCGGTCAGAGTAAGCCTAACTAGCCATGGTGCCGCGACGTTTTCAAATGTTTGACTAGCGAGTGACTGGGGTATATTTGGGTTGTCTGTGTCTGATTTTGTCAGTGGTAATGGTGGAAGCTGCATGTCTCTTGATTCAGCAGTGGCCACAATAAGAAATGCACTCGGAACAGGCCAGAGCAAACATATGCCCAAACTGTTGAATGCGTGGCGTGTGTAAGAGGGCAATGAGTTGGATCAACATAAGCTTACCGGGTTTACACCTTCAACAGGTGGGGCCTATGTGCTCCTGCTGATAATTGAGCAAATGAAAGTAGCGTCCAGCCTTTTTATTGTACATGATATCCACTTATAAACTGCAATAAAAGGGTAGTGTATGCCTTGCACACACTTAGCAGGACATGTAGCACATAAAATGTAAATAACAATTATTATTTGTGATACATAGTCTTAGATACCATACATGTTGTAGGTGGGTAAGTGTCATTTTTATGGCAAAGTTCATAGTAAAAGCATCAAGTGAATACAGCCCTGGCTGAAGAGACCCAGCAGTGTTTGCACATTAGCCCTATATGCCGAGATAACGAGCTGCAGGCAAGCAGGTGCTCAGACTGCAGCTGTTTTCTAACTCCAATCTCTGATGGATGACTTGACAGAGAAGGTAGGAATCCCACCAAGAGAGGCCCAGACTGCGTCTTAGTGACCAGACCATAATGCAGCACCAGCACCTACAGTAGTACGAGACCATCAAGTGTCAATCTCACAGTCGAAAATCAGTCCAAATTGAAAAGTCCAATTCTTGACAAGTTTATCAATATGAAGATCACCATATGAAACAAAAAACTTGAATGTTCACCATGCAATGCATTATTCATTGAATATTTCAAGATGATACGATGTTATACTGACAATATAAGATTTTTGACTGCCATGAAAAACAGAAGTAAACAACACTTGTCAACAATGCCAGAGAAACCCCATCAAAAATCCGAGCAAACAAGAACCACCCATGATCAAATCTCCTCAGTCTTCAAACAAGAAAAGTATTTTCAGAAGTCCAAGGTAGACATAACAATAACTTTACAATATTATTATATCAGTGAATGAATATGAAATACGCTATGAAGGATAACAGCTGCCCTGAGACAGAAAGTAACTAAAGTTAGCAGCAGACTAAGACTCCTTTAGTGTATGTGAGCATACTATAAAATATAATGTGCGATAAAATACAATGACAACTGGTTGCGACAGAAATTGTTTGTCATTTATATAATATAATACAATAGTAAGGTTTTTCAAAACCAAACTGGTGATCTTATATTCAATATATGTGATACAATGACGACTGGTTCCAGCACATTTTTTTATCTGGTATTATATACACTTTGATGCTACTAGAGCAACTGGTTGCAACTCAGTTAGATAGCTCGATTGTATACATCATCAGAACTGCCTCCTTTTGTGGTCACTACAGTATCCTTAAAAAGTTTACACCATGGAAATAATATTCTTTTACTTGATCTGTTAAATGCAATCATCAAGGTGTAAGGGTTCTACAGGAAGTGCAAGTTTAGTGTTTCCTTCCATTAGGTCTGAAATATGTATAGCAAAAATACGAACCTTATGTCCCAATTCAAGATGATACCAAACACATGTACAATTTTTTCTTGTCTGCATATTCCTTTTCAGTTCGGTATTTATCACTGCAACTTTATTAAAGTATACCTGAAAATCTGTCAGTAGAGTAGCAATATTTTTAATACAAAATTCCTTTCTAAACATTCTGTAATTTCGACAGATTTCATATTGAAAAAGATCATTCTTTCAGGTTTGTAGATCCAATAATCCCGCTAATGCGGACTGTAGTTCGATACTTTTGGCCAGGGCCCCTTACCTAGCTTCAGGAGCTGCTAGGGATAGTTGAGCCCTTCTGGAGGAACCTGGTGAGATTGGTTCTTTGGATGCATGCAGCGCGTCTAAAAAGGTTCCCAAAATTTTATTGCTACAAAACTGGCATTATGTTAGAAAAAATTTAAAACACCAGATTGTTTTGTGCAAAAAGGGCTTTAAATGTAAGAAATTCAGTCAAACTGAACAATGGACAGATAATAGATGGGTAATAACACTACAATAGTGCAATTTCAAAGTTGTATCCTAAAACTATGACTAGGCCATAATAGAGGCAGCCGGCAGCCAGCAGCAGCCATGACGCCATTGTGGACCTGTGCCTGGAGTTGGGGGCCATCAATTACAACTACGCCAGGAAGTATACACCCAAAGGCAACCATGAGCATTCAGTATGCATGGCGGATGGTCACTGATTACAGGTAGTCCATGGAGGGACCAGTCGGAAGTGACTAGAGGGCTATTGTATGTCCGTGCAGGAAGTGGGAGTACACCAGGAGCCAAAGAACAAACTCCAAAAGAGAATTAGTAAAATTTTCATGTACGCTGAGACTTTTTGGCTCGAAAAATGGCAAATCTTTTGTTTGAAGTGTGCCTCGAGTAATCCATATGGGCAACCTTGATCCAATTCCCAAGGTCACAAGTCAAATAAAGCAATGTTTTCAACGGATCACAACTCAAAGGAAAAGTTTTTATTTTTTTTTCAGTTAGGACTCTCAAATTGTGCACAATTGCAGTCTTCTATACAATGTAATGGGCTTGCACCGAATTGAATTTGGGTGACTTTGACTCACTTCCATTGACTCTTTGGTCACCTTTAGTGAATTTTGTTTCCAGAATGTAAACTGGAACATTTTCAAATTTGGCATGATTAGCATCCTTTATAAGGGCCAGGATAAAATTAAATATTATGCTATTTTTTATACCAAAATACTTTATGTGGCGGTGCGCTCAGAGGTGTACAGCACCTCCCGTTAAAACCATATTTTCTAATTCAAGTTCAATGAAATATTTTTGTCAACTGCCACCGACGGTGGCCTAGGGAGACATGGAGCTAGTGGGGATACGGGCCGTCCGTCCGGGAGCGTATCTCTAGAACCCTAATAGATGGAATAATGAACTTTATACCAGAGATGCATCATACCATGGGCATGTGCGTTGTGTTTTGTTTTTGACATTGAAGACAGGGCCCAAGAACATATCAATTTTCGTGTGCCTGGCAGCATATCTCTAGAACCCTTAGAGATAGAATAATGAAATTTATGTACCAGAGATGCATCATCCAAACGGCATATGCGCCATGTATTGCTTTTGACCTTGACCTATTTTCATGGTCACAGGGCCCAAGAATAGATTAATTTTTGTGCATCCAGACATGCTTTATACATTGTATAGCTTTCTTCTGTATACAGTGGAGGGGGACATAGATCCTTTGGATCACTGTGCACTGGTTTTTAACTTAAAATGATTTATATCTTTTTCTTTAGGTCGAATTACTATGAAGTGATCAGATCAAGCTGTGTTTTCTTTAAATTGATCTGAATATACTGTATATACCGACATTGCACTTCTTAGTCTGTTGATAAAGTGTTCTGTACAAGTATATATATCTCGGCAATCCAGAAGATGCAATACACTTCCAGCTTCCCTAGGTTAGTGCATTGCACTTTATATCTGAGCATTATGCACTCCATGAAGTGCAGTATACTTCAATGTATTTGTGGCTTCATCCAGGAAGTGCAATGCACTTGAGTGCACCTCCAGCTTCATTTACATATTTGCACCCGCACTTCCCTATATTATGAAACATGCAGCCTAGGATTGCACTCCATGGATTAGAAGTGCGTGCACTTCTAGTACACTGTCTTGTGCACTTCCAGGTGAATTGCATTGTGCACTTTGCTTCACTTTCGCATGTCCTGGGTAGCGCACAAACGGACGACGTTATCATATTATCTCAACAAGGATGCATTTCAGCTTCACCTTTTTATCCTATCAGAGGTGTACATTATAATGCACCACGTTCCTATTGTAAACCAGCTTTCTCTTATTATTTTTAGACTTATGAAACTTTTGAAGTATTTATTTGAAGACCGTCTGAGTGGCACACAAGTGGACAATCTAGTTACCATAATATCTCAAGAAGAATTCATAACAGCGTCATCAAATTTTTGGTGCAGTTACACCGTTGGCTATTTTAGGCGCCTGCGAAGTCTCAAAACAAAAACAAAAAACAAAAAAAAAAAAAAAAAAAAAAAACAGAAAAAAAGGAAACCGATTGTGGGTGCCGAGGGTAGTCCGTTCTCAGTACGCTATTTTTTTTTACAGGTCCTGCATATTTTTCTGGGACTCAGACTTGTAGACCCCCATACATTTCAACCCCAGCTTTTTATACGGCTTTCTGGTCATGATGAAGACTGGCTCAGTGGGAGTGTGCTTTTTCTTATCCATCACTTTATGTATCAAATTCAAAAGAATTTAGTTGCCTTGCAATTGATATCAAAACTAGGAAGATTCATATTATAGGCCTACAGAGTTTGACAACTTAATAATCAACGTAATGTCTCGAACATAAATGAATTTGTCAACATTTACATTAATTGAAAGCCATCTTGCTGCCAACCTCTTTCCTCCGGCCCCACAGATACAAAAGTCCAGAGTTATGCTTGTAGGCTACATATACATACTGGTTGACCGGTTGAGACGGATCCTTGTTTATAATTATAATATGTCCATGGTCGGACAACAGCCTACCCCCCCCCCCCCCCCCGCCTCCTCTACAGCCTTGTAGTAGGTACGGCGAAGCCCACTTATACAGGCACAAGGAAGTTGCACAACGGAATAAAGCACTATAGCCTATAGGCCTACACTTTCTTCCATCATGCGCACACAGATGCGCAGAGAACTTGTGCCCGTATAAACGCGTTTCGCCATAAACTTTTTTCAATTCTTGACTTCAAACTCTTCATTTCAACTAGGCCTACCATGGCCATCATACTAAAGCATATGAATGTTCTTTCTGCGTTCGTAATTACGGACTAAGGTGCCGCCGTGAAACTGGTTCCCGTAATTTCTTTTGTTTTGGGGGCCTGTCCCTTGGGCTCACGTTGGTAGGTTTCGGGCCTATAAACACGTGTAACCTCCCCTCTTCTATATTCAAGATGCCGAGAGATTGCTCTACATCTTCTGGTTGTTCGCATCCAGTGTCACTTCCCTCCATTTTTATGCAAAGATAGGCCTAACGACGAACGTACCGTTCTCGGAAACAGACTGAAATTGTTCGGTATGAAAGTGGCAAAAATATACACCGGCTGCATTCCAGAACTTGGCGTTTGAAAGCCATGTCCTGGAATGGAGTCGGAGGGCTTTATTTATTTATTTATTTATTTATTTATTTATTTATTTATTTATTTATTTATTTATTGTGAAACATTTATTTCAATAGTATTCAAGAAATTGTTAAAACGTCTGAACATCTCTTTGATCTTCTTTGGCAAAGGGAAACCGCACAATGGTGTTTCACTCCCAAGTCATTATTCAAATGGCAAAATGCAGGGTAGGACCTATCTTTCTTATTGTTGGTGAAAAGGTCATCTTGACTATGCACATAGGCCTAGTATCGGTGGTGTTAATACAGATTACCGTTTTTTACCCTTCATCGAAGTGGGACATGTGGATCTTGGACCGGACCTGCAGATTTTGTCAGTCATGGGTCTTCCAGATCAGTAAATATTTTCAGACAATTCTGGCCCTGAAAAATAGTGCCAAGTACTTTGGATTAAATAAAAAGAAAAAGTGCTCCTTCATGACGATAGGGTCCGTCTATAATTGTCATCATTTTCATCTGTGAACATACGTAGGGCGACGGGGGGGTCAGAATAAAATTATTTTACTCACAGTCAAAATACCCATGCACGTGTAAACCCTGTAGCCCAAGCTCCCATATGACCAACACAAAGGTGTTAACAGGTCTGATAGGCTAAAGGTAAAAGGTGTTATAAACTTCACTTTGCGGTGTACTGTTTTTAACAATCACTTCATCATGGAGCTCAGTAAGAGTGAGTCAAAAACATAATTTTGATTCATGATAAATAAAATCTTGTTTTATAGCCACATATAGCATTCTATATATACAGTATGAATTATTAAAACCCTGTGGTGGTGGACTTACATTCACAAATGATGATTTTGGTCGTACTTTTTGGGGGGGGGGGGTGTCAAGTCAAAAAGTTATAAGAATGTTGTGCTCATAGATAAAAATGATGACAGTTTTGGACTGCCCCTAAAGAAGTAGGGGCCCATATGTAATGGCATGGAATTGTTACACGCATGTGATGGTTCTTAGAATAAAAATAACAAAGACAGACATCATATGTGATCCAAAATTTTAAATGACTAAATATGATGTTTTTTGCACATTAACAAGGCTTTTCTTCAGTTAACCTTTGTAGCTTTTCCCCATAAATTTAACAGCCGATAAATGTCATTTAGCCTGTCAGTAGACATGCATGTCTTTATCTCATGTATGTGAAATGATATTGACATCCTCTATGCTGACATATGTTAAATAGAAGTACACATCTACAAATGTATGCCATGTACATGTAGTTAAGCTACATGCTAATATACATTATTATTTATCCACATAATTTTTAAATTGTAAATTTTATTGTGGGTTAATCAAATCTTGAGCAATACGTGTAGTATAATGTGATTTTTTATTCTTACGTTTGTTGTACATTTTTGCCTAAAATACACACATGGACAAGCATGCTTCATTCCAGTGGTCTTTACTCAAGACAATATTAACTGACCATTCAGTTTGCAAGAATAATTACACCTGGAGAGAATCTCCCTGATGAGTTATCTTCATAACCGTTTCAATTTTTGCATTGATATTTAATCCCATATTCACATATTTGTTCAGTTAATAGGTGTAACATGCGAACCACTGAAGGGAAATTCCTGGCTTTCAGAGCCTGTCACTACTTTGTTTTCGGTAGAACATGTACCATCCATGAGACTTTTGTCTTTCTTTTCGATTTTTTAATTGTGGTCAATATACTGCTATATAGATTAGCAGTCTAAAATTGTATGCCTAAGCTGCTCAATGTTTTCCCAGTGCCTAAATTTGACCTTGAAGAAATATCAAACCGTGTGTGTCCCTTTTTCTGTTCACGTGTGCCTTTCCACCTGCACAATGTTTAAAATACCTAAATGTGGGGTTGACCCCAGGGCAAGATTATTGATATCTTAAATTGCCCCGATTGGAACATACGATAGCTATTGAGACACCATATGCAATGGTCAGATCCAAAAACGGTTTATCAACGATCAGAGGGGTAATAATACTACTCCCTGTCTTGTGAAACAACCATGTTTGAGAGGTCCACTTTTATTAGGTCCTTGAAATAGTGTTACATTTTTCATTTTGTTGTACACGGTGTTATAAAAATAAATCTTACATGATGTGCAATGTTTTAAGAGATACATGCAGTCAGTCAGTGGAGCTATAGATTCTTGATGCCACAAGTATTCTTGACACCACAGGTAACAGTTGTGCACATCATTATGTTGGTGCTTAAATTTTATTCTATATAAGTTAACCCTCCCTTGGATTAGGACTGAATCAACAGCTTTTCTTAATACCCAACTCGCACCAAGGAAAGTTATTGATCTGACATATATACCATTTTGATAGACTTTATATACATTTTTCTTTCACAATTCTGTTTATCACTTATGAAAATAAAATCAAAATCATAAAGGCAGATGACATTTTACTCTAACCGGTTTTAGGGGGAATTGGTTAAAATACTGTATAATCCTTAATTTGAGCACGGGGCTCTTGAACATTAGATTATAGCATCTGCTGTGATACTTCCACATTGCAAGGATGGTGTGAACAAGCAATTTTGTGCCAGTTTCAGGCGCAATCATACCACATTTATGCATTTTAAACACCGGCTCACACAATCTAAGCCATCCCAAAATTGCAAATTAGCAATAATTAATCTGTGATTACATGCATACGGGACGTATTTTGTGGCCACATCTAGGCAGACAGAGTTGTCATTTTATATATCTTTACCTGCCGCAAGGGACCACATGCTGTATTTTGTGGCCACATACAAGTGCATGTACCTGAAGAATGTGACTGCTGAATGTGGACATGACATTTATGTGCTGGCCACCTAATTTCTCTTTACCTGCACACCCCCTTCCCGCCCCCTTCATGGAAAAGGAGAATGAAGAGGTCCTAATACCCACAAGAATGTTACCTCTTTAAAAAGAGACATCACAATTACCAATTGTTTCTGCGCATGTACTTACTTAAATACACAAGACATATTTCTAGGGTTGCTTACCAGTTGCTAAGGATACCCGTTTCATAATCCTCGTAAAAGATCGGTCATTCAAGTACCAGCATGCCTATAGTTCCAGATAATATAATGTTCCACGTCAACAGCTTTCATTGGCGCCCTTTGGAATGCAAAGCACGCCGAGGAAAGCTGTTGTGTCAGTCCAGAACTTGGCACTGAAAGAGTTAAAGTTTATTTGTTGGAGTCCTTGCTGAGGGCACTTGCATCATTATGATTACCATCATCAAAATTAATTATAAAATAGGTTCAATGTGGCAAAAAATTGCTCAAAACATTTCAATATCTGGATAGAAAGATGTAAAATTGTTAATGTAAGCCTTGAGTTACGGTGTTTGTGACCCTACAGTCATGTTGCCAACAGGCTGATTAATGTTGGCCATTTTTGATTACTTTTTGCAACATTTTTACAGATTTGTGGCATATGCGGGGCATTTGTTTCAATAGTTAGATTTCTCATCTCAACTTCAATTCATACAACGTAGCTTTGTGTTGTAGGGAAATCAAATGAAGCCTATTCTTTTCTAAATTATGCACTACATGGGTATTTGTTTATTTCTGAAATCTGGTATGGTACACCTGACTGGGCTCTGCTTTTTTGGGGTGTTCCATGCTGGCAGCTAGGGGACCTGGATCTCTTGACCGCTTGGACTCTGTTGCAAGAGTAAAGGCTTTTTGGGTCTCTTGCACACTGCTTGAACAGAAACTTCACGATTTCAAATCCATATCCTGCAAAAGCAATACAACAATATCAATACATGCTTTTATTATTTTTGTATTCAGAGCTAAGCAGACTAGTCTGGACATTTGCCTTATTTCAGTATGTGCATACACATATATACATGTATATTGATAAGGTTTCCATGGTATACCACTGAGGACATCAGGAAATCAATTAAAATCAATTGAACATTCAGCCCTACTTTGCAAATAATTTGAAATGTATCAATGTCACAAGCATATAATGTTGAAGTACCTGTACAGAGGAAACTTTGGTGTGAGAATAACAAATCTTGTGCGATGGACATTCTTGTATTTCCATAATGATTTTAACATACCATATTTTTTAAAAGAAGGGATATGCTGCTATTTATTTGACTCAGTAAATTGACAATAATACATTTCTAACTAATATTTTGAAAAAAATATTTATGGTGTGTTAATTTCATTTTTTTTTTTTTCATTTTACATTCTGTGATATTGTGGTTCAATGCAAGGTCAAAAATGTAAATAGATAGCCTTGGCACATTTCATACCAGATGTCCAAATGACATCATATTCTATTGACTAACAGGTCAACATAAAATGCACCCAATCCAAGCCTACACGCAAGGCCTGCTTCAGGGTTTTCCGCAGATAATCCTAGCAGTCCAGCAGGATTTCCATATTTAACCACACTTCAGCAAATTTTAAGAATTATAGTCCTATCCTTCTAGACATTATAATGGGAAGCGTGTCAGAGCCCCTAATTTTGGGATCACAGCCCTACAGTTTGTAGGGCTGTGGGGAAAACCCACTGCTTGTACATGTAAGTCCTTCAGGCTTCAGTAAAATGTTTTTTTATGGAGAACTTAAGTGTGGAATTTTCACGTTAATGTATTACAGCTGGCAAAGACGAATCGACATGGAACAGTTAATACAACAAGAACAGCTGTCTTTGACTAGAGACTCCCAGTGCACTTTGCAAACACATGTCACCTTGAAAACGAATAACGGTCACCAAAATGTAATCAGATCAAGAAGCAGTGGCAAGGTACAATTAATTATATAAAGTGATATTTCACAGTCAGTGTATGGTGGTATGACTTTAATTATATGGTGACACCTCACACTTCCAGTCCTTTGGTTATATGTAAAAAATTGGGATTTGGTAATACTATCCACATTTATATTGAACACACCAATCTTGCCTCCCTGCGATCCTGTGGCTTTACTTGAATTGCAAAATAGCATGATTCTGGCTTTTTACTGTTGCTATTTGAGCAACACAGGGACAAAATGGTGTCTTCCCATGTTGAAGTATGGCTTTCCGTATTGGCACCAAAGGTGTAACAACCCATTTTTTTGTTATTTTTTTGTTTCTGTGGAGCACTGCAAAATTTGACTGCAGCAGGATATGTTGTACTGAAAAGGTTTATTGCTTAGCCAATGGCTCTATTATAGTCTTACCCAAGTGTCCATTGCCACCCCTTTGACCTCAAATTTGCTCCAGATGATTGTAATTTGGCTCCATTAATTTGGAATTGAAGATGGGCAGTATCAGACCCGAGTTCTGTCAAAAGTGGCAAATTTCACTATGAAGTGTTCAAGTAAGGCATATTGTTTGCCATGATGATTTAAAAATACAATTTACATTATCTGGAAGACCTGCTATTGCTGGGGTTAGAATAACCAATGATGGTTGGTGTGTCAAATGTAATTAATTTCCAGAGGAGTAAAATGCTTAGACATGCATGGGGTGTTTCATTGTACACACATGTAATGATTTTCGTATTGTAAGTTATGTTGTAATACAACAATATAATTATCTATATAACCACTAGGTGTGTGTTTTGATATTGCAACCCAGTGCAGGGTTCTATTGCAGTGACTTGCCTTGTTGGTGTGTTGATAGTACAGGTAAAGGTAATTTGTGCCCATGTAGGTAAACAAAATCAAAATTTATGAACGGAAACTAGTTGGATCTTATCAGAATAAGGAGCCACTGAGTAGCATTGACACAGATACGAATGAGTGCTCATAAACTGGAAATAGAAGTAGAAAGGTACTGCAGACCAGTTACCCCAAGGATTGACAAGAAATGTAAGATCTGTAAAGGTAACGATAACTATAGTCTCGAAAACAAGATCCACTTTTTAATTGAGTGCCTCTCAAATTATCAAGTGAACGGTAAATTTCATGTCAGCTGTCCTGTGACCTTGGAAATGAGGTCAAAGTCCAAAAACCACTGGAGCATGACCACTTGCACAACACAGGTATATACTTTTCAAAGGTGCATCCCAACCAAGTTTGACACAAATCTGGGCAAAATTATCAAAGTTATAACGATTAAAAGAAATTCCTGTGTTAAACTTTCCTGTTGAAACTTTTTTTTAAGGATTGGCCCCCCCCACCCCTCAAAATCACTGGAGCCTGACCATTGGACCAAACCAAACTTACTTTGCAACGAAGTTTGCAGTCAATCTGATTGACAATTTGTTCGGAGAAGTCCAAAATGTGAATTAACATTAGAATGACCATTGACTTACATTGAAATAAAAAGGAAAGGTGCATTTGCAGATATGTACCCAAATTGAAAAAAAAAGTCGTTAAAATCATAAATCCACAGCACTGCCACCCAGTCAGTAACTTTGTTTGACCCTTTCACAAGGAACATATACACCAAGTTTCAGCTAAATCCAAGTGATGGTCCTGGAGAAGTGGAAAATAGCAAAATCACACTATAAATCATAACGAGACTACTGTGACGTCTGTACTCAGCTGACTCAGTCGCCCTATGACTTTGGAAATGAGGCAAAGGTCATCCACCTGTCCTGAATCTAACTTTCATGGAGGGCCATCCCCATGTGCAAGATCAAAGTCACAGTACAGATAGTTCTCAGGTTATCGCACAACCAGTAAAATTCATGTTTATGGCCTTGTGACCTTGAGAATGAGGTCAAGGTCACTAATGTACGGTCTCAATCTTGCCTAAATAGAGGATCACCAACAAGTTCAACATCAAAGTCCTACCTCTCACAGTTCTCAAGTTACAATGTGAAAAGTAAAATTCCCGCAAGGGTCTGGGTTACAGTGACCTAGGCAATGAGGTTAAGGTCACCAATGTTCTGTCTAAGTCTGGCCTTTGCTCAGGACAACTATCATGTTCAACATCAAGGTCCAAGTTTAAACAGCTCTTAAATTTTCAGGTGAACAGTAAGAATTGAGCAAGTCGCCCTATGACCTTAGGAATGAGGTCAAGGTCACTCATATACTGGCTTAGTCTGGCCCTTATTAAGGACAACTAGCATGTGCAATACGAAAGTGCTAGCCTTAATAGTTCTCAAGTTACCACATAAACAGTGAATTTCATGCACCTCGCCTTGTGACCTTGCAAATGAGGTCAAGGTCATTGACCCACTGTACATGTATTACCCTCATACCCAGAAGTGTTCCTATGCAATTTCAAAGCAATTGGCCAAGTATATACAAGGATAAAGACTTTTGAAGATTTGGCCAAGAAATGAACCAAAAAAATCATAAAAAAATTCCAAATATCATTGGACTGTGACCTTTTGAACAAACTTGGTAGATACCCACCCAAGGAACACCCCCGCCAACTTTGAAGTGAATCTAGCTGTTGCTTTCGCAGAAGAATTAAAAAATTGTCAATTAGCATTGCAAACCCTAATGACTTTGCAATCCCCATTGACTTGCATGGTAATCAATAGGCATGTAAAATCAGCAAGAAAAAATCCTAAAAATTCCAAAATAGTTGGACCATGACCATTCGAATAAACTTGGTAGAGAATCACCCAAGACACATCCCCACCAAGTTTGAAGTGAATCTGGCTAACGGTTTTTACATGAGGTTGAAAATGTAAACTACCATTGCAATTTCTATTACATAGTAAACGATAGAAATGTATGCATTGACCAACAAGTATCCGAATTAAAAAAATCGTTAGAAATTAGGGATCTACAGCAACGCCACCTGGTGAAGATCCTTGTGTGACCCTTCCACAAGGAACATGTCCACCAAATTTCAGCATAATCTGAGAAATGGTTTTGGAGAAGATGTCGAAAAGTAGCAAAAAAGCACAAAAAAATCATAAAAAATAGAAAAAAAATCGCAGCGCCACATGTTGTTCAACTTAAGGTTTGGGGCTCCCCAGAATGTCACTTTACAATTTCAGAGTAATTGGCCAAGCGGTTTCGAAAAAGATGATTTTTTAAGATCTCCCCCAAAAATGACCCCCCCCCCAAATAAAAATAAAAAAAATAATAACAAATAAATAAAAATAAAAAATAAAATAAAATAAAATAAAATAAAATAAAATAAAATAAAATAAAATAAAATAAATCCAAAAATCACTGTACCATGACCACTCGAATAAATTTGGTAGAAACCCACCCAAGGCACATCCCCACCCAGTTTGAAGTGAATCTGGCTAACGGTTTTGGAGATGAGGTCGAAAATGTGAATGACCATTGCAACAGTGAACGTGGGTGAAATGTATCAGTGAACATGAAGAACAATAGAAAGTCCTGTAAACTTTGATAAATTTGAATAAAGTATGTGTTCCACTATTGACTGGGCATTTCATAATTCAAGTATGTAAAGCACTAAGTGTGACTGAAAAACTTTCTTTTCGGCATTTTTCATACAAAGTGTATCCTTGGTTTCTATTGGCAGTTTTTAGGGAAAGTGTACATATTCCTAGTGTATTTCTTTGTAAAATACCCACACCCTTGCAGGACATCAGGCAAGACACTTGGGACGTGACTTGTTAAAGACCATAGTTAAAGTACAGGGATATGACATCGCAAAGTTGATCGTTATTTTCGAAAGTACTACAGAAGTATTTACAAGCTATATACAATGACAGTCAACAATTGCAAAGTTCCTGACTGTAAGCCAGACACAAGAAAACTGGGTAAATTGGATAAATACCCCTGGATGCAAGAGGTAGCTTTCCACAGTTTTCCTCCAAAGAAACTTAGAAACGACGGGAGTGGTTGAATATGGTGAAAAAACCAAAATATTATAAACCACCAGGCAAATTTGACAGAATTTGTTGGGGATAAAGGTCCGACACCAGAACATCCAGTGCCCAAGTAATTTCCGTATAAGAACTGGACGATTTCAGAAAAACAACGCACAACAAACCGATGGCAGAACCGTGTCAGACAGCCGAGGATCGAGTGACCTACCCAGCAACGGAGAAAAGCCCGTTGCCAAGTAGAAAGCGGGGGGTGCGATCGCTGCGTTGCAGCGGTAGCACACAGTACCAGCTAATTTGGACCAAAGCTATTACTGGTTCACATTGACCCAAACGTAGGTCACCAAGTACAGTTTTATGTATTATGTAATCAGGTTCAATTGATCTGGAGGCTCAATTCTCTTTGCCCTTGATGTCCAAGCCGGATCCTGCCATTAAAAAATCTCCCTTTCAACTTTACACGCATGACGACCTCACAGGAATAGGTCAAGGTCACTGATATTATATAACATAATAGCATGGGACATGGCCTATATACCCTATAAATTTGGCAAGTCTAATCCAATTACTTTTCCAAATATATAATTTAATATCTTAAAACACATTTTGGCGCATAATTTCTGTAAAATTATAGGTGGCACCACTGGTATCACAAGTAACTTAAACTTTGACCTTCCGCACAATCCCACCAAATTTGGTGAAGATCCATTGCAAGATTTTCACATTTGACCCCTATAGTTATGTTGTTGCTAAAGTAAAAACTTTTCAAGTTATTGCGCTCACAATCCAAAAGTTTACAGACGCACGGACATGAGTGATGCTATAAGCTCTGCGACCTTTTGTCAGCAGATCTGAAAATTGCAGTGCCGCCTGGTTAACAAATTAGAAACTTGAAAATCCCTAGAAGTGTCTCTGTATAATGTCAAAGAGCTCGGGTAAGCGGTTTCGGAGAAGACTTTTTAAGGTTTGGCCAAACAAAGAACAAAAAATTCGTACAGAACTTAAAAAAAAAAAAGAAGAGACTGTGGGGTGACAATTTGGACAAACGTGCCAGAGACGCACCCAAGCTACATTCCACCAAGTTTGAGGTGAATCTGGCCAGTGGCTTTGGAGAAGTCGAAAATATGAATTGTGGACGCCGACGGACGACAGACAAATGGGCGGACGGACGACGGATGCCTAACCACCAAATAAGCTCGGCTGACTGACAAGTCAGCTGAGCTAAAAAAAGCTCTTATCTGTTCAATGCCAGAAAATAAGATTACTAGCAGTGTAGCAAATATATGTAGTGAAGGTTTATTCTTTGAGCCGCAAATATAGGCGTTTCAGATCGCATGTTTAAAAGGCATGGCCGATAGAAAGGAGAATCTTACAAGAGTAGATGTACAGGGGATAGCCTTTAGGACAGGCTGTTAGTGTCTCAACGTTCTGGGCTTTATAGGGGTTAACTAATTTTATCGTAACCTTATTTACAATAACTTACTACACGGTTGTTGTATCGAGCGTGCCGGGGTTTTTTTCATGGTCCAGTTTGAGAATAGCGCTGTGGCATGCAAACTTTAGTTGTATATTGCAAGTTGGTAGCTCACAAAACCTTCAAGACGAGTCATATATTATGCTATCCCAACAAAGCATCCTTTATATTTACCAAGCACACAGCAGGGACGTGTTATAACACGTCCCTGCACACAGCAAGATTGTGTGATTATTTAACCCATTAAGGTGCCTGTGCGTATTAACAGTTGAGCAGTCTATATTCCACCAATTTCTATACTTACAACCCTCCAAAATTAGACTGCGCACGAGAGCCTCCTCTGTGTATAGAATACTTCTTCTTCTTCTTCTTCTTCTTCTTCTTCTTCTTCTTCTTCTTCTTCTTCTTCTTCTTCTTCTTCTTCTTCTTCTTCTTCTTCGTCTTCTTCTTCTTCTTCTTCTTCTTCTTCTTCTTTTTCTTCTTCTTCTTCTTCGTCTTCGTCTTCGTCTTCGTCTTCTGCTTCTAATTTGTGCGGAGCTTTTCTCAGGCACCGTGCAAGCTACAATGTTAAAACTTGGCATTGTAGCATACTATTAGGGAAGTTGTCTCTCTGATTTGGAATAATCGACATGTTCAAAATTTTGCAAATTAGGGCCATTCCAAATATTAAAGGCTCCATATCTTCCAAACTATTGCAAATAGAAACAAAATTTGAATGGGAATATTTTTTGTGACGCCTACTAATATGATGGACAGCAAATGGAAGCTGTAGATTTCAAATTATGCTAATCAGGGACATTGAAAAGTGTAAATGTTGAATATCTCCAAAACTATTATAGATAATGATGCCATTCTAACTTTAATTTGTAGGTCTGTGGCAAAGCCGCATCCAATGAACCGTGAACCAAAATTGGATTTTACTTTGTGTGGATTAGGTGAATATGAAAAAAAAAATCTTGAATAGCTTCAAAACTATTATAAGTGCCATTCCATCTTCAATTTATGTGTTTGTAGCATAGGTGCCATCCCAACTTCAATTTATGGGTTTGTAGCATAGCCACATCCAATGAATCATGCTCCAAAATTGTACAATTTTAATTTACGCAAATAAGATGAATACATGAAATTTAAATCTTGAGTAACTTATTATACATAGAGGTGCCATTCCAACTTCAATTTGTAGGTATGTGACATAGCCCTATCCAATGAACCATAAACCAAAGTTGTATGTTATTAATTTATGCAAAGTAGGCAAATACACAAAATTTAAATTTTGAATAGCTTCAAAACTATTATATGTAGTAGTGTCATTCAAACTTCACATGATACGTTTGTGGCATAGCCAAATCCAATCAACCAAGAAACAAAGAAGTAGCATTCTAATTTTATGTAAATTAGCCCAAAACACAAAATTTTCATTATGTTGAACAATGGCAAAGTGTGAGCATTTCAAATTGCTCTCATTGTGAAGGCACAGACAAATTTGCAGGGAAGCAAATCTTCTTTTCTAGTTTGCCATGTTGTCCTTTAAGGAATATAGCCCAAACTGAAAAGTTTTATTCGATACGAAGTTGAAAACAAAGCCACTGTTTTGGCAGTTTGGAAGATGTGTGTGCAAATCAGCATACGAACAATTCTCCATCTTTTAAAGCCAGAGGTCTGTTGCCAGTGATCCGAACACTGCTGACTGTCACTGATGTCGCATAAGCTTGTAGGAAGCCATTTTAAGAGCCTAGAGAATGATGCATTCAAAATTGCATGAAACAGGCCCATCTGGATTGTTATTACTATATGTTATTACTTTCAAAAACTTTTTCGGTGATAACAAAGTTTTCTTTAGCTTGGAAAAGTTTCCGCCCTCTCAGCCTTAAGCTGCGAAAGTTTGCGCCCTTTTTGACCGGAGCTGTGACGTCATGCAGGGAACCTTCTCCATTCGAGCAAGCCAAGCAGCATGATGACAAGAGGGGATGCCAGTTACACAAGAAGCAATGACGATGAGTTGGAACTTTCATGTTCATGCTAATTTTTCTTGAAAAGAGACCGACAAGATGAGTTCTGTTGGTGCTGATAATAATTATTATTATCATTTTTTATATATAGTGGGGCTTGCTCTTGAGGTTTTATGTGTACGTCCATACTGGTAAGAGCAAATGGCAGAACCAGCGTCACAGTCACAAACACCTGATTCCATCCATCAGCCAGTTCCAGATGACAAGTCATGACGATTGAACACAGTTTAGAATTGTAATGATACGGTGTATTAGTTTTGTAGAAAAAGCTATGAAACTAAAATTACAGCAGGGTTTCTTTATTTGAGAATATTAAATGCAAAAGACAAACTATATCCTACGCAAAACGCCACAAGGGGCGGGTCCATACTGATGCAGCGGCTTGTGTAAGCGAGAAGACTGAAACTCATAGCGACTCACAATAGCGCGACCCTGCTCCGCTTGGCGTGATAACCGGGGGTTTTCCAGCTAACTGATCGAATCTTTGAAGTCTGAACAATGATCTCGCATTACTGATTTAACGTATTTTCTTGATCAAGTACATCAAAATTAACATAATTACTTTAGCAATTGAAAAAAAGAGCAAAGCCCTATTCGAATCCCTCTTGCGAGTAAAGACAATGTGCTATATTCTTTTATTTAAGTCTCACCTGCATAAAGTAAATACATATACATAACACAAATATAAAATCAGAAGCGGCCGCTCTTACAGAGCTATGAGAGACTATTAAAACAATTAAAGATGATTGTGAAAGAAGCATAAGGAGTAACATTATATTGGGGAAAAAGAATTTTCGTTTCTCTAGAATTTGCAATAGGGTTTTGGTTAGGAACATGTTTTACATTGTTGTTGGCAAACACAGCCACTGAACGTTGTGGACTTCCATGTCAAGCAGTTTCATTAATGGTGCTCTCTCAGCTTCATATAAAACACAATCAAGAAATGCGTGGTATTCATTTTCAACTACTGAACCGTCACAAATATAACATATTCGCTCGTTTAATGGTAGTCTGTTAGTTCCGTTACGTCCCATCTCGATGCGTAAAGGGGCAACACCACATCTAAAAAGGGCTAGCGCCCTGTTGTGCTTTAGTGGCATCCGTAGAGAGACATACATTTCCGTATTATAACATTCCTTAAAGATTCTTTATACTCTTAGCTTATTTTGACCCGGTCCACGAATAGCATGCTCACGAGTGAGTGCTTGTTTCCACTTGTCAGTAACCACATTATTCAATTTTTCATGAACGAATACTTTAACTCTGGACCAGACATGCTCCTGATCATGTACATTAAGAAAGTCTAAGCCGGTCTTGTTGAACATTGCCTCGCTTCGATAGACCCAGTTCCGTTTGCGCTTCACAGCCCCAAGCAAATACGCGTCTGTGTAGTTGCTCCCAGCTCATGGATATGAGCCTGCACCGGGCTTTCGTTCCACACGACCACTGCTGCTCCCAGGGAGTCATCAATTCCATGACACCTATCACAGCAGCTCTATCATGGACTGTGTCCACAAATGAGTACTCTCTCTGCCCCGAAACCGCAGCTCCGTAAGTGATAATAGGCATCACTAAGGTATTTTATAAATAGGCAAATACTTTATATGGCATACCTCCATTTGCTTTGGATTTTGCAATCAGCAGGCCTACGGCTCGGTGTGCTGATTTAGCAACCTCCTTTGCCATATATGCATAATCCATACTTTCTGAGAGCCACAGCCCTAAATACTTGTACTTGTCAGCAGTTCCACAACATTATCGCCATACTTGAACACATAATTTGATCTTGGTATTGAAGAGTGCCTGAAACGGACTGTTTTTGTTTTTTTTTTCCACATTTACTTTTGTACACAATGTGTGACACCAAGCATGTAGAACACTGTGACTCTGATGTAGGTCCTCTTTGTAGTTGCCAGGAGAATGATATTTTCTGCAAACAGAATGATAGCAACATTCTCCTCACCAATCTGGATCCCATTATTCATGGCTTTTAATACTCTCTGCCAGGTCATTCAGAAATAGGTTAAATAGCGTGGCACACAGGTTACGGCCTTGTTTGAGGCCGCAATCCACGGGAAACAAGTCCGAATAGGACCCATTTACATGTACGCAGCTCCTAATGTCCATGTAAAGAGACTGCAAAGCATTCAACATTTTACCATAAATGCCATATTTCCCACGTTTTTGCCACAGAAAAGGTCTATGAATTCTGTAGTATGCCTTACTTAAGTCTACGAACCCGACATAAGTGCTCTTTTTCTGTTTCGTCCTGGTTTCTATTATGTTCGTCATCGCAAGGATATCATCTGTGCAGTTACTACCAGCGCTAAAGCCATTTTGTTTGTCGACAACTATGTTATTCGTTTCAGCCCAGGACACAATCCTCGCATTCAGGACTGAAGTATATAGCTCGGCAGTGACTGGTACTAATGTAATACCTCGGCAATTAACGGGTATGCGGGCATCTGAGGAAGCACTTTTGGGGATGGAGTTTATGATAATCTTTTTCCAAAGACCGGGTATTATACCGCTGTGGAAAAAGGAGTTGAACAACTTGTAAAGAAAGTCAATGGACATGGTGTTTCTGACAACCTCGATGGAAATCCCATCAATACCAGCAGCTTTTCCAGGCTTGGCTCGATTAACAGTATCTAGAACTTCCGACCGTAAAATTGGCTCGTTTCGAGTTGATGCATCCTTTACATAGGTAGATGGATCAGTATTTAAGGCTATGCTATGAGAGATCCTGTTATCAACAGGGTGTATCTCTGGGTTTAGTAAACCCTGAAAGTCATGCTTCCATTTATTTAGGACAGTTTCCGGGTACCTGCTTATTGTGCTATCTTCCAGTATAACTTCATATGATATACCTTTGTTCATGTCAGCATCAACACCTATTGGGCCAATTGTTTTCCAAAACTGCCAAGTGTTGTTACTATGCATATTCAAAATTCTCTCTTGTCATTTAGTCCAATAAAGTCTTTTTGCTGACTGGATTTTTGGTCGATGATCTTCTGGTGTGTTTTCATGTTACATTTTGGATGAGCTTTTTCTGTATGGTGAGCTTGGCGCCAACTTTTTTCTGCATCACACATATTATTTCATAGCTGTGAAAGCTTGTTAGTCCACCATGGCTTTTTAAAGTGTCTTCGTTTATTACTAAGCCCATGCGCTAAGTAAATTTTATTTGTTTTGAATTTTTTGCATCCATTTCCTCTTTCACGGTAGAGCAAAATTTATCATGTATATCATTTATTTCGCTTTGGGCCAACTGTTGTCCTTCAAGCATTCTAATAACATCATGCAGTTGGCATTGAATAGAACCATTTGACATAAAGTCTGCTGGACTTTCTCTTACATTGTACTTCACAAAAGACACAGGTCGTGTAATAGCAGCACTGTGTTCTCCAGTTGACTGACCACTATGGTAATCTCGTGAATGACAAATACTCACTGTAGCAGGGCATGGTCGGGCATATTGTGGGATGGATCAGTCACAGACAAGCAGCCCGCCTGATTTTACAGCATACCGGGTCTTCTTACCTTGAACGACGTTCGCTTACTGAAAAGTTCATACCGGCAAACAGCATAATCGGTTACATGTGGTCACAGGCCACAAGGTGGAGCAAGGAAAATTTCAGCTCCTGATGTTTTACCTTTAATCTGTGACTTTCTGCAAATTAAGGACTGTGTACTACCAGCACTTCTCACCGGTGAATTGGAGATCGCCGTTGAGAACCAGTTTACCAGTTGAAGTCACTTTTTTGAGTATTTTGGACATTGGGGTTTTCTTTTTTTTTGAAATTCATTTTTCCACTCACGTCGTGGGACTCTGTTCAGCCATGACCAGCAAGGACAAAGGCCCTGATTCTGACCAAGCCAAAGACATGGCTCCAGATACCGATGAGAAATCTTCGCAATTTGAGCTCAGTGAGCTGTCATCCGTGAGCAAGAATGACTTTGTACATGCAGTGACAGAGAACATGGACAAGATTTTCATGTTTAACTTACAAGACATGAAGGACACTTTTCAGAAAGTGGATATGGATTCTCTTGGTCTATTGCATAATACATTGTGAGATCAGGTCTTGTCAACATTCTCACAGTTTCAGGATAGACGGCCCATTAATCGCCAAGCCAAGCCCAAAATGCTGTAAGATATATGTTGCATGGGATTTAGTTTGATCAACAAACAGCCATTAAAGGACCTGGATAAGATGTTTGCACCAAAGGACGGTCGGAGACATGAGAATAGTGAGAAAAGCGATGACCCTGGTACAAACGGTGCTAACCCGGTGAGTGAACTTCAAAGGGTTAATGTAATCCTTTGCAGATATGAGCTCTCAAATCAAGCTCTTAAAACGTGACATGTCACAGATAAAAGAGGACAATGACAATTAAAAGGCTCAGATTATTGTCATCACTGCCCACAACGCAATTTTAGAACAGGAGGTGAAATAGCTTAAATTAGCCAATGAACACGAGGATCCTGGGTCGGAGAGAGATTTCAATGACAACTTAGAGCTAGAGGACGATGTGGTGTTTGCCAAGGTCTTCAGCCATAAGTGTAGTAAACGTACCAAATGTATACAAAAACCACCCCAATCGCCTAAGAGGCTTAGGTGTGGGGGTGGCCACTGCCTCATTTGATTCAAAGACGACCCTGATGTAATCCTCCCATCTGTGCCACCTGCCAAAGAACCGCCAGTGGAGGCTCAGCGCACTCACCCCTGCAGTGATCGTGGTGGCCACTGTCCGCCAACCCTGAAAGCAGCCCCATAAGTCCAGCGACAAGATTCCATAAGGGTTGAGCCAGGCCATCATACCCTGTCCCATGGAAAAAAAACGGCCGGGAAATTTACATTGGCCAACTTGAAATGTCGCATGCAGATGCCGATATTGTTCATTTCCTGCAGGACAACCTGGGGGTCCAAACCTCAGACGTTCAAGAGCTGCCATCCAGGCAAGGTAACTGGAAGTCATTTCGTGTTGTTGTTCCCAATGATAGCGTGGACAGTGTCTTGACTTCTCGCTTATGGCCTGAGGAACTACATGTCCGTGTGTTCCAACATGGCAAACCAAATTGAAGAGGTAGGCCAGCGGGAAATATCCTGGCACCAGGCTCCAAGGCAGCACAACATCGTCGATGGCAACCATCAGGGAGGGAGATTTCAACATCGCTCAGGTCTGCTATCCAGACAAGGCATCAGTCAGTTGGAACACAGGCACATCCATGACCATCAAACACGGGCCATGATGGACAATGTTTCAACCCTTGGTCAGCATGTCAACGAACTCCCCCAAATTACTGGGGTTTGCCCCCTTCGGAGCCACAGAATCCTGAAGCCTTTATAACCCTGGCCCACACCTGAGCATATCATTACTATAAGTGCTGGTACTCCCTCTAATATACCACTTTTATGCAAGCAATATAATTGCAAATGTTTTAAACAAAATGCTGATTATATCTTCGATATGTAAGAGGAGAGTGATTTAATTTCTTTGAACTAAACGTGGCTCAGACTATCGAGTTAAAACTAATGGACACAACTTTAAATGCAAAATTTCCGGACTCTTAAGTTTACTGTTTTTGTTAAATCAGCAATGTGTGAAGTCGAACCTGATTATACCGAGCAACCTTTTGGAGGCGTTGTGGTGATCATAAAAAACACAGGCAAACTGAAACGGCTGTGTGCTGTACGCGTTCCCTTGTGTACATAATAATACACAAGGCGTCCCACTCACCGTGTCAACATTCAACAGTACCTTCGCATTTGCTTCAATAAAGTTAACATATCCTCACGGCTGTGGTAAAGCCATATATGTCAGTGTTTAAACAGTTTATCCTAAGTGAAGCATGGGTCGGGGTAAATGTGGTTGTATCGCGTGACAATTTCGCCGTTTTTCGCAGTTTTCGGATTTGAAAGCCGCATCTTCAGCCTTGAATGCTGACGAAAACGTGTTTGTGAGTTTCGCTTCGTATTTCAACATGTTTAGTGTAAGGTAGAAGGTTAAAATGTTGTTCGTCTTATAGATTAGGTAATAAGGAACACAGACAAATATGGTTTTACCACAGCCATGAGGATATATTAATTTTATTGAAGCAAATGCGAAGGTGCTGTTGAATGTCGACACGGTGAGTGGGACGCCTTGTGTATTATTATGCACACAAGGGAACGCGCACAACACACAGGCGTTTCAGTTTGTCTGTGGTAAATAATATGCTTGGTCTGTCTTGTTTTGAACTTGATGCACCCAGCGGTCGCATTGTTCCAGTCGCTCTTTGCGACTCCAACGCGAAAATAATTCAGGTCAAAATTTCTGTGTATATGCCTTTTTTCACCCACCCCCCAAAATACCGATGAGTATGTCGAAGTGTTAACCATTTTTACAGAGCCTAATTGATCAGTATGCTGCTGTTACCCTCATTAAGATATTTCGGGATTTTAATGCCCAACTTCCCTCTGCTGATAAGCTACATAGGACATGGTTTAAGCATAAAGGTTTTCATGCCCGGGGGGGGGGGGGGGCACTCCCCAAAATTCAGGGTGGGTAAGCCCCACTGAGGGTTCAAAATACAGACCCAATGGGAGCTGAAACCAAAACAGAAAGAGGGGGTCTTTGGGAGCTGACACTAACAAACTTGTTCCTATCTCATTGATGATTTTTCCCTTTTTCTTCAGCTGTTATATTTGATGCCACTTGCTGCTACTGTAACTCCGCTTTCTTCTGCTGCCTCGATCGAATTTCAATTTGAAAAGAACTAAACTCGGAAACGAGGCTGTGTTCCTCAAAACTTGAATCCGCACAGAGATAGGGCTGGATCCGGGCAGGGTGCCTTTAAAGTGGGAAATGCAGGTCACCTGCCACACAAGCGCACGCTTGGCCGGGCACGCTAGCGATTGACAGATATCTTCGAGATAAGTTGGGCCGCGAAGCGGCTCTCGCTGTCAGCTTGGGTAATTAGCAGATAAGGAGTTCTTTATCCGGTTTGAAGCCTCTGCCTGAACGGACCACAAAGGGGGGTCTTTCAGAGCGAGCGGAGATCAGAAAACCAGGGTTTTGGGGAGTGAAGTAAATTGAAATACAGGGGGCTTTGAGAGCGACCGGCAAGGAAAAGTAGGGGTCTTTCCCGCGGCGCCTACCTGTATAGCCCAGTATAGAAAGTACCCCCCCCCCGGTTTTCATGCACACAGTCGTTTGTTGTATGATTTCATTTAATATAATAACATAGTAGCAGTTGAACTGTTATTTAACCAAAGTGCAGAATATACCTATTTTTGTCATGCAAACCAGACATATACGTGGCTTAATCATCTATTACCCTTCTCACGAGATCTTGGCAATGTTAACTCCTGCAATATTATGAGCTTAGATGAAGGTAATTTGAGCGATCACTTGCCCGTCCGATTAAAAATGTTTTAACCAGTGGTGGAGGCTACCATAAAACAAAGAGACGGTTGTAACCTAAATTATGCTGCTCCAGCCGGTCGTCTTCCGGACTGGAAGAATGATACACGTAACGAAAGGTATAAACACATATTATGTGACAAACTCAATTCTTTGGGTCCGTTAGGTGATCTTAGATGTTTCTGGTGCTTGCGATACGCCATGAGCCAGTAAGCTCATAAATACACGACTCGACGCTATTAATCTAGCCATACATGATGCCCGTAAGGAGGCTGGGTGTTCACCAAGTAAACAGTTTAAACCTAAGCTTTCTGATGTCCTGAATTAAGCCGCCTAAGAGAGCGGAAGAAATTTTGGTTCTCCCTGTGGGTCTCAAGTGGTCGGCCCAGGTCAGGTGCCCTATTTGAAGTATGGAAACATTTAAAGAAAGTATTTCGGCGTACCTGTCGACGCTGTATTCAGGGATTCAGTGATCGGGACTCGCTACGCTTAAATTCTCTGTATATGCAGAGGAAGATTTCAGCTTTCTGGAATGTTATTAAACGTCGTAGGTTTACAAAGATATGCTGCTCTCTTGGTGTTGACCAGTTTTTAAATATATATAAGAGTACTATGCAAGAGTCAGGATCTCGTACAGACGCACAGTGTTCCATTAAGGCGCAAGTTCAATGTTTATTTTCTGATAATTGGCAGAAGGTCTTCCCTGATGTCACCTTCACAAGTGAAGAGGTTGACAATTTTATTTGTTCCTTGAAGCGTAATACAGCCGATATTGATTGCATATTTCCTGAACATTTAAAATACGATAAAAGTACTGTATTGTGCTCTCAGTTATCAGACCTATATACGGCTATGTCACGTTGGAGTGTTGCCCCAGATGATTTTGAAATCGGCGTGACTGTTCCCATTCTTAAGAAGCCCACTTTAAATCGTAAGGATGCTATGAAATATAGACCAATCACGGTGGGCACCACCCATTCCAAGATTCTTGAGCCTCTCCTCATTCCTAATAATAAAGCTGCTTCTAATCAATTTGGTTTCAGAAAACAGAGAGATACCACAGTGGCATGTGCTTTTCTCCATGACGTAATAAATTACTTCTATGGGGCCAAATCACCTATGTTTATTTGTTTCCTAGACGCCGAAAAATGCTTCGACACGATATGGCACCCCGGCCTGTTCTATAGATTAAAAAACATCCTACCCTTGTCTGACTGGACGTTTTTATACAGATGGTATACGCAATTACAAGACACGGTGAAATGAAAGGGCCAGTACAGCTCTCTGTTCTCTGTAACTAGAGGTACTAGACAGGGGAGTATTCTCTCCCCTAAATTGTTCAACTTTTTTATTAACGACTTGCTCATTGAGCTGCAGTCTGCTGAACAGGGTGTGAGAATAGGTACAGACAAGTTCAATTCATGTGCATACGGCGATGATGTCTCCGTCTTCTCTTCTGCTGTTCCTGGGCAACAGGCTCTCATAATACTTTTGTAATCAATACGCCAACAGATGGCGCTTTAATTTTGGACTAAGAAAAACCAAATGTATCGCTGCAGGTAAGTCGGTATTCTATGAGGACCCTGTCTGGCAATTAGGGGACAACCCCATAAAGGTAGAGGACAATCTTGAAATCTTGTGTGTTACATACCAACATGATAATGTTTACGATCTACATGTTCATAACCGTATGAACTCTGCTAGACGCTGTATGTTCAGTTTGGGTAGCTCTAATTTCGCATACCTGGGGCTCTCCACCGAAGCTAAGGTGTATATGTGGAAAACAACTGGTGTCCGCTGCTTAAGCTATGGTATGGAATCGGTCAAATTGCCTAGCAAACTAATTGGACGTTTAAACGCAGTTCATGGTGGTATATTAAAATCCGCTTTGGGCATCGGAAAAAGGTCCCACCACAGCAATCTTTTATCTGCCCTCAATGTACCCCCTTTCTAATATATTAAATCATAATGCGTATTCCTTATTGCATAGGGTATTTAAGACCGACTCCCCTTTCAGATCCTTGTGTGTCTATTTTGTTTCAGACTTTGTGATTAATGGTTATCCCCATAAAATACCCTGGTAGGTCGCGTTATCTCCAGCGGTGAGTCCGCAATCAAATTATGTCTCAGTGGTGTGGGCGGTCTTTTACCTGGTACACCTCCCAACCAGAACAATGGCATGGTGGACACTCTTCGGTACCTGCTGACCCATCCAGAGTTTAACACATGCGGGAGCGTCCAACATAAATTGGTGGCTTTACTGTTGAATGCTTTCTGAGCTCCGATTTGATACCGTGGCATATCAGCTATTTTACTATTGATTTTAATTTTCGACGTCAGTTTGCAGTGTATCTGTTATTATGTATGTTAGTTAGAACGATTTTTGGTGACATATGTTTTAGTTTAAGGTATGATGTGTTCGATCTGTCCATTTTGTATTACATATGTGGCGTATTATTGAGTCTATGCTATTATTTACGATTTTATATCATGATTTACTTTATGCATGGTTGTCTTATGATTTTGACGTTCATATTATTTTGATGTCGATAATTTATTTGGATAAACTACCCCTTTACAACGGGGGCATCAGCAGGCCAGGGTATACCTGCGATGCGTCCAGGATAAAATACATTGTCAAGAGTACACATAAAAACCTTTGAGATAAGAGAGATCATGTACATATAAGACACTTTTATAAAAATGAAATAAAATAAACCACTGTGATAGATCGAGTTATGTCCCGTCAACCAAGGACCTACGTAAAGACCACGACTGTGTTTCATGTATTGCTTGCATGCACCATCAAACATCTTTGCAACTTCAATTCCCTGCTCAAATGCTGCATCCCCGAGGAGTAACCTTAACTTTGTATCAGTAGAAGATCGAATAAAATATTCCCAAATATACAAATTATTAGAATTCATCAATTTGGTCTCGAGTCCGTGCCAAATCTAAAATCGAATTTCATTAAATGCCGGACAGATTAATAAAAAAAGGGATTCATTTTCAATGTACATATTATTTATGTGTATTCCATTTTCTCCCTTGCGGAGGTTAAATAAATTATTATTATTATTATTATTATTATTATTATTATTATTATTATTATTATTATTATTATTATTATTATTATTATTATGATTATTATTATTATTATTATTATTATTATTATTATTATTATTATTATTATTATTATTATTATTATTATTTTCATCATCTACTGCCTGTCCTCTGTTGTTAAAAGAGGTAAAATCGTTGTTTGCATTGTTTCTGCCATTCAGTATGCAACAGTTCGTATACACCAAAAAATCGGCAAATATGTGCCCATTGGTATTTTCTGAGGGGTCTATAAGATAACCTCCCGCTGAGGGACCGGATCCACACCCTCGACGAAGTAACTGGTATGACCCAATCTACTATAATTATAATCATCACAAATGATGAAAGGGCTTTCTTCTTGGTAACCATGTACCTGTGACGAGAGTGTTTCAAAGAAGTCGTGTGCGTTGATGATGTGGCGCGATGATTCCACTGGTGGCACGTAACATACACATATGTTAAATGAAGAATCACATGACTTGGCTTTCAGTTGAAGCCATAAAATACCCTCCACCGTTTTATTTTTCACTTGCACATTGAAATCACGCAATAAAGAATCTTTGGTGAGAAAGCCCACGCCACGAAAGCCTGTTTATCGCTCCACGATGCAGGTTGAGCCTATTGTGTCCACACCACTCATATCCTGGTGTACAAAGTTTTTCAGTATCAGATAAATGGCTTTCTGCGATGCCAATACTATCCAGGTTTACGTGGTCCAAGAACATCGACCGTATTTTGGCATTGTTACTGTCCACATCAGTCGAGCAACCCTTTACATCCTCGTTCTTGTCCATTTTCACGTGATACCTGCCTCCGCCAGCGCCAAGGGGTATTGTGGCTGCGGTGCCAAGGACGCCATGGGTTGCGATTTTGTGGCCCAATTTGTACTTCTCTGTCTCCATTGTCTCCAGTGTCGCTATGACCGTGACGTCTTGTTGACTTTCGCCTAGGACTACCCTCTTGACTTGCAGGGCGATTATATCCTTGATGGCGCCTCGACCTATCACCTCTGGATCTGGATCTAGGACTGCTTTGGTCATATATGCCCGGTTGCACATGTCCGAGTCATGTCACCCTGAGTTAAATTGATAGTCTAGGGCTACGTGACTCTGGGTTTGGAAGCCATTGACCCTGAGTCAAATTGTTTTTCACTTGTCAAGATCAAGTCAGGGTTCGGTGACTCCAGGCTACACTGCTGTGTCCTGAGTGTGTTTGCTGTTTTGCATAAATTCTGCTGTGATATACGTTGCTTTATTCCCACCTACACACTTCTTTTTCCTTTCCATGGTTGTGTATGAGGCGAATAGTGGCCCGGTAACGCAATCAGAACGGGCGAAAACCGTAGAATAAAAACCAAAAAAAAAATTTGTCATTTGACATTTGAAGAATCGAATTCTAAAATTAGTAAAGGCATATATATGTATATATATATATATATATATATATATATATATATATATATATATATATATATATATATATATATATATATATATATATATATATATATATTGATTCGTACACATAAGCACATAAGGTATATACTGAAGGCACAAAAAATAAATAACAATGACAATAGTTGGATCAATACAATTATATGAAGTTATTCAAACCACATAATCATCAATCAGAAAAGGAAGAGAAAAAATATGAAGAAAAAACTTTCTGCAACAGAAAAACATATCAGGCTCAGTGCAAGTCCATTGAAATGAGTGAACAGTTACAGATGGTGACACTCATGGTATTTGGTGCATACATTCTGGATGATAGCAGTGAGTTGGTCACGCGTCATGTTCCACTTCAGCTTGTCGTCTCGTGCTTCACACAGCTCGCAAATAAACATTGCGTTCTCTTCCTGTTCCTTATTCGGTGTCTCTGTAAGCTGCAAAGTTGGCGGGGATATGAGCCTATAGGAGAATATCTGTCCAGTGAGTACTTTGAAATAACAGCATTTAAGTGAATACATAATTACATAAAACAAATCAGAAATCGCCTGTGTACTTGGGTTTCAATAGTGGTACCATTACAAACCATAAGAAGCAAATTGTTGTAAGTCCTGTATGGGATTTTTTAGATAAATAGCACAGCTTTTCGACAAGCAGTGTGAATAGGCAGGACGCCTCTACTGGAAAGATCCCATAACTGACATCCACACAATGGCATGTAATACGTCTTAAATAGTCTGTATCTAATATCGGGAAAAGCTTTAGAAAATTGAGTCATGGGCCAGTTCACTTCTGCTTGGAAACGTCCAGCAGTAGATTTGTTTACAGAATCCCTGTCTGTATTAAGTCCAATAATATTACCAAGGTGTTTATCTGACGGACGTGATTAATTGGCACCTGGTTGAAATATATGGAAGTATCAGGGGTATTAGAGCCTATAGTCAAATGTTTACTTTTACTTGGATTGAAAATAGATTATACACATGTGCAAAGCATGAACATACCCTCAATAACTGGGTCATGGATAACATGGATGAAGCCAGCAGTGCAATATCATATGCATACGCAAGGGCACCCATAAAAGAATTCCCTACGTGTCATCCAAAACCACATTTCTTGAATCTCATTAATAACTCTTCGATATATACACAGAACAGTACAGGCGACTGGACTCCACCTTGTTTTACGTCATTATTGCACTGGAATGTTTGGAATGAATGTTTTTTCCATACAACTAAACTACTCTGATTTATATACATATTCAGCAATAGTCTAGCAACTAGTTCATTAATATCTCTCTTAAAGAAAAGTCTGAACATGTTGATGTACTCGACACGGTCAAATGCCTTTGTTGCATCAAACAGTACAAGTTGAACATCTGAGCCATTTCTGTTATAATACTGTAGTTCTAGAAATTTTCGCCCGTGTTTAAGTTCGTGCAAATTCAATTTTTCTCTAATTACCGAATTTTCGCGCATTTTAATTTCGCACAATACAATGTCATAAAATGTAGTGAAATACAATGCATTTTAATTTAGCGCTTTTCGCGCTACCACCCAAAGCGCGGAATTAAAGCAAGCGCCAAAATTGCTAGAACTACAGTACTTAAAATACTCTGATAACACAAAAGTGCACTGGCTCGAGCAACTAATCGCTTTAAGCATGTTAAGCCCAAAATGTAGCTCAGTCGAATTTAATACCGCTTGATTGTCATTAAGTATGACCCAGTCAAGTACTTTGCCTAAAATGCTGCTTAACGCAATGCCTCGGTAGTTGTCTGAGTCATTGAGTGATTTACATCTACTTTTTTTGCAATCGGGTGAATGGAAATATTTAGCATGACTTCAGGCGCATATCCATGCTTCAGCATGGAAGAGAACAATAGTGACCGGTCTACAAAGAGCGTAAATATAGTGGAAAAGAACAAAAAATGAGAGGGCTAAGGCACAGAAGAGGAAGGAAGCCGCGAAAAGAATAAGCAACAATTTCAAAACTAATGTAGAAATGAGGGATATAAATCAACTAAAATGCATGGGAAAATTTGAAAGATGAAATAGCTGAGAAGAAAAGATTCCCGAAGACAACTGTTGGAGGTGCCGCTTAAAAGCCAATGGACAGTAAAAGCAACCATCCACTAATTCAGTCATCTCTCAGGTCACTTTTAAATGAGACCATTTTAATATATCGGCATTCTTGAAGAATTGCGGCTATTGCAGACCATTAGGCATATTTTTCTTGTATATTATTTTTTTGCCTATCTTATTTTGTTACATTGAGTCGTCACTGTAGCATAATTGAGAAAATGAAAAATATGACTTCGTTCTGCCTTGATCAGCAAGCACGGAGGAACATATTGAATCCACGAATGCCTCCATTTCCTTGAACTCATACCTTGCTGATCCCGCTTCCGAAGGCGTTTGTGCTCAAAAGTGTAATTAAATTCATCATGATCGTAAAAAAACTGTTTATTGGAACAGATGAATGAAGTAGATACTGATGAATCTTTTAAAATATATTGCATTTATTGATGTTGACTTTGTTGTGTTACCCAGGAAAATATCGTTTCCTGGCATCTACTCCTTTCTGTCTTCCTTCTGCCATCGGCAAGTAGGCCCCGTGTCGCCATACCAGGAAACAACTATTTTTTCCTAATGTTTACAAGCTTTTATACTAATTTTGATAAAGAGTCCTTTAAATGTGACACCAGTTTAACCTGAAACAATTTAAGTAACGAGACGAGGCAAGCCACTTCAGAAGCTGTATTCAAGAGGCTCTGTTTAAGGGACATTGAACAGAAGACGGCCGCTTGACACAAATAACTTCATATGAACCATTCAGCTGTTTATTGTAATTTTTCTTATGATTTTATGTTGTATAGTGTATGGTTTTTGCATGTTGTATTTTTGTCAGGGACCCTGACGAGAACAGTCTTGTAACAACGAAGTGGTCCCTGGGTAAATATGACAAATAATACATAAATGATACGATCAATCAAAATCAAATGAATGCAACTAGTCAATATGATATCGCACGGTACAGTGCCATACCCACCTTACAGGGGAGTGATGCGTGCAGACACTGGAATACAAGTACAACGGCCCGCTTGCACATATCCAGATCAAGTCAGGATTACGGTGACTCTAGAGTCAAGCCTATGTCAAACAGGTGTGTTGGTTTGCACATGTCTGGGTTAAACTGAAGCCCTACCGAATTTAACGCCAAGATTCAACTCTGGGTACAGCCTGGATTAAAAGATAAAGTTATACTGGTTTTCCAGTGTGTGCACACATCACTTTACTTTAAAGTGCGGATATTACTGTACCATAGAATATTATATTGACTAGTTGCATTAATATATATATATATATATATATATATATATATATATATATATATATATATATATATATATATATATATACATATATATATATATATATATACATACACAATAAAAATTCTCTTACGGAACACTTCTATATACCGAACTCTATACTGAACACCATTTCTCGGTCCCAAATATATATACTTCAAATGTAAGCTATCCTCCCTATACCGCCCACTTACTTCTTTCCGGTCCCAATGGTGTTTGGTACATTAGGGAGGTATTACTGCATATATATATATATATATATATATATATATATATATATATATATATATATATATATATATATATATATATATATATATATATATATACATATATATATATATATATATATATATTTTTTTTTTGAGCGTCGGAGAAAAAGAGTTATTTCCTGGTACGAAACTACATTTTCCAACAAATCCCACACCCATAGATGGAATACATATATTAAAAGTTAAAAGATTAATTAGAATTTACTCCATTGATCTGTAACAATAAACAGTATTTTACGATCACGATAAATGTTATAACACTTTTGAGCCCAAACACCTTCGGAAGCGGGATAAGCAA
This sequence comes from Hermodice carunculata, assembly GCA_964020975.1. Classification (NCBI taxonomy): domain Eukaryota; kingdom Metazoa; phylum Annelida; class Polychaeta; order Eunicida; family Amphinomidae; genus Hermodice; species Hermodice carunculata. The sequence continues at coordinate 70,826,140 of OZ026618.1, forward strand.
TTTCTTGGTTTAAGGAAACAGAGGCACTCGTGGATGCGAAACTATGCTTACTGGTCAAGGGAGGAACAAAACCATTTTTTATTTTCTCGATTATTTCACAATAACAAATTCCAAGTAACAAAATAGCATAGGCAAAGGATATGTAACAAAATAGCATAGGCAAAGGATAATATACAAGAAAAAATATTCGCATTGTCTGCAACGACCGAAATTCTTTAAGAATGTTGATATATTAACCTTATTGCATTTAAAGGTGACTTGAATTGATTGATGACTGTTTTTACTTTCTGTTGGCTTTGGAGCGGCACGTCCACCAGTTGTCTTCGGACATATTTTCTTCGAGGCAATTTCATCTTTCAAATTTTCTCATGCATTTTTAGCTGATTGCTAACCCTCGTCTTTGCATGGGCTTTGAAATATTTGCTAATTCTTTTCTAGGCTTCTTCCTTCTTCTGGACTTTATCCCTATTATTTTTTTAAACATTGTTTATCTGCCTCCACTAATTTCAAAATTCGTTTCTCCAAATACGAAATGAGACATGCTTGGGTCTTTGTTTTACGTTTTTGTCCATTCTGATGGCATGTCCTTCTTCAGGGGAAGGAAAAAGAATTGGATCGATTGGAATAAAACTACATCACTATATAAAATTAAAATATATGGATAATAGCATACACACTCAGCATACAGCACTGTAACCTGTAGTCACCAGACCCTGCCTCGATCTTGACAATTGCAAAACCAATTTGACTCTGGGTTAATGGCTTCATAACCCAGAGTCCCGCAGCCCTAGATTATCAATTTTACTCTGGGTTACATGACTCGGACATGTGCAACCGGGCAATATATCTGATTCAAGTTAAGTTCACCTGAGTGTAGATCACCATTCCTGAGTATGGTTCACAGCTACAAATATACAGTATAATGGAACATGACACTTCCCTTTTCCTGTTTTATTGTGTTCCTTTTGTCTGGTCCATTGCTCTTGTTTTGTTTCCCAATAGATAAAAGCTGAAGTTAGTTCAATTTGGCGACAAAAGTTTTTTGGCATGAACATGGGCAAGATGCACAAACCCAAGGCTTAGAATTTATCAGATCATGGAAAAAAAATACCTGTTGAACTCGTTCAAGAAGAAATAAACACAATTGAAAGTAAAACAAAAATATGGGATTATGGTCAACAACAAAAATCACGCATGGGAACGAGTGTTTGAAAAGTTCAAGTGCCGTAATCGTATACAAAATAGAAGCACACAGCAGCTTAAAGCAGCATGGAAAAACTTAAAATTCATACCAAGAGTGATGTAACTGGTGGAGGACCAGAGGCACCACCCCAACCGGATGACAAATCCGAAAAAAATCTGACCGTGACACCCCAACAAATTATCCCTCTCACCAATGCTTATGATGACGATGCTTAATTCCACGGAGATGACACCCTGGTACAATCATGCATTTCTTTTGTTTTTAGTTACCATATAAACCAAATAGTCTTATTTTGGATCATGTGTGACATATATACCCCTTAGATTGTAACAGAAGTAATCCTGGCTGTACCCTGACTTAAATTGTGGGTTTAAATTCAGTAGGGCTTCAGTTTAATCCAGACATGTGCAAGTGAACAGACCTAGTTGACAGGGCTTGACTCCAGAGTCACCGTAATCCCGACCTGATCTGGACAGGTGCAACCCAAGGTTTTGTGTACAAATCCCGGGATTTGATACAAAACCTAGGGTTTTGTGCATATTTTTGAACAATTTAAAAATTATATTTGTTTTGTTTTCCTGGGTAGGTTACAAAGCCAAAACCCCGGGATTTGCACGCAAAACTCAGGGTATTGTTACAATGCCGGATCAAATTATTGATTAAAGCCAAATTTGTTAGACTAAGATAGTTATGTGAACACAAAAAATTATTACAAATGAAAGATTTTGGATCAAACCACTTAATTCAGCTTTTGCCTTTTTTACACAATGATAGAATTTTAGGCTTTGGTGATGTTACGAATTTGGACTTTGCATCTCTTGATAGCAGTCACATACCTTTTTATACTTAACAGGCCGGTATTCAAAGAATTCAAAGAAGAAGAAGTCATGGACAACGAAAATCACAGAAACACAGGAAATTCAGGAATGTGGATATGAAAGGCCTTGTTCAAAATTTACTACATGCTTCCTCTAATGGCATTAATCAATTACATATAGTTTCTAAAGCACTATCATTCAGAAATATAACCAGAATTATTAAATATTTTGGTCTTACTTATTCTGAACACACATGTACACGAAATGTTTGTGAAATGGTGTATGCTTACACAGCAACTAACCGGAAACCAGATTCTAATAAGAACAAAATGGATCATATGTTTTTGCAGCATTATTTTCAAACACAAAACTATTGATCAACTGAACATACAGTCCTTTTTCAAATTGAAATTTGTTCGTAACATGATTCCCGAGTGATGCAAAACAAAAGATTCCACACACCCCATTATTCCCTATGAATATGACAATAATATTGGACATAGTATCAGGAATAACAAGAAATGTCTGGCTTCAATTACTCTTGAGGATATCGAGGCAAATCAAAATTGTGATGAACAGGAATTTTAATACCAACATTTCTGAAGAAGACTCCTCCATTCCACTTTTGTTCTGGATACCCAAATTACATAAAAAAAACCTTTAAATCTAGATTCATGGCTGGTGCTTCAAAATATACAACAAAGCCACCTTCAAAGCAAGTAACATTGTGTTTGGCCCCAATTGGGAATGATTTCCGCAAATACTGTAAAGCACTTTCCAGAAACTGTGCAATAAATTGCTTTTTGGAGTATTAGCATTTCTTTCGAGTTTTGTATCTAAAATCAAAGATTTAAAAGCAAGAAATATCAAATGTTCTAATTTGTATGCATCGTACGCAAATCTACCCATAGATAAAGTCAAAAGCTCTCTTTCAGAATTAATAAGCAAAATGTTTAAACATAATGGTAAACCATACATAATTCTTCTTCAAAGAAAGCAAATTGGCTCAATAAATAATCAAAAAGTATCATCAAATCTTACACTGTTGAAACTTTGATACATGCTATAAAATGTCGTTTTGATAATACTTTTGTTCAATGCAGACCATTTGTTTTTCGACAAAAAACTGGCATTCCAATTGGTAGCTACTGCTCCCCATTTCTTGCAGATTTATATTTAACTTGGCTTGAATTTACGTGTATGGATAAATTGATGAAGAAGGACTTTCAAATGGCTACAAAATTATCAAACAACGGAAGTTATATTGATGGCATAGCTTGCGTAAACGTAAAAAATCTGTCGTGAAATTGTTGAAGATATTTACCCAAAAGATATCCCTTTTGAAGGTAACAAGGAATCAGGAATCTTTTCATTTGACCAGAAAAAGTAAAATTTACATATCTTGTACACAAAACTGCAGTTAAAGAATCGGAACTAAACAATGAAAATCTACATGGAACGGTCAGGGAGACACACGTTAAGACCTTTGATAGATCGCTATCACGCGTGCCACCCTACATACATGTAAAGAAATAACGGTTATATAGAAAAGTCGTCAATATTACATTTTATTCTAAAGATGCCAGAGTTTGAATAATTTAATATGAGTTACATACATAACAATTCGGGATGTTACAGGAATCTTCATACTGCATTATATATCTCTTCTTCACATAGTTTGAATTGTCAACATAACTATGTGTATATACCTTCTCTTTAATAGTTTCGGGAGTTCAATTAAGAAGCTGAATTATTTCATGTCGTAAACATTTTGTAGCAAAGACACGTTTTGTCCGAGTGACAAAAAATTGCTGTCGTCTGATATTGTGATCATGTATTTGAAGAGTTGGTATGCTTGGCATTCTATCAAAATAAAGAGGGAGCTGGTTGTTTTGAAATTAATAATAGAATTTTAAAATTTGCAATTTGTATAAATCTTCCAACTTCAACAAGTATCTAGTTTTGAATATAGGATCTGTCTGGGCATTATATTTACTATGATTTATAATTCGAATGGCCCTTTTTTGAAGTCTATTTAATGACTTGATGATTTAATGTGTCAAAGGCTTTAGAGAGGTCCATAAAAATACTAATAGGAACCTCTCCTTTATCCATATCTAGAATTATTCGATCAACAAATTCAAGAGCTGCAAGTTCTGTGGAATGATTTTCACGAAAGCCATAATGGCTTTCATATAATAGGTTCAGGTTTTTGATGTAATCATAAATCGGATTATGCATCACCCTTTCGAAAATTTTAGAAATGGCAGGCAGGACTGATATTGGCCTGTAATTATCAAGAATAGTTGGATTTTTTTTTTATAAATGGGAACAACTTTGGCTATCTTTAAGTTATCAGGAAATATACCAGTCGTCAATGACTGGTTAAGTATTAATGTAACTGGTTTAGAAATTTCTGTATCTATTTGCTTTAATAAATTCTTTGATAATCGGTTATGATCAAAACTGTGTTTTGGTTTGAGCAGATTAATCATTTCAAATATATTTTATCCTCCGTAACGATGTCAAATTGAAAATTGTGAGGCACAGGGTTTTTCATGTAACTTTTAAAGGGACAGTTGTCAGGAACGGTAATTTCTGATGCTAAGTTTGGCCCAATGTCAACAAAATATTTATTAAAATTATTTGAAATTTGTGATTTATCCGTCATATACTCATCATTTATTAGAAATGTATCAGGAAATTTTCGTTTCTTTTTGAGTCTGTTTAAAATATCAGTTATAGTCAACCATGTTTTTCTAATATCGTTATTATATTTGTTGAAGCAGGATTAGAAATAATTCTTTTTCGCAACACGAATATTATTTGTAAGAATATAGATGGTTTCAGAGATGTGCTTCTGGCTTTGGATATTAGGGTCACTAATAACAGATTTTGCATTAAAGTCTGTCACAAAATAGATGAATTTAACTTTGAAGTAGTTAACTATCCTTTCCCGGAGAGTAATATTTCGGAAGCAATTTTATATAATACATTTTTGTCACAAATTTTGAGATTTGGTCGTATTTGTTCTACATTTCAGAACCAAATTTATTCACAATAAACTTAAGTGAAGAGGGTCAAAGATGTACTTTTGATCAAATATTTCCAAAAACTGTTGCTGTACACATCCAGAGACGGTTAAAAGTCTGGCTTCAATAATTTTACAGATTTTAGACTTGCCTGTTTTCCTACATACTTTTATACTTTTTATTGGTATCATTCTGTTTTATTATTAACCTTTGAGACATTTTAGGGTAGCTTGTTTTCTGTCAAGTAACTCCCCGGGGGGGGGGGGGGGGGCTATCGGTAGCAAGGAGCGGCCTACGACACTTACAAGATTGCCTAATTGTACTTGTTATCTGGTCAAGCAAAATCATATTTTGATTGCATCTTCTGGACTTAAAAGCTAATGCCTTTCATTCTGACTTACTGTGCAAATTTTTGCTGTTAACATCCAAAGATCGTTAGAAACCTTGGCTCAAATGATTTTACGAATTTTAGACTTGCCTGTTTTGGCACTTAATTTTATCTTTTAGCATCATTCTGTTGTAATATTCACCTTTGAGACATTCTAGGCTTACATGTTTTCTGTCAGGTTAATCCCACTGAGGCTATCGGCATCAACAAGCAGCGGCCTACGACAGTTACCAGTTTGCCTAATTGTACTTAAAATCTGGTTAAGAAAAATTATGTTTTGATAACATGTTTTTTACTTAAACGCTAATGGCTTTCATTCTTTTCTGACATGCCTAAGTACACATTTACACAATTTCAAAAAATAAAAACATACTCATATTTGAAAGTATTTACTCAAATGTCACAAAACTGACCCATTATGTTGAAACATTGACTCAGGGTTGGTAGCAAAATAAGGCTTTATTGTTTGGAGACTTTCATAGTGAGGAGTAGATGTCACCGTGGGGTTTGTTGTACATTTGTGGGGCAGGATGTCTATTGTTGAAGTACTTGTTAGGATTTCCCTCTGTTTTTACAGGTGGTCTAGCTGCAACTGTTTATTTTACAATCACTGGGATGAAATAGAATACCAAAGTTTGTTTCTGCTTCAGTTATACACTGGTTAAGATAAGCTATCCAGCTAGAAAGGGTACATACTGGTCGGTGGTAAGTCAAATTGTTCTTATCTGAACTTGTACTGTCCAAATTTAGTAATTATGTTTGTTTTAACAGGTATTCTTCATGATGAAGCTCTGCATTTATTAGCAGAACTTCTCGTATTTAGCCAATTCATCATTTGGCATGTTCATATTTATTCTTTATTATGTCGATTGTTTTTGCTGAATAGTTAGCTTAGACAATGAGCCGCTACTCAGAGAGACAAGTGCAGGTACATGCCTCAAAACATGTTCTGAGTAGTTAGCCCTGAAGACACTGCAATTTATTTGGGCTAATTCTACAGAAGAACGTGTGCAATATGGACAATAGTACTTCCCTATGTATGTAGGTTGTACAGTGACAGGTTAGCTCACGGAGAGTAAAGAGTTCGGACTGCGAAATAGGGACTACTACTAGCAAGTGGTTCTGGACCAAAAGACACAAAGAGAAAACCCACGGCCTTGCATACAATACCCTAGTTTTTTTTTGTTTTGTTTTTGTTTTGAAAACTTCGGTCTTTGTGAGCAAAACCTACGGTTTTGGTACAAAACCATGGGTTTGGTTTTGTGAATGATTGAACAGTACAACTTCCATACACGTACTCCTCTGATGCAATAAGTGTTGAGTGTGAATGCTCTCCAGTTCACTGAACTCATTTCATACTATGGTCACAGGCCTTGGTCAATGCCAGAACCACTGACTTAAGACTATAGGCATGTTGGTACTTAAATGAAAGCTCTTTTCATGAAGAATTTAAACATGCAATTGTCGTCTTAAATCTAGGTAAATATACGTAAATATCAGGGACTGGTATGGAATGAGTTAAATCCGTTATTTGTGGTTCCAATCACTGATCTTCCTACTGCTACATCGGTAAGTGGAAAATACATGAGCAAACATGCAGACATAAAGAATGGTAATAACATGCTTCTGTAATATTGAAAAATGACGTAAAAACACGTGACAATGCGGGAAAAAAAACGTATAATGGTCATTTGAAGTTAATAATTTGCTCCGGTGGTGCACATAAAACTCGACCGGGAAGTTTGGAACTGATGCATTTGTCGCTATGCATGACGAGTGGTGCAGAACATAGAAATGTTCGAACATGTCAGAACTCCGTGCCAAAAACATGCAAATATTTGGTTCAAACATATTTTTAAAATCAATTGGGAAACAGGACACAGTCCTATATGGATCCCTCTTGAAAACAGAGGAGGAAAAATGAAACGCTTGACAACATGTATAGGACGAGTGCAAAGAGAAAGGCTACTACAGTGACTGGCACAGATAGAGTGGCAAGCCACACGAGAAGAAGAATTATACACCACCAGACATGTTTACAGATAGGTACAGAATTGTTTGGAGTGGGCCTTAATACCCGTATAAGTTAACTTAGCCTATCTAACTGAAATTAACTAGTATATATATGGACAAAATTACCTGAGTCGTTAATCTGTCAAACCGAATCCCCCGAGTTGTTTGCCTGCCTGCGCGCCTGATCACCCAAGCCCGAAGCGCGCGGGTGATCAGGCGCGCAGGCAGGTAAACAACTAGGGGAATAGGTGGTATGCTCGCGGCACAGCGCATGCGCCAAATTTTTTGACGCGCAGTGCATTGTGGGCTTATTTGTAGTATACGAGCGGTTATGGCGATATCTGTGAGACCTGTGTCGACAATGAAATTACACAGGTAGCCATGAGAAGTTTAATTTGTTAATTGGCTGTGTGCTTTACAAATTATTCCTGAGGCAAACAACGTAAATTTTATCCCTTGCCGACAAATAAAAACTGGGAAAACAATGGATAAGAAGAATTTCCTGTCCTGGAAAGGACTGAAAACTGTGTAAATTCGTGCTCATGATCGCCTGACATTCCAGGACTGAAAATTGTGTAAATTCGTGCCCATGACCTCGTCATACTACGTTTGCCGTCTTACTTTGAATGATGACATTTGCACATTGCGATCAGTCTATATAGTTTACTTCAAATATATCCATTCTAACTGGGTAACCCTGTCATAATCTGTCATCTGAATCATTTTCCTTTTGGAACCAAATCGTATTGTATGTTTTGCAACCAACGTGTAAACACTATGCTCAATGATAAAAGAACATGAAAGATAGATAGATGGATAGATCGATCGATCGATCGATAGATAGATAGATAGATAGATAGATAGATAGATAGATAGATAGATAGATAGATAGATAGATAGATAGATAGATAGATAGATAGATAGATAGATAGATAGACAGACAGACAGACATGCGGGTTAGTAGATGAACGAGCGAGCGAAAGAAAGAAAGAAAGAAAGAGAGAGAAAGAAAGAAAGAAAAAAGAAAGAAAGAAAAAAGGAAGGAAGGTTACGCTCCCTAAAATAACAAATTTTCTTTCCTTTATTACTGATTTTTCAAAGATAAATTCATGTATTTTGAGCAAAGTTGTTTCAAAACTAAGGTATTCTTCTACGAACTTTGATTTGGGAATAATCCGAGTCAGACATGAAAATAGCAAATGTTCAACTTTCATCACGCAATGTCATGCATGAAAACAGGGACGTGTTCATCTGGAGCAGAAATTAATCAGATTGATAAGCTGAGATTTTGCTCTTCCACTTTAGTCATATTCAGCTCGACAACCCACGTTATTAGCCATCTGGAAGTACTGTTTAAACCTATGCGGTGAGGTTTCTTAATCATAGCCGAAAAAAACGGGCAAAGGATTCCGTTTTTGACATGTCACTCAAATATTCATTTTAACATTTAAAACTATAGATACTTTTACCATGCGCTCCTCAACTAACAAGCCGTGTGTTTTTTCTTGGCGTGTTGTTTTTACAAGTAGTTTTTTTTAAAGCAACCAATACGTGTGATAATCTCATAAACTCTTTCATAGCTTAAGCACCGGGTGATTAATTTTATGCAAACATCGTTAACACAAAGAAAGTCAAAGTACTTAACACGTACTAATGGTTTCGGAAAGCACACTTTGAAGACTCAGGAACCATATCGCTAACACGTTGTTTTCCCATTTTAATTCGGTATTTTTAGGGCAAATGTGTGAAATAAAAAGAATTACTGAAATAATATACATGTACATTGCAAAGATGTGCAACACGCTTGAATGTACAAAGTTGCATCGATATCCGCCCAAGAGATGGGCTCGTATAGGCGTTGCCAGCTCCTGCTACATGTGGTACATATATTTGATTTAAACATATTTATTTCAACTGGATCGCCCTATAGTGCATCGAAATGTCACTAATCGAGGGGTTCTCCAGAACATAGAGTGACACACAAAATGTATATTACAAAACACACAGGACAAAACAAGAACAAAGTTACCCAATTAACAGAGAAGCTGTACACATGCTTCAGATTTGTACCCTGCATACAAAAATCACAGTAGTAGTAGTCATCAAAATGCAAAACAAAGCAAAATAGTTAACTGCAGGTAGAATATACACATATACGTCCCTGTTCACAATAATACGGACTAGCGGTAGGAAATTTCATAAAGGACATTTGGGAAGTAAGAATTATGTAAATCAGCGACTAACTCAATTGAAAATTACTGCTAATGCATAACAGAACTAAGATATGAAGCGTCTAGTATCTACGATATATCTGTGGAAAGCATCACAAATTTGCATGTTGAAGGGAATGGACAATTGGTCGCTACCAAAGTGAAGAATATGAGCTAGTCTGTCACTTGCTGTGTGTATAATCAGATTTGGGTGGACGCCGGGAGCAATAATAGGGATGATGGAGTTGAGTAGTCTAATTCAATAAGTTGAGTGCTTTGGACAAAAGAACAGGTAATGTTGCAGATCTTCAGTGGGGTAGGAACACGAGCATGTAGGTTGTGGGATGATGTTGACTTTAGAGAGATCAAAGTTAAGTCTCGAGAATCCAAGACGAAGCTGGGTATGACAAATGTTGGCAAATCTGTGTCCTTGGGTATAGTAAACAGGAACATGATCCACTGCTAGTAGTGTTGCTTTCAGCTTTGATTTGAATATTTGGAGGGAAATTGAGTGTCTTATATCGGAGGGAAGATTGTTCCACAGTTTGATAGCGTCAGGTAGGAAGGATTTGTCTAAGCGGTTAGTTTTGCAATTGATGGGACGTATGGAGTTAGTGTGGCGGAGGTTTCGAGCATTAAAAGTAGGAGGAGTTAATTGAGAGAGATAGGAGGGTGTTAAGTTGTGATACATTTTGTAAAGAAGAAGTAACTTAGAATACTTCCTCCTGCTGGCGAGTGTTGTCCAACCAAGTTCACGTAAGAGATTGGCGCGTGATGTGTGCCTTAATGCACCTGTGCATATTTTGGCAGCTTCAAACTGTATGGATTCAATAAGATCGGAAAGTCCCTGACCGCAGTTGTCAAAGAGCACACAACCATATTCAAGAATTGGTCGAACCATAGTTAAATAAAGTTTAATCAGAGCTTTGCGGGAAAGTTTATATTTGAATTACGCAGAAGGGCAATTCGCTGGCTCGCTTTGGTAGTAATACAAGTTACGTGAGCACGCCAGGATAAATTGCTACTGAGAGTAATACCAAGATGAATGTGTGAGTCTGCTGCAGGTATTTCAGAGTCTCCAAGACGAACGGGTGGATGGTGTGGTTTAACAAGTTTGGTTGAAAATATGACAGAAAGAGACTTTAAAGCGTTAAAGGTAACACGCCACAACTTTCCCCAGTTATGTATAACAGAGAGATTAATATTCAAGTGATTAGAAGTTTCAGTTGGGTCATTAACAACTTCAAGTAGACTGGTGTCGTCAGCAAAAAGTCTGACATCACATGTAATATTGTCAACTAGGTCATTAACATAGACAACTAAGAGAAGTGGACCCAGGATGGAACCCTGGGGCACACCAGCTTCAATAGGTAGCCATGATGAAGATTGGCCATGAATAATCACTCGTTGGGATCGGTTTGAGAGATAACTATCAATCCATGCTACAAGATTATCGGAGAGGCCGAGTTGTCGAAGTTTAAAAAGGAGACCGGGATGCCAAACCTTGTCAAACGCCTTCGACACGTCTAGAAACACCATTCTGGCTTCTTTGGACTGTTCTAGGCCGTTGTAGATATTGTGAAGGATGTACACAAGCTGATTGATAGTAGAGTCATTGGCCTTAAAGCCAGAATTTTTGGAAATGAGTAGGTTATTTTGTGCCAGGTATTCATAGAGTGCATTAAAGACCAGTCGTTCAAACACCTTTGAAACATTACAGAGCAAAGAAATGGGACGATAATTATTTTCAATCTGTCTGTTGGCCTTTTTGAAGACATGACATATGTTGGATCTCTTCCAAGCATTGGGAAAGAAAGAAAGACTGAGAGAAAGTTGGAAGATTTTTGTAAGTGGTTTACATATCGAATCTGCTGTGTTCTTAAGTAGGATGAAACACACTCACACACACACACACACACACACACACACACACACACACACACACACACAAATCTAGAGTCTTTGCAGGAGCAAAATGTGTCTATCACGTGCGCTTGTTTGTTTGTATATGTCTGTCAAACCTCTTGATTGCCAAAAGGATGTCTTAAGTCAAGTGTACGTTCCTGATTTGAAGAGAAACTGTTGAAGTATGTGCAAGTAGTCGTCAGTATTATTATGCCCTTTATTTGACAATAAACGCACTAAAAATGACATTTTCGCTATGTTTGATATGCCCTCGAGTTTGCGCTTTCCCTTTATTGAAATATCATTGAAATCCGTGCCCAACCAGATGAATGCGGTCTCTCTGTTGCATTCTTATGTTCATTTTGTCCATGGATTATTTCTTACTGAAAGGTAGACCTCCGCGTCAAAGAAAATCACACTTCTTAAAGTACGATCGAAACGCACCAGTTAACTCGGAAAAAGGAGAAAAAGAAAGGAAAAACAAAATACAACCCACAAGCGACAGAAAAAGATGAGAAAGCAGGGATGCATGCAAACAAAAAACACCACAGTGAATTGATGATATTTGCTCAAGCCTCAAGGACATCCTTAACAAAAACTTATTTTCCCCCTTAAAGACTTAAATTTTCCACATTGTTTTTGGAGACCAGATAGTTTCCATACTACACCTTCAGAAACCAAATATTTGTTACATTTGTGCCACCATATTAGTGAAAAAACTCGCTAAGCAACGAGTGAAACTTATCACGGCGAGCTATCTAATATCAGACTGATCTCAGCAGCGTACTACAATTAATCCCACAAAGCAATTTCCCAACATGGCGCTAATTTATTCAAAATGGCGACCATGCATACGATCTATTCGGTTTAGACAGATTAACGACGAGGGTTATTTTGTATTTATCCCCTACGGTCCATTAAGAAAGAAAAAAAAGACCATTTATATCACTTGTAACATTTTATTTCACGAGATTACATGGGACTTTGAGACAGTCGTACCGCACATATAAATATAAAATTTCAACAACAAAGAAAAGCGGTCAACCACAGGCCTAAAGGCGGATTTGTTTTAACGGCCGTAGCTTCAGACAAAAGTCTCGACGAAAAGACACCCTTTTATTATTTCTATATGGAATTAATTTGGTGGAGAGGAGAATAGGAGATATGCATATTAAGTTCCCGCCCAAACTGCATAGCTGATTGACTAGTCTCGCTTGGTGAGATATGGCGAGATACGGGTCGGTACCTGTGGGGGCAAGCGGGATATCACTAATATTTTGGAAATACAGAACACTTATTCAAGGCATATGGAATTTTTTCTTATATATGGCTCGGGAAGTGCTAGAAGAATAACTGTTTGGCATTTCGGGAACTAAAATTTCTCAAAAATTCCTTATTTGGCGAGAAATGTGCATATGGCCTGCCGGTGACAGTGACGCGACCCGCACGTCCCCCGTGATGGCCAGCCGTCAAACCCGTGCTTTGTGGCGGGAAATTAATATGCATACTACGTATTGGAAGGTCACGTTGACTTGGAATGTTGCACCAGCAAACATTGTAAAGCATGCGCCCGTGGAGCTCAACTGACTGTTGGCCGTCAGACTGGCCCCACCAGTGACGGCAGCATTGCCAGCATTGCCCGAAGGAACGGGGCGATGGCTCCTTAACACGCCAGCTGGGACAAACGATAAAGACAGAGTCTGGGGAGTGCTTTGGACAGATGTTAGAGGTCTCTGAAAAGAGGAATAATTTCCCTGGAGAAGGCTGCACGTGGCTTGCTGTTGCATAATTGTTCACGGACTGCGCATTTTTGTGCACGCTCAGCTATTGAATAATGGTTTGCGGGACACTTGGATGTAAAAGTCGACTGCACGTCGTGCGTCTTACAGAGTGGTTGTTTTTTCTGCCAATCACCAGTCCTGCATTTTTGGCCCTAGTTTGCATCACAGAATCAAGCTTATTCTTACCCATTGGCTGGGATTTATACCACGGACCATCAGGTTTTCGGCCGTGAATTATGGCAAGGTAATAAGGCGAGTTTGGGTACACTAAATATGGAATTGATTCCTTCCATATGTGGAAAACCATATCTCTGATTTTACAAATATGGTAAAAAGAAGTCTCACCCATGGGATATGGTCAACAATATCACATCGACCATATCCCATGGGTTTTCAATGTAATATGGTTCAAAGAAGGGGATAAATCACACCATCAAGTGTCAAATTTGGCTGTTGAGATTATGAACCTATGTACTGATTTAATACTGGAAACGTTTTCGTCATAGGTGCATTTTTGTGACCCAAATAGAAGTGTTTGAACAGCAAAGGATGCAAGAGGTAAGATCGCACTTTGCAGTTGGTCACGATAAGTTCGGTGCTTCGTACATTCAGAAAAATAATGAAAAGCATCCTCATTCGCCGTTCCACAGGCACACCTAGGAGAGTCTACCACACCGATATTAAATAAATCATCCTGAAGCTTACTGCATCTCATGCACAAACGTGCATGGGGAATCGCCACTCTCCCGGCACCCATACAGTATAATTTGTTACATTTCTTAGTATTTTTGCATAGCTTAAACTCATCAACATTTTCGGAATCACGCACTTGCGTTGGAAGACTGTTCCACAGTCTGACCGTAGACGGGAAGAAGGATGCGTCAGAAAGATAAGTCCGAGTTTGTATCATAGATAAATTCCGTTTCGATCGCACAGCATAACGATTTCTGTCCTGTACATAATTTAGAAGTAAATTTTGTAAATACATGGGAGCCAACCCATGTACTATTTTGTAGAACAAAGTCAATTTACTTTTAGTTCGGCGTTCCGATAATTTTTCTAAACCAGACTCATCGTAAATAAGATGATGCTTAGTGCCTCTAATTGCACCTGTAATGAATCGTACAGCCGCCAATTGTACATCTTCTAACTGTTCAGATTCCGATGATGTACATCCATCCCAGACCACAGACCCAAATTCCAAGATAGGACGAACAAGAAAAAGAGGTATAAGATTTCGAGAAATTTCCTTATTAAGCGCATTTGTATGTGCTTCAAAATATCAACCATTTTCATGCCTTTATTCGTAATTTCATTCATATGACTGGACTATGTTAAATTCGACCGCACTATCAGTCCGAGGTGTTTATGTTTAGTGTCCGTTTGCAAGGTTTGATCCATAAATACAACATCAGGATATCTTCTGGGTATTCCCTTCCTTGAAATAATCATGGATTTGGTCTTTGGTCTTAGATGGAATAAAGACCACTAGCCAATGCTGCGACCATGACTCAATTTCCTGTAAGTCAGAATTAAGGGAGGCTGTTGCCTAAGCGGGGTCGTCTACAGTGATAAATAGGGTGGTATCATCTGCCAATAGTCTTATAGGAGACCGGACTACAGTAACTATATCATTTATGTAAATTAAAAATAACAAGGGACCTAGGACAAAACCCTGGACAGAAAATATTTCACTTACCGTTTAACTACTGTCAACCTGATGCTGCGAACAACTGAACGATGATCACTCATCTCATCCACTGCTGACCGCTGCTGTTCCATTTTCGCACAGGAAACCCAAAACACGTGGGCCCTTCTTTTGCGTGTTGTCGTATTGGAATATGTAGGATTCGAGCCTGTTTATTCGTTTAAAGAAATATGTATACATACGACGACATGCCACCATGCAAATATTCTCTACATAATAATATAAAAGATGATATCACTTGCGTTTCTTGGTTTCAATACAATGCACTATTTTTGCGGCGCATGTATGGTTGTGAGTGCGTTGTGATTTGGCGACTTCTCACTTTCAAGGCAGAAAAATACACAATTAAATTCAACTTGCGCACATGAATATCATACCACTCTCTAGAACTGGTTCTAATATTGAAAGTCACAGGACTTCCAATAGCAAGCTGTCATCCTAATCATTTAACTGGTATGTGCAGCCAGGTAGATCAACTGATCCTGTCCCGGCTTACTCAAACGGAAAGGGCAGAACAACAATACAAAGAAATATGAAAAAACCTTCGCGGGCTCAGGAAACCACGGATCTCCCACAAGTCTATTATCAAAACAACTTAAAACCTTATTGAGAAGAAAAGATTTCATTTTCTCACAAAGTAGCGGGAACTCCGGAAAATCTCTCTACTTTTTCCCCAAGCAAACGCCACATGGATGGCACATTTCTTCCAGAAAATGCGCCGAGCTCAGCAAACTACTTTCTGTCACACTGTGTCAACTGTGCTTGCCGCCGAGTTAAATGGTTACAGGGGGGGGGGGGGGGGGGCGAGGGCGGTTGAAGCATGTTAAACATTTTACGCGCTTGTAAAATCATTCCATAATATGTTTCTCAGCTGTCCATTGTCCTAGCAAACAAAATCAGATGACTGCGCACACGAGGCTGCCATGTGTGCAGCATACTTTCTAATGTCCATGTGCCAACATAAATATCCCTATTGTGTCTTTCCTGCTTTCATTCCCAGCAAATTTGTCCAAATTGTTACTTGAACACTATGCATACGTTTTAGTGCTGTTTACCAACACAAATGTTAAACATTTTACGCGCTTGTAAAATCATTCCATAATATATTTCTCAGCTGTCCATTGTTGTCCTAGCAAACAAAATCAGATGACTGCGCACACGAGGCTGCCATGTGTGCAGCATACTTTCTAATGTCCATGTGCCAACATAAATATCCCTATTGTGTCTTTCCTGCTTTTATTCCCAGCAAATTTGTCCGAATTTTTATTTGAACACTATGCATACGTTTTAGTGCTGTTTACCAACACAAATGTTTTTTCTTTTTTCTTTCTTTCTTTCTTTCTTTCTTTCTTTCTTTCTTTCTTTCTTTCTTCTTTCTTTCTTGTTTTGTTTGTTTCCTTCTTTCCCAGCAAATTTATCAGAAATTATAAGGACTCAGGATACTTTGTATGCTTGTGTGCCAACACTTTCTTTCTTTCTTTCTTTCTTTCTTTCTTTCTTTCTTTCTTTCTTTCTTTCGTTCTTTCGTTCTTTCTTTCTTTCTTTCTTTCTTTCTTTCTTTCTTCTTTCTTTCTTGTTTTGTTTGTTTCCTTCTTTCCCAGCAAATTTATCAGAAATTATAAGGACTCAGGATACTTTGTATGCTTGTGTGCCAACACTTTCTTTCTTTCTTTCTTTCTTTCTTTCTTTCTTTCTTTCTTTCTTTCTTTCTTTCTTTCTTTCTTTCTTTCTTTCTTTCTTTCGTTCTTTCTTTCTTTCTTTCTTTCTTTCTTTCTTTCTTTCTCTCTTTCTTTCTTTCTTTCTTTCTTTTTTCTATCTTTCTTTTTTCTTTTTGCTTTCTTTCTCTTTTTTCTTTCTCTTTTTTATTACTTTCTTTCTTTGTTTCCTTTTTCTCTTCTTTCTTTCTTTTTTTCTATCTTTGTTTTTTTTTCTTTCTTTCCCAGCAAATTTTGTTGAAAGAAGACTACGGATACTTTTTAATTTTTTGTGTGCCTACACATACATTGTTTTCTCTTTTTTCGTTCTTTCTTTTTTCTTTCTTTCTTTTTTCTTTCTTTCTTTCTTTTTTTCTTTCTTTCTTTCTTTCTTTCTTCCTTTCTCTTCTTCCTTCCTTTGTCTTTCTATTCTTCTTTCTCTTCTTCGTTCTTCCTTTCTCCGTTTCCCAGCAAATTTGTCCGACATATTATTTAAAGACTATTCTTTGTAGAATCTCCAAACCAGCCATGATAAGATTACCAAACAAAAAATCCCGCTAGTCATGAATAGGGGTGACAGTTTTGAACATTATATAAATTACGGCCATTTGAAAATTCAAACCTTAAATATCGTCAAAACTATAATGAGTAGGTGTGCGATTGCAACTTCACTTGATAGGTTTATGCAGTAGGCGCATCCAATGAACCGCAGACAAAAGTTTTACAAATTAAAATAATGCTAGTTAGGGGCACTTGGAGACTTAAAACGTTGAATATGTTTAAGATTATTATAAATAGAAGTGTCATTCCAACTTCAATTTATAAGTTTGCGTTGTATTTGCATCCAATGAACAACAAGCGAAAGTTGTAGAATTTGGATTTATACATATTAAGGGGACTTGGGAAATTTAAATGTTGAATACCTACCCTTAAAATTACTGTGCGTAGATGTGCTATTCTGAATTCACATCCTAGGTTTGTCCATCATCAGTTTTGTTAAGACCTGATGACTTAGACGCTACTGAAGCTAGAATCACTGAACTGTGTTTGGCAAATTAGGAACAACAATAACAGACATGTTCATATTTATGATAGACAAGACATACAACAGGCCATGATCTTTCACCAGCAGTCAACCACACGTATATGCACATCACAGGAATTTGTTGTTCACATTCACGTCAGACTTTAATGCTAACATATGATAACAATTTGCATCATTCTATGTTGCAGTGTCAACATTAGCGATCCATAGATCATTCAAAGTTGCAATTAAAAGTGTATAGTACTAGAGTTTCTCATTGCAGGATCAAATCTTGTTTGCTTTCTGCAATTTTACATTCTGTTTTATCCAAAATTTGTATTGCTTTCTTTCTATCATTTTCCTTTTACAAGTACTTTTTTCACGCCAAAAGTCTTATTCGCTAACACCTTTTCCCCGAGACTTCATGTTTCTCTCATGTAGCTGTTGAAATTTCAATTTGAATGTACAAGGCAACAAATTGCCTTTAAAGATACACATACAGATTTGTTTTGAAGCAACTCTTTTTCTAGTTAGATGTGTTGTCATGTAAGGGATATTGTGTAATAATCATTGGGATGATATTGTTAACCAATGACGTTATTACTGCTATAAAGCATCTTAAACTGGGTAAAGGCAGTGGTGAATAACACCTATGGTCAGACAATTTTATTCATGGATCAACCTCATTGTGTGATATTCTTTTCTACGCATTTTTAATGCAATGCTGGTACATGGGGCCTGTCACGGTTCTATGATCATTGGTACCACTGTTTTTATTCCCAAAAGTTAAAAGAAGTCTGCTAGTGACTGATAACTATCGAGCAATTGTGTTTGGTAGTATTGTCAGTAAACTTTTAGACTATTAATATGTTAAAAAACAAAGAATATAAGCCAGTCATAAGTCTCAGCGCACTAATTCAATGCTGAAAACCAGTTATTATAACAGCAAGGGCTCCAACGTTTCCATGTTATCATTGATGCTTCAAAAGCATTTGCTAGCATTCATTATTGTAAGCTTTTCCGCGAGCTTATAAATCGCCATATATCTCCATTGATTCTCAGACGTTTGTACACAAATCACTCTTGACAGGTTCAATGGGGTAATATAATATCCGACCAGTTTAATGAATTAATGACGTGAAACAAGGATGTGGTTTATCCTATGTACTGTGTGCTGTCTGCATGGATGCTTTGTTTGTAAGACTAGAAAACAGCAGCATTGGCTGCCATGTAGGCAACCTTGATGCAGGAGCCAATCGCCGATGCAGATGATCTCACACTTCTAGCTCCTTCCGTTCATGCAATGGGAAAGATGGTTTAAACATGTGATGATTTTGCCAGAGAGTTTAATGTAAAGTTTAATTGTGTAAAAAGTAGGCTATTGTGTTTCAAAAGTCCTGTATCAGGTGAGCTTAACTTTACTGTAACTGTAAACGGTGACGCTGTACGGACGGCGCAGGAAACCGTGCATCGTGGTCATGTTATTTCTTCTTATGGCAAAAACAGTATCATGGGTGCAGCACTGACAGTCCTTTAGTCTCCGTTTGATATCTTTATATCTGAATTTGGTCATACATCATCATTCTGGACATGTAAACTGCTTGAGCAATGCTGCTGTAACCATTGTCGTTCTCCATTGTAGTCTATCGGTAGTAAGAAATTTTTGTATTTGACTGTGGCGTGGCGTAAAGCTCTGAGGTTAAAATGGCAAGTAAAACTATGAGGTTAATATGGCAAGTGCCTCCCCTGACACACAAAAAACATCCTTATTTTTTTATCTGAATGTTTACCTTTAGAATTACGGATTGAAAAACTGTTTATGCATTCTATCACTAATGTGACTGATCATGACTCAGCAGAATCAGACTGCTGCTTGACTTTCTGTATCTAATCCTGGGTCAGTAAGTTGCAGTGTAATCATAAAATGTTTCATGAGATACACGCTTACAGATTTAAAAAGGAGAGGTGAAATGCACTTAGCCTCACCGCCAGATGTTATGCTAATGTAGTCAAAGAACTTATAGACATGAAAGACGGTTTTGAAGAGTGTGTACTGCCAAATGAGGAGGTTTATACTGTAATTTATGACGTGTGCACAAACTGAGCTGCCCAACCAAGGCGTTGGCTGATGTGATGTGTGTTATGAACGTGGGTTTGGCTGTTTGTTTTGATTTGGAGAGGTCACGGGGGGGGGGGGGGGGGGAGTTCTGAGATCTGAGAGCAGGTGTGTGACTCAAACCTGACTGTGTGACTGTGTGCTATTGCCAAGGATATATTCATTTGTACATTGTACCTGCGGAGTGTGGACAGTGCCTTTGAGTGGACTGTATATTTAAGTGTTTAAGGTCTGTATGCACCGACCATACTTATATCTGTGCTTAAGTTGTCCTTTTGTAAGTCTGCCTCACATTCTCATAAGGCAGGCTTACAATGCAAGCAACGCTCACTTCTAGGTTGACTGCGCCAATTGTGGTGGTAGAAAATAGGGCCCACTTTGCGAAGTCAAGCTCAAATGAACAAAAGTAAACAAGCTGTATTGTTAACACTGGCCATCCATGAAGTAATAGTTTTACCTCATCAGGGCAGGGTATTTTTGATTGACTATGGCTGTAGCACGGAAAAGGAAAATGTCCCAGCTTTGACGCTGGATGGTAAGCTAGATTTTGGTAATTGGAATTTTAATAAACAATAAAATAATACTTGCAAGTAAATTTGTTTGCCTAAACTTCAACATTTTCAAGTGTGAATGTCAATGACATCATGGAGGTATAATGATAACAATACAGCCATGGTCAATCAAAAATACTGATGAAGAAACGAAAGTTGTACAAGGTACAAACTCTGTCAATAGGCTTCCACAAGCTGGACATTATTATTGTGTATGCTCTTGATCACTGCCCATGTGTCTTCTTCCATATATATATATATATATATATATATATATATATATATATATATATATATATATATATGTGTGTGTGTGTGTGTGTGTGTGTGTGTGTGTGTGTATGTGGGCGTGCGTATCGTTGGGTGCATGTAAACATCAAGATGTGAACTGTAAGGATATTTTCATTTAACATTTTTACAATTTCCAATACATTGGAAGGCCAAGGGCAAACCTCTCAGGGTCTCCTTGGAAACTTGATTTTAAAGGAAAACATGAAGTATACTTTACACCATGTTCAAGTACATGAACTAAGATAATTGAATTATGGCAATTTGCCTTTTTGATGACATTTAATATCTATACCTTTTTTACTATATTGGGAAATTTTGGACGGCATGAACCCATTTTTGAAGAGATGAATATTATGTAAATGTATAGGTTATCCCATAGCAAAATTAGATGGAAACATACTGTTTATAATGATCCTGAATAACACACTGCTGAAATATCTGAAAATAATACTTTGGTCAACTTTCCAACTATACCCCCCCCCCCGAAAAAAATTACCTTGTGAAGTGCTGCTCAGTAATTGCCCTTCGAATGGCATATCCTGTGGCTGCCCTGCCAACATCTAAAGCAATGCCCCCATTTTCCTCATTTACTACCTGGCCATTGTCACCTCCCTCTCCATCAAGATCTTGCACATCATGTCTGGCTAACAGAAAGTTGTGCAATACAGCTGTTGCCACTATGACAACAAGTGAACGTTCTACTTTGATCTGAAGTTCGTTTCTCAGACATGGAAAACGCTTTCTCTCACAATCCAAAAGTACGTTCTATCACAGTGCGTATTTTTGATTCAGCATAATTGTATCTGCGCTCAGCAGCTCTGTCGGGATGCTGCAGTGGAGTCAAGAGGTGTGTGTGTGTGTGTGTGGGGGGGGGGCATGGATATCCAGCATCACTAACGAGATAGCCACCAATTTCTCTGTTCTCAAACCTGGCACATATAATGCTGTTGTCAAATATACGGCTATCATGTACAGAACCAGGCCATCTAACAACAATGTTAGTAAACTCCATTTTGGCATTACAGATTGCTTGAACATTCAATTATACCATGCCTCCTTTGTTTTCTCAAGGGATATATATGTCACCTGCTTACATATATATCCCTGCTTGGCTAAATTTTAACACAGGACTTGATTTGGTGAATACATTTTAAAATTCATTTATATTCATGAAAACAAAGGAGGCATGGTATAAAAAGGATACATCCCTTGTTCTCGTGATATATCTGGAATCCTGCATTTTTAAATCCCTACGCTCTGCTCCGGGATTTAAAAAAGCAGGATTCCAGATAAATCTCTTGAACTTAGGATTTATCCTCTTCCGAATGGTAGCCCTTTCTATTGCGGAATAATTCTGCATTTTTCCCCAGGTGGTGACTTGATACGTATATGTGAACAATCAATGACATCAATCACCCCAGGAAATTGTGCCATTTGGTAAAAATCTTCATGGATAACTTGTCTGTTTTGTTCAGTGTGGAAATTGATGAACTGTGGACGCAGGGCTGCTAGAGCGTGGGATACCCTGTAGACTATTCTACCAACGGTGGTCTGGTGTACACCTGCCAAGTCGCCAATAACTGCCTGGTAGGAGCCTGTGGCATAAAATCTCAATGCCATCATGAGTTGAATGGGTGGTGGTATGGGTTCATTTCTGTTGTGACCATATTCCAATTCCTTGACAACTTGTTGTAGCAGTGTATAGGCAGAACTCTTTGATATTCTGTAGCGCATTCTAAACTCTTCATCCCTGAAGTGATGAAATGGATTAATTCGCTCCCTTAAAAGACGCGTCTCTGTGTACAAAAGATTCAAATTTCCAAGCTGCCACAAACTGTCTATGTATTCGTCCATTTTGCCACCTCATAATTGTGTTTAAAGGTCACAAAGGGGAAACGAATATTGCTTACTGGATCTCTGTCCCAGGCTGTAAGTCTAGCCTTCACTTACCTTAGACTTAACCTTAAATATAAGGAAGACTTAGCAGTAAGGTTGTTTGGTGAAGCACACTTGCTACGTAAGTCGTGCTTACCATGAGGGTAAGTATGACTTATAATTTAAGTATGATTGGTGCATACCAGCCTAATAAATGTACCACACTGGAACCAACTTGTACCTCTGTGAGATTTGGACCGGCATCATGTTCTGTGTGCCACATCGGAAGAAAACTGCACCTCTGTGGGATTTGGACCAGACTATTTGGCACCTACCATAGGGTTTGGAACTGTGGGGCAGTACCTGTGGAGTATTTATCACCAGGGATTAGGCTTTACCTGCAGTCTGATTATTAATTGGAGTATCCGCATAGCTGTTATTTCATTTACCTACTTTGTCTTGATTGTTGGATGTTGATATATTGTCATTGTTAAAGTTATCTCATCGTTGTCATTATGTCTGGGTGCCAAGTTTCTTTCTTTTTTCTTTCTTTCTTTCTTCTTTACGACCAAATTTGTCCGGAGTTTTTCTCGGACACTATTATTCCGAAACCACCAAACTTGCCATTATGACTGACCCACCAGTGAAATTAGGCACCTTACTTGGAAAAGTCATGATGTTGAAATTATGCAAATTATAGGCAATCAAAATTTTAAAAGCTTTTTATCTTCATGAATATTATAGATAAACACAAGGTTCTAACTTACACATAATTATAGGTTTGAGACATCTGGCAAATCCAGTAGCATGCAAACAAAAGTTGGGGAATTTTAATGTATGCTGAATTCAGTGAATTTCCCAACAATCCACATTTTGACTAGGGCTTCTGCTGTACTGCATGTTATAAGTCTCCATGGTGCTAGGCAACCATTTTGCATTTATGATACTTGAACCTGTCTCATAGGCAGCCTTCTAGCTATGCCTGCTGGGTTTATGGTTTAAAAGGTTTGGGTCTTATGGCAAATGGGAGGTAGGGTGGGGGTGGGGGAACTCCCAGCAACTGTGTAATGAGATTCTCAATAAGATACAGAGAATCTCTTTCTGTTCATGCAAGAAACATATCTGATCCATGTTCACACAAACTAGACAGAGCTGTAAATGCACCATGGTTGAGACTGACCAGTCAGAGTTCGCCTGAGGCTAGGAGTCCCAAGGGATCAGAAGGTTTGGACTTCTAGGCAGAACAAGCCAGAATGTACCCTCTGTTCAAAATAGACTACATACAGAGCTGAGTTTGCTGGATGGATCAAAGTCTAACTTACAATCCTCAGTGAATGTTTTCACATTTTGGTGAATTTTGAAAAAAGTGTGTGGATTTGTGTCATCTCAATGGACATTTTCATGTCTTGGTTTTCTTGTAACCAGTGAGATTAAACCTGTTCTTCATTGCCAATACTGAGTCAGTATGGTGCATGTCTCAGTTCACAGGTACATGTACATGTAGTTTTGTTACAGCATCTATTTAAATTTGTTTATGTAATAAAGGAAGAAAGACAGTACTAGTTTTGTATTGCATGCATGCACATCCCTCTGAATTATAATAATGTGTACACTGTACATGCACATGTACTCATCAATACTGCCCAGAAGGGCTGACCCTCTCAGAAGTGAGCACTTTTCTCTGGTTGCAAAGGTGCCCACTGTAGAGAGGTTTCACTGTACTGTGGTACCTGCAATTTAAGACCACCCCTAATGCCAGACAGAAGTGGTCACATAGGACAGGTGGTCTTTCATCTCAGATAAATTAAAGAAATAAAAGGCCAATGTCTTTCTTTCTTTCTTTTTTTCTTTCTTTCTCTTTCTTTCTGACCAAGTTGGTCCAGAGTTTTTTTCAGACACAATTGGAAAAAACCACCAAACTTGCCACAGTGACTGACATAACCAGCAAAATTGTGCATCTCATTTGGAATAGTCATGATTTTTAAAATTATGCAAATTGTAGAGGCAACAAAAATGTTAAAAGCGCCATATCTTCCAAACTATTGCAGATGGACTCAAAATTTCAATGTGCATATATACGTTTGTGACACATGTCACTATAATGGACAGTATAGTTGTAGAATTTCAAAACATGCTAATGAATGGCATTGAAAAATTTAAAAGTTGAGTATCTCCAAAACTATTGTACATTGAGATGCCATTCCAACTTCAATTTGTAGGTTTAAGGCAAAGCCACATCCAATAAACCATGAACCATAGTTGTAGGATTTTAATTATGCAAATTAGGTGAATATGCAAAATGTAAATTTTTAATGGCTTGAAATCTATTATAGAGGTGCCAATTTTACTTCAATTTATGGGTTTGTGGCATAACCCCTCCACTGAACAACAAACTAAAGTTCTCCTAGGCTTATGGTTCATGCAAATTAGACAAATACACACAATTAAAATGTTGAATAGCTTCAAAACTATTATAGATAGTAGTTTCATTCAAACTTTACTTGATAAGTTTGTTACGTGGCCACATCCCTTGAACCACGAACCAAAGCTGAGCATTTGAATTTATAAAAATTAGGCTAATACACGAAATTCAGATAATGTTGAACAATGGCAAAGTATAGCATTTCAAACAGTTCTCATTTTGAAGGCACCCAGACAGATTTACTGTGAAGCAAATCTCCTTTTCTCGTTCTTTATTGAGTTCCACTGCGATTTGGAATACTCTGAAGGCCGGCATCGTCACAATATACATGTATTGTGTCTGCAAGCTGTGTTTGTGATTTTTTGCTCTCTATGATGTATTCATTTTGTTCATCTGTTGCAATATCAAATATCATATCTCGAAGGGTAAGGGTGCACGATTGGCGGAGGTTCAACACGCTCGCCTTTCACCACTGCGGCCCAGGTTCGATTCCCGGCCGGGGAAGCATGTTGAAAGATTTCCTACCACTCTGACGTGCACGGTGGTTTTCTCCGAGTCCTTCGGTTTCCTCCACCAAACATGTAGGTAGGAAGTATACGCCACGATCTGAGCCATGGAGAGTGATTATTATAGGCTTGGCCTGCTCCGCAATCCATGTAAAGGATATGGTCTATACTTTATTATATCTCGATGCGTACAAGTGTATTTTTACCTCAGCTGACTTGTCAGTCAGCTGAGGTTTTTTGAGGGTCCGTCATCCGTCGTCCGTCCGTCCGTCCGTCGTCCACAATTCACATTTTCGACTTCTTATCAAAAACAGTCAGCCAGATTCACTTCAAACTTGGTGGAGATGTGCCTTGGGTGGGTCTCTACCAAGTTTGTTCAAATGGTCACGGTCCAGTAATTTTTGGATTTTTAATGATTTTTTTTTTGTTCTTTTTTGGGTAAATCTTAAAAAATCTTCTTCTCCGAAACCGCTCACCTAATTGCTTTGATATCACACAGAAACACTCCCTGGGACTCCTAGTTCTTAATTTTTCACCAAGTGGCGCTGCAATTTTTTTTCTAATTTTTTATGAATTTTTGTGTGTTATAGCTATTTTCGACTTCTTCTCCAGAACCATCACTCAGATTAAGCTGAAACATGGTGGATATATTTCTTGTAGAAGGGTCAAACAAAGTTGTTCACTATGTGGGAATGCTGTAGATTCCTGATTTTTAACGATTTTTTCAATAAAACTTGTCGGTCAATGCAGCTTTCCTATTGATTACTATATGGAAGTCAATGGGCATTCTAATGCTGATTCACACTTTTGAATTCTTCTCCAAAACCGTCATGCAGATTAACTTAAAACTTGGTGGCAATGTACTTTGGGTGGGTTTCTACCAATTTTGTTCACGTGGTCATGCTCCAGTGATTTTTGGATTTTTAATGAATTTTTTTGTTGTGTTTTTTGGACAAATCTTAAAAAATCTTCTTCCCCGAAACTGCTTACCCAAATGCTTTGATATCACACAGGAAGACATCTAGGGACTCCTTGTTGTTAATTTGTTCACCAGGTGGCGCTGCAGTTTTTTTCTATTTTTTTTTTTTGAGAATTTTTGTGTGTTATAGATATTTTCGATTTCTCCTCCAGAACCGTCACTCAGATTAAGCTTACACTTGGTGGATATGTTCCTAATGGAAGGGCCAAACAAAGTTGTTCACTGTGTGGGAATGCTGCGGATTCCTGATTTTCAATGATTTTTTCAAGTCGGCTCCTTTGGGGTAAATGTACCTTTCCTATTGATTACCATGTAAGTCAATGGGCATTCTAGTGCTAATTTACATTTTCGACTTCTTCTCCAAATCCATCATCCAAATTTACTTCAAACTTGGTGGCAATGTACCTTGGGTGGGTGTCTACCAGGTTTGTTCCAATGGTCATGTTCCAATGAATTTGGATTTTTTAATGATTTTTTTCCAAAAATCTCTACAAAAAGTTTAATAGGAAAACTTAACATGGGAATTTCTTGTAATCGTCATAACTTTAATAATATTGACCAGATTTACTTCAAACTTGGTGGGGATGTGCCTTAGGTAGATATCTACCAAGTGAGTTCAAATGGTCACGCTCTATTGATTTTTGGATTTTTTTATGAATTTTTTTGTTTTTTGGGGTGGGCAAACCTTCAAAATTCTTCTCCTTTGAAACTGCTCACCCAATTGCTTTGGTATCATACATAGGCACTCCCGGGGACACCTAGTTCCCAATTTGTTCATCAGGTGGCGCTGCAATTTTTTTAATAAATTTTTTGTATGGTTTTGCTATTTTTCACTTCTTCTCAGAACCATCCCTCAGATTAAGCTGAAATGTGATGGATATATTGTTGTGGAAGGGTCAAACAGTTGTTTACTAGGTGGCACTGCTTTGGATTCCTGATTTTCAAGACTTTTCAATTCGGGTACTTATCGTTCAATGCAGCTTTCCTATTGATTACTATGTAAGTCAATGGGCATTCTAATGCTAATTCACAGGACAACAGACACGAAATTTACTGTTTACTTGATAACTTGAGATCTGTTTTGAGTGAGCTACACATGTTAATTATTCTGTATGAAGGTCATGCTGAGACAGTACATGAATGACCTTGACCTCATTTGTGGGGTCACAGTGCAACATGCATGAATTTTACTCTTCATTATAACTTGAGAATTACTTGAACTTTGATGTTGCACATGTAGGTATTATTCTGTAAAGGTCAGACTTACTCAGAACATGGTGTCCTTGATCCTTTCCCAAGTTCATAGAGCTGCAAGTGTGATGAATGTCAAGATCAGCTGAGGCACGGGCTGTTCACACAGCCCTCTTGTTTATATGCTATGTTCCTTTTGATATTACAAACAAAGATTATATAAGCCCGAGCTTTTCTCTTTACACAAGACTGTGCTGCGTGTCTCATTTTGGACCGCACACATTAGAAATACTTGCAAACTCCCACAGAGGAAAGCCAGTATCTTTCTTGTTATGGGTGAACCTGTGGTCTTTAAATATATGCCGGACAGTTTGGACCATCATATGGCGGTCTAAACTGTCTCCACGTTCACAGATATCAATCAGTGAGCATCTCTCTATGTACACACGTAGCAATATGTGAGTATCTCAGAGTGAGCTATATTCTGCTTTTCTGACTTCTACCTCAAGGATAGTTTTGCAAACATAGAAGTTGCAAAATTCTGTCCTATTAACCAATGAATTAAAATGCTACAGCTGATGTATGTATGAGAATGCAGGGGTCCAGGGATCTACGATGGTACCTCCTTGAGGGATGGGACTGGAAACGGCTTGTTGCGTTAAAAATCAAAGTCGGAACACTTTCTGTCTTTTGGATATTTTTTCTCAGGTATGCACTTGTAACTAGAAAAGATGATTTGCTACATAGCAAATCAGTGTGTGTGTGTGTGTCTTCAAAGCTTGCAGATGCGTACTAGTCCGTAACATAGGAGTAGAAGTTGGAATGGCATCTCTGTCTATTATAGCTTGGAAGATATTCAAGATTTAAAATTTCAAATGCTGCTAATTAGCATAATTTGAATTACTACAACTTTTGTTACAATTTCATTAGATGCGAAATGGTCAATAACTAACCACAGAAGTTGGAATGGCATCTCTATCGATTATACTTTTGAAGATAGTCAAGATTTAAAATTTCAAATGCCCCTCATTTGCATAATTTTAAATATCTTCATTTCTCTGCGTAGATAGGCGAAAATCCTTGCACGGAGGTACCATAATGTTAAGTTTAGAGTTTCTATGTATAATTTAGACTTGCTCAAGTCTCACTGGACTGTCTTCCGTATTTTATTTAAAATCAAATTCATTGCAAAATAAAATTTTAAGTAAACACACGTCGTAGCCTTATTCTAGTACAATAAAGGTAGGCACTGAAACCTAGCTTATTGGCGTGGAATGTGTCAATAACCATATAACATTAACTCCAGATGATTAGCGCCGGGTGGTCTGCACTGTGTTTCTCATCACACAGACAAGCGAGCGGTCATAACGCACCCTTCTTCAGAAGCTGTTAATTGAGCTACTGTGTAATGAAGGAATGCACAGCGTCAGGCGGAGGGCGTCCAGTGACACTTGTAAAGCTTGCCGGCTTGTCGCTGCTATGAATTATTCATGAGCAGTCAAGCACGTGACCGATTCAAGGCCGTCTCAAATTCCTTGTGTTGGCTGTTGTTTATTTGCACGCAAGCACGCACATTTTATTGCAGAGAAACGTCAGTTCTTGCCGATGGCTATTTCGATTTTGCGTTAAGATGAATATTTTCCTTCTACAGTGATTTAAATCAATGATGGGGCCATTTTTATGACAATTTGAATGATGTAACTTTGCAAAACAGCGCAAAAATAGGGTGATTTCATCGCCTTGATCTCGATCTCGATCTTTTTTTTCGTCTACGCGCCGCCGTGTTGCTTATATCATTAGAATGCTTAACAACAAGCTCTCTCATTGACTGAAACAAAAGTATTTTAGGGGGAACCTCTTCAAAACTGCTTCTATTTCAAATGGATGCGTCGTTATTTTAGTCGGAAACTATCGAAGACCATTCTCCGGAATATTCTAGGTCAGCCAGGGGCCCAGAATCGATCACATGGTGTTCGCTGTCCAATCAAAATATTTATCTACCGCTGTTCCGTTCGGTAGTACTCGCTACCTTGTGTTGTGAAGTCTGGCTTGAAAGATGGGTGACATTTGTGTGAACACAAGTGACGATTACAGACAATTTATTAAAGCAAGAAACAGAATTTTAGGCTGTAAGTTGGTCAGAATGATAATATACTACCACTGTACCAGTCTTTGCGTGCAATAGAGCAGAGGGTCCATTTTTTTTTTACGGAAAGAGAGTAAAATACGCCAGCCGCAGGTAAACATGGCTCGGGTGAAAATACCGCTGCCGCTTGTGTTGATCATGTTGACAGTTTGTCAGTAACTGCGATAAAGTGTGTTTATCGACTATTTACTGCAGCAACAAACTCTACCACTATAATTTAATGACAATTATAACACATAACCAATATTTTAAAAAAAATTAAAGAGGAACCATCTTTCGTGACGCTAACCAAGAAAAATGCGCAGACCAGTGCGGCGGTACCCATGCAATTGTATTCACACAGGTTTGACCACTTTAATCAGATCGTGATTGAGATCGTTATATTCCCTTTGTTAGGGTGTAGGGCACGATTTGTTGTTTCAATTGACAAAGGAACCACATAGAAATGTAGAGGTCTTACTCAAGAAAACCTAAATCAAGACGTGGATCATTTTGCATTATTGCAAAAATAAAAAAGTTTTGGCACTGCTACGCCAGCATGTCGCCTGTTGTGCAACAAAACAAAAAATGCCCAGTGGCTGGCTTTGCCAGATCTCCAAACTGCCCAGAGTGCTAGGAGTTAAATTAGCACAACACAATGAGACCACTCCAATATTCTCGGCGTCTTGAACTTGATCTGACCTCTGATTTGACCTCTCAGATCCCGCGAAACCCCGGCTGTTGTGACGTCAATAAAACTGAATTGATGGTAGTCAAGTGTGGGCTTGTGCAAGTTTAACAAGTTCCTGGTGTCGGCAGCGTCAGGGAGACGGTCAGCTTTGTCTCGCTTGACTGGCCAGTGACTGGCCATGTTTTCATCACAGACCACTTTCCACTTAGCCTTATCGCGATGTTTATGAACTTTTCTATTGTTTAAGACCATACCTTAACTTCCACCAAGGTGGACCTCCTATACAAACTTACGACTTACTGTTTTAGAAGTACTACTTTTGAAGACCAGAAATGGCGGACTGAAATTTTGCAATGATCCTTGCAGTTTTATCCCCCCCCCCCCCAAAAAAGAACTTTTAGAAGGCAAGAAGGGGATTCGAACCGCAGAAGTTTTTCCTGACTTTTTTGCCTGTCGTGCAATCTCCTAGTCTGACACGGCTAACAGGTAGGGACTGACGGTTCTGTTTGTGTTCTACATGTGAATGCATCACACATTGCTGGTGGATAGATTCAGTGGTACTTGTAAACAGGAGGATGTGACGCATTGGCATATGCGAGTGAATTGGCAATCAAAATAGCTCTATGTGGCATCTTTGTAAATTTCCATCCAAATGATTGTATGCACAATGCAAATACGATAAGAAGTGGGATGTTAAGTTAAATCAAACAATTGAAATGTTCATTAAGACAGGTAAGGAACTTGGGGCAGGTCCATATATGCGTTTTGCTGAACTTGATCGATGAATCAAAGGACACGCGAGGCGCAGCCGAGCGTGTCCTTTGATTTATCTCGCAGGTCCAGCAAAACGCATATGGATCTGCACCGCGTTCCTTACCTAACACATAATGGGATTAGAACGGACCAAGACTCAACAGCTGCTACTGTTGAAACCGGCACGGCGGCAGTCGACCAGTTAAAAAAAATAATAAAAATAAATAAATATAAATATTAATAATAATAACAATAGAACCTACTTGATAACACCGTGCAGTTGGCATAATATTATACAGTTAACTTTGTGGAGGGGAAATGTATCGCACTTTTGGGTGGGACCGTGGGATGGGAAAATAGGGACATGCACCAGGGACTTGTGCAAGTCTATGTATAATAATGTCAGAGAAAAGTGTCGGGCAAATACACCGGTAAAAAAGAGAGAAGAAAGAAAGAATGAAAGAAAGAAAGAGAGAATTTTAGGAAAAACTGAAAAGTGTGTGTTGATACACACACTTTAATTAAGCTGTATAGGTCGATAAGTGTACTATTGCTATTGCCATGTCTTGCCTGTCAGAAGTTACAGGGTTGTCCTGAGGGACAGTGGAGGAGGATATTGTGGTAGTAAGACACTATAACAGTGGTCTGATCACATAGCTGGATGGTACAAGTATCAAGGAAAGACAAGATTCAACTGGAAAAGATGATTTGCTGCATAACAAATCAGTGTGTGTGTCTTCAAAGCTTCCAGATGCGTACTAATCCATAAAATAGGAGCAGATTTTGGAATGGCATATCTGTCTATTATTGCTTTGAAGTTATTATAAGATTTAAAATTTCCAGTGGTGCTACTTAGCATAATTTAAATTGCTACAAGTCTTGATTTTAATTCATTAGGTACGCAATGCATGGTCATACTACTAATTAGCATAATTTAAATTGCTACAACTTTTGTTTTAGTAGATTGCATGGTCAATAAGCCCCTTGTAGAAGTTGAAATGACATCTCTATCTATGATAGTTTTGAAGATTTTCAAGATTTAAAATTTCAAATGCTGCTAATTAGCATAATTTAAATTGCTGCAACTTTTGTTTTAAATTCATTAGTTGCGCACTGGTGAATAAACCCCTAGTAGACCTTGAAATGACATCTCTATCTTCAATAGTTTGAACATATTAAAGATTTGAAATTTCAAATGCTGCTAATAAGCATAATTCAAATTGCTACATATTGGGTTTTAAATTCATCAGACGCACAATGGTCAATTACCTGAAAGTGGTGGTCAATAACCTACCACAGAAGTTGGAATGACTATATTTCTATTATACTTTTTGAAGATATTCAAAATTTAAAATTTCAAATGCCCTCAATTTGCATAATTTTAAATATCTTTATTCCTCAGCATAAAAAGGCCAAACTCCTTGTATGGAGATACCATCATGCCAAGTTTGGAATTTCTATGAATTATAGTGTCAGGGAAAAGTGTCGGACAAATTCACTGGTACAGAAGAAAGAAGAAAGAAAGATAGATAGAAAGGGAAAAGAAAGAAAGAAAGAGTTTTAGGAAAAACAGAAAACTGTGTGTTGACACACACACTATAACACAGCGACGGAGGGAGCGAGAACTCGCCCATTGCAACGCCACATGTCTCACCCATACCGCAGTCCTCTAAACAGAGACTATGGGTTGCTTTGTGTTCGCCTCCAGTCGTTCAATCCCTAACAAAGGTACTTGAAAGCACTGTAAGTGACAAGTTCAATAACGTGTTTGAACAAGAATATTGTGACTTTTTAAACAAAAAAACAACAACAACAAAAAAAAACAACTAGGAAAGATGATTTGCTGCATAGCAAATCAGTGTGTGTGTCTTCAAAGTATATTGGTATGGCAATGTACAACTATTCCACAAAACAGGAGTAGAAGTTGGAATGGCATCTCTATCTATTATAGCTTTGAAGTTATTCAAGATTTAAAATTTCTAATGGTGCTTTTTAGCATAATTTAAATTGCTACAACTTTTATTTTTAATTCATTAGGTGATCAGGTGCCAATGGTCAACAACCTCCTAGTAGAATTTGGAAAGACATCTCTATTATACTGTTGAAGATATTCAAGATTGAAATTTTCAAATTCAGAAAGAAAGAAAGAAAGAAAGAAAGAAAGAAAGAAAGAAAGAAAGAAAGAAAGAACGAAATAAAGAAAAGTGTGTGTTGACACACACACGCTTTAATGATAGACTCCATGAGCGGGAATCTTTCAGAGCATTTCCTGGACTGTGTAATTGTATATAAATAATGTAGCCCAATATGTTTTCTTAGAGAGCCACTGAACTGACTGGTGTCCAGAAAGAAAACTTTAACTTATAATTAAATTACCAAACAGACATAGCTATTCAATCAATGCAGCCAATGTTTAAATGACAAAATTAACTCATTCAGTGATGAACCCAAAGGATATGCTCATTGCTAATTCTTTCAAATTTGCATTGCTAATACAATGTGTGAAACAAATAAAAAAGGTCAAAATATCACAAATCATGAGGCAGATATTATATTTTATTATGATTGTCAGAAATTTTAAATCAGAACCCCCTCATTTAAAAGATAAGAATACTCAGTATATCCCTTTGATACAAATTTTACTGACAATAAATGAAGACTTCTGTCCTGAATGAGTCAAGGGATGCTTCATTTTCAAAGGGTCATTTTGATGTCCCTGCCAGTGCCTGATGAGACCCAGACAGGTCGAAACGCCTCGCACAGTTTCCAGTTGCCTCTTCTTGGCTACTTGCTTTGTCTAAATCACCCCTGTAAAAATGTCCCACAGGTCTTACGATGTTGATAAAGGCTGTGGATTATGAGTGAAATCTATTGGGGGTTATAAAATACACATAAACTTCCGGAGGAAAGGGTAGGGTTTATTTTGATGTGGTTACACTTGCCAGGACTTTGGAATAAGCTGGCCATTTGATACCAATCATTCACTGTCACTGGTCATGTTTGTTTGGTGGGGGTGGCAGACACATAGTAGGGCCAGCTCCACAGTAAAATGGTGTCCCTGCAGCCGGATTATTTTGTAAAAAATCCAATTATTTGACGCTACAATAGTGAAAATAAAACCCATATAAATGTCTACAGCAGCACCCATGTGGACCTGTTGACAAACACCACTAATTATAGCAACCGGGTTGACTGGCAGGGCAAAGAGGTCAGTGATAGACTGTTTGGCCCACTAGCACTGTGGTAACAACTAATGAGACGGCCCCCAGAGCTCAAGTTGGAATGCACTGTATAGTATATAACATATTGAAGATTTAAGACTTTAATTAGCCCTCATTTGCATAATTTTGAAAAGCATGACCTCTCATAATAAAAAGGTCAATAGAAGACAGTATAATTGTGCCAAGTTTGGAGTTTCTACGTGTTATACTTTTCAAATGAAATGTCGGACAAATTTGCCTGTAAAGAAAGAAAGAAAGAAAGAAGAAAGAAAGAAAGAAAGGAAGAAAGAAAGAAAGAAAGAAAGAAAGAAAGAAAGAAAGAAAGAATTCCTAGAAAAACAGAAAAGTGTGTGCTGACACACACACTTTAAAAAAAACCTGACCAATCGGTGAAATACTCCACCGGCGCGGCGCCGCCGGGTCCTCCTCCTGGAAATCCGAGTAACTTTCCCGATGACCAGTCTATCTGAAGTCGTGTTTTTCAAATCTGAGATTTTAAGTATTTGTTAGGTGTAGGTGTGCATATGATTGTTGTGTCCGTGTTGGATGATGTATGTTTGTGATTTCCTTATACGCTGGTGGTCAATTTCATGGGATATGTATGTACTTCTGGTCTTATGTCCATGTCCCACTGTAATTATTTCGTTGTACAGAATTTTATTTTCCTAAGCATTGGGGGTTCAATAAACTTATTATTATTATTGTTATTATTATAATGAAAGCCATGGGTAGTGTTGACAACAATGAGGCGACGAAGTTATCTGCCCAGTTAGCTTCTATGCATAACAGACTAGAGGCTGAAACACTTATTAAATTACTACGTTTTGACCACGATAACCTGGAGCAGTAATTCCATATGGTCGGCGGGCAAGCCTTAAATTCCATAGCCTATCATCCGCAGAAACCAACCAAGATGACACCGATCAAATGTTTTTTGACTTGTGCTGCGATAAACTTGATGTAGAGCTGTGACTTGATGAGATGCAATGTAGCCACTATGTCGGTCGCAAAACGTTGGCCGTTCCTCTCCGTATTATACTGGAATGTTTGGAACATTCGGTAACGCTTCTGCCCATAGCCGTCAGATGGGGCAAAATAAGCTTTTCACAGAGGGCGCAACGACCGATTGTCTCACAGCCAGCTCACCGCGGGAAGAAGTAATTTTTCAAACTCGTTGTTAAACGTAGGGCTTCCAACCCTCATTCCGTGTCAGATCTGAATATGTTACACCGTTCAAGTTCTATGCTGCCAAATACATGTAAAAGGCCCTGAAACAAGGGCACAAGGTTAAAACCTGTTTTAAACCCACTCATGTATTTAAGAAATCATATAATTTAACAGTGTTACATGTTAAGATCTGCAATGTCGCGACAGTAGGAAACTGCACAATTGAAAAATTATGACTTAATGTTCTTATTCGCTAAAAGTGAAAAAATGCTAATGACTTGCCAAACGTGACAAAAGTTCACTGTTCCGTCAAACATTCCAACACAGATGGTTTTGAAAATCAATCAGGGACGAGGACCCGAAACAAACAATAAATTAAGCATGGCCCAATACAAATTACAGTGAAATGCTGCAGACAAATAGTAGTAAACAAAATGTCTCTATCGTCGTGGTTCATTGTCATTCGTTTTCTCTGCATTAGCGGGTGTTAAAGCTGCGACAATAATTTGAAAATTACATTTTTCCACCATATACCATTCAAAGACTAGATATGAATATGTACCATGGTGAGAAGCATTTTTGTGCCAAGATTTTAATGTTATAATAAGATTACTGATGATTTGAGCAGAGACTACAGATTTCAGTTACAATAATTCATTTGCATGTAAATAAGGCTTTGTGGTTGCTTGAGAAACCGTGTGGTCTACAAGGTCTAATGAAAATAGATTTGTAAGTTTAAAATGATATGTTTTGATGTTGATTTTAACTTCATCAGTCTTGATGAAATTTGGTAAGATGACGTATCTAGATGAGACCTACATGTAGATTGTGATTGTAACTGGGTCACCTCGGTCTAATTTTAGAGGTCACAGGATCACTCTTATCAAATCGGTTTCAGTGTGATAACTATCGTAACACTCAACAAAACTTATTGAAACTTGTTGAGATTTTGCATCTAAGGGAGACCTCTATTGAAATTGTAACTGAATCATGGGTGGCCATGGGATTATGTATCTGAGGGACACTTAGATGAAGATTTTAACTGGGTGGAAACAGTGTCAAGATTCAATCATTTTAATATATATATATATATATATATATATATATATATATATATATATATATATATATATATATATATATATATATTGACTTGGTCTAGGAGGCTCTTATCTTTTTTTTCTATCCATCCCTATCAGGCAATCAATTGCTGTAACTTATTCCAGGTGATTTATGTGTGATAAAATTTCTACAGTTTGACAAAGCGTAATAGTTAATGAAACTTGGTAGGAATATGTGTCTTGACTGGAAAGAGATTGATATTCTAAATGGGTCACCATGATCTCATTTTGAAGGTCACAGGATCACTTATGTTAAGTTTGTTCACGTGCAATAGCTGTTGATGCACTCAGCAAAACTCAATGAAACTTGGTAGGAGCATGTATCAAAGTGATACTTGGTCGATTCATAACTAGCGCACCTTGGCCTAATTTTCAAGGTCATAAATCTTCTTCGTTTACGAAATTACGGACATACTTAATTTTAACTTGCAAAATCAGCAAGTGCTGGTTAAATTTACTAAAATATCTCTATTTTGAGTCCTGTAATTCTGACAGATATGACGGTTAAGGCGGGATTTTAATTTGAGTACAAGAATATATGCAGGTACTGTACATATATGTACACTGAGCATATGGAAAATAGTATACGCATGTAACTGTTGGCACCGCCATTCGCTTCAGATCGAAACAAAGTTATCAAAAACTGTGTTCCAAATAGAGGTATATGAAATGCATACCCAATGGAGGTAGATGGTTTTAATCAGAACCATACCCATTCTTATAAATTTGTAACTCAATCAAGACATTTATCATATGAATTTTTTATTCCAATTTCTAGCTGTGAAGGAAATGGATGCCGATTTTGAAGAGCTTGACAGAAACACCTAGCCCAGAAGAGAGATACAGGTGAGATATGCTGCAATACAAAGCTGGCGAGAGGCATTCAGATAGGCTCTGCCTTTTTATAATAGCTTTTTAAAATAAAATATGTTTAAACCGATACAAAGCTTTACAGTAGACCTGCAGGTCAAACTTGTTGCAATAAACAACTTTATAATGGATCTACATGAACTGGAGAAACATGCTTTAATTCAAAGCTGTATAGGTGGAATGCTGCAATAAAAAGCTTTAAAATAAGTGGACCCAAACGTGAAATATGCTGCAATACAAAGCTTTATAGTAGACTTACAAGTGAGACATACTGTAGTACAAAGCTTCATAGTAGACCTAAGGGGAGACATGCTGCAGTACAAAGCTAGACGTCCAAGTGAGACATACTGTAGTACAAAGCTTCATAGTAGACCTAAGGTGAGACATGCTGCAGTACAAAGCTAGACGTCCAAGTGAGACATACTGTAATACAAAGCTTCATAGTAGACCTAAGGTCAGACATGCTGCAGTACAAAGCTAGATGTCCAAGTGAGACATGCTGCAGTACAATGCTAGACGTCCAAGTGAGACATGCTGCAGTACAAAGCTTTATAGTACACCGAAAGGTGAAAAACGCTGCAGTAAAAAGCTTTATAGTACACCTAAAGGTGAAAAATGCTGCAGTACAAAGCGTTAGCTGCCCCACAACCTATTTGTTCATTTTTGAACCAGGAACAAGTGGTGTCATTTTCAAGGATATATGGGGCCTTCTTAGATAGCTCCTTTTGCGACCATTACCCCAGCCTGTTTTGTGTACATTCCTGGCATCAGTTATTTTAGGTGCTGAAACTTGTCTTTTGGTGGTTTAAATATTGTGTAAAAGGTGATCATATTCCACATACATGTTTCGTGTCTATTTCAAGCATAATTGTGTTGGGCAGGTTCAGTTCTTGTCAGTTAAGTCCTTTTTATAATCAGTGGCATCAAAAGATGCTGGCCTGTGTTTAGCACCGAGTGATGCCTGGGGAAAACACCCCCAAAGCATGAGCATGAACTTCTGAAGTTGCTGCCTCGGCAAATATTGGCTTGATAAATTATATCTTTCTTTTATCCAAATGGATAACTTATTCTCTTACAACTGCTAAGATGGCAAGAGGTGAACATATGCAGTTAAGAAGTTATTGAAGAATTTTGTAGTTAAAGCCAGTCCTGATGCGGTGGCAAAATGGCTGCAAAGGCTAGGTTTCTAAATATAGCTGGCCTGTAAATCAGAGATATGCATATCAATTTCTCGCCAGAACTGCGTACCTGATTGTCTAGTCTCGCTTGGCAAGATATGGCGAGATACGGGTCGGTACCTGTGGGGACAAGGGGGATATTACAAATATTTTGGAAATAAAAGAATACTTATGAAAGGCAAATGAAAATTTTTTTTTATATATGGCTCGGGAAGCACTAGATGAATACCAGTGTGGCATTTGTGAACTTAAATTTCTCGAAAAAAAACCCCGCTAATTTTGTGAGAAATTAACACATGGCCGCCGTGTGTGACAGTGATGTGACCCGCACGTCCCCCGTGATCGCCTGGCGTCAAACCCGTGCTTTGTGGCGGGAAATTAATGTGCAACAGCGTGTTGGCCATACATGAAGCAGCCACTGTGTGCACTGGCAAGCATTCCTCTCTGATGTCCACTGTAGCCACACCTCGTCACTTGCTGCCTTACTAGATCCTGTTTGGGGTACCCCATAATTCAGGGTATATGGGCGTTGTGGTGTCGGTTGCCTTACAAGATGCATCAATCCCATACAGTTCAGGGTTCCCATAACTTAGAGTGTGTGATTTGATACAAGGTGCTACTCTGTTCAAGGTGTGTACTGGTGCCATGGAAATGGTGTGGTATGTCCAATACCCCGGAATTCACACTTAATGAGGAATAGGGTACCCCATATCTGCCCTACGGTGAACTACCCCATACCTGTCTCACCTCAAACCTGATTTGGTGCCATGCCTACCCCATACTACCCCATACCTGATCTGGTCCCATGCCTACCCCATACCATTGCCCATTCACACTTCACACCCCATTCCTCTCTTGTGTAAAGTCTACCCTGTTAGCCCATAATTTAGGGTGCCCCCCCCCCCCCCTCCATGCTACCGCAAACCTACCCAATATCTTACCTGCCCCATACTACCTCATATGTAACCCCAACACCCCTGGTGTGTGGAAAGACCATGGTCATTGCATATGCCAGGAGACGTTTACTATGAGTTGGGTACCACATTAAAGACCCCATGCCTACCCAATGGAATGTGTTCTCATCTTCAGTAAGAAACAGCTTCAGGGTTATCTGCCACAACTGCTCGGGAAATCTACAACAATAGTTACAAAACTATCACACACGGGCCCCCTGGTGCCAGACTGTCCGGGAACTCTCCAGTGTTAGAGGTAGGAAACCCACAAAAATATTCACTTCAGGCAACAAAGAACGATAATTTGCGCATGTAAACTTGCCTAAATATATATCAAAATTAACGTGTATTGTCACAAAATATGTGATAAATGACTGATAATTCATAAATTAATAGAAATCAAGGTTAGAAACAGGTTAAAGGAAAATACCAACATGCACCTCCAACACAAGAGAGTGCCGAACAAGTTAGCATTAGGGGGCGCATGTGTGTATTGTACATAGAGGTACCATTCCAACCTCAGCAGGTTTGTGATAAAACCGCATCCAATGATCATGAACCAAGGTTGTAAGCTTTTAATTTACGCAAATACACAAAATTAAGATCTTGAATAGCGTCAAAATAATACACAGTGGTGTAATTCCGAACGCTA
Source organism: Hermodice carunculata (assembly GCA_964020975.1). Lineage (NCBI taxonomy): Eukaryota > Metazoa > Annelida > Polychaeta > Eunicida > Amphinomidae > Hermodice > Hermodice carunculata. Next base: position 70,866,579 of record OZ026618.1, read on the forward strand.
GAAAAAGCAGCTAACCCGTTGCCCAAATTAATGCTACCAAAACGGTGGCTGGACCACCTTATTTCGTAAGAAACTGATGACTAGTGGCTCAATTTTTTCAAATTGAACGATTGTTAACACTGCAAAGGTGGCAACAAAGAACTTTTGGGCCATCTACGTAAAAGACGTTTCTAGTGCTGATTCAATTTCAGTTTATAAGTGTGTGACATGGCCTTATCCAATGAACCAAGGACCAAAGTTGTAGCATTTTAATTTATATAAATTAGGGTAGCACACAAAATGTCGATTTTGTGTACAATGGCAAAGTGTAGCATTTCGAACTGTTCTCGTTTTAAGCGCACCCATAAAGATTTGCTGTGCAGCAAATCTTTACTAGTATGATTTTATTCAAGTTTTAAAATGTGAAATGTCCTTGATTAGTACATTTTCAGATGCTTAAGTTTTATGTATATCCTTCCCATACATGTACACCGCACTCATAATTGTACCAGTACCAGTTGGAATACCTCTATCTATTATAGTTTTGACAATATTCAAGATTATTTAAGTTGGAAATATGTGTATGCCTAGTGTGCATACCATTACAAAGGTATGTAGGTTTGTGCTGTTAGCAGATCCAAGGGCAGGAAAACATACATGTATACGTGATGCATAAAAATGTCAATCTAGCTTTTCTTCATAGGGTTTTACTATGGGCACATTTGATGAGATTAGAATGCCAACTGAATTGAGGGCACTTAAAAAATTTAAATGTTGAATATTTTCAAAAGTACATGCATTATGGACAATAGTGTCAATCCACTTCAATTCATCGGTTTATACTACGGGTGCATCTAATGATATTTAAATGAAAGTTGTAAAAATTAATTTACGCCAATGAGGCACACTTGGAAAACTTTACTTTTCAGAAGAATTTCTCCAGTATAATTATGTCCGTTTGCACAGCCAGACATTTTGTTTTTCTTTCTTTTTCTTTCTTTCTTTCTTTCTTTCTTTCTTTCTTTCTTTCTTTCTTTCTTTCTTTCTTTCTTTCTTTCTTTCTTTCTTTCTTTCTTTCTTTCTTTCTTTCTTTCTTTCTTTCTTTCTTTCCGAACAAATTTGTGCGGAGTTTTTCTCGAACACTATTATTCTGAACACCACCAAGCTTGTCATGGTAATTGACCTACCATTGAAATTGTGCATATCGTTTGAAATAACCATGATGTTTAAAATTTTGCAAACTAGGGACAATAAAAATTTGAAAAGCTCTATACCTTCCAAACTATTGCGGAAAGACAAAATTTCAATGTGCATGGGTTTGTGACACCTGTCATATAATAGACAGTGCATAAAAGTTGTATAATTTCAAATTATCGTAATTAGGGACATTGAAAAATTTAAAAGTTGAATATCTCCAAAATTATTACAGATGGAGATGTCATTCCAAATTCAATTTGTAGGTTTGGGGCAAAGCCGCATCTGACAAACCATGAACCAAAGTTGGAGGATTATAATTAATGCAAATTAGATGAATATGCAAAATTTTAATCTTAAGTAGCTTCAAAGCTATTGTAGATGGAGGTGCCATTCCAACCTCCATTTATGGGTTTGTGACATAACCATATCCAATGAGCCATGAACCAAAGTTGTATAATTTTAATTCATGCAAACAGGGTGAATATGCAAATTTTCAATCTTGAATAGCTTCAAAACTATTTTAGATAGAGGCGTCATTTCAACTTCAATTTATGGGTTTGTGACATAGGCACATCCTTTAAAAAAATGTAGTATTTTTATTTATGAAAATTAGGTGAATATGCAAAATCTAAATCTTGAATAGCTTCAAAACTATTATGGATAGAGGTGTCACTCCAACATTAATTTGTATTCGATGAATGAACAAAAAATTGACTCTTAAATGGCTTCAAAAGTGACAGAGATGGAGGTGCCATTTCAACTTCTATTTATAGGTTTGTGACATAGGTGCATCCAATGAATCATGAACAAAAGGTGTATAATTTTAAATTATGCAAATAAGGCAAATACACAAAATTTTAAATTATGTTGAACAATGGCAAAGTGTAGCATTTCAAGCTGTTCTCATTTTGAAGTCACCAAGACAGATTTCCTATGAAGCAAATCTTCTTTTCTTGTTTGTTCTAAAATTGTATAATAACATTAAGTTCATGCTCCCAGGCTCGTCTTCAATGTGAAAATTACTTACTTAGTACATTCCGGTACAAATGAAGGTACTTGCTTTTAGTTACCATTGTTTATACAGTACAATCCAGTTAATTGAAGAAAACCCTGAAAGTCAGTCAAAAAGGTAAAGAAAAGTTCACCTTTTGGCTCCTAGTGAAAGCAATCAAGGCATGTTACTCACTTTTCTCACCTGACACTGCAGCGCGTGAAATCTTTCCCCGAGTCACGCGGTTCGCGTATTATCAACGTGTGACTAGTCGTTCGCATTTTTAGTGCAACCATGTTTATTTAAACCGGATTACCCTACAGTACATCAATGTGACTAATCGCGGGCTGTCCATAACATTGAGTGACACACACACAGCATGTATATACAGTGAGGCCTGTCTGAAAGGTACACCGTTGGGACTGAGGTAAAGTGTCCTTATTCTCAAGGTGCGGCACTTGAAGTAATAATTGGGGATGTATGTATATGTGCATGTATTTGTGTTGAGTGAAACAAGTTTAGATTGACCATTTTAGACACATGTACACAGTCACATGTACATGCACACGATTACCTTACGTTAAAGAGCTATTACAAGAAAAAAAAACCACACATTTTTTGCAAGTTTATTGCGTTTATTTTAGGCTTTGGGTTTTTCCAGGGACCTAAATTACTTCCTGATAGACAAAAAAAATCTACCTTTTTGTACGTGCATTGCATTCGTTTAAGGCCTTTTGTTTATCTCAGGCTAACTGATAGCGCTGCTTTTATCTTAATAGCCTTTGATAAAGATGAAGCATTGATGTACTTATCCAAGCGTTTTATAGGAGTCCCAAAACAAAATACGAGGCATGCATATTAATTTCCCATCACACCTGTATACTCGATCGTCTTAGAAACCATAATATCGCCTGCGATATTTCCCTAAAAAACACTAATTTTGTGAGAAAGGAGTATCTAGGAAGGGGGGTAAGGGGGGTTCAGTACGCTGGTACAGGTAATTATTTTTCTAGAGGACCCAGTACCGAAAATAAAAATCTTTCAAAATTTTGGATAGTACGAAGTACGTAAAATAAGAGGGCTTCCAGTACGGCAGTACGGTAAATAAAAAGCCCCAGTACGCCAGTACGGGAAACCCCTTTCCCACCCTCATCTAGCCATACCTGTGCCAGTGATTCATATAACCGCGCGTCTTTCGTGATTGACAGGTGTGCGTGAACCCCGTGCTTCGCGGCGGGAAATTAATATGCATGTCTGGTATTTACAGATGATTCATTCAGCAGTAGACTTCCTGGTCCGTGTGCAAAACGTAGACCTATGTACATAACGTTCAAGTCAGGGTTCATACTAATCGTTGATACTCAACAATGTATCACATAATTATCAATCAAATGTCACACTGACAACGCCGGTCTGGGATGCTGTTACAAAGTAACATTGTAACATAGCTCCAGTGTGTTAAAGCATTTTGATTCAATGGATGGAAAAAATGGGCGGAAAAGACGCACAAACAAGGACCATACCCATATGAACAGTCTATAACAGGTTGAGTTAGGTGGCCACTACTGCTACAACTTTTCTTTTTAATTTTTTTCCTCCCCATCAGACCACGCACATGAAAACCTCAGTTCCGACTCTCCAGAATCACTATGCTCTGCTGTATCTGCCATGACTCTTGGCCAACTGAAGGCACCATGGCTTATAACACATCTTTCAATGGATCTACTGTCAGACAGTAGGTCCATGATTCACCTAAGTCAACGGGTTGTGTTTGTGATATCACTGACACTTGCACACATCGACCTACGATAGGAGAAAATTCCCGCGCTTTCATTTGGCAAATATGGTGCATATTTGGAGCTAAAAAAAAAAAATATTCGAACATGAAATTTCATATTTTGTTTTTTAGATATCATTTCCAACCACCAAAACATCAATTTTCTAACTTGTGGTACCCATTCAATCAAGATGACCTTTAATCAGCTTTGAATTATCAGCCCTAAGAATTTTGAGCCAAAATTTAATTATTCGGCAATATCTTGTAACATAAAGAAGGTAACACCCCAATTCACCATACACCATTACAGTAACTGCACTTTAACGAACTGATAAAACATTCTTACAAAAATTCAAGTGAAATTTATTAGTATCATTACCCGCATGGAATCCCAAATGTTCACATCCATAATTTTAAATTGAGAAAATAATTTTATCAAACAAGTCTAACCAAATATCTGGTTTTACATTCACGTAAGAATGTAACTTTTGTGTAAACTAAAATGGCTTTCCTCACTTGATCAGCGAGAACTTTCCGAGTTTCTGTGAAACCATCAGCAGTTGTAAAAGTCAACCCTAAATATTGAAATCTCGAAGCAATTTCATTCATTCTACCGCCATAAACCCATTTATCATGACGTGGCAACTTTCCCCTTTTCTGAATAGTATATATATATATATATATATATATTTTTTTTACATTTAAAATTATTTTTTTATTGATTACAAAAAATCCTTTAACTCATTCCATACCAGTCCCTGATTTGTCCGTATATTACCTAGATTCAGGACGACAATTGCATATTTAATTTTTTCATTAAAAGAGCTTTCATTCAAGTTCCAACATGCCTATAGTCTTAAGTCAGTGGTTCTGGCACTGTCTGTGGCCATAGTGTGGAATGAGTTAAATTATCGAGACCATTCTGTTACTGCTCTCATGTCTCTGGCAATAATGCAGCATCATCTGCATACAATGATCTGAACAATTTTAGCAGACCCGTAGTAATTCCACACTGACTATTACTCTTTGTATAAGACTTCATATCCTTTACATACATGGCGAACAAAAGCGGTGAAAGACCCCCCCCTCCTTGTCTCACACTAAGTGAACATTCAAATGCCTGTGGACATTCATTTTCATAATTTACATAAGGTTTTACAGAAGAATACATACCACGTAATATATCAATCATTCTCCCTTTATAATTTCATCGATGTATACCACAAAATATCTCGAACCACATTATCAAAAGCATTTTAGAAATCTATAAATGCACAAAAATAACTTTTTTCTTACTATTTACAAACGAGGAAATTATACTTTGCAAAATGAAAATATTATCTGTAGTGCCACATCCACATCGAAATCTGCCTGGTGCTTCAATAAAAATCTAATATGATTCAGCCCACCACATAAGACGATTATTCAAATTACGTTTAAAAATCTTACTAAGTGAACTTAACAAAGTAATTGCTCTATAATTATCGACTAAATTAACACTTCCATTCTGATGTAAAGGTAACAGAATACTAAAAATTGCATTAGACAATGCCAGTTAGTGGGGCGAGAGAACCGAATCACCACAGATGAAAATCTCATTTAATAATACATCTTTACCTGAAGACTTACCATGTTTTAACTGTTTAATTGCATATTTTGCTTCTTCAAGCCTTATTTCATTGTTTAATTCATCAAATATCAGTTGCATACCGTTATGTAAAACAGCCCTTGTGTCTACAAAAATCAAAAATGTTCTCATCAGGGGTATGAAAACGCTATCGGGATGAGTTACCTTTTTGAAAAAAATTGCAAATTTTGTGCGTTCAAATTTGTGTGATATACAAGGATTTACCTCTAATCATCTTCCAGTATAACTTGACATTTTCAAAAGGTAGCGAGCGCAGCCTGTCGGTCTCAGATTTATCCTACAAAAGGCATACACCTGCGAGCACAACTTTTGTACACTCTTCTAGCACCCATCATGTGGCGACTTGTTACATCTGGTTACCCTACCCATATTCATTTGAAGCCATAAAACACAGTAGGATGTATTCATATTTAAATACGGTCCTATTCAAACACCTATTGAGCAAAAGAGGAAGCCACCTGCATCAGGGGAGATCCATGTATTTAGCATGGTTAAAAGTACTTTCTGACTAAATAAAGAACAAGGACACAGTGTAATCTTAAGAAAATGTATTAACATATATTTGAAACATAAAGGATGTTTAAATTGATTAGAAATTGGCTCTCTTTTGGTTGAAAAGGTGTTATTTGGGGATGTTTATGTAGTATATAATACAAATTTGCCCTGATCATGGTGGAAGCATCAGTCTGTTGCCCTGGCAACACAGGAAGTGAACAGGATCGCAGTTAAAAATGAATGTCTCCTATTACTTATCACAATCCTAACACTTGCTACTTTAGCGAACAATGGATCCGCTGCAGATCGCAGTTCTCACTGATCGCTGTATACACTCTTAATTTATGCTAGGGCCATACAACTTATTAACCATGGTATCAAAATTATTTAATTCTTTTTCTTAACTTACTTACAAATTCATCTAAATGAGCAGCGTTCCAAACATACCTTTTATTATCAACATTATTCGGTGAAGCACTCTCAAAATTATGGTCAGAGACATATTTTAATGACACGTGAAGTCCACTATGATTCGACAGGTAAGTCGGTTCTGAAATACCCAAACCTATCACACAGAGAGTATGCCTCCTGGCGAGTGTAGGGAGTGTCAGACAGAAAAAAAAGTATTGAATTCATTGACTTGTGAGGGTGGAATGACAAGTGTTTAACAAGCAACAACCTACTAACTGATAAGAACTCTAATGATTCAACTACCACCAACTTATAAGTATTCTCCGCTATATCTACAATGGGCTTGAAAAATCCAAGGAGGCCAGAATGGTATTCTTAGATATCTCGAAAGCCTTTGACAAAGTGTGGCATATAGACCTCCTCTTAGTCTTTAAACTACGACAGCTGGGGCTATCTGAAGGACTTCAAAGGTGGATAAACAGTTTACTCTCAAACCGCTTTCAACGTGTTAGTATCCACGGGCAAACTTCCTCTTGGCTTCCTGTTCAGGCCGGCATACCTCAATTCTGGGTCACTTATTATTTCTTGTGCATATGAATGACATTGTAGATGAGTTGACCTGTGATGTCCGCATTTTCGCCGACGACACTAGCATGCTTGAGATAGTTCAAAACCCTACCGACTCAGCACACCAGTTGAACACAAATCTTTCAATTATCTACCACTGGGGTAAATTATGGCGCATGGTTTTAAATGCCATAAAATCCATTTCAGGTATTTTTTAGGCCAAAATCAATAAACCTCATCACCCCACTGTCCTTATAGGTGGTACCGACATACCAGAGGAAGACACCCATACTCACCTTGGAATTACTGGAGCCAACAATCTTTCTTGGCGTGCGCATGTCACACGCATCACAAACAAAGCCTGATAGCGTATACGGCTTCTTCGAAGATTCAAATTTATGTTATCCCGAAAAACACTGGAAAGATTATATTTTTAAATGGTTCGGCCAATTCTTGAATATGGGTGTGTTACATTTGATAATTGTGGGCAAGGTCTGAGTGATTTACTTGAGTCGATTCAGTACGAGACAGCTAAAATATACACTGGCACACTAAGGCAGAAGGGGGGAAGGGGGGGGGGGTCTTGGTACGCTGGTTCAGAAAATAAAATTTACCAGTAAAGAGTACAGGAAATAATTTTTCTTCAGTACACAGTACAGAAAATAAGACATCCGCGATATACATTTAAAAAAAAAAAGCCAGTTAGGCAAACTGTGAATAATGTTGACTTTGCCGCGAGTTGACTTTTTATATTTTTTGCATTTTTCATTTTTTTTTTCAGTACGGGTACGAATATTACATGTGTTGCTGGTACGCTTTACGCATAATAAATTTTGATCAGTACGGAGTACATGCTTTGCTGTTAGTACGCTGTACGGTGAATATTTTTTTTTCTCTCTACGCTGTGCGCAAAATAAAAAAGCCCCAGTACGGAGTACGGGCAACCCCTTTCCGACCCTCTAAGGCATACATCTCATAACAAACTCTTAGGTAAACTTGGTTGGCGCACACTAGCCAGCAGACGCAAATATTTCAAATTAATCCTTTTCTATAAAATGTATTGTACCTTCCTATTTATCCAACCTTATACCTCGCGCCCCCGCCATTGCTGGCCGTACGCTCCGCCATAGGCCTACCAGAAAACTTCGCCTCATCAAATGCCGAACCCTACGGCATGAAAATTCCTTTTTCTCTGATGCCACCAAACTGTGGAGTAATTTCCCCACTGATATCTGAAACTCCGTCTCCCTTCAGATCTTTAAGTCGAAGCTCAAAGCCACTGTGCTAGCGGCCGACTTTGCTCCGGATTTCTACTCCCATGGTCAGCGGTTTGCTAGCATCTGTCATACTCAGTTACGATTAGGGTTCTGTAGATTCAATTCCGATCTCCATAAAGTAACTATCATTCAACAGCCCACTTGTGCCTGCTCCCACCCAACTGAGGATTTTAAACACTTTTGTATCTACTGCCCTAAATATTATCACAGAGCGAATAGGACATATTCATATCTAAATGCCGTCCTACTCTAGCATCTATTGAGCAAAAGAGGGAGCCACCTGCATCAGGGCAGATCCATGTATTTAGCATGGTCAAAAGTACTTTTTCAATAAAATAAACAACACGAACACAGAATAATTTTAAGAAAGTGTGTTAACATATATTTGAAACATAAAGGATGCCTAAATTGATTAGACATAGGCTCTATTTTGGTTGAAAAGGTGTTATTTGGGGATGTTTATGTAGTATAACACAAATCTGCCCTGATCATGGAGGAAGCATCAGTCTGTTGCTCCGGCAACACAGGAAGTGAACAGGATCGCTGTTAAATATGAATGTCTCCTATTGTTGAGGTGATGAAAGTGTTTCTCTTTGTTGACCGACCAGACAAGATGTTGAAGTTGTCTGAAGTTGTTTACTTGTTGAATAACGAAAGAAACATACAATCAGCGTTGAATATGTACAGCAATATGGAATATCCAATATGCAGTTCAGTCACTACATACATTGAGTAGGCAACCCATGCTACATGAAGTTTTGTCTGTATGGCTGACCATACAAGAGAAGGCAGGACCTTGGCTCAGTCCATGTTTACTGCTCTGCCCCTTCTTCCAACTACCCACTTCTGTTGTTTACCCTCTCCATGTGTTGGGTAACAACCCGCTGGTCTGTGTTTCACACCATCAGTAATTAAGCAATTGTTGATGTCATTACTCCTCTATTGAATGTCAAACTGTATAAAACATAAGATCTGAAAATTTACTAGTTTGTGATCTGACTTTGTGCAGTTTAACTTTTAATGCAACTTCAATAATAAATTATATAAAATTATGAACAATCAGGACTGCAAGATCTCGGCACTTTATATTAGCTGTGTGTATGTCACCCTGTGACAATATGTCCAGGAAAAAAAGAAGCTCCTGCTTACCATCACTCCTTTGATAGCCCCTGGTGTTAATCCAAACCTTATCATGCATGTTGTAAGTGACAGACTATGTAGTATCTCATTATTCTGGAGTAAAGAACTTTCAGAATAATGCAATGCAGTAATTTTCAGAGCAATGCAAAATTTTATTGTTGAAACACGCCGATTTAAATATTGTAACAGGGTAGTATCTTATTCCATATGTATACGAAATCAGCATATACTATTGCAGTGTATTTTCTATTCAATGCATGCACCTTTAATACTACCATGTTCTCTATCGAATCTCATTTGCATATTTATACCTCAGATCATTCGTTCATCCAACAGGTCTGTAAGAATACATTCGTAATGCTCCCACATATGGGTCAACACTCCAGAGGTGGGTCCGGCTATGACAAGGCAGGAAGGAACATGCGAGCCGCTGGGGGCACTGGCGACTCCACGGTGGCAATGTGAGTTTGCCAGGGTGCTTCGGCCGCCCCCAGCAGGCAATAACCTCCCCTTCAGTCGCTGTCTGTGTTGAGGATGCATTAGCTTGTTACTAAGTCTATTTATGTATATATGCATGTTTTTGATTGTATTGCAATCTTAAGTATTGAGTTTGTTGTTTAATTGTATTACAGCATTTCTACCTGAGAGCACAGTCACATGTTTGTACATTCAGGGACGTGTTCTATAACACGTCCCTGGTACATTGTATTGTCCTGTGCGTCTTGTATATATCATTTTGTGCGTCTCCGTGTCTGGAGAACCCCTAAATTAGTTCTGTTTTGTACTATTGGGTAATCCAGTGAAAATAAATATATATAAACTAGACTTAACTAGTCTGCATGTACGATATCTGTTTGTAACACGTCATGCTACCGATTTATAATCATTGCTGTGTTTCACTTGACTCCCAGAGGGCGTCAATGTGGTAGTAAAATATTTCACCTTTATCTTTGGGTATCCATGGCACAAGAAACAAAGCAGTCACAAATGCGGAAAACCACAAGGTATTTATTTCTTTGGTCCATTTCTCGCAAGCTGTAAATATAGGGAGGATTAACGTTACGTAAGAGCATGGGAACATTTCTAGATCATTTGTAATATGAATTGACCAGCACACGCGTTGCTACGCACTCATTGTGCCCAAACCAGACAATGCAATGTAACTAAATGTGACGCAACATTTGTCGCCACCAGTCTCTGGGTGGAAAGTCGAGAGGCGTACACGCAAGTTAATCAACAGGATTCAAGGGCTGACGCTAAACAAGATCTGATAATTTTACATGATATGAAGGGATGTGTTTTGCTTTAAACCAGCATATAGGGTAGCATTATTTTGCGGAAAACACCGCGTCGATGACGCCATTACCAACTGGAAGGTAAGAACACCCCGTTTGCATGCCTTTTGTAGTCAATTATGTAACCTTCATTTTAAGTCTTGTTTGTGATCGGTAATTTGTCGTCCATTTTGGCATAAATGGACTAACTGACCACACCAATGACGTCAATGTCCTCACATATACAGTTGCAGTCATACTCTCTGGTTGGTGTGCCGTCACGGTCACGAGGTGGACTTGATTGCTAGTATCGAGTCACTGAAAAAGCGAAGACCACCATGCGCTTGATTTGCACGGTTGACATTGCTTCAGGTGTTGATTGGGACCCCCCCCCCTCCTTGGTTAGGCTTCTCCAAAAGCAACGAAGGCTTACCAAGATGCCGATCAAGCTTAAGTTTTCCCACAGGCAAGACTGGGCTCAATGAAAACAACCAGTTACCCATTCACTTACTCTACCAAGTTTAAGATTTTTTAATCGCTGATTAACACATATTTTCATAGGCACTCTTCATGATTGACGGTACCGTTATCTTAAATGTTAAAATCGGTAAACACTCCTTTTCGTATATCGGTGCATCCATCTGGAACTCTTTGCCAAATAACTTGAGACGCGTGGAAAACTATGCATCCTTTAAGCGTTAAATAAAAAAATGGAGAGGTCCAAGATGAAAGTGCAATATGAGCCGCCATTTTTGTTTGAAGTTTGTTCATCGTCAACTGTGATTACGTCTGACCTTCCACAAACCGTGATACTCTCCCCTGTCCCGTTCAATTGCCCTCAATGTCCTTTTTTAGTGACTGTGACTTTATTTGAACTGTCTTGACATCATTCACTTTTTTTTTTATTTTCATCATTTTGCATGTATTAAACTTTTATTTTTAAGTCGCCTTTTAAGTTTTTCAGAGCCTCCTTTTTTACCATGTCGGTGACATTAGCAAGTGATGCTAAATTAAAGTTTCCTGTATATTTTAAACCGATCATAAATAAGGATTGTATGTATTATATTGTATCGCACTACCTGAAATGTGTCACCCAGCATCATCTTCGTCATAAAACGTTGTGTCGTTGGGCTCCTGCCTGTGTCCGGAAAGTTAACCCGTTGTTTCCAGCTTTGTAGTGCTCTTCCTGTGCTACTATTTGTATCACACCTTTTTTCTTTTACGGGTAAATATTGAACTCAATTTATATGGTTTTAACTTGTATCTTACAAGCAATCAAACCTTGATATTCGTACAGAGTTTACACATAATAATACATTGGTAACATTTGTATTGTCATGTGTGTATTGTACATACTGTGTGTCTCCATGTTCTGGAGAACCCAAGTCATTTCGATGTACTATAGCGCTACCCAGACTAAATAAATACGTTTAAACTAAAATACTTTTAGTCCTGCGATGGAGAAACCTTCCTACCTGTGTATAAAGCTATGATCCGATCCCCTTTGGAATATGCAGCACCTATATGATTTCCTGGCAAGTGCCGTCTGGTTGAACTAATCAAGTCAGTCCAGAGAAGGGCAACCAAGAGAGGGCCATGTTTGAGCAATTTATCCTATGAGGACAGACTCAGGAAACTTAAATTGCCATACTTTTGCTTACAGGAGAATGAGAGGTGACCTTGCCTGTGTTTATGAATACATACCGGGGATTTATGAAGAGGGAACATCCCAAGTTCAAGGGATTTATCCGGGATCCTGCCTTCTTAAATCCCGGAGCGAAGCGTAGGGATTTAAAAATGCAGGATTCCAGATAAATCACGAGAACAAGGGATGTATCTTTTTATACCATGCCTTCTTTGTTTTCATGAATATAAATGTATTTTAAAATGTATTCACCAAAGCAAATCAGTCCTGTGTTGAAATTTAGCCACGGAAATTAAAGCAGGGATATATGTGTAAGCAGGTGACATATATATATCCCTTGAGAAAACAAAGGAGGCATGGTATAATATGAATTTGACTCTTGTTTACCACCTCTCAAGGAAAACTCTAGAACTGCAGGTGACTTACAAAAATCAGGACTACTTCAAATTTGCTAAAATTTTCAAAAACAAGTTGGAGTTATATTCAGGAACCATGTGTTGTACAACTATATAGCACTGGACCAACCTCTCAAACCTAACATGTCACATGAGAAAAGAAAAGTAAGCGGTTTTCGTGGAAAACGTTTTCCTACTTAGCCGTAATAATCTAATCTAATTTAATCTACATTTTCTTTTTTACAAGCAACGATGTGGTGTTCAGAGTGATACTTCCTGGTGCAAACAAGGCTGTTGAGACACTGTCGCGTGAACACGTGCATGGTACGCCAAATCCAATCATAGGTTATTGACCTGTTGATAAGCAACGGCACTGGTATTGCAAGATAAATGTTGATGCTTTGGTAGTTCTGAAATCTCTTTGCTGGCATTGTTGGGTTTGGGATTTATGGATATGGGTCATGTTTTTCGGTCCTATTTGGTTTGGTTTATAAGGGGGTGGGGTTAAAATGTTTAATTCTAATTTTTCCCCTTAGTCTTGAATGAAACGGTAACACTTAATTGGCACCAGCAGTTGAAGTTTCTTGGGAAAAATCTCATATGTTGGGTTACAAGGGCAGTAACTTAGAATAGGGGGCTAGTGAAATGTCTAATCTACTAGTCCCGAGGACTAGAGCAAATAAAAGTAATTGTAGAGCCCTGTATTTTATTCGTTACTTAATTTTATCTGCAAATTGTCATATTACATGAAAGTTAATTTTTCGAGTTGAAACTGAATATGATAAAATTTAACAACCATATAAATCCACGCCATCGGGTCCACAGTGCATCTTAACTACATGAAAATAGTTCTGTCATTTTGGCTCTTTTGCGTGCAGATGTAAGGTAAAACGATTCTAGCAGCAAAAAATACTTGAATGTAAAATAGCGTACATCTTACTGATGCTTACATATGTTATTCTGTGGCCTTTTCATCGCATCTTTCTGAGTACGAATACAGGAATTCATGACTTCCCTGCCTCCCTGATGGTAATTACCTTCATAGAATTCCTTTTGTGTGGTGATTATGATGCCATGAAACATTTTTATTAACAGTGATCAATATAGAAAAAAATGTCATTTTTATGGGACAAAAGTTCCTGGTACGGTGAAAAAATGTCTTTTGTCGCTAGCAAAGTCTGATTTTGAATCGTAAATTAGACAAGATATTTTTTGCCAAGCGGACTAAAACATACAATTGTTTAAAGGGTAATTGTTACTGAAAACGACGAAGTATCTCCATGAACTATATTTAACATCGCAAGTTTTACATTAGAAACGTCTGGTGCAAGTGGTACCTGCGGAGAACCAATCGTTGATGGCTATGGGCAACAGGGGTGATGGATATCTCCGCGGAATTGCATGAATAAAAGCAAATTAAGGAAACTTAAGTGTTAGATTGGTCACATGCATTGACAAATTTGCAGGAGGTGGGCAGGAATGTTTTAGCTCAGCTGACTAATCATAATGTCATTCTTCCACAATTTACATTTTCAACTTTTTCTTAAAAAAAAGAGAAAAAAAAAACAACAACAGAGAGAAAAAAGGTAGATTTTTTAAGGCTTTGTGGAAGCGTTCCTTGCGCTGTCAGGTTTGTTCAACGAGTCAATGTCCAGTGACAGGTTTTTTTTATGATATTTTGGTTTTACTTTTACGCAAAACCTCAAAATATCTTGTGTTCTGAAATCAGCGAGTCTCAATTTTCCAAAGGACACGTCTGAGGACACATAAAGTGTAACTTGTTTAAAAGGTGGCACCACGTTTATTATATTTTTTCATTTTTTAAGGAGAGGGGGGTAGCTTTGCAGTGTTTCACTTTACCCAAACCAAAAGCTCGATTTATGAGAATCGTAGCCTTCTTCCGTATCCGCCGAAGTTTAGTACCATGAGGGTTTACTTTTATTTACCAGTTTTAAACAAAATTTTGAAACTACGTACAGGGCTTGACAAATCATGTGTGTCACTGCCCAGCGCAAGCCAGTTTGTCTTGGAAAGTTAAAATCAACACGTGCTGTCCGCTCATACAAACTATTTCTATGGGGAACTTTTTTTTAATGGCTACTTAGAATTCTGCCCACTTACAAGCGATACTTGTTTGCAAGACACGTTGGGGCACTTGGGCACGGGACACGAAGATGGGATTATAATTCATTACGATGGATTTTGAACTCGGAATGCCAGTTGAGATGCAGGTTGCTTGTGCAGGGAAGCGACCTGGGGTCAGAGGTTAATGGGGATGCCATAATGAGCCCATAATCCCCCGCAAAAGCATTGATTTTTTTTAATATAAAAAAAACAACAAAAAAAAACCAACCAAAAAAAAAAACAAAAAAGGAAAAAAAAACCAAAAAACAAAAAAAAAAACAAACCAAAAGAACCCCCCCAACCCCACATGCTAGCACAGATGCGCGTGGACTCAACAAAACACCACTTGCTTGTGGTCAGTGACGAATGTTTCACACAGACAGACAGACAGACAGACAGACAGACAGACAGACAGACAGACACACACACACACACACACACACACACACACACACATGTATATGTAGTGCCAGTAGTTAATCATGTATGTTTTGCTTTGATCATACAAATGGGTGGTTCCCACCCATAAGCGGATGTTACAGTGGAATCCCAATAAGAACCCTCATAGTTAGGGGTCCAAACACATTTTTTACCTCCTTTTCAAGTGGTTCCTACACTGTAAATTCTTTCTGTGCCCTACTTTTCCACAAAGAACCTATTCAATGGAGATGCCCTGTTTAAAAAAAAAAAGAACCCCAAACAAATCACTAATGCCAGTCAGTAACATCGGTTAGTCTCACCAGCACTTCCTTTGACGTGATCAGACCGATGAAGCTATATTTATGTCACGACTCGCATGTTCACAAAGAGTCAGTCCTGCCTGATTGTTAAAATATTTGAAAAATAACAAGTCCCATGGATCTGACGGTTTTCCGGCAGAGTTATATATATATATATATATATATATATATTTTTTTTTTTTTGAGTAACTGTAATTATATTTGAAAAATGAACTGAGTTTAGCATATCAAAGAGGGCTCTTGCCAATTACAGAGAGACATGGTTTTGTTACACTTCTTCCGCAGAAAGTTGAAAACATATTAGAACTTAAAAACTGAAGACCGATGATAGTAAGCCCAGGGTGACCAATTCATATATATATTATATATGAACAAAACAAAGAGCAATAAATACTGTAAGCAGTTTATTAATGTAAACTGAATGTGCATAAAGACTGTAGATGACAAAAAGTCACTCCAGGTACTCTGAAAGACACCAATTTAAATATATATGAATCCATCCTTGGTTGTATCCAGTAATGTGTCCCGAATTTTTTTTTTTTTTTTTTTGCTTTTTGTTTAATGGGGGACAAACATTTTCTGTCCCGTGATCATTGTGTAGCAGAATAAGCTCAATATTCTCTTCCTGGGTCATGCCCTCGTCCACAATAGATCTGTTGAAGGCACCTCTGGTGTGCCATGCTTGTTGTCAACCTGTAATCAGTCCTGGATGAATACCAATCTCTTGCATGTCTGTACACCTGAAATCAAAATTACCTATATAATTTTATTCAATGATTGTTTATGATGTGACCACTTTGACCTCAGTAAACAATCAATGCGTGTCAATACTGCAGATATTGCCGCCACCATTATGTTGGGTGCACACATAATGCTTAACCTGAGAAATATCAAGGATAATAGCCGAAAATGATTCGATTCGATTGATCTGGCATAAGTCAACATTTTACTTCCCTAGGGTCATTGTTTATACAACTTTATAGTTCCACGCAAGGTTTTCCCATTTGAAACAATCAAACAAAAATGTGCGTATCACTTCTTTTTTATTTGAAAGGTAAGCATTTATCTTCCGAACTGCTTTTAATACCTTTTTTCAAATAATTTTAAACAAAGTCAATATTTTCCTGTCGCAGAAAATAAACACTTCCTGAAGCAATACATATTCCTGAAGGTTTCACACCAATAACAGTTTCCTGTGACTGATTGCCACATGAAAAAATCGCATCTCAAATCTAAAATAAAAAAAGAAGGCAAATAAGTGTGTTGAAAGTTTTGCCCCCTTCATTTAAATTCGACACCACATATGGGCCTGTTTAGAACAGGGCCATTTTGAACATTGCGCAATTGATGCATTGATTGCGGGACAGTCTCACAAAAGTACACTTGATTTGGATATCAAAGTGAATCGCGGCCACAGCATATATATCATTATTGATGCAATGAAATAATTGCAAAATATATACTTTTGGTTCCATATATTTTAACCATCTTCCTACCCCCACTCGGCAAGATCGTCCCAATGCTCATTTGCAAACCATTGGCATTGGGTGCGGAACTCACTATTTTCACAATGGCAGCCAAGTCGATTGGCTATTTTGAAGAGGTAGCGTCCAAAATATATGTGTGATTAGTGTTAAGGAAAGGTTACTTTTGTCAAATGAATGTAATGTACTATATATAATGGGACTTTTCCAGAGTGAGCATTACCTGAAAATGTAAATATAACGACAAACAGTGACCAGTTGTAGGCCCCAGAATTAGGATTTTGTATCAGACAGTGAAGTCGCCCTGAGGCAATGAAATGAGGGTCAACAATAGGCTGAATGCCAAACGCCCCACGGCGTCAAAGACGAAGCTCTGTGGAGAAGGCTGCCCCGATAGTGGATACAGGTCCGAAAGTATTGGCAAGTTTTATATAAGCGGTAACAACAAGTTATAACAGCTGCCAACTGGGTTTTTCTGCATAACTGATACAGCAGTCTTCGTGCTAGCGTTGGTTCAAACTTAATTTCATTTAAGAAAAAAAAATTGGGAATCAGGGCACAGCCCTATACTAACTCCTCTTGCACAAAGAGGAGAATTGTTGGGACATTATACAACAAGGAAGACGATACACTTGCTCGACACACTTGCAAGAGATGTTGCAACAGGTCACAAGACAGATAGGGTGGCACTGTCACACAGCTTGAAGAAGTGAACCAGGACAAGAGTCCAAAGACAGCAAAAGTGTTTGGAGGTAAAAATTCACACTATATGTTGATTAAGATATTAGAAAACAATAACTGCTTTGTATTTAAATGTACAGGTGTACTGCTATACCAACTTTGATATCACAGCGCTGAGTCTAGCTGTGTCATTTATGTACTGTTGGATTTTCAATTGCTTTCACCGTTTTTTCCCTATCGACCAAAAATTGACATGTAAAATGATAAAAGGAATCGGGATACAAAAAATCGTAGGGTATCTTTTTTCCGTAGATATGTTGGCGCCAGAATGCACAATTTATATCAATTTATGTCAAGCACGCAAAGATTTATTTCGATGCTTTCAACATCGTCCATTGTCGACATACTGGTCATAATTTATTCAACAGCTAGAAAAGATGATTTGCTGCATAGCAAAGCAGTGTGTGTGTGTCTTTGAAGCATATTGGTATGGCAATGTAAAACTAGTCATAACACAGGATGTTGTGGACAGTTGGAATGACATCTCTATCTATTATAGCTTTGAAGTTATTCAAGATTTAAAATTTCTAATGTTACCACTTAGCATAATTCAAATTGCTACAACTTTTGTTTCTAATTCATTAGGTGCATAATGGTCAAAACCCCCCTAGCAGAAGTTGGAATGACATATCTATCTGTTATAGTGTTGAAGATATTCATGATTAAAAATTTCGAATTATTGCTAATTAGCATAATTTAAATAGCTAAAACTTTTGTTTTAGATTCATTACATGCGCAATGGTCAATAGCCCCCTAGTACAAGTTGATATGACATCTGTATCTATAATAGTTTTGAAGGTATTTAAATTTAGTTTTAAAATTTCAAATACAGCATAATTTAAATTGCTACAACTTTTGTTTAAGATTCATTACATGCATAATGGTCAATAACCCTCTGGTAGAAGTTGGAATGACATCTCTATGTATTACATTTTTGAAGATATTCGAGATTTAAAATTTCAAATGCCCCTAATTTGCATAATTTGAAACATGTTCATTGTTCTGCATAAAAAGGCCAAACTCCTTGTATAGAGGTACAATCTTGCCACGTTTGGAATTTTTATGCATAATAGTGTCAGAGAAACGTGTCGGACAAATTCACTTGTATAGAAGAAAAAAGGAAAAAGAAAGAAAGAAAGAATTTGAGGAAAAACAGAAAGTGTGTGTTGACAAACACACACTTGAATTAAAGAGATAAAACTCCAATCAAAGTACGTACATCATCTTTGTATCATGACGAACACACACATATATGGTTTGGGTGTTGTACAGAAAATACTTTTGGAGGCATAAGTGATTAAAGTCGCAAATAGCTTTGGAGTATCTCGTGTTGTTAAAGACAGCTTTCGATGAAACAACACAGTGATCACAATTGGTGATTGGAGAAAGCACACTTGTCTCAGTGATATAATCAGACTTATTTGACAATATCTGATTCAGACATGTTGAAGAATTAGGTTTATCCCCGAAGGCTCATTGATGTGTTTCGAAAGAAAATTTGAAACGCAGAATTGGTCAAGTTTATGGCCATGATGAGTAGAAAGGTCGGCGTTCAAATCACCGAGTAGAAAGATACTTTGCATGTTTGCAGCCTTGGCTGAGTCGAGGCTATCCTCGAATCTGTCCCTAAAAGATATTTGGGAATTTGGTGGTCTATATATGATACCGACTAAAAATTCATTGTTAGCCACTCTAATCTCACACCATGGTGGCTCAATATCATCGACTTCTAAGTGGGTCCACCGAGTGACAAAAATAAACTTAGAAACAAAAAATGCCACTCCACACAATGGTCCGATTGTACCATCACGGCGTATGATTGGATTGAAACGAGAAAGTTCAAAACTAATGTCAGCTTGAATTGGTGTCAGGAGAGTTTCCGAAAATGATAATAAATCAAAATGTGGGGCCAGATAAGCCATAATGTGTTTTAAGAGGCCGTCTGTAAAGCGCAGCATCGCGGTATCTTAATCTACCCTCCTTTCTAAAATATTGCCGTTAGCACCCCAAAACCATAACTTATCTGTGTTAATCTATATTTTCATTATGTGAAGAACAATCATAATTATATCATCATTTGAGGTGATAGGTGACATATTCCAAAGGGTTCCACCTCAGAGGTTTTCTAGGCGTACAAACCATAATATTTGACATAAAATCTTCAAATTTGACATAATGAAAATTTGTAATGTCTAGGAAAAGTTTTCTTGTTTTTTCTTTAAAAGCAAAAGGAACGATTTTTGTTTTCAATTTATAAAGAGGCACAGTTTCAATTTTCCACTTTGCATAAGTCAACATCGAAAACAACAACAACAACAACAACAACAACAACAACAAATACAAAAATTAATATATCTACAAACGCACATGCCGCTCCTGGACAAGAATGTATATTTTCAATAGCTTTTTATTTCGTCAAAATCGGTTAAATCGAGAAATCTCTTGAAAACATCCGAGAAATCAGACAAAATTAGAATTGTGAAAAGAATGTGATTTAGGTCCAATGTACTCACTTCCTCTGATCGACACCTATCTTGTGAGAAGTATTCTTATAATACTATACTTTTGATGTGTTGTCATGAAAGTATATCTGTTAAATCTATGTTTAAAAAGGAATCTTTGAAGTTTTTCCGGGAGAAGATCACAAAAATGTGGTTTCCTGATAGCTGGTTTCAGTCGCTAAAATAACAGATTAGGGTGCCCATTGTTCTCTCCCTAACCCACGGGTCAATTGTTCTCTCCCTGGCCAACTCACAGGCGGTCGAAACTTTCAATCGGTCAAGCATTCGTGCTAACATACGCGGCGGGGGAGGGGGCTGGTCGAGAGGGCGAACCTGGAACATCTGTACGTGCAATGGCCCCACATGGCCTTATCTGCAATAAAGTATTGTGAATTCATCTGTGCAGTCAGTCCTTCGTGCTAATAAGATGGGGGAGGGTGGGCCTAAGAACCACTACCTCGTCAGACGGAGCTCCCACAGAGAAAGGTTTGACAGGAAAGTAACATCTGGACTACTATCCCGCCTCACGTTTGACACGATCTTTCCGTTTCTGTACTTACCAACAAGTTGAAACTCACCAGTCCATATACCCTATTCAAAAGTCTCTGTCAAATTTGAAACACTACTGACCTCTGGTGGTAGTAACCAGAATGAGGCTCGTGGTGGGCGGGGGGCACCAATTCAAATCCCCATTCACTTGCATGTTAAATTTGGGGAAGGGAATTTAATTGGTGTCCCCCAGAGCCTCAGTCTGGTTACTGCCACCTGAGGTCAGTAGTGTTCCAAATATGGGAGACTTTTGAACAGAGTGTGTTCCAAAACTATTTGTACACGTACATGACAAAGAATAATCCATTGAAATTCACATATATCCATAGCAACACGTCTATAATTGTCGAAAATGTTCACCCTCTCTACCCCCTTTTTTGGGGGGGGGGGGGGCGGGCAAAGGCTTGACTGACTGAACGTTACGAGCGCCTCTGGGTTCATTGGTCCATTGCTCTCCCCAACCAATGAGCAGCTTGATCACTTCCCATTTCCTAGCAAACCCAAGTCTGACTGACAGCTCCCTTACATTATATTGTAAATACAGAACCATGTGGGTGTTTGTCCAAAAACGGTGATTTCTTTAGCAACAAAATTGTCATAAAATCGACATTTTTCAAACTCAACATTTATCCGTAATGTAGACTGGTACCTGATCTTCCCTATTTTGCAAAAAGCAATTCTTGATTTTTTAAAGTTTATACTGCAAAATAGCTTTACAGACGGCCCATTAATTTTGTGGCGGACAGGCCACGCACATGGGCTTGGCACATGGAGATATTGCGATGGTGGCTGTTAGTACCTGAGTTGATATGTATATCCTCTGCAAGTAATAATAGTTGAGGTGGAATAAAAACAAGGTATTCTACATTGTTTATATTACGCTTAAAAGGGTTGAAAATTATAAAGCATAGAAGAATAACTTTGTTTCTGAGCTGTGACGGGTCAAGTTTAACAGTACAACAACCTAGGCTTGCATAAAAAAGGCATAGTAAGATAGAATTGAAACTGATGAAATGAATATTGCTTCAGTTAAAACAAAAGCTGATGGACCGACCCGTGATGCACAGGCTCAGAAGGACATATGGATCAGAGGTGACGGCAATATTCAGCCTGTACAAGCCGATATGGTAAGAAACATCAAATTTTAAGTCACATGGGCTCAATATATATATATATATATATATATATATATATATATATATATATATATATATATATATATATATATATATATATATATATATATATATATATATATATATATATATATATATATATATATATATATATATATATATATATATATATATAACATGATTGTTTCCAAATTAATAAGAAGGCGATTAGAAAAGTGCATATACAAAGCATTGTACGATGTTCCAAACATGCCAGATGAGTTTGCTGGCAACCAGTGATAGTTTTATGAAACGGCTGTCACAAGCGGTAAATGTATATTGAAAGCCCCAGCATAAACAGACGCAAAGTAGACATAGAGTATTTCAAACACAAATGGAGAGTTGTGTTCAACATGTTTTGCATATCCGCGACAAGTTTGTGTACGAAAAAATAAACAATTAGGTGGCAGGATCAGGGATTCAATATAGCCATAGTGGTGATGCCCTGTCATCACAGTGTACATCAATAGAGGGCGTCCACCAGCAAATCACAAAAATGGTAGAAAGTAGAAAAGAAGAATTGCTGCATAGCAAATAAGTGTGTGAGTCTTCAAAGCGTATTGGTGTGACAATGCACAATACCTAAGGTCCAAAATAGCTAGTACCGCAGGTAGCCGCTGCGGCGCCAGGGTCATTTCCCTGTGTACCTTGCGGCAGGTTAGGTCGTTTCAATATAGCAGCCATATTGCGCCATAGTTAAAGTACAAGGAAAAGACACGGTCAAAGTTGATCGTTATTTTGCCACGTACGACGGAAGTATTCACAAGCTACGATGCCATTCTACAATTGCAAAGTTCCTAACTGCAAGTCAGACCCAAGAATACCGGGTATATTTGATAGATAACCCTGGGTGCAAGGCGTAGCTTTCCATGGTTTTCCTCCAAAGAAAGAAAAACCAAAAACGACAGGAGCGATTGAATATGGTGAGAAGACCAGAAGATTATGAAGCAGGCAAATTTGACATAATTTGTTCGAGGACATTTTGTTCGGGGTAAAGGTCCGACATCAAAACACTCAGTGGCCACGTTGTTTCCGTGTGGAAACCTGACGATTGCAGAAAAACAACGAACAACAAACCGATGGCAGAAACGTGTGAGACCGCCGAGAATCGAATGACCTACCCAGCAACGGAGAAAGGCTGGTTGCCAAGTACAGAGCGGGGTGCTCACAGTACTAGCTAATTTGGACCAAAGGTATTGGTATTTCAGTACCACAGTCTATTATCGATACGACAATGTACAATGGGTACTTCAAGTACAACAGCGTATGATCCAGTGATCTCTGCAGCTTTTCATAAAGGCAGGGCAATTACATCTAGAAAGGGCATTTTTTAATGTGGTAAGGACCAAAAAGGGCACCTCAAAGGTCAACTTCTACAAAAAGGGCATAGTTTTGATGCAAAACCCAGAAAGTTCTTAACAGTTGTACCCACGTTAAGGTAAAGAATTTTTATGAGTTCAGCTTACAAATTGTATCACTAAAAATTAGGGAAAATATGACAAATATGCCCTAGTTTATCAAGGCATGGTGTATAGAGCCGGTGTATAGGTGAGAAAAAAAAGGGCAGGGAGCAAAATAAAAAGGCAGGGAGCAAAGAAAAAGGGCAGGGAGCAAAAGAAAAAGGCAGGGAGCAAAGAAAAAGGGCAGGGAGCAAAAGAAAAAGGCAGGGTAAATCTCCCCTCTATTTTGAGCTGCAGGGAACACTGTGATCTGTAGGACAATGTTACGGCAGTGTACATTGGGCACTTCAGTACTAAGGGTATGATCGGTACTACAATGTTACGAATGTGTACAGTGGATACTTCAGTACCGGTGTCAAAGAATATTTGGGCCCCCCGAACGGATGGGCCCCCGGGGGCCCATTCATTCGCCGAACGTTTTGGTCCCCCTACGAACATTTGGGCCCCCCCCAATAGAAATTGGAATAATTAGTTTTGGCCCAATACACTCTATATATACATCCTGTATGACATTTTGCAAACTCTAAAAGAATTTTTTTTAAAAGAATTTGTTATTATTTTGTAAAATAAATGTAAATCAAATAATTGAATAAATTTGCAAGACTTAACGTTTGCCACTATATATACATGTATGTATTGGTGCATTTTACATGTAATGTGGGTGCATATACCTTGTAGGAATTATCTCACAATCCTCCAAGTATATACCAAGTATATATATATTTGTGCAACACATATTTTAGCACAAATCTACCCCACATGTATAGATTCAGGTGGCTCCATTTCCCCCTGATTCCTTGTTATCTGAATTTCTGGAGATTTGAAGTATTTGGGTCATGCAGGTGCAAACACAGGATAAATAAATGGGAGAGGGCCCTGTGGTTTCAAATTATTTGGGCCCCCTATTTGTAAGTAAAACCCTTGTAGTGGATATAAATGGGGAGGGGGCCCTTTGGTTTCAGAATATTTGGGCCCCCTTTTTAAAAAGTATAGACCCATATCTTTTACATGGATTGCGAAACACACCAAGCCTATATTAATCACTCTCCGTGGCACAGATCGTGGCGTATACTTCCTACCTACATGTTTGGTGGAGGAAACCGAAGGACTCGGAGAAAACCACCGTGGCAGGAACTCTTTCCACGTGCTTCCCCGGCCGTGAATAGAACCCGGGCAGCAGAGGTGAAAGGCGAGCGTGTTGCAGCTCGGCCAACCGTGCACCCACAATATTTGGGCCCCCTATTTGTAAGTAAATGCCTTGCAGTGGATATAAATGGGGAGGGAGCCCTTTGGTTTCAGAACATTTGGGCCCCTTTTTGCAAGTAAATGCCTTGTAGGGATATAAATGTGGAGGGGGCCCTTTGGTTCAAGAATATTTGCGTCCCCCCCCCCCATTTGTATGTGTCCTGAAGTGGATATATAAAGATGTAATATATATATGTAATGTGTATGATAAATAGAAAGGGGGGGGGGGCTTTCTGGTCAGAATATCCCCCCCTCCAATCTGCTGTTACATGCATTCAATACATATCCACTCAAGATGGATACAAAAAGGGGGCCCAATAGTCTGGAACCAAAGGGCCCCCTCCCCATTTATATCCACTGGAAGGCATTTACTTACAAATAGGGGGCCCAAATATTCTGGAACCAAAGGGCCCCCTTCCCATTTATATCTACTTCAAGACACATACAAATAGGGGGGCCCAATAGTCTGGAACCAAAGGGCCCCCTCCCCATTTATATCCACTGGAAGGCATTTACTTACAAATAGGGGGCCCAAATATTCTGGAACCAAAGGACCCCCTTCCCATTTATATCTACTTCAAGACACAAATAGGGGGCCCAAACATTCTGGAACCAAAGGGCCCCCTCCCCATTTATATCCACTGCAAGGCATTTACTTACAAATAGGGGGCCCAAATATTCTGGAAACAAAGGGCCCCCTTCCCATTTATATCTACTTCAAGACACATACAAATAGGGGGCCCAAACATTCTGGAACCAAAGGGCCCCCTCCCCATTTATATCCACTGGAAGGCATTTACTTAGAAATAGGGGGCCCAAATATTCTGGAACCAAACGGCCCCCTTCCCATTTATCTACTTCAAGACACATACAAATAGGGGGCCCAAATATTCTGGAACCAAAGGGCCCCCTCCCCATTTATATCCACTGCAAGGCATTTACTTACAAATAGGGGGCCCAAACATTCTGGAACCAAAGGGCCCCCTCCCCATTTATATCCACTGCAAGGCATTTACTTACAAATAGGGGGCCCAAATATTCTGGAAACAAAGGGCCCCCTTCCCATTTATATCTACTTCAAGACACATACAAATAGGGGGCCCAAACATTCTGGAACCAAAGGGCCCCCTCCCCATTTATATCCACTGGAAAGCATTTACTTAGAAATAGGGGGCCCAAATATTCTGGAACCAAACGGCCCCCTTCCCATTTATCTACTTCAAGACACATACAAATAGGGGGCCCAAACATTCTGGAACCAAAGGGCCCCCTCCCCATTTATATCCACTGCAAGGCATTTACTTACAAATAGGGGGCCAAAATATTCTGGAAACAAAGGGCCCCCTCCCCATTTATATCCACTGCAAAGTATTTACTTACAAATAGGGGGCCCAAATATTCTGGAACCAAAGGGCCCCCTTCCCAATTATATCTACTTCAAGACACATACAAATAGGGGGCCCAAATATTCTGGAACCAAAGGGCCCCTCCCATTTATATCCACTGCAAGGCACTTACATACAAATAGGGGGCCAAAATATTCAAGATCCTCTTCAATGCTTTAGATACTAAAAGGGGACCCAATAGTCTGGAATCAAAGAGCCCCTTTCCCATTTATAGCCACCCCAAGGCAATTAGATACTGTTCAGGGGTCAAGTGGGCCAAACATTCGGGAATCAAAAGCTAGCACCCCCAGCCGCTATCTACATAACTGGAAATTAAAAGTCATTTCTAGTTATTTTACAGAAGTACATGTACATGTAGTTTGGGTGAGCTCAGCTATTCATGTAAATTTCTGGTCCAATAACATTATCACTGTTATACTCAGATCTGAACATACTTGCATCAAAGTTAAATTTCCCATTTTCTATGAGAAAGTAAACTTAGGGTCGAGTCATCTGGTCATAATTCCGCATCGATTATAATGCTATTCACATGATTCAGGACAACGTTTTTACATTTTGCACTGAATCTACTCTCATGCTGAGCTGACAAAACACTGTGACCAGTACCTTTTACCTTTAGTCTCCTGTAATATGACCATGATTTTGCTATTTTGCACTATTAACATCATCAATGTTACAACAATAATTAAGATGTCTCATAAAGTATACATGTAACAAAAATCAATTATGAAAGGGGGCCCAAATATTCGGAAGGGGCCCAAATATTCTAGAACATTTGGGTCCCCGGGGTCCCATGTGTTCGGCGAATGGATGGGCCCGGGGGCCCATCCGTTCGGGGGCCCAAATATTCGTTGACACCGGTACTACAATGTCTGATCGCTAAGACAATGTTACGCCAGTGTACAATGGGTACTTCAGTTCTATAGTGTACGATTAGTACGACAATGTTACCACAGTGTACAATGGGTACTTCAGTACTACAGTGTATAACAGATACAAACAGTACAAAAAAAATGTATGGACACATTTGTTTGACATTGATTGTGAAAGAAGTCAAGCATTGACTTATCGAGTCACCATCCATGGCACAGATGTTGGCGTATAACAGCTAGCGTAATCAACTGGTTTTCAGGGACAATACTGGAAGACCACACTTGAACAGCCTCAGTGTAACAAGCTCCAAGTCTTGCTTCAATGCAAACCAACGTATCTCTTCGATGACGGAAAATACTTTTTCTGATTGCCTTAAAGTACTCTAACTCAACTAAAGCTCAATATTACTACATGTACCTCAGTGTAGTCCCGGCCGTATGTCTTACACAGCCCAGCCAAGCTTGTGTGAAGCCTCTCTAGTGTATGGGATGCAGGCACAACCTGCCAGTGTGCATATATTAGTTATGCAACTTTTACGCATACTAATTGGGAACATCTAAAATAGACCTCTGTGACAGCTGAGGTATATTCAAGATTCGAAATTTCAAATACCCTTAGTTTGCATAATCTAAATTTGTGCAGCTTTTGCTACAAATTCATCAGATGCGTTCTAGTCCATAACATAGGGGTAGAAGTTGGAATGGTATCGCTATCTATGGTGCTACTTGGCACAATTTAAATTGCTACAACTTTTGTTTTTAATTCATTAGGGGCACCATGGTCAACAACCCTCCAGTAGAAATTGGAGTGACAGCTCTATTATAGTTTTGAAGATATTCAAGATTGAAAATTTTGAATAGTGCTAATTTGCATGATTTATACTGCTACAACTTTTGTTTTAGATTCATTAGGTGCTTAATGGTCAATAACCAAAATGGCTACTAGAAGTTAAAAGGACATCTCTTTGTATAATTGTTTTGAAGATATTCAAGATTGAAAATGTCATATACTGCTAATTAGCATAATTTAAATTGTTATAGCTTTTGCTTTCAATTCATCACATGCGCAATGGTCAATAACCCTCTAGTAGAAGTTGGAATGACATCTCTGTCTATAATAGCTTTGAAGATGTTTAATTTCAAATGCCCCTGATTTGCATAATTTTAAAACATTTGCATTCCTCTGCATAAAAAGGAAAAGCTCCTTGTATGGCGGTAAAATCATGCCAAGTTTGGAGTTTCTATGTACAATAGTGTCAGGGGAAAGTGTCGGACAAATTCACTGATAAAGAAGAAAGAATAAGAAAAAAGATTTGCTTCAGAGCAAATCTGCCTGGGTGTGTTAAAAAATAAAAACAGTTTGAAATGTTACACTTTGCCATTGTTGAACATAATCTAAATTTCGTGTATTAGCCTAATTTTTATAAAGTAAAAGGCTACAACTTTGGTTCTTGGTTTATTGTATGTCACAAACTTATAAAATGAAGTTTGAATGAAACTAGTATCTATAATAGTTTTGAACAACATTTTAATTTTGTGTATTTGCTTTATTTGCATAAATTGAAAGCCTACAAGTTTGGTTTATGGCTCATTGGATAAAGGTTTGCCGCAAACCCATAAATTGAAGGAGGAACGACACCTCTATCTCTAATAGTTTTGAGGGTATTCCAGATTAACATTTTGCATGTTCACCTTATTTGCATAAATTAAAGTCCTGCAACTTTGGTTCATGGTTCATGCTTCATTGGATGCGGCTTTGCCGCAAACCTATAAATTGAAGTTAGAGTGGCAAGTCTATGTATAATAGTTTTGGCGATATTCAACTTTGAAATTTTTCAAAGCCCCTTATTAGCATAATTTGATAATTTGAAAATCTACAACTTATACTGTCCATTGTATTGGCATGTGTCACAAACCTATTTGTGTACATCGAAATTTTCAGTGTCTGCAATAGTTTGGAAGTTATGGAGCTTTTACTTTTAAACATCACGACTATTCCAAATGAGATGCACAATTGCACTGGTTAGGTCAGTCACCGTAGCAAGGTTTTCAGAAAAAATAGTGCTTGAGGCCATCTCCAGACCAATTTGAAGGAGAGAGAGAGAAAAAAAAGGCATTTCAAGTGTTTACTTATACAGTGAAACCTCCCTACAGTGTGCACCCTTGGGACCAGAGCAAAGTCATTCCTCGGGCCAGAGAAAGGTGGCCACTCCTGAGAGCGTCAACTCTTCTGGGCAGTATGGGTGAGTATATGTGCATGTACATGTACAGTATTCATGCATGCACATATACATGTACAGTGTGCAGGTGTCTATATCAGAATTCAAGGGGATGTGTATACATGCAATACATAACTGTCTTTCTTCCCTTGTTACATAAACAAATTTTAACAGAAAATGTCCAGAAACTACATGTACATGTACCTGTGAGCCGAGACCAGCACATACTGTCTTAAGCATTGGCAATCAATAGCACCCTTCATTTCACTGGTTACAAAAAAAAAAAAAATTAAATAAATAAAGACATAAAAGTGTATCCTGAGATACACAAATCCACACCACTGTTTCAAATTCACAAAGGTGTGAAAACAGTCATTGAGGAATGGAACACCACACTTTGATGGTTCTGGCCAAGTAGTCTATTTTCAACAGAAGGTACTCTCAGGCTTGTTTTACCTAGAAGTCCATAGGCTGTGTTTCCTTGGGAATGATAAGCTCAGCAGACTAATAGCCTCAGGCGAAAACAGACCAGCCAGGACACCCCAGTCATCGTGCACTGACAGCTCTGTGCAGCACTGGTGGAAACTATAGCCTGCCTGGTACATTTGCGCAGCATGGAGCAGATTTGTTCTTGCATGAACAGAAAGAGATTCTATGTATTTTATTGAGAGCCTCATTACACAGTTGTTGGGATCCCCCCCCCCCATTTGCTACAAGACCCAAACCTTCCAAACCATACACCTGGCAACGCATGGCTGGAAGGCTGTGTATGAGGGAGGTTCAAACTAACTAATTATGAATGCAACACAGTTGCCTAGCACCATGGAGGTCAAACAATATGTCATACCAGCAGTTGAAGGCGTGCTTGTGGATTGTGGAAAAATTCGGTGAATTTAACATACATTAAAATTCCCCAAATTTTGCTTGTGTGCTATTGGATTTGCCAGTTGTCTCAAACCCATGTGCGTAAGTTTGAACTTTGTGTCTATCTACAATATTTTTGAAGATATAGAACTTTTACAAGTTTAATTGCCCCTCACTTGCATACATTTAAACATCCTGACTATTCCAAACCAGGTGCACAATTTCATTGGTAGGTCAGTCACCATGGGAAGTTTGGTGGTTTTGGGAATAATAGTGTCTGAGAAAAACTCCAGACAAATTTGGGTGCCATGAAAGGAAAGAAAGAAATAAAGAGCGCGAGGAAAAACAATATGTCTGGGTTGACACACAGACATAAAGAAAGAAAGAAAGTCCCCGTGTTAACTTATAGAGTAAAACCTCCCTACAGTGGGGACCCTTGAGACCGGAGAAAAGTCACCTCTGTATGTGTACATGTATATGTACATTATTCATACATGCACATATACATATACATGTACAGTGTACATGTGAAAATATCATAATTCAAGGGGATATGTATACGTGCAATACAAGACTGTCTTTCTCCCTTTGTTACATCAACAAATTTTAACAGAAACTGTTAAGAAACTACATGTGCTTTAAAGTGTGTTGGTATGCAAGAAACATGGAACAATTTTGGTGATCATAACACCAACACGATACGGTGTCTAATTTAAGAGAACTTCTGCAGAATGCTTACAAATCTTAGTGGCTCAACCACATTGGAGGAACTGGTAAAACTAACCAACACAAATTATGAAATTATTGTAAATTTTACACTAAATTTGAGTCAGAGTCCCATCTAACTGGCTCTATTCCAGTCATGAAAAGGCAAGCTATCACTAAATTGAGGATCGGCACTCACACTTTGGCGATAGAAATGGGCCGCTATACCCGACCGAAAATACTACTGGGGCGAAGACAGGGTTCGATGTGTGACAGTAGTTTAAACATATTTCATAGAAAAAAAAAAACAATTGGGAATCAGGGCATTGCCGTATTTTACTCCCTCTGGCACAAAGAGAAGTAGGATAGACAGGGACAGGTTGTAGCTTATGGAGTGCAAAGAGGTTGGGCTATTGAATAGGGTCATGACTAGCAGGAAGTGTCTTCTGGACGAAAAGACACAAATGCAACAAGGAAGACTAGAAAAGAAAATTTGCTTCAATGCAAATCTGTCTGTGTGCCTTCAAAAGTTGTAAATATTAAATGCTACAACTTTTATCCTATGGTACTTCACATCACTTTAAGCCTATGCCTGGATGCAAATTTCAAAGTCCAAATGACCTTGACCTTTACAGGTCACATGTTAATTGCACAGTGTTACAATACCCACAATTTTAAGCCCAACATGAACCAAATCGGATGAAAATTGACCAAGTTTTGACAAGATGAAACTTTCAAAGGGCCAAATGACCCTGACCTTTGCCCTTTTGAGGTTATATGTTCTTGTAGAGATGTACAGTGTTGCAATACCAACAATTTGAGTTTAAATGATTAGAATTGGATGGAAATTGGGCAAGTTATGGCTGGATGGAACTTTCAAAGGTCGAAATGACCTTGACCTTTGACCTTTAGAGGTCAAATGTAAGTTTCAAAAATGTGCAGTGTACAATAGCTACAGTTTGAGCCCAACATGATCAAAATTGGATAAATATTGACCAAGTTATGGCAAGAAGAAAGCCACCATCGAAAGTGGCCTCTGACCTTGAAATGACCTTTGACCTTGATATGACCTCTACCTGAAGTGAACCTTGACCTCAAAATGACATTTTGGCTTAAAATTGACCTTCGACCTTGACATGACCTTTGACCTTGACATGACCTTGACCTTTGAGATGACCTTTACCTTGATATGATCGAATTCCTATACACTCGGAACCACATCTACTGTAGTATATAAGATATTAAAGATTTAAAACTTTAATTAGCCCTCATTTGTACAATTTTGAAAAGCGTGACCTCTCATTATAAAAAGGCCAGACTTCATCCATAGAAGTATAATTGTGCCAAGTTTGGAGCTTCTACGTGTAATACTTTTCAAATGAAATGTCGGACAAATTTGCCTGTAAAGAAAGAAAGAAAGAAGAAAGGAAAGAAAGGAAGAAAGAAAGAAAGAAATAAAGAATTCCTAGAAAAACAGTATGTCTGTGTTGGCACACAGACATAATGATACACTTGCTCGGCACACTTGTAAGAGATGTAACAATGCGTGACAGGATTGATTCAGTGGCACTGCCACACAGCTTGAAGAAGTAAACCAGGACAAGACTCCACAGACAGCAAAAGTGTTGGGTGTAAATATTCACAATAAATCTAGATTTAGGTGCTAGAAACAACAACTGCTTTGTATTCAAATGTACAGATATACTGCTATACCAACTTTCATGCCACTGCCCAAAGTCTACATGTGTCCTATATATACTGTTGGACAGCCTTAAAATGATTTCATTTTCGACAAAAGAGCAATTTAAGGAGCCATTAAGTAATGTGCGGATTGCAAATGGCACTTATCTAATAACTGTGCTTTGTAATATTTGTCTATGTAATCTGTATTTGTTACACTCACAAAGAAAATGTAAAGAATCTTCGTTTGCATTGCCACAGGCACACTCAGGGGAGTCCACCAGCTTTTCCATATAAAGGTCCCCATGTAGGTTGCTGCCATTTCATTCGTAGCCGAGCATGAATAACGGCACGTCGATGATCACCAATATAGAAAAGCTTGTTTGGGTTATTAAATATTATGGCGAGTCATACAATAATGCATTGAATTGTAAAATCACATCTGTAAGAAAACAATTGTTACTTCATGATTCTTTTTGCTACCATTACATTAAGTGCATTGAAAATAAGGTTTGCTGGCAATTGTTAAATCCAACTTCCATGTATTACAAATTGTGGTGAGCAATCTGGGAATACAAATTGCGGTGAGCAGTCTGGGAATACAAATTGAGGTGAGCAATCTGGGAATACAAATTGAGGTGAGCAATCTGGGAATACAAATTGCGGTGAGCAATCTGGGAATACAAATTGCGGTGAGCAATCTGGGAATACAAATTGCGGTGAGCAGTCTGGGAATACAAATTGAGGTGAGCAATCTAGGAATACAAATTGCGGTGAGCAATCTGGGAATACAAATTGCGGTGAGCAGTCTGGGAATACAAATTGAGGTGAGCAATCTAGGAATACAAATTGAGGTGAGCAATCTGGGAATACAAATTGAGGTGAGCAATCTGGGAATTGGTGTCGAAAGGTGGTCAGTCTGTATAGTTGAAAACAAAATTGTTACCAGAGAATATGCCTTTTTTTCAGTCCGACTTGAAATCCAGAGAAATAGACTTCCCCGATGAACTTTTTTTTGGGTATAAATCGAGGCAAGTGCCGACTAAGGCTATGACGTACATTGGGAGCAGTTTTGCATTGCATTGAGAAGTTCGTGTTGAAAAATTTCACACATGTAGGCGATACAAATAATAATCTTATCTTCTTCAATGATGGGAGGCATATCTGGGCGGATTTTACAACACAGAACAGACCTGGATAAGCTCCACTTTTTGGGGCTTCTGTCTGTATCTTCAAGTTGACTACGAAGTTTGTGAAGATATGGTCTAAGGAAATATTTGATTGAACTTACAAACTTGTTGCAAGACCTTTCATAGAACTGGTAAAGTCTTTGGATTTTATGATGAACTTCACAAGGTTGGGGACGAGGTTTATTGCCCGCACGCACATAGCGCTTCTGGACTCCATTGCCATGTGGAATGTGTTTTTGAATAATTGAGGCTACCCAGGGTTTTTCCATAGGTGGAATGGTGACTTCCCTCACGGGGAAAAAATCTTAAGCAATGGTGCAAACTTAATTGGACCAGTATGATACAATGTAATCAACCCTACCAAAAACAAAGGGGGTAAGGGAGGGGGGGGGGGGTTCAGTACACTGGTACAGGTAGTTATTCTTCTAGAGTACGAAGTACGGAAAATAAAAATCTTTCAAAATTATGGATAGTACGAAGTACGTAAAATAACAGGGCTTCCAGTATGCCAGTACGGGAAATAAAAAGCCCCAGTACGCTGGTACAGGAAATCCCTTGCCAACCCTCAAAAACAGTAGCCCCAATGTTCCAAGGAGCAGAAGATAAGGATAAGGTGGTGTTGAGGTCGAAAAAATTGGTGTTTTAAATCCCCACACCGGCCTTTTGAAGGGTATGACCTTGAACTTGAAAAAGTTGAGAGTACAATGGACTACTAAGCGATCGAGGTTGAAGATACGGGCAAGGATACAAATAGTTTGGAATAAGACCCGGCAAGTCGGTGATAATTAGATCCAACAGACTACATGTATATGAATATTCATTGGTTCTGGTGTGTTCATCTATAAGTTGAAAAGGTTATTGTGAAGCAAAATTGAAGAGCGACAAACCAAGTTCAGTGTCAGGGTGCGTGGAATTCGAATCTGTACATCCATTACTTTACAATGAAATTAAATGGCAACCCTTACGTGTTAGACGTGAGCGCCAGAAACTTATTCAGATGTGTACAATTCAAAATGGTTTCGCGTCAAATTATTTGCTAGAGAACGTCCCCACAGTTCCGGAACAAATTTATGCTACAAGACATTCTACCGATATCCCGCAGATATTCACCTCGTCTGAATTATGGCAACATTAGTTTTATCCGAGTGTTATTCGTATTTGGAATAGTCTAGATCCTGTAGTGCAAAATTCCCATCCATTGTCCTCTTCAAGAATAAGTTACAGAGAGAGAGAGAGAGAGAGAGAGAGAGAGAGAGAGAGAGAGAGAGAGAGAGAGAGAGAGAGGAGAGAGAGAGAGAGAGAGATGAGAGAGAGAGAGAGAGAGAGAGAGAGAGAGAGAGAGAGAGAGAGAAGAGAGAGAGAGAGAGAGAGAGAGAGAGAGAGAGAGAGAGAGAGAGAGAGAGAGAGAGAGAGAGAGAGAGAGAGAGAGAGAGAAATTCATTTGCCGCAGTTTACTGCTGTGGCGGAAAAAGAAAAATGCCAGACTAAGAATGAAATGCAGTTTATTGAATTGTGATATGTATAAACGTAATTTAGTAGCAAATGCTGTTGCAGAAAATCTCCAGAAAGTGTGTCTCATTATTCTATGCGTTTTAAGTTGTATTCTGCACAGAAGGCAGAGTTGTTTGAGTCACTAAGTACGTTTCTAAATAGAGAAGGTGCGCAGTACAACTCTTATTATAGGAGGACGACAGTAATAATTTTACTGGTAAAAGTCCTTTTCTCTAATGTTGAAATGTTTATTCTTAGTTCCAAACGTCTCTAAATATTTGGTCCTCAAAGACTATTTTTCGCATTGCGTTTCTTTACATCAAAGTGTATTTTGACTTTCCTGTATTGTACCTTTTTTTCTTTCATGGAACAAAACGTGTTATTTAGTGGAATATATGAATGCAAGTGTTGTTTAATGCAATTGGTGTCCCAGCAGCTTATCATTTAAAGTAGTCGTAATCACATAGTCACAGAATCGCTGTGTTGTCAAGATTTGCTTTCCCTGTGTTGTCAAGCATTACTGTGATCATCGACTGTAAATGTATGTACGTTAGCGGAATTAACACAAGCTTCGGCTTGTTTTCCTATCCCATTCATTGTTTATGATGAATATAATATGTTTAAACGAAAACACTCATCATTAAAGTCATCGGTAACTAGTAAGATGTAAAGCTTGTAATTGATAGCTATGGAGACAAAAGGGGCGAGAAAAGCCAAGAATAAATCTCGGGTGTCTGCAGCCTGGCCGGGCACACGGTAATTATTTCCAATCATACTTTGCCACGCAGTGTCAATATGTCGACCCAAATACATTCACTATTTACATCTTCGAGGCCAATATGTCTGAACCATGGTGTGAGTATTATACTAATGTCAATAAACCGCCGCCTCTGCCAGTAGGCTGGTCTCTTCGAAAGTTGAATTTCATAAAATTGCAATGAAATATGAGAATAGCGACAAACACCCCGAAAGAGGCTTAGTTCAGGAGATACTCCTCCCCACGATAGAACAAGACACATCCTCTTTCTGTGGAAGATTAACCTATTTAACAAAAGAAAATGATGTGGTTGTCTGCTTTAGTGACAGTACTGTTATATTGCTACAAACAGACGCACTAAAAATGGCAAATAAGTTTGGAAAATTTGTCAAAAATTGAGCTTAGCTCAAAGGTCCCACAAAAATTTGCCCAGAGAACCAAAAACCTGGCCTGAAGTATGCAGGATACATTAAGTGAAGTAAATAAATGCAAAAACGTCTGGCTGTGGTTGTTGAATATGCATTAACTCAAATTAAGTACAAAATTTTTAGCGAAATACGTTCCCAGCAATATCTAGATCCAGACATAAAATGTGTCATTAGTTTCCATATTTTTGCACTTTATCCTTGATTTATGCACCAAAAGCTACCCAAGATCCCATGATATAATATATGAAAGAAAACAGCTTATATTCCATTAAATTGGAGTACGTTGAAAATGTATTACCCCACCCGCTAATTGTGCCCCTCCCTCCTAACGGAGGTGGGGCATATTGAAATCGCATTTTCCGTGCGTCCGTGGGACCGTCCGTCCATTTTTCGCGCCCAGGCTATAATTCGCTTGTCCTTCAACTGAAATTAATGAAACTTTACACATAGGTGCATCTGGACATACGGGTATGTCATGAACCAAATTTGGGTCGCCAGATCAGGTATCTGGGTCACAGTGATTTATTCTTGTAAGATCGTGCCTTGGCTATATTTCCTTTGCAATTTAAGTTAGTTTCATGAAACCTATACACGCATATATCTTGACCAAAGGGTTGGTCAAACAAAAGTAGGTCACTAGGTCAGTATTCGGTCTTCTGCTGTTTGTGCCTAGGCTATAAATTCACTTGACCTTCAAATGAAACTTTACACACAAATGTATCTGGACAGAGGGGTGGGTCTTGTACCAAAATTAAGTCACTAGGTCAAGTATCTGGGTCAGAGTGAAATATTCCTGAAAAATCGTGTCTCGTGCTATAATTCCTTCAGTATTTTATTTCGATTAATGATACTTCACAGACAGATGCGTCTACAGACAAGGGTGTGACATGTACCAAAAGTAGATCACTGGGTCAAGTACCTAGGTCACAGTGACATAACCTTGTAAAATTGAGTCCAGCTATTATTCCTTTGCAGTTTAACTTAGTTTCATGAAACTTGAATTAAATATGGTTATAAATATGAAGATATATAAATTTTATAATTTTTGCATATGAAATGTATGTATAAATCAAAACATAGTGATAACTAACAATATTTAAAGCATAAATTATATTGATATATAGAAGGATTTGGTTTTGACAGGGATGTGCATGTCTCAGCCCGCCTTCCTTGCTCTAATGAACGTCTCATAAGTCATGACATTTATACACATGACTCTTGATATGGATTTACAAGGTTGCCTATTGTATACTAATAAAACGTTTGCGCCTTAACCACACGAGAGTAGTGACCATAAACGAGCCATCGCTAGTTATTCAATCTCTTATTTGTGCCTCAGCAACAGAAACACCTAACTGCTTTTTAGCTGAGCTGACTTGTCAGTCGTTTCTCGTCCGTCGTCCGTCGACGTCCACAATTCACATTTTCGACTTCTTAAAAAACCACAGGGCAGATTCACTTCAAATTTGGTGGCAATATACCTTGTGTGGATATCTACCAAATTTGTGCAATTGGTTATGGTCTAACGATTTCCGGATTTTTTAAATGGTTTTATTGTTCTTTTTGGGGCAAATCTTAAAAATCGTCTTTTGTGAAACCACTAATGATATCAAACAAACACGAGCACTCCTAGGGACTCTTAGTTCTTAATTTATTCACAAACTGGCCCTGTAAGTTTTTTCTATTTTTTAATGAATTTTTTAAGTGTTATCGCTATTTTCTTCTCCAGAAACTTTACTCCGATTAAGCTGGAACTTGGTGGATCTATTTCGGGAGCTGTCATCGTGATTCACTTCAAACTTGGTGCCAATCTACCTGGGGTGGGCCTCTACCAAGTTTATTTGTTCGATTGTTCATGATATTTTGGTTC
Source organism: Hermodice carunculata (assembly GCA_964020975.1). NCBI lineage: Eukaryota > Metazoa > Annelida > Polychaeta > Eunicida > Amphinomidae > Hermodice > Hermodice carunculata. The sequence goes on from OZ026618.1 coordinate 70,904,876, forward strand.
TTTTGTGGGGACCAATTTAATAAAATCTCCGAAGCCGCTCACAAAATTGCTTTGATATCACACAGGAAGACTCATAGGGACTCCTTGTTCTTAATATGCTCTTGATGCCTGATTTTTAACGATTTTTTTTTCACTTTGGGTGCTTGCCGGTTGATGCATGCGTTCTATTTACGTATGTGTACATAGATTGCCATGGAAATTCACATTTTTGACCTCTTCTCGAAAACCATCGAGCAGATTCGCGTTAAACTTGGTGGGGATGCACATTGGGCGAGTCTCTAGTAGGTTTGTTCAAATGGTCATGGTAAAGTGAATTTTGGACTTTTGAATAAATTTTGTTGATACTTTTTTGGCAAAATGTTAAAAAGGCTTCGCGGAAACCGCCCAGCCAATTGCTTCAAATCGCATGGAGACACTTCTGGGTGCATGCAATATGCGAATGCAAGACGTACGGTGAGTCTGTCTGAGGGAGATCGAAGCGGAAATAGCAGAACTATGTATTGGGTTAAAACAAGGCTGTATTTTATCCCCTGTTTTGTTTGTTCGCATTGTATCTATATGAGTTATGTGAACAATTGCTAGAGAGTGGAGCAGGTGTTGTGGTAGAAGATGGGAGGATTCCAGGTTTGGTTTTTGTAGATGGCATTGTTTTTATGGGTAACACGAAAGAGGAATAACAAAATCTATACAGAATAGCACAAGATTACTACTACTACTACTGCTACTACTACTGCTACTACTACTACTACTACTACTACTACTACTACTACTACTACTACTACTTCTACTATTATTATTATTATTATTATTATTATTATTATTATTATTAATGTTATAAACATATTTATTTTCTCTGGATTGCCTAATAGTATGCAGAGACTAATCTGAAGGCTCTGCAGTACATCAAAAGACGCACAGGAATATATACAATACACACTGGACGAGAATACAAGACTAAATTCACAGCTTGTACAAGAGTAATACAATTGATGTCAAATAATGAAGATCTATAATTAGATCATATACCAAATTAATAAATAAAATGTCTGGATTCAGATATGACTGTGTGAACAACCTCAAAGATGAATACATTATCGGTGTCTGGCAAATCCTCACTACCTTTCAAGAGAATATTTCCTAAACTTCAAAGCAAATCTGTCTGTGTGCCTTCAAAAACTGTATTAAATGCTACAACTTTTAACCTTTGGTACGTCACATCACATTTAGCTTGTGGCTGGATGCAAATTTTAAAGTCCAAATGATCTTAACCTTTGACCTTTACAGGTCACATGTTAATTGCACAGTGTTACAATACCCACAATTTAAGCCCAACATGAACCAAGTCGGATGAAAATTGACCAAGTAATGGCAAGATGAAACTTTTAAAGGGTCAAACGAGCCTTTTTGAGGTTACATGTTCTTATGAAAATGTGCAGTGTTGTAATACCTACAATTTGAGTCCAAGATGATTAGAATTGGATGGAAATTGGCCAAGTTATGACTGCACAAAACTTTCAAAGGTCTAAATGACCTTGACCTTTGACCCTTAGAGTTCACATGTTCTTATGAAAATGTGCAGTGTTGCAATATCTACAGTTTGAGTCCAAGATGATTAGAATTGGATGGAAATTGGCCAAGTCATGACTGGACGAAACTTTCAAAGGTCCAAATGACCTTGACCTTTGACCTTTAGAGGTCACATGTAAGTTCCAAAAAGGTGCAGTGTTACAATAGCTACAATTTGAGCCCAGCGTAATCAAAATTCGATAAAATTGTCCAAGTTATGACAAGAAGAAAGCCACCATAGAAAGTGGCCTTTGACCTTGAAATGACCTTTGACCTTGAGATGACCTCTGCCTGAAGTGAACCGTGACCTAAAAATGATATTTCGGCCTAAAATTGACTTTTGACCTTGACATGAGCTTTTACCGTTACATTTAAGATGACCTTTGCCTTGCTATGATCGAACTCCTATACACTCGGAACCACATCTACTATACTATATAAAATATTGAAGATTTAAAAATTTATTTAACCCTCATTTGCATAATTTTGAAAAGCATGATCTCTCATTATAAAAAGGCGAGACTGCATCTATAGAAGTATAATTGTGCCAAGTTTGGAGTTTCTACGCGTAATACTTTTCAAATGAAATGTCAGACAAATTTGCCTGTAAAGAATGAAAGAAAGAAATTCAATTCGGACCATTGGTATTCCAACAGATAAAAGGCGTTCCAACGGCTTGCAGCTGCTCCCCTTTACGGACAGATTTATACTAAACCTGGCTTGAATTGAAGTATATGAATAAATTGATGAAAAAGGACTTTCAAATGGCTACAAAATCATCAAATAACGCAAGATATATTGATGACATTGCTTGTGTAAATGTACAAAATTTCAGTAAAATTGTTAAACAAATTTACCCAAAAGATATCCTTTTGGAGGGTAACAATTCAGATGGTTTCAGAGATGTGTTTTTGTACTTGGATATTCAGGTCACTAATGACAGGTTTTGCATTAAAGTCTATCACAAAATAGATGAGTTTAACTTTGAAGTAGATAATTATCCTTTCCTGGACAGTAATATTTCGGAAACTATTGGATATAATAATTTTTTGTCACAGATTTTAAGATTTGGTCGTATTTGTTTAAATTTCAGGACTTTCCATCTAGAACCAAATTTATTTGCAATAAACTTGAGTCAAGAGGATTCAAAGATGTACTTTTGATCATATATTTCTATACATTTTGTTGTAAATATCCTGAGATGGTTAGAAAGTTTGGCTTCAATTATTTTAGAGATTTAAGACTTGCCTGTTTTGCTACTTAACTTTATCTTTTGGCATCATTCTGTTTTAATATTCAACTTTCAGATATTTTAGGCTTACTTGTTTTCTGTTACGTTTAACCTCAAGGGGCTATCGGAAGCAATTCCCGGCCTACGACAGTTAAAAGCTTGACTAATTGTACTTGATATCTGGTTAAGAAATATTATATTTTCATTGATTTCTCTTGACTTAGATACACATGGCTTTCATTCTTTTCTGACTTGCCCTATAATTTTGCTGTTAATAAACAAAGATTATTAGAAAGTTTGGCTACAATAATTTACAATTTTTTAGACTTGTCTCTTTTTGGCTACTTAACTTTATCTCTTGGCATCATTCTGTTTAAATACTCACTTTTTGACATTTTAGGCTTACATGTTTTCTGTCAGTTTAACCCCGGTTCTGGACTGCACATACATTAACAATGATCTGAAATTCAGATTGGCTGATATGTCTGTCAATGAGGGTACACTGACAGATGATGGCTTACATCTATCCAACTTCGGTTGCCGCATGCTTATTGATAGCTGGGTACTATCTAGTCACATAGTAGTGAAAGGAATCATTGATGGGGAGCCTGGACGAGAAGGCTGGAGAAAATGGGAAAAACTTTCTAAATACAAGTCATCCAAATCCTATCCAGCAAATCACGTCGATCGAGGATTGGACTCTCATCGGTGGGGCAGACATGATTCTACGACTCCGGGGAGAAGCGCATCACACCCGGTGAAAGCCCCATCCCGAGGTAAGGGTGTTAGTGGGACATCCGATGGACCTGCTAATGCCTGGGACAAAAGCAACCGCCGCGGGATTCCAACTTGCTGGGACTGTGGCAAGGTCGGTCATACAAGGTGGTCCTGTGAAAAGCGTAGGTCGGACGCCCGCCGCAATGACTCCGTGACGCCGCGTACAAGGAGCGCGGGGTACACAAATTACGGTGATAACAGCTCAGTGGTGTGCTGGAACTGTGGTGTATCCGGGCACACAAAGCGTACCTGTAGACATGAACACCCATTGATTTGCCATGAGTGTGGATCCAGAGGTCATAAGAAGAATAGATGTCGGGCCTCTCGTAACGGTTACCATGACAACAGCTACTAGGAGACTGGCAAAGAAGGTTGGGCCGAAACTTCGGGTCAGTTCACCGCCAACCGCAAGCGGCGACATAAAAGAGGTGCTAAGAGGACGAGTAAGTCTGCAAAATCAACGTTACATACTGATAGACTGATCTCGGATGTGCGTATAGCGTATTGCAACGTCCAGAACTGTGGTATAGCCAAAAGGGCTGAGATTAAACAAATGCTATTCGAACACAAATTCTTAATATATGGAATGGCTGAAACATGTCATACAGAAGACAGTATCTTTGAATCTTTTGGTCCTGATTATTCCTTTATAGGAAAATCCAGGAGTTTAGATGAGAAGAAGGGAGGAGGTGGTATTGGAATGTTAATCAGAAATTGCAACGAAATAAATGTTTTAAATGATAATGTCTTAAATTGCAGGGATGACAACTTTGAGCGTATGTGGATATCAGCTGCTATTTTCTCTCGCACAGTGAATATAGGGGTTGTTTACTTCCCAAATGATAATCTTAATAAACAGTTAAGCGAAGATCTTACAAATGAACTCATTGAAAATATATCTCATTTTAATTCTACAGGGGATGATTTTATATTGTTTGGTGATTTTAATGGAAAACTTATAAAATTCAGAAGACAGGGTCAAAGTAGCAGCAATGGTGACCTGCTTGAACAGCTGACGGAGGTCACGGGTGCCACTGTTTTGAATGTATCAGCTAAATGTGTTGGTAAGGTCACGTGGTCCAGAGGTAATCTGCATTCTACTATTGACTATGTGCTTGTATCGCCATCACTCTATCAATACTGTGCCAAACTCTTTGTTGATGAAAATGGGGATTATGACATAGGCAGTGACCACAACAGCTTAATTGTGCAATGGAAAGCCTCATTACTGTCTAAGCCTTGTAATTCAAAAGCGAAGTCAAAGGTCAAAAGGTGTGAAAAGTGGGACATTTCACCTGACACGAATTGGGGTACGTTTAGAGCGTTACTTGAATCTGACCTGACTTCGTGGAAATGTGACAATTTTAACTCCCCTGAGTCTGCATGGGAGAGTTGGAAGGATACTGTTATTAATGCCGGTAAGCAAGGCGTCGGTATCAAATGTTTTACAAGGACTCCAGGTCAAATTTGGGACGAGGAGATAGGCCATTTAATTCATGGACGTAAGATAGCGAATCGTTTTTACAGGTATTGGAGTAAACATGCACACTCTGATCCAGTTATTATTAAAGAGCTGTGGCATGAATATATTTTAAGAAAGAGTCGAGTACATGATCTAATCAAGCAAAAGTTAGTGAATCGGAAAGTCGATGTAATAATTCGGAATTCAAGGAAAGCAGCCAGTAATACAAAGTCGTTCTGGAATATGCTCAGGAAATTAAATAAAAATAATAATTACCCGCTTCAGATAGTTGATCCCAATGACAAAACAAAGGTTATCGATGATCCTAAAGAAATGTCTATGGTGATTAAGCAGTACTGGGAGAACTTAGGCTCTTCGAATGGTAAAATTGATGACGATGATCTTTTAAAGCAGAAGGTGCGTGACCTTAATGGGTTCACGGGTGACACGGATGGCCTTACACAAGTCACCTTTGACTTTGATCACATCTTTTTTGCTGTAAAAGCACTCAAGGCAGGTAAATCTTATGGTGTCGATAAAATACCTAACGAATTCTTAAAGAACGGAGGCAATGTTTTGTTAAAATCTATTGTAGAATTGTTTAATATGTTTAAATTATTTGAAAAATTTCCTGAGGATTTCCAAAGGGGTATAGTCAGACCGCTTCATAAAGAAGGAGATTTTAAGGACTTAGACAACTATAGGGGTATAACTATAACTTCTAACATGTATAAACTATTTGCGGCTGTTGTTGAGCGGCAATTAATGAATTTTCTTGAAGACAAAAATATACTTGGTGAACTTCACGGCGCGTACAGGAGAGGACGCAGACTTGAGGACCACATTTTCGCTCTTAAAGGCATATGCAGTATGAGGAAGGATGACCGCAAAAAGACTTGGCTATCCTTTCTTGATATTTCCAAGGCATTTGATACGGTGTCTAGAAACCGCCTATTTTGTAACTTATGGGACCTTGGTGTACAGGGAAAAGCCTGGAGACTTTTACGAAATTTATATGATAGAGTTGAAAACAAAGTGATTTTTGGACTTTTAGAAACATCTTGGTTCGACACATTAAATGGCGTAAAACAAGGCTGCATCCTCTCGCCCACGCTTTTCTCAACGGTAATGACAGATTTGGTGGCAATGTTAAACAAAGAAAATGTAGGTGTTTTTTGTGCAGATCGGCTGATACCAGCATTGCTGTATGCTGACGACATTGTTCTGTTGGCAGAGAACGAGATACAACTCTCTAAAATGCTGCTTATTGCAGATAATTTTGCTGTTAAATGGGGTCTAAAGTTCAATTCAAAGAAATCAAAAATATTAATAATTGGTAAAAGAGTAGACCCTCTCAAGAAGTGGGTCCTAGGAAACTCATGGATTGAAGAAGCCAATACGTACAGAAATCTTGGTATAATCTTTTCCAGGACGTTATCAGATTTGACGCATGTTAATGAATATCTAGGTCCTAAATTAAAGAAACTAAGAGGGTACATCACAAGCATTCTTGCAAAGCATGATGATATTAATAGGATAGTTTTTGGAAACACTTTATACAGACACGTTGCGTTGCCGTCGCTATTACATGGATGTGGTATTTGGATGGAGAATACACGCACTAGTAAAAAACTGTTACGGTCATTTCAGTACAAATTGGCTTGTTCAATTCTACGGATAAAAGCTAGCCCTGCATATCTTGCAACCATTGGCGATCTAGGCTGGTTGCCGTTGTCACTTGAGGCCGATAAGCGTAGAATCAAATATTTTAGTTACCTGAAACACATAACTGATAGCCAGAGATTGTGTAATATTGTTTTTAAGGAAATGTGTAAACGCTTCGAGCAGGGCCGGAGTTCATCATGGCCATATTGCGATGAGATAAAAAACACCCTAAATTACGCTGGAATGGATTGGGCATTTTACTCCGAGAATGGTGACTGGCTGTCCGGATTTAGTCATTTGCAGACCGAAGCATGGAAACTGGATTTTTTCAACCAATTAGACGAATTTCCCACTCTTGATTTGTACAAAACGTTCAAAACTGACATATCATTGGAAAATTATATGTTAAACATAAGAGATTTTAATGGCGTCAGAAATAAATTTAGGGCACGTACTGCTACACTAGGTCTCAATAACGACCAAGAGAGGTGGGGTGTCCGTGATAGTTCATGTGATTTATGTGGTTCACACAGGGAAGACATTTTCCATGTATTTTTCTCATGTTCTACTTATGCAGATATTCGGTCTGATCTATTTTATAAAATTGAAGCGCAGTTATTGGCGAATGGTCTTAGTTTCTTATGGGAAGAGTTTATGGCCTCTTCATTAATTAACAAAATGAAATTTTTAATTGGTGATGTTGCGAAGTCACACAGCAAATGTGCATTTCAGATATTTGACGACTGTAGCAGACAATTTCTCAATTTAGCCCTCAGTCGCCGTAGATCAACCTTACAAGTGGAAGGCCATGTGGGACCCACATCGTAGAAGCTCCTTTTTTTCTATTTCATATGCCTGGTGCTTCTTTAGTATGTTCATAATTCTGTATACTTTTTTTTTTAGATTGTATGGCTGTACAGATGTAATGGATGCGCCACTGTTGATACCCCGACAGTGGCGCCCCCGATGTAAATGGGGTATATCTTGCACGAATAAATAATAATAATACCCCCCCCCCCCCGGTGCTATCGGTAGCAAGCAGTTACATGTTGGGTAATTGTACTTAAAATCCTGTCAAGAAAAACTGTTTTGATAACCTGTTTTTGGCATAAATGCTTATGACTTTCATTCTTTTTTGACATGTTAAATGCACATTTACTCAATATTGAAAAAATACTCAAAATTTACAGTATTTTCTCAAATGTCACAAACCTGACACATTGCGTTGAGACATTGACTGAGGGTTGGCAGTGAAATAGAGCTTAATTGTTTGTAGACTTTCAAAGTGAGGAGTAGGTATCATCATAGAGTTTGTTTTACATTTCTTGTGAAGGATGTCCATTGTTGCAGTCCTTGTTAGGATTTCCCTTGGTTTGTACAGATGATCTAGCTGCAACTGTTTATTTTAAAATTATTGGGACTGAATATAATGCCCCAGCTTGTTTCCACTTCATTTATACACTGGTGGGCGGTTTAACTAGGATAAGCTGTCCAGCTAGAAAGGGTACATATTGGTTCAGGAGTAAGTCAAATTGTTCTTATCTGAACCTGTACTATACAAATTTAGTAATTATGGTTTGTTTGACAGGTATTCTTCTTTCATAATGAAGCTCTGCATTTATAAGCAAAACTTCACGTATTTAGCTAATTCATCATTTGCCACGTTCATATTTATCCATTATTACATGGGTTGTCTTTGCTGAATATTTAGCTGAGACAAGGTGCCGCTACTCAGAGAGATATGTACGGGTAATAGGCTCCGAAACATGTTCTGAGTAGTTACCCGCTGAAGACCCTTTAATTTATTTGGGCTTATACAGCCTATGTCAAAATTTTACAGAGGAACGTGTGACAATATTCCATATGTATATAGGTTAGACAGGGACAGGTTAGCTTATGGAGAGTAAAGAGTTGGGACTGCGCAATAGTGAAATGACTACTAGGAAGTGGTTCTGGACAAGAAGACACAAATACAAGAAAGAAAAAAGGGAGGAAATAAAGAAATCCTAGAAAAACAATATGTCTGTGTTGGCACACAGACATAAATATCACTATGGCACTGACCTTTTATTGTCGGATTTACACCAGGAGCGAGTAATTGACACAGAGTAGACAGACCTTTTCCACAGTGAACTTGAGGTAGAATGAAGGGCAATGTTTCGTACCTTCAGTAGATGAGAGCATGCAAACGGTGAGGCTTGAAGGTTATTGACAGGATAAAGACGGGCATTTAAAACACAGAAGTTAAGGCCCAGCTGCGTGTGGCATATGTTTTGAGGAAACGACTCCCATGTTTAAAGTAAGAGGGCTTTTTGTCATCATTTAAAAAGTAATAAATTTAATTTAGGTTAGAACTGCGGCAGGCAATCGCTGACGCGGACATCAACTGGGACGTTATTCCATAATTTGATCGCAGACGGGAGAAATGAATCACCTAAGCGATTGATGGTATACCTAATTTTGCGTTATTCAGTGCGATTTCTCAATAGACGCTCAGTAGTAAATGCAATATCATGGCCCAACTCAAGGCCACTGTAAATAATATGAAGTATGCTGACAAGTTGATTTATAGTGGAATCGTTTTTCTTAAAACCAGAGTTTTAAGCAGAAAGTAAATTGTTAGAAGTCAGAAACTTAAAGAAGATGGTATAAACTGGACGCTCAAATATTTTAGATACATTACAGAGGAATGAATTTGGCCTACGGGTTTCCTTTGACTGTTTGTTACTATTCTTAAAGGCGGAGCACACGTTGGACCTCTTCCAGGGGTCTGGAAAACGTGGGTTGGATAAACAGAGATTGGATAAATCAGTGAGAGAACGTGAGGTTGAAGGTGCACGTTATTTAAGAAGGGTGTTGCTTGTACCGTCAGGACCACAAGCAGAACTAGTTTTCAGAGATGTTTCCACACCATGTACTTATTTGTACTTGAAACATAGACAAGCGCGCCTCAGTACGAAAGACAAAGTCGGACAAGGGCAAAGGATTGTCATCATGCGGAGTCTTGCACTGATCAGCAAAATGCTTGTTGAATGCTACAGACTTATTCCTTCCATCGTCAAAGGGAAATATTCCTTCCATCGTCAATAAGAGTTAATTGGAATGTTTTGATGGAGTTTGTGACCGAGGAATATATGTGCTAAGGTTCCATCATCTTTTAGGGTTTACCTCTTTTGAGTCTAGTTCAGATCGGAGTCTGATAAAGTAAAGACGAATAGAGTTTTCAATAGTATTAACTGTAAAGTTTCGTATCCGGTTCTATAACTGGAAAAGGGGTTCAATATTTTGGGCAGTGAGGAGCGTGTGAAGCCGAGGCTTTTGTGTCTGGTATTTATACCTATTCCACGCGCGATTGCGTTGTCTTATCAATCTCTAGATACTACAGGCGATCCAAGGCCTGTCCCTGGGTCGAATAGTAACCTCGCGGAACGGTTAAACTGTTTACACGTGTCAATAAATAGGTCTGACCAGTATGACACAATGTAACTTATGGAGTAAAAAACTGTGAAACCAGTTTCCCAGGCAGCATGGTAGATTACATTGTTCAAGTTGTCAAAATCAGCCCTCTTGAAATTCCAGACAGAGCGTTTGAAGGGGCGATTTTTGTAATCATTCACAGAGAAAGAGCAAAAGAAAACAGAATGATCAGATGAGGAGGTAGGAGGGAGTATGCCGGAGGTAAGGATATAACTAGGGGAGTCAGTTATTATGAGGTCCAGTAAGTTTACAGAGTACTCAGACACACGAGTAGGTTCGGATATGAGCTGATGCAGGTTGTTTTGAGCTAATAGATCAAAGAGGCGCTGTCCAAGTTTACTCTCAGTGTGAGGAGAATCCCAACTTACACAGCAATTGTTAAAATCACCTGTTAAGAGGAGTATTTTAAGGTTATTATTATATTATAAACAAATTTATTTCCCAAACTGGATTGCTCGGTAGCCACTGAGTGACTAATCGAGGGGTACTCCAGACAAACAAGAGCTATGTACATAACACACAGGACGATACATGAAAATCTATTTCCAATCTAAGATCACATCACAAATAACAATAGATTAATAAATTCAACAATAAATATCAGTAAACAAAGCGTCTGGTCTGAGTGATATACAACTGAACTGCAGCGAAAATGTCATTATTTGATTCTTCTGAAAGATTGACACTACCGTATAACATGATTTCGATGAATTTATCACTGTCTAGATCAAGTAATAAATTTGGGTGAGCACCAGGAACTAGCACGTTTATAACAGACCTCAGCAGCTTTAACCTGGGTAAATCATAAAGGGGACAGAATAGAAAAAAGTGACTTGTATCCTCTTGGAGCCTTTTGCACGAGCAGGCAGCAGTAGGCAAAATATTTATCTCAAACAATTGAGTATTTGGCTCAAAACGCCCAAGACGGAGCTGTGTGTGGATAATGTTAGCAAAGGGATCTCCGAATGCAAAATTTTTAAGAATCTCATGGCGGAAAAGCATGAGTTTGCTCAGCTTAAATTTGAATATTGAAAGTGAGGGGACAATTTGACTTCGTCAGGCAAGTCATTCCACAGACTAATAGAAGAAGGCAGAAAGGATTTAGAGGAACGTTCAGTCTTACACTTAATCTGATTTGATTCGGTTTTCGAAGCGGTCGGTTTACTTGAGTTAGAACATAATTTGAAATAAGATCTTAGGCAGGGAGGGGTGAGTTTATTTAGGATCTTATATAAAAGAACTAGTTTATTAAATTTCCTGCGAGTGTGAAGCGGCTTCCAACCTATCTCAGCGAGTAGCCTATCGTTAGATGTAAATTTCATTGCATCAATGCAAATTCTGGCCGCTTCATACTGCAATCCTTCTAGAAGATCAGACAGCTCTCGGCGGCAACTGTCAAATAAAACACACACATATTCTAAAATTGGGCGGACCATGGATAGATATACTTTTCAAGGGTTTTCGTGGAGAGTTTAAATTTGAGTCTTTTTAAGAGAGACAAGTGTTTACTTGCTTTCGTAACAATACAATTTATGTGAAGATGCCACGTTAGGTTATAGGAAAGAGTTATGCCTACGTGGGTGTGGTTTGTGGCTTCAGGTATGGCAGAGTCACCTAGGTACAGGGTGGGATGGTTCTATTTATTTCTTTGGCAGGAGAACAAAACAGAGCGGGATTTAATAGCACTAAATGTCATACGCCACAACCGACCCCACAGGGATAGGCGCCCGAGATCGGTATTCATGCGATTTGCTGAAACTTCACGATCATAGATAATTTCTAAGACATTGGTGAGTCTGATGTCACTAGAAATGTTGTCAATGATTTCATTTGTGTAGATCAAGAAAGGGAGCGGACCAAGGATAGATCCCTGGGGCACCCCAGCTTCAATAGGAAGCCATGAAGAGCTTTGACCGTGTATGACCACCCTTTGTTAGCGATTGCACAGATAACTTTCAAACCATTTGATGATGGGTGTTGTTATGCAAAGTTGACGCATTTTAAAGATGAGACCTGGATGCCATACGCGGTCAAAGGCTTTACACATGTCCAGAAAAACCACCTTGGCCTCTTTGTTAAGTTCCAAGCCATTAGATATTCATAAAGTTTGTTGTACACCAGTCTTTCAAAGGCCTTTGAAACGTTACAAAATAAATAAATTAGGCGATAGTTAGATTTTAGTTACAAATCTGATTTCTTGTGAACAGGACATATATTTGATTTTTTCCAGTTCATAGGGAATTCACCCGTAGACAATGAGTTGTTAAATAATTTATTTAGGAATTCGAGATGCTAGAGCCAGTTTGCCTGAGTAGAAAATTGCTCACTCCATCGGGACCTGTGGCAGAACTGGTTATGAGTGAATTTAGAATTTTATAGACGTCGTTTTCAATTACTTCGAAAGGTTCCAATCTTGACTCGGTCCAGTTTTCGAACTCAGGCAGGGGGAGATGGTTATCTTCAACAGGAGTTCTACACTGACTGGCAAATTATTGGTTAAAGACTTCAGCTTTTTCGTTATTATTGGAAATGATGCGGTCGTTCTCAATGAGAGGGGGCATGTTTGGATGCAACTTGCACCCAAGAACAGACAGATTCCACCACCTTTTTTACGTTTATTTCTTTGCTGTCAAGTTCCGTGCAAAGTTTAGAAAACTAGTCCCGAATAGCCTTCTTATTAGCTGAAAGGGAGATATTGCGAAACCTCTTATATAATAGATAAAGTATATCTGTGATAAAAGACGGGTTGCCATTGCCCTTTTTTGGTGATATATTGTTTATTTTCCAGACGATATTCCGTTTCCGTATTAGACGTTTAATTTTAATGTTTACCCAAGGTTTGTCTTTAGGTCTTTGAGAACATCTTTACATGGTATAATTTTGTTGGCAGTATTAAGAGAAATTTTGGGTCCAAGATTCTACTTGATCCATCACTGATGTAAATAATTCAAACCCAATGTACCAAGAGCGTTGGACAAAGCTTCGTTCAGTTCATGAAAATTATTTCTTTTATAGTCCCAAATAGTTCTCTTAAAAGTTTTGTCGTTGGGAAGTGAAATTAAAACAGTACAAAATATAACAGAGTGATCACAGTTAGCTAAAAGAGGGAGTACACCGCTATTTAAAATAAATCCAGTGAGTCAGTTATCAGTAGATCTAATAAGCTACTAGAAAACTCAGTCGAGCGAGTGGGTTCACTGATAATTTGCAGGGCTAGAGTTAAACTTTTTTACCAACATGCCCACCGGGAATGTTGGGGATGAACTCAACTTGCCCAACTCATGCACAACATGTCCAACTTTATATGTCCAGGTTCAACTGAAGTGTGTCTTTTTTTCAACTCCCGCACTTTCTTCGTCATGCATTACCCGTTCAATGAGACAAACACATATTTTGAATGTTACATGCTTTGTTACATGTATAATTACGGACGTTTTTCCAATGTTAAATGTACTGTCGTGAGCGACCACCGACCGGGAAATTTGGCAAAACACATTGCAAACTACCGCTTTTTGAGGAGACTCCAAAGTGTCAAACAGTGACAAACCCTTATGTTTTGCCATCATATACGACGAAAATGTAACTGTCATTCATTCAAGTATCGTAATTCCCCTGTGTTTCAAACTTTCTTTCAAATAATCGGGATTGATTTGAAGTGCATCGCAACTTGGAGCATGCCAGGTTCTCTATTTTGGCATTGAAGTTCAACTGGCCGGCACCTTGTGCATGCGGTGCCGTCCACTACCGAGCCTTTGGTTTGCACAAAAACAACTGAAAGGTCGCAAAAAATATTCTAAATACATTACTTGCTATCTTAATTGACCATAATCTGCATGCTCAGTTATGTCAGGTTCATTGTTAGAATTTCGTAAGAAATCAATTAAAATACGCCCCTGTTATCTCGCAAGCCCGCTTGCAAGGGCACACTTGAATCCCCCATTTTTAATTTGCATTCGGGTACAAATTACTTCGCGGAACTTCGGTAAACTCCGGAGTGATCTGTGGTCTCGCATTTGTCGAGCAGCAAAACACAGACATACAAGTGGTGCTGTGCTGCCGTTTATTTTATATTCGGTTACATTAAAATTGTTAAAGGTCTTAAATCCAACATCATTTCCATCATACTACATTTAAATTCTTGAACCAAGAGTAATACTTTCTCGTAACTTCGGTGAACTCCGCACACGCACATGCTCTGAGATTTGTTGCTCTGAGATTTGTTGATCAAGTTGACTTGAGCCAAGTCAACCACTGGCGGATATACAAGTATACAAGTGATGTTTTGTTTGCCGTTTATTTCATATTTGATTAATTAGAATTATTACAGATTTTTCAGTATTACAGCCATCATGCTATGATTAAATTGAACCGAGACTAAAAGAATGAATTCGTATGCGCCCAAACATTAAAGAGGTCGCATCGTCCCGACGCATCGTCATGTTGGGTGGGATGTGACGATACCCGCTCAGTACAACAGCTTCAAAAATTTGAGAAGGAATTTTTTGTCGATAAATTGAGGAAAAGCTCGTATGGTATATATACTTGTACAGTAAAAAAAAAAATAAAGAACCATATCGCACATTCATTTATTCCAGGACCTAGCTTTTAATTTAACCGCTTGCATTTTGTTTTGCCAACGCCTGCGCAAATTATCATTATTATCGACTCGGGTGCTTCTGATCTATGGACTAGTAATATGGTAAGGATAAGTGACGGAACTGCTCACCTTTAATAGTAAGAGCGAGATCTTTTTGCCTCTCATGTGGTGATTCTGAGCAGATTTAACGTACCCAGCAGACTTGTGAAACTCCCGGGGTGAAACTGCACAGGTTTGTCGTTGAACCTTTACTGATTAAACACCGACCATGATTGGTATGAAGTTTCCTTTTAATAAAGTTGTTGAACATAAATAAGAATATTGCGGCAAAAATATATTTATTTCCACGCACGTGTGTGTAAAGGAAAGTCCGGTAGCTGGATCAATACTAGCGTGCACCACACCGGCCTTTGGAAAGTCCTAAAGATAAGCAAGCTAATCTCATGCCCATATATTTTTAACATGCCCGGTCGGGAATCTTTGTCTTTATCTCAACATGCCCGGCACAATCTCAGAGTGTCTCGGGACGTCGGAGACCCGCTAAATTCGACCCTGATTTGGAATAAATTGATTCGTGTAACAAGGTCGACAAGCTTGAATGTTAAGTTCGATAGTATACAAAATGGACCGAGATAAATTGTCCAGAAATAGGGCACTCTCTGCGGCATATTGGCCCGGTGGACGATAATAAAAACCTAGGATCAGTTTACCAGAAAGGACATTAATCTCAGCCCAGAAGCATTCACTAATGGGAGTCTTCAGCTCCAAACATCTTCTAACAGATAGATTGTCTTTTCATACAGCCCCCCCCCCCAACCAGTTTCATGATCCTTAGGTAACGGGGTTTGAAAGCCAATAAAGCATCAGGGTAGGTATCATCGAGCCATGTTTCAGATAAAGAAATAACTTCCAATTTTTCAGACTCCGCCAAAATACTTATTTCTTCAAGTTTATCATCAGATTTCAAGCTTCGCATGTTAGCATGACACACACTTATTGAGAACAATATTATCAACTGGACCAGAATTTGGATGAATACTCGTGGAGAGCACTTGAAGTATAAGAACCGTCACATGTCTCAGATGGCATAGACATTCGGTAAGTAAAACTGCGGCAAATACTATGGGGAAGGTAAAGGAGAGGATGAATCTATTATCGTGATGTGCATATGTAGAAACGTTTACAGACATGGATAGGTACGTAAACCCATCTTTGTTGTGAAATAACCCTGCAACAGCCCTATATTGATCCAAACAGATGCCCATTAGGCGGTATCATACTGGGGCATGTCCGTCGCTGAATACTGTGTGACACAATAGAAAATAAATCCATTCTTGTTCACACACAGACACACACAGACACACACACACACACACACACACACGAACTATAAGTATATAACATTGTATGCTGGGGAACAGTGTCTTCAAAACAACAGGTAAAGTATCATAAACAAAAGCACAAAAGAGTGTAGAAAACAAAAAGTGTACAAACATAGGAAGAAAAGAAAGCAAGATGATCACATATTTGGTGATATTCGTATGAAAATGATTGTAAATCTGGATGTAAGTTAAGTCCTTGATTGACGAATATAACCTGTATTTATACCGAATATCATATACCTGTAAATGAAAGAGGCGTTCTACTGAGTTTACATGAGCAGGGAGGTGTATGAGAAGGAGAGGGCACTTGCGGCCGTCCTTTCAAGCTATGTGTGTCTCGGTGCTGCTACTGCACTTCAGTCGAAATGCTGAGACATGAATGAGATTGATTGGCTACCAGCACGCCTCGGTTCCAAGCTAAGCCTTAGGCTGTGACGTCACCAAAATACACAAAATCCAACATGGCGGCCATGATATTAACTGGTATCACATACAAATAAGAAATTTGTAAAAAGTGGTACAAAAGATGTGTTATGATCTCTGACCTTTATATGTTCTCTTTCCACAGATTTAAATCCACATTATGGTATTATTCCAGTCTAATAATAGGGCCATGGTAGTCCAATATGTCCATTTCATTTCTGATCTGTCAGCCATTGCTGACCCTAATATCCAGAAGTCATGTACATGTAATTTGATCAAATTTTGTACAAGCAATGTGATGACAAAATATTTTGCCATCTACTGCAAAAATACTTTCCCGATACAAGCAGTAAGATGTAGGTCCAAATTAGAAAGAAATAATCTTGTGACCTGACTTTGAATTTCAACCTCTAAAATCCGCCATTTTGCAAAAAAATCCACTTTTTCTACAAAGATCCACTTTTGTAACATGGGGTCTATTCCCGGCAATTTGCACCAAGAATGCACTGCCAAAGCATACAGATCCATAATCCAATGGGGATGGTGGGATAGTGACAACCCTGTGTCCACCTTTCCGCCAAAAACGAAGGAACCACAAAATGACATATTTAGGGGGTAGGGTCCTTTGAATTTCGATCAAATCTGTACAATGTGCCATAGAATGCTCAAATATATTTTTTTCACAACTTAAAATATCAGTAAGTATGAAACTTGGCCTAATCTATGTTATTACAGAAAAGGTTTTATTTTATCAGTAGTTCTAAACCCCCCATTACTACTGATAAAATGGACTGTTCTGTTATTCAAATTGGACCACTTGTATCTTGGAAATTTAACCCAATCCAGCCCAAATTTATACCTTCTTGAAAAGCATGAACACTTGTTGGTCAAGTTACAGCATGAAAGGGTCATGGATCTGTTTTAAATTAAAATGCCAGAGCAGTATCTGGTTGGTGGGTGTTCCAAACAGGCATCTCTTGTGTCTTCAGCGGGGTATCGGGTGACAGGATGCTCGTAAAATGACTATTAATCGTAACCCAATAAATGCACTGACTGTTATATACAATAAAACCTCTCTAACCGAACACCTCCATATACCGGACACCTCTCTATACTGAACACCATTTCTTGGTCCCGAATGTATACTTCCAATGTTAGCAAACTTCCCTATACTGAACACCTCCCCTTACTAAACACTTTTTTCAGGTCCCAAGGGTGTTCGGTATAGGAAGGTTTTACTGTAAGTGGTAAATGACTTATCACACCCCTTTCATGTGATCGGCGAACACCTCAACACTCCCAAATAGCAGGGACCAAGATGTGCCCATGCGTCTTTGTTTACATAAGCACTGCCCAGCAATGGAACCGAGAACGAGGCTGCTGATTTGACCCCTAATCTCGCATCTCATTAAACCCAGGTCAGCATCTCGACTGCTTTCTGAGCACCCTGTGTTTATTTTGCCGTCGAGGGCGAAAAAGGGCCACACTGCGCATGATCATTCTCCCACACTACCAAGCGGAACGCACGACCACGGTAAAAGGTAAACATTGGTGACCTAGATTCGCCCGGCGCTGCACCAGTGGCACATGCAAAATCACACATAGGGTTTCAGTCATGCTGCTACCGTAATGTATCTGGTATTACTTGAAAAAACATTTCCTCTTTACGAAATAAACAAAAGTGCTTGACAAATAAACGGCCAGAATCGGAAAAATTTAACACTCTGGTTACTTTTTCTTCGGCCAGTGCCACACATTAACTACTACTGTACCCGACCATCATTACCAGATACATGTGCACCGGCTCAATAAGGAGCATTTGCTGATTATTTACAGTGATGTTTGCATGTTTATTTCATTTATACCTAGCAAATCCTAAAATTGGTGGAGCTTGCACGTTAAATAGACAATTTCGCGTACTTCATCAAGACAAACCAAAAGTGCCAATCCAATGACCAAACTTCGTACTTTGCAGCTATACAACTAGTTTAGATGCCTAAGTCGCCCTCAGCTAGTTTTTAGAATGAAAAGTCGGCCACTTTCAACAGTTTTGTCGCATTTTGTGGATTTTGTTTACCCGCGACAAGCAAACACAAACAAATCGCAGCGCCCAAACTGAATCGTCATTTTCTACACAACAGCGTACATCAAACCAACGCAAAATTACACAAAAGAAAGTTAATACATGCTTGTGTATGACGCACATCAAGAATACTGATAAGTTATGTTCAATAAAGGTGAAATCCGTGTATAAAATTTGTTTACAACGTGCTGCACATTTTGAACTTGAACCAAAATGGCGCTGTTTACACGTCTTCTCGTCAGATACCGTCCTTCCAAGCTGGGCAAGCTGCCGAGACCGCGAGACTTTGGGTGAGCAGATTAACTCTTTCATGTGTACTCGCCTGGAACCTTTGAAGTGGGCAAGTGCCCTCTCCCTCTCATACACCTCCCTGACATGAGGTATGGAGATGTAGAGATATACTGTCACAAACATTGAATCGATTTTGTCTGTGTTGGTAAACATGATAGTAATACAAACCAGTTGTCATTTTAACATGGATGTTCATGCATGAAAATTGAGAGCTTAGGGAAAAAAGAAAGAAAATGAGACAAAAACTGATCAACACAAATGCTTAACCAGTGGAGTGGACGCAGAGACAGACACTAGTTACAAGGCTTGACCATCAGAGTAAGCAGTCACAAGTGCATGGCATGTAACATTCTGTGCACATCAAAAGTTAGCATGGTGGCAATTTAAAATATATTATCAAAAATATAGCAGTGACATTAAAAGCCTCATGGTCTGCAATCGGGTGCTTTGACATAAATGAATTAGGAACGTCCACCAGTAGGTACACGGATTCCATACAAACATATTCAGTTACATTTCTAAGAATCTGTAGTTTACTCTGCAGTTATACAGATAATATACATGGAGAGAATGGAGAAAAATAACATTTCAGTAAAATAAAGTAAAACACTAGAAAAGATGATTTGCTTCATATCAAATCAGTGTGTGTGTGTGTGTGTGTCTTCAAAGTTGATTGGTATGACAATGTTCAATTAGTATTTCAGTACTACAGTGTATTATCGTTACGACAATGTACAATGAGTACTTCAAGTACAACAGTGTATGATCTGTACGACAATGTTAAGACACGGTAGAATGGACACTTCAGTACCAAGTGTATGATCAGCCTTGGTTACCAATGCATCAGATGCGTACTAGTCCATAACAAAGGTGCAGAAGTTGGAATGGCATCTCTATCTATTATACCTTTGAAGTTATTAAAGGTTTAAAATTTCCAATGGTGGTACTAAGCATGATTTAAATTGCTACAACTTTTGTTCTTAATTTATTAGGCGTGCAATGGTCAACAACCACCCAGTAGCCGTTGGAATGACATCTCGATGTATTATAGTTTTGAAGATATTCACGATTGAAAATTGGGAATACTGCTAATTAGCATAATTTAAATTAGTACTTTTGTTTCAGATTCATCACATGCGTAATAAATAACCCTCCAGTAAAAGTTGAAATGACATCTCTATCTATAATAATTTCGAAGATATTCAAGATTTAAAATTTCAAGTGCTGCTAAATAGCATAATTTAAATTGCTGCAACTTTTGTTTTAAATTCATTATGTCTATTTCGCCCTAGAAGAGGTTGAAATGACATCATTATCCATATAGTTTTAAAGATATTCAAAATTTAAGATTTCAAATGCTGCTAATTAGCATAATTTAAATTGCTACAACCTTTGTCTCAAGTTCATTTCATGCACAATGGTCAATGACCCTCCAGTAGAAGTTGAAAAGACATCTCTATCTATAATAGTTTAAACGACATTCAAGATTTAAAATTCCAAATGCTGCTAATTAGCATAATTTAAATTGCGACGACTTTTGTTTTAAATTGATTAGATGCAAAATAGTCAATAATACTCTAATAAAAGTTAGAATGACATTTCTACTTATTATACTTTTAAAGTTTTTCAAGATTGAAATTTCAAATGCCCCTTATTTGCATAATTTTAAACACTTTTATCCCTCTACATGAAAAGACCAAACTCCTTGTCTGGAGGTACAATCGTGCCAAGTTTGGAGTTTCTATGCATACTAGTGTCAGGGAAAAGTGTATGACAAATTCACTGGCAAAGAAGAAAGAAAAAAAATAAAGAACTCGAATCTCTAATAATATATTATACATGGGGACTAGGGGGAGAAGTGGACGCTGGGAAAAATAAGAAAAATAGTAGTCATGATTCTGGGTCAGAAGCACAGGCAGGGAAAAAAGTGGATGGTTGGAAATTTTGAGGTTCGAAAGGGGCACGAGAAGGTTAATTATAAAGATAGGAGAGATAGCTGATTATGAATGCTTGGGTGTTAGGATCAAAGCTACAGGTCAAGGAGTGTTTCGATATTGGGTTAATAAGATCAGGTAGAAGGTCAATAGGACAATAAGTATGATTACACTAACAGCAGCAAATAGTTTTAATTGAAAATTCACAGGGAGGGTGCTTTTGGAGAAGGTAGCATTTCCAGGCATGCTATATTAGTCAGGGAAATATGTGAAAAAGATGTTCACTTCTGGCAGAAAGCATAAAATTTTGCATATGGGGGTTTTAAGATGTGCTGATTTTAAATCAAGGTGGAGGCAAGCGATAAAAGCACTCCTTCCCCTCCAAATTCAAGATGGCCGCCAAGATGGCTGCCGAATAGTAATTTGTCCATATCTCTGCTCCTATATTTCGTACAACCCTAAATAAACCACCAAATACCATGTTTTTGGACACAAGGATAACATATTCTTACCTTTCATACCCATAAATACAAAATCTATGGACCGAAGATACCATACAGGGAACCAATATGGCCGCCAATCATATAAAATGCCAAAACTCAAATTGATATGATGGGGTCAAATTTTTTTGCCTCTGTAATATTTACCCTGCTCTTCCTTATTTGATATAATTTCTGCTTATACATACATACATATATATATATATATATATATATATATATATATATATATATATATATATATATAATATGGCAGTGGAATGTGTTGATGTATGGACTTACAATAATTAAATTTGCTTTTTGCAATCTGCTTGCAGGCTGTGAGCTGTGCCCTCAGTTGGTGATGGGAAATATTGAAGCATATACGGAATCCTGTTGCTTTTGCTTTCCTGCTGCCCAAGCATCTACCTTATCAAGCTTTCTTGCATAGTAGTAGTAGTTGTTGTATGTACTAGCATCTGACACTAAAGTGGTGGTGGAAATACTATTATAGAATTAGCACTTTTTCTAACATATGACAGCAAAATGTCCAAAAAGGTCAAACTTGCAGGGACTACATCTTGTACCAGTGCAAGACCAACAAATTGGGATCTTTGCATGCTATGCCAAGAAGACACAGACACACATTTGACAGACCCAATGAGGAATTCCAATCCTGAAGCTCAGTACTGTGGCTATTGGACATTAGCAGAAAATCTAAAGGCATTTGATGAACTAAATGCTGTTCCAATGGGAATCAATATAAGTCGGTTGGACGATGGATCCGGCCTGCAAGAGACAATGAAAAAAAATAGAGCAAAATGGCATAAGAGCTGCTATGCCTCTTGTAATAAGAGAGAACTGCTCAGAGCAAGCAAGCGGAAATTGAACAGTGACAGTATTGACACTAATGTATCACCTATAAAATCAAAGTTGAGAGCAAACTTCATA
Source organism: Hermodice carunculata (assembly GCA_964020975.1). Lineage (NCBI taxonomy): Eukaryota > Metazoa > Annelida > Polychaeta > Eunicida > Amphinomidae > Hermodice > Hermodice carunculata. Next base: position 70,927,194 of record OZ026618.1, read on the forward strand.
CCTGTAAAGTATGATAGTTTAAAACCCTGTTTCTTCTGCGAAAAACCAGCAGGAGAATCTTGCCACAAAGTCTCCACTTTCAATATGGATGAAAAAATGCGCAAAATTGCAACAGATTTGCAAGACACAAGGCTATTAACAAAGCTTGCTGCTGGAGATATGACTGCATTGGATGCAGTCTATCACAAAAACTGTTTAACAGCCCTTTACACCAAGCATCGGTCACTGAATCGCAGTGTAGTGAAAAAGTACTCCTCAGCTGCTGTTAATTCTGACTCTATGGCCTTTGCACAATTAGTTTCCTACATAGAAGACATTGCACAATCTGATGCTGAGACAGGTGATGTTCATGTGTTCAAGTTGTCAGAACTTGTAAAACTGTATAGCAAACGTCTGGAGCAACTTGAACCAAACTCAGTAAAAGCAATCAATCCAACACGCCTGGAAGAGAAACTTTTGTCCACGTTTCCTGGTCTTGAAGCTCACAAGTCTAATTATGAGGTAATACTCTCTTTCAATAAAGACCTTGGGAATGTTCTGCTGGATGCCACCAAACAAAGGTCTGATGGCGATGCAGTCACACTGATGCACGCAGCCAATATTGTGCGCAATGAGTTGCTTCAAATGGAACTAGATTTCAAAGGATCACTAAGCGATGATCAGTACAAAGACAATCCAACATCTCTTATGGCATTGGTTCAGATGATTCTTTTTGGAACAAATATTCAAGATCTGGCAGAAGACGACAAAGTTGTTAGCACTGCTGTTTCCTCAATAACACAGTTGCTTGTATTCAATTGTGTAAAGCGCCGCAGATCTGATAGTCACACAATGCGTCATAATCCAGAACGAGAAACCTCTCTGCCTCTTTATCTTGGGCTAAAGGTGCACAACAAGACCAGAAAACGTGATTTAGTTGATATACTCTTTGAAAGAGGCCTCTCTGTATCCTACAGCAGAGTGTTGCAAATATCTACCCAGGAAGCCAGTCGAGTACTACATCAGTATGAATGTGATCAAGTGGTGTGCCCAACAACACTGAGAAAGAATCTTTTCACCACAGGACAATTGGACAATATTGACCACGATCCATCCTCAACATTTGCCCGTGGTGCATTTCATGGTACAGCAATTTCATTAACACAGTATCCTGAACATGGCCACGATGGCACTGCTCGAAACCTTGTGGGGCATCAACTGCCAGAGAATATTTCCAAGTTGAAGAACATCATGGCATTACCAGATAGCTATAGTTTCGTAGCTCCTGCAGCACTGCAAGCTGCCTCTGCTTTTCCTTTGCCATCCTGTTCACATGAAGTACCCAGACATAATTTGCTTGACCTGGATGATAGTCAATGCAGGTGGCTAAGCAAAGTCTATGAACTGTTGAAAAAAGAGAAAATTGACAAGGATGACAATATCTCATGGTCTGCTCACTTTGCTGCTTTACAACCTGCTGTCCCACGTCCTCCTGCCATCACAGGCCTTCTTCCCCTTTTTAGGGATAGTGCACACTCTGCCGCTATGGTGCTACATGGTATGAATATGATCTCTCTTGCAACAGATCATGTGAACACAAGCCAGGTGCCAGTGTTGACTGTTGACCAGCCCTTGTTTGCTATTGCTAAAAAGATCCAGTGGACATGGCCTGATACTTATGGCGATGGAAAGTTTGTAGTATTGATGGGTGGGCTTCACATAGAAATGGCGATGCTTAAGGTTTTGGGAGAGTGGCTTGATGGTAGTGGCTGGACGGCTGCAATAGTGAATGCGGATGTAACGACTTCAGGCAGAGCAGATGGTCTTTTGAAGGGGTCTCATACCAGCCAAGCACAATGGGCACACCAAATCACAGCAGCTGCTCTATTCAAGTTGAAAAAAGATGCATACCATGCATATACATGCCAGCATTCAGATTCTTTGATGAGCCCCATGACGTTTCTGGATTGGTGCAAAGACATGGCAGAGAAGCATCCTCAGTTCTTATACTGGAACAAGACTCTAGAGTTAGAGCTACTTTTTTTGCAGTTTCTGAGGTCCCAGAGAGAAGGACACTTTCTGCTATATATTGAAATCCTCAGACGCATTGTTCCTTGGATGTTTGCAATGGACCAGTACCACTACTCAAGGTGGCTGACTGTCCATGTTCAGGATCTTCAGCGGCTTCATGAGACATCTGAGAGGACCTACAATGAGTTCCTCAAGGGGAAGTTTGTTACACAGAAAACTACACACAAGTTCTCCTGTCTTCTGCATGACCAAATTCATGAACAGTTAAATGCCATACTGAAGGGTGATGGAGGTGTGATAGGGATCACAGAAAATGAAGCAGCATTGAGAAGATGGATGATTGCAGGCCCTGAGATCATACTAATAGTGAATGAGTATGAGAGCTCCAATCCATCTAACCGGGATGCCCATCTCAGTGATAAACATCATGAGCAAATATATTCTATTCAAAAGGCATTTGCAGCAGATGTACTTAGCATGGTGAATGCTATAGAATCCCTGGGCAATCCATTTGCAGAAGACAGCAGTGACTTATTCACCCTGGACACTAAACTCATCATGTCTGATCAAGTTGTCCAAACTGTCAGGTCAATTGACCATCTGGGAGAGGCACAATACCAAGCTTTTGTGAAGGAACGACTGGAACATTCAACAGACCACTTCTATGACACAATTACAAAAAACAATGTGTCACTCTTCAGGTCTGCACCAAAGAAATCTGCTAAATCCAAGCAAAAGCTGTCTGGACTCAAGAGTGATCTTCAGCTATTCTCACGAATGTACATTGCATGTCAAAATAGAGATGGAGACCTGGACACATTTTTCAAACATGAAAACCATGCATGGCCACCATCACTAGCTGACCAAAACGAAATTCGCCAAGGAAATAAAAGTGATCTGCTTGGTTGTCTAGAGCCCCTGGCGCAGCACCCAAAACAGACTCCACAGGTAGACATGAAAGTGATTGATGGGGCAGCTCTGGTGCACTCCCTTGATCCCAAAAGGGCAAACACAACTGTAAAATCATTAGCATGTTATGCAACATACGTCTTTCTCCCGTACATCCAGAGAGAACTCCAACATGTTGAAAGGTTAGACATTGTTTGGGATACCTACCAGCCTGGTAGCTTGAAATTTCATACGAGACAACTTCGTGGAGGTGGAGAGTCACTCCGTATATCAGGAAATACAGCCTTACCTACAAACTGGCAGAGTTTCTTACGTAATGAAAGCAACAAGACAGGACTCTACAAATTTCTAGCAAGGCAGTTAGCATCCCTTGTGATCCCTGATGGGAAAGTCGTCCTGACAACCCATGGAGAAGAAGTGCTTTCTTCAAATACCATAGACTTGTCGCAGCTTGAGCCCTGCAGTCATGAGGAAGCTGACTATAGAATGATGCTTCATGTACATCATGGATTTCAGCAACAGTACAGGCGTGTAATGGTCCATGCTACAGATACGGACGTGGTGGTACTCTCCATAGCAACAGCTAGTGTATTGCCTGAAAGTGAAGTGTGGGTAGCTTGTGGCCATGGAAAACACTTCAGATATATTGGTGCTCACGCCATTGCTGCCAATATTGGTCCAGAAAAAGTCCTGGGGTCTTCTGTTATTGCATGCAATCTCTGGATGTGACACAGTCTCGGCTTTCTCTGGAATTGGCAAAAAAACTGCATGGCAGGTGTGGACATCCATGGAGAACCTTCATCCCGTATTTAATCGTCTTTCAAATGCACCCACAGAAATCACAAGTCAAGATATGGATGACTTAGAGAGATTTGTCATTGTTCTCTACAGCAAGACTTGCTCAGTCAGTAGAGTAAATGAGGCCCGCAAGATATTGTTTGCCCATGGAAACCAACATATAGAGAACATTCCTCCAACTGTTGCTGCCTTGACCCAGCATGTCAAGAGAGCAGTATATCAGGCTGGCCATGTGTGGGGGCAGGCACACATACGTAACCCATCATTGCCATCCCTATCAGACTGGGGCTGGCAGCAAGGTGGAGATGGTCAGTGGTTCCCTCATTGGACAACACTGTCAGAGGCATCAAAAGGATGTAGAGAACTGGTGAAGTGTAACTGCAAATTGCGTTGCAGTGGCAGGTGCACTTGTGCAAAGGCAAACTTGCCTTGCACCCAACTATGTTACTGTGCTGGCCAATGTTAAAAACTGCTTCATGAAGCACTGTACTAGTGCACTTAATCAGATCCAAGACCAGAACAATTTTTGACCTATAATTTTTTTGTTTTGACTGCATCTCATTACTAAGTATTGAAATTTTTTTTTTGTTTGTTTGTTTGTTTGTTGGGGTTTTTTTGTGCCTGAATACAGGAAATATGTTTTTGTATGGACATAACTGTCACAGAACAATTGCAAGGTTAGATATCTCGCAACAGTATTTGACATGGGACAATTTCATAATATCCATGTATGAAACAAAGAAACTGTATCTCTGATTTCAAACATGAATGGCCATTATGGAATCTATGTCAGCAAGTCTCCTCCTAATTATCTCTACTCTGTGCTTTGTCATTTTAAATGTATGCACAAAATATATAATGGTTTGTCTCAATGCACAGTCGTGACCTTGTCATCAATTTCTTTTCAAAACTGCACGTAGCAAAATGATCTTCATTTGATAAGCCAAACACAAGCGAAGATATTGAGAAATCAATTTATGACTTCCATATTGGTGGCCATCTTGAGTATCAGCATCAGATTATGTTCCTGTGGGTACGGGATGCACAAATATGAAATCGGTTCCCTCAAAAACTTAGGTGTTGATGATTTACTTTATGCCATAAGCCAAACACAAGCAAAGATATTGAGAAATCAGTTTGCGTCTGCCATCTTGGCGGCCATTTTGAATTACAGCATCAAATTTGTCAAATTTTGTTCCTGTGTGTTCGAAATGCACAAATATGAAATCTTTACCCTGAAAAAACATAGGTTTGGATGATTTATTTTATACGATAAGCCAAACACAAGCAAAGATATCGAAAAATCAGTTTTCGGCCGCCATCTTGGTGGCCATCTTGAATTACAGCATCAGATTTTGTTTCTGTGTGTTTGAAATGCAGGAATATGAAATCGTTACCCTAAAAACATAGGTTTTGATGATTTATTTTATATGGTAGGTCAAACACAAGCAAAGATATTGAGAAATTGGTTTTTCGGCCGCCATCTAGACGGCCATCTTGAATTTGAGGGTGAAGGAGTCCTTGTATCGCTTGCCTCCACCTGGATTTGAAATCGGCATATCTTAAAACCCCTGTATGCAAACTTTCATGCTTTCTGCCAGAAGTGAACATCTTGGCCTTTTTTTGTCACATATATCCCTGACTATATGAGTTAGATGCAATGAATGTTCTAGAAAGGTCTGCAATGGTGGGAAAGGACACGGAGGGAGATGAGCAAAGGGATAACAGGTCCCTGCCATGCGTGGCAGTAGAAGCATTGCAGCATTATAGCGACCTCGCTATCAAGACCTCGCAAGCGGATTCAAAGCTTCCTCGTCGGCGAGGTCTGCGTCACGCGTCAAACTTGCCTCGCGCTCAAGCACTTAGCTCCCTTCGAGACATACCTCGCCGTGAAACTTACCTCGCGGAACCTGAGCCACAAGATAGTATTTAATATCGGTACCTCAACACTTTTCAACAAGTTCACTTAAAATTTCCCTCCAGTAAGCACTGTAGGTTTGGAAAGATGCTTTGTACATTGTACACATTGATTTTAAGTTTCCAGGCAAGATTTGGTCTGATTGCTTATCACCACTACATAATCTGCCACATTTATCTATATGTATTTTCTTTGGAAATGGTAAAGCAAATATATGCGACCATGTTGTGGCAGAATTCTCAATTGTCTTATACCTTTCAAACATTATTCCGTAATTATTTTTCACCACTATGGGTGGGAAAGTCTCTCTCTGTGACTGCTGTGGCCTGTCTGCCTGAACTGGACCCATCATAGGCAGCAGTGTAAACACAGTGAATATCTCCACTGCTGGAAACAAAAGAGCAGAAGCTTGTCACCTTTTTTTTTCTCTATTTAGTCCTGTCTTATAAACTTTAATTCTCAACTGTTTTTTATTTGTTCTTAGTCCTCAACTTTGAAAATTTACCTGGGTTGTCTTTCAAGTACTGTTTGGTATACTCATTCAAATTTGATGCAGGTTCCCATGTATTTTCACTGTCTGGGTACCCTTTCCATTTGATCAAATATTCTCGTTTCTTTTTTTGGCTTTTACTATTTTCTCAACTTCATAATATTTCTCTGTTTCATTTTCCTTACTGCTAGCTGTGTCAGACTCAGAAATGTTATCTTCAACACTTTCTGCATCAGTTGATTGATCATTATCAGCCTGAGCATTTTGGGAGCTCTGAGGCTCACTACCTTCATCTTCAGAATGTGATACGTCAAAACTATCCTGAGGAAAATCATTTTCACCAAGAAGGTTGTCAGTTTCAGTAACAGGTATCTCTTCTATTTCTAAGGTGTCTGGTGGTCTGATGTCTCTGTGATACCCTAGTTTAAACCTATTTACATGAACCCTAGTTGGAATATGTTTATTGTCACTGGCCCTGATGAGTTTTACATGCACTGGTGAGGGCTTTTCACTGACAATAAAGGGTCCATGCCATTTGTGGAGAAGTCTCTTTGACAAACGCACTTTTGCTGCTGGTGTATGAACAAAAACATAATCACCAACTTTGATGTTCACTTCAGTGCTCGTCTTGTCATAGTGATCTTTCATTCTGACCTGTGCTAACTGTAAATTTTCTCTGGCTACTTCTTGAAAGTGATGTACTCTGGTAGCAATTGAGTTAAAGTGGTCACGGACACTGTCACTCTCAACCTGTGTGGGGGTGCAACATTATATCAGTTGGCAAATTTGGCTGTCTCCCATATAGTAACAAGAGTGGAGAGTACAAGGTAGACTCAGTTCCTGGGGAAACATTGTATGCAAATGTCACAACTGGGATAAATATCTCCCAATCCTTTTGGTTTGTAGCAGTGTAAAAACTTAACATTTGGACTAGAGTTCCATTGAACCTTTCAGCTGAACCATCTGTTTGTGGTCTATATGCAGTTGTATTTACTTTCTTAATATAAAAAAGTTACACAGTTCTTGAACCACTTTTGCCAAAGATGACAGTCCTAAGTCTGAAAGTAAAGCTCTTGGAGCTGAATGTCTGCAAATAATTTCATCAAATAGAACTCTGGCAACTGTTTCTGCCTTTATGTCTGGAACTGGAATGGCTTCAACATATCTGGTCAAATAGTCTGACAAGACAAGAATGTAACTATTTCCTCTGCTGGTCACTGTAAGTGGACCCACATCATCAATAGCACACCTGTGAAAGGGACCTTCAACTGGAATAAGAATAAGGGGAGCCTTATTTGCTTTGATAAGCCTCTTTCTTGTCTGGCAAGAATGGCAAGATTGGACATACTTTTTAATTCTTGCAGCCATTCCCCACCAATGATATCTTTGCCTGATGTTTTGATAAGTCCTAGCTATACTTAGGTGTCCTGTAGTAACCTCATCATGAAAGGCAGCTGAAACCTCAGGTACTATTTTTTCAGGTATGACAGTTTGCTGGACTAATCTGTCCTCTTTTAACCCTTTTCCTGGTGGATAATCTAGATGGTACAAAACATCCTCTATCAGTATGTAGTCCTCTATTTCTTTTAGCAGGTGCCTAGCTTTAGCTCCATCCTCAGGAAGCACCCTATTTTGTAGGTATTTGATAATTGGGGCACAGAATGGATCTTTTCTTTGCTGGTCTTTCAATTCATTAAACAGCAAAGGCTGTGTTGTGACAGGCCTGTCATTGTCCTCTTCCAATGCAAACATTTCAGGACATATAATTTGTTCTTCTTCATCAACTTCTTCATGATTTATTCTGCTTATTGGGTCCACATTACTGTGGATTCTACCTGGTTTGTGAGTCACAGCATATTTATACTCTTGCACTGCCATTAACCATCTGGCCAGCCTACCTTGTGGCTCTTTCTGGTGAAGAAGCCATTTCAATGCCAGGTGATCTGTGATTAGCTCAAACTCCCTTCCCCTAAGATAAGGAGCATAATGATGGAATGCCAATATTACTGCCAACAATTCTTTTTCAGTTATACTGTAATTCTTTTGATGTTCATTCAAAGACTTTCCTCCTCCATGTGAAATAACCCTTTCCTGTCCATCTATGGATTGTAAAATGATCATACCTATGCTGTTTGCACTTGCATCTGTATAAACCAAGAATTTCTTGCTGAAATCAGGGTATGCCAAGTCAGGTGGTGTGATTAATTTTGATTTTAAAATGTCAAATGCTTTTTGACACTCTACTGTCTATTCAAAAGGTGTTTGCTTTTTGAGCAGAGCAAACAGGGGACCTGCAATTTTTGCATATCCTTCACAGAATCGTCTGTAAAACCCAAATTACCCCAAAGCTTGTCTTAGAGTTTTTACATTATGTGGCACAGGGTATTTTTGTATGACTTTTATCTTACCAGGATCAGGTTTTAACCCTTCTTTTCAGATTATGTGACCAAGGTACTTAACTTCATTCTGCAGAAAGCAGCACTTTTATGGTTTGAGTTTGATATCTGCTGACCTTAAGCAATCAAAAACCTGTCTCAAATTATGCAAATGACCTGTAAAATCGCGGGAATACACCATCATATCGTCCATGTACACTAGGGCAATAAAATAGTTTAACCCTCTGAGCACATTGTCAATTAATCTCTGAAATACACTTGGGAGAATTTGTGAGACCCTGGGGCATGACCTCAAATTCTTAGAGACCTGAATGAGTTACAAATGCTGTTTTCTCAATGCAAGAGGCTTCCATAGGGCACTGGAAGAACCCGCTGCAGGCATCGCAGACCGAAAATAGGGTAGGGTGATTAACTCTAAGCTGTCAAGGGTTTCATCAATCCTAGGGAGGGTATAAGCATCAATTTTGGTAATACTGTTCAATTTCCTTTAGTCAACACAGAACCTTTTGCTGCCATCAGGTTTGGTGACTAAAACTATTGGTGAAGCATAATTTGAATTGCTTGGCCTAATTATTTTAGCATCCAACATTTCTTTAATTTGCTTATCCATTTCTTCCCTCTGTTCAGGATTGGCCCTATATGGTCTTGTTCTAAAAGGCCTGTGTCTGTGTCTGTGGTAATTTTGTGCATCAAAAGACATGGGCCCAAAATTCTGGTTGCCATAATTCTGTGGTCCACCAAAACCTTGTGAGAATGGGTTCTGTGGCCCAAAATTCTGAGAACCAAAACTTTGTTGCCCAAAATTTGGATGTGGACCATAATTTTGATGAAAATTTTGTTGATTGAACTTTGGTCTGCTTTTGCATTCTGAAATTATGTGTCCTAGCTGATGGCACCCCCAGCAGGACCTTTAACCGTTTGGGCAAGCTTGGGCACTGTGACCTTTTCTTCCACACCTGTTGCAGATAATTGTGCCCTGTGTTGACCTGTCCTGATGCTACTTCTGTCCCTGGGGCTTTGCTTTTTCTTCTTTTGATATGCTTATGCTCATTAATCTTTTTTTCAAGCCTTTCAATTACGTCCTTTACATTATATAGACCATCCATGGTTACTTATGGTTGCTGGTGACCTGCTGCTTCCACACATTCATATAAACGGGCAGCACTGTCAGCTTCATCCACAGTTTTGGGATCTTTTCCCAACACAAAAGATCTGAGTTCTGGCCTGAGGCCATGCACAAAAAGAGTTAATCTTTCAGCTTCACTTTTGTTCAGTTTTGCCAAAAGTTTTCTCATCACGTTTGAATAACTCTCCACATTTTCCCCTGGCTGTTGTTGTTTTGAATGGAGTGTCCCCTCCAAGATCCATTTATCATTTTCATTTCTAAATTTCTTGTTGAAACCTGCAACTAGTCTGTTCCAATCACTTCTGATGTCTTCAGTTAATTCTCTGTGCCAAATTTCTGCCATATCAGTCATTGCAAGCTTGAAAATTCTTAATTTTTTCTCATCACTTCACTTGCCTAAATCAGCTTGAGCCAGAAATTTCTCTAGGAAAGACCTAGCGTCTTCCTTTGAAAGCCCACTGGATGTAAGTGTGCGAAAAAAACAGCTCCCATTACCTGTCATCTGGGAGGTCTCTTCTTGCACTTGGGTCACCTTGCTCCCGATTGTTTGCAGCTGATCCTTTAGGATACTTAAATGGCCGAACTCTGACATTTTAGATATGCATATGAAAATATTTAAATGTGACTTTGTGTGTGTTTGCCAAAAGGTTTTGCATGTAGGCCTGAAACTAGACTTGCTCAAGTCTCACTGGACTGTCTTCCGTATTTTATTTAAAATCAAATTCATTGCAAAATGAAATTTCAAGTGAACACACGTCGTAGCCTTATTCTGTTACAATACAGGTAGGCCCTTAAACCTAGTTAATTGGCGTGGAACGTGTCTATAACCAGAAAACATTGACTCCAGCTGATAAGCGCCGGGCGGTCTGCACTGTGTTTCTTATCACACAGACAAGCGAGCATTCATAAGGCACCCCTCATAATAAGCTTTTAATTGAGCTACTGTGTAATGAAGGGTTAATTGCAGTGCAGCGCGTCAGGCGGAGGGCGTCCATTCAAATCGTGATTGAGATCGATATATTCCCTTTGTTAGGTTGCAGTTGTTTAACACTTTCACGTCGGGGTCCGCGCGTTACGCGGACCCCGGACTTTATACGTTGCCGTCGGGGTCCGCGTATAGCGCGGACCCGTGTTTTTACTTTCCTATTTGTGAGATACTTGTCCATAATTAGGCAGATATACTTCAAAATACATTCTAAGAATATGAGTGCGTCAAACGTGGGGTTTAATGCCGATTGCGAACGCTTGGGGTGGATATAAAGGGGTTTTATGAGTGGACAGCGCACCTGTTCATTTTGCCACGTGACAAGAAAGGTCAAGCAGGGTCACTCCACAGAATGGCAACCTGACGACGCTACACGGCAGAAGAGGTGGTGGATTTGCTGTTCAGCGAAGGTACGGATGTAGGCAATGAGTCAGAAAGCGAAGGTAATTTAATACAGGTAGCTTATTAAAGGGTGCAGATGCTAACTTTTGTTGTTTGTTTGACATTCCATTCAAAATGGTATGTTTATGAGGAGGCATGCCAAATGACCGTTGGACGTCAACTTCTGGTGATCGTCATCAAAACAGCCGAAGTCAAAATGAACACTTGTCAACGTTGTTGTTTGCCGAGGCTGTTAAAAATATTCTATTGAAATAAAGGTTGTCATGGTGATGAAATTGATAAAATTTTCACGTGTATGTGAGGTATTATGGCCAAATGTGCAGGTGGGCGATAATGAAATAACACAGTGGACAAGGCCTGAATCAGACAGCGGTCACCACTGTCACGGTCATGTGAAAACAGGATTTTGGGGGGGGGGGGGGTTAAATCATGAATTTGGAGTGAATATGCAGTTTGTCATTAGCTATCTGGAACCAACTATGTGCAGAAATACGGATATACGATAGAATTTAGGTTGTTTTGCCTAAATTGCGCTGCTAAAGTACTCGGGCATTTGAGGTCACTGGTGCCGGTAGCAAAAAAAAAAAAAAAAAAAAAAAAATCCTGAACGATTTCTTGGTGGAATTAGTCAGGCAAAATTCTAAAATTTTAATTGATGATATTATCATTGCTTGGGCTTACACGTTAGTTTATTTTTGTTACGTTGCTAAAGTGCTTTGTAGGCCTACATATGCTTCAAAACATGGTTTGGCCTGATTTTATTGAGAGCAGCTATGGAGTTAAGATTCAGATATTTCTAGTTAGTGTTGTTTTTGTGTGTGTGTGGGGTTTTTTTTTTTTTTTTTTGGTTTGTTTGTTTTTTTGTTTGTTTGTTTTTTTTTTTTTTTGTTTTTTGGTTTTTTTTTTCCTTTGGTTTATTTTACCAAAATTGCACTGCATCCAACATGTTGATATATAAATATATATATATATAAATTAATAAGTTTAAATGAAAATATTTCAAAAACGTAATTTTTTGCTGTTAACACATGAGTAAAGTTTGAAAATTGTATTTTTATCTGGAACCTTTAATGATCAGATTTAAGCATTAACTCTGATCGAAGCAATTTTTTATTTGCTATCAGTAGAACTCTCATCAAACCAACTCTGCATTCTAGTGCCGGCTATACTATGATAAGTTTATTTTCAAAGCGACAGCTGACACATCAAAATCTTTCTCAGACACAATTTGACCAACGTCCAGACTCGAAGGTTGACTACGCTCAGTTTCCATTTTTTGCATTACTGATTAATCTTGCTGATCTTTTTTTAATAAGAAAACAGAAACTAGCTCATTATCAAGAAGCTGCTTGATGCTTCACATTTGGAACATTTCAGATGGACCAGTTGCCTTTCTGACATAACATTAGGTTTAATAAGTTTCAGTAGTATAAGCATGCTTGTATTTTTTCATTTCAATAAGAACACATTATCTAACCAGATGATTGTTTGCTGTCTTACAGGGTCACATGTTTTTGGCTGTAGACAATTCATCTCACCAATGCAGTTGGTCACACTGGAATATGGCAGAAATATACTCAAGGTAATCATGGTAATGTGTTAGTTATGCAGTTTTTCTTGACCCTATTATCCCTGTCACAATAATATGATTCTTTTTTATTTGTCTGAATTGATTGTATTTATACACAATGAAGTAAAACAGTTTTGCAATTCAAATTCCACTCATATGCTTAGACACTCTGGCAACTTGCAAATATTACAGGCCACATCCAGCAGAATGATACTTTTTTTTCTTTTCTTCAGGTTCACTGTATTTGCGAAATATGTAAATATTTAATTTTCTTTTAACTGATACTTTACAAAGGCTGAATGTAACTTTTATACCAAATTAAAGAGAATATTGGTGTTAAGATGTAACATTTATCATAATGTATTAGGTACATTCTAACTTGCATATTCATACAACCAGTAAACTTCTGATTAGATTAAAATTTGCTTGTTCTCCGATATTTTGTTGTCAGATTGATCCTTTGTGGTCAATAGTTTTCTTGGCCGTTGTCTTGAGTTCTGTTTTTCTTTTTCTTTTTCAGAAAGGGAACGTATCATCAAATGCCACAGAAGCTGGTTTTATTGTGGTGAGAGCTCAACAGGCAAGCCTATTGAGGTCAAAACAAAAGTAAATGAGTTCAACAAGGACAATATATCCAGAAGTGATCTGATGTTCCATGAAACTGCTTTGTGGCGATGTTAAATTTGACAGTGGTGAACTGGGTGTATTTTCTGTACTTGTGGTAAACATTAGCTTGCCAGTCATACAATACTAACTGGCACTTATAATGCTGCATTGGCAGCAACATCCTGAATGGTGGATTGAACATGTGACTTATAATGATTTTGGGTTTATATAGCAACCAAAATCTAAAGATCTGTTTCCACAAACATTGATTATATGTTTGAGACCGTCTCTTGTTATTGTAAAATGAAGTTTTTCATCCACCCAAATGCATTATTTATTTACATCCCCTGAAATGAATATAGACATTGGTGGCTGTAACATACAGTGGTGTGAAACACTAATATGGTCAATGTCCCAGTGATTTTTAAATATGAGAGCTGAAATGGTATAAACTGTGGGAGGGAATTGTCACATGATATATTCTACTGTCTTCTTTGACATGCTAATTATTTTGGACAACAGCATTTTACAGTAAAATGAAGCTAAAAGTTGCTGAAAAGCTACAGAAGTTTAAGATGGCAGACAGTTTATGTGACCTTGAATGACCTTGGGCGATAAGTAGCAACATTTTTTTTTCAAGTCTATATACATCCCATGTGTTGAAACCTTGAGACCATTTCCTCTTGTAATTGTGAAATGTAGCTCTTGGTATTCCAAAGTGCTTCTTTTATACGTTTACCCCCAATAAATACATAGCTATGAAGGTAACATACAGGTGTATAGGGTATTATTATGGTTCATTCCTCACAAAATTATCAATTTAAGAGCTGAAATAGTGTAAATTGTGGTGGGGAAGTTGTTTTTGGCATATCTGCTGCCTTCTTTGAAACAATAAATACATTTTAGACCTATCAGTTGTATTTTACATGCAAATGAAGCAAAATTCGTTTAAAAAGCTGCAGAAATCCAAGATGGCGGCCAGGTCCTGTGACCTTGAGTGACCTTTGGCTATTTTTAGCTACGAATATTTACAGGTTTATTCCCACCCCATATATGCTAAAATTTTGAAACCATTTATTGTTATGATTGTCAAATAAAGTTCTTGATTCTTCAGAATGCCTTTGTCATTAATATTCTCCAAAATGAATTAAAAGCAATGGAGGTAACTTGCAGTGTATCCGGTATTTTTGTGGTCATTCGGACACAGAATATGCTGATATAAGTGTTTGAATGTTGCACATTGTGACAAGGAAGTGGTTTTTGACATATCTGCAGTTTTCTTTTACATTGTAAGCATGTCTTGGACTGGTCAACTGTGTCACAATCAAATGATACAGAATTTTGTTAAAAATGATTAGAAATCCAAGATGGCGGCCAGATCATGTGACCTTGAATGACCTTGGCCTATTTTTAACAACAAAGATGCTAACACCTTGTTCCACAGCACTAGTGGTGAAAGTTTTAGAACATGAGCTTTGTTAGTATGCTCAATGGTGCCATTTAGTGTGAAATTGTTGATCTGCTGGGAGACTGAGGGAAAGTGTAATGTAGTAATCCAGCATTTAAATGTGAGAGGCCATCCTAGATGGTTGTCATGGCAACAGTACTCAGTGATGATTGTTCAAAAATGTATATTTTTCAAAGCAAAATCCATATGTATATTTGTGATCTAAATTGTCATGATTCGAGCACTGAAAACTATACAGGAATGTTGTATTATCTTGATTGGCCCACTCTATTGTGTCAAACATGTGTTTTTTGGTAAAAATTTTAGACCATGAAACAATACTTTGGTTTTCCATGGCAACCAAGTGTTAGCCCCTTCATTACCATGGTAACATAAATAGAACCCGAGAGTGCAAGTTCCATTGAACATTTTGGTATATATATTTTATGAGTAGTTATACAGTAGTAAGGATTTAGCAGGGGTCCAACCCTGGTGCATTTTGCCCAAAATCACCAGACACTGGGTACATAGCTCCTGTATATAGCCCAGACTGGAAAGTGTTATATTGACAAAAGAACCACATAGAAATGTAGAGGTCTTACTCAACAAAACTTAAATCAAGACGTGGATCATTTTGCATAATTGCAAAAATAAAAAAGTGGTGGCACTTTTACGCCAGCATGTCGCATGTTGCGCAACAAAACAAAAAATGCCCAGTGGCTGGCTTTGCCAGAGCTCCAAACTGCCCAGAGTGCTGGGGGGGGGGGGGGGGTAAATTAGCACAACACAATGAGACCACTCAAATATTCTGGGCGTCTTGAACTTGATCTGACCTCTGATTTGACTTCTCGGATCCCGCGAAACCCCGGATGTTGTGACGTCACTCCCACCGAAATGATGGTAGTCCAAAGTGGGCTTGTGCAAGTTTGACAAGTCCCTGGTGTCGGCAGCCGGAGGGAGACGGTCAGCTTTGTCTCGCTTGAGTGGCCAGTGACTAGCCATGCATTCGTTTGAAGACCACTTTGCCTTCAGCCTTATTGCGATGATAATGGGATTAGAACTGACTAGGACTCAATTGCTGCTAGTGCTACTGTTGAAACCGGCACGGCGACAGTGTCGACCAGTTAAAAAAAAAAAACAGTAGGACCTACTTAATAACACCATGTAGTTGGGATAATATTATACAGTTAACTTGGAGGAGGGGAAAATGTATCGCACTTCTGGGTGGGACCTCGGCATGGGAAAATAGGGGCATGCACCAGGGACTTGTGCAAGTGTAGCCTGAAACATGAACTTGTCGTATGATTTGTATCACGTTTGAAAAGTTTCCCCTCTAACTGTGAAGGACAGATGTTCTATAAACTGGAAACATGCTGTACACATGGTTTACAATTTTTTTCAATGAACATTCTTATTTCCTTTTATTTACCATTTAATCTTCTATTTCTTGAAATAAGATTGTTATTATTTTTTATCATGACATTAAACATTTTTATTCCTTTTTATTCCGCATTTAATCCTCTATTTCTTGAATAAGATTATTTATTATTTTGAATCATAACACAGTCATTGACATTCTTGTATGTGGTGAATTCTGAAGATTATCGTTTACCATGATTGATGTCTGTTTAATTTCCCCCCCCCCCCCAATGCCTTTGTTCGTTTTTAAAACTTTATATTCCTTGCTGATCATCAGACACGTTTCTTAGTACTGCTTTTTCACCAACCCTCCCCCACCCCTCCACCTCCGTTCATTTTTTTTTGCGGTGATAGCACGGATATTCTTCCGTCGTCTGATATCGTGCATTTACATTTTTGACTTTTTCTCCAAAACTGGTCCCCAAATCCTCTTCGATCTACCTGGGGTACGTCAATTTCACCTTACCTCTTTTAGTGCCGATCACGTGTAAAGTCGATCTACTAAAGTCAAACTAAAGTCTGAATTTTCATTTGGATCTTAGATTCGTATTCGTCGTAAAAAGACCAGTCATTCAAGTACCAGTATGCCTATAGTTCCAGAGAAATTATCCGAGGTCAACAGCTTTTCTCGGCGCGCATTGCGCCTAATGTGCGCCGGAAAAAGCTGTTGACTCAGTCAAAAATTTGGCATCTAAAGAGATGAGTCATATGCTCATGCAATTATGATTTTTCATTTTTTTGGTGATTTTTCAATTTCATTTTTTGCTCAGTTTAACATAGGTTCTCTGAAACTATCGTCCAATTGCTTCGAAATTTGACAGAAGCATTTCCCATTATAGGCATTGACTTTTCCATAGTATAACTTGACTGCAGTAAAAATATCTGGAAAGAAAATTCAAACTGGTCTCCTTTCCAGAATAATAACGCAACCTAAGCTAAAATTGTTAACGTTCCTCGTACTTATTAGTGAAGTCATTAACATACTTGTTTAGCCTACGTAAACTTCTGATGGGGAAATCTTTATATATATATATATAAATATATATATATATATATATATATATATATATATATATATATATATATATATATATATATATATATATATTGTGTCGTATATACCAGTGTTAATTAATGATTATTGCAGATATAAATATGATAGGCACTGAAAGCAAGCCATTCCAACTTCAAATGACGGTTCCAATCTTTGGTCAATTTTTACTGCAGAAAGTGAAAGACAATCTCTCTGGTACCCATTATGCGTGAAATACGAGAGCACCTTATATGTTTTTTTAAATAGAGTCATATTAATGAGTAAGTTGAAATCTATATCGAATTTCAAGCAATGTATTTAAATCAAAATTACAAGGAGAATTTTGTTGTTAAAGATTTTACATCCTGGTAACACAGAAAGGCGTACAAAACGGCTTTCATTTATGTTAAAACTTTCTCCATTGCATGAATGTAAGGGAGTAATCAGCTTAGTCTAAGATAAATAGTGAAGCTATTGAAAACTTTTTTGTTTGCCGAGTTTGGTCAAAAAGGGATTGAATTTATGTCTTCTTCTCGCTTTGTATGAATAGTCAGGCTTGATCGACCTGAATGGTCTGGGTGAAGCGGACCCAGCGTCCATGTTTATATAAAACTTAACATAAATATTTAATATTCAGATTTTATGACTCAAAAACCAGTGTGGCAGGATGGTTGGAGTGTTTGCTCTAATATTGTGGTAAAACAAACTGATCTTTTGGTTTCCTATTGAGTGTGCAGGTTTTTGTGTGCAAACTGGTTCACTATGTCTGAATTAACCCAACTATGTTATTCAAAGGGAATTGCATGGTAATTTACATGTTTGACTTCCCGAAAACCGTCAGCCAGATTCATTTCGAACTTAGTAGGGGTGCACCTTGTACCTTGGATCGGTCTCTAGGCAGTAGATACAAATGGCTACGCCTGAGTGGTGTACATAAAACAGCAAGTACCTTTGGATTTTTGTATTAATTTTTTTTTTATTTCATTTTTTTTTTGGACAAAATCCTGAACAAACTCGGACAATTGCTTTGAAATTGCACCTGGTACAGGTTTTGGAACCCATGAACCCGTAATTTGCTGAACAGGTGGCGCTGCGATTTTTTTTGTACGACTTTTTATGTCTTTTACTGTTTTTAACGTTTTTGTGCAAAGCGCATCTTGTATTCTCTTCAATCTTGGAGGGAATATACCTAAAGTAGATCTGTATTAAGTTCACTACATGGTGCTTCCAGTATTTTCTATCTTATTTCAATTATATGACAGAAATTGTGGTCAAGCGTATGTACTGTTACCAACATACTGTGGTCAACAAATCTCTGCACAATACGTTATTGTTAATAAAGGGTTAGCGAACAGTATGTTGAATATCTTTATTTCGTCATCAGGCAGCAAACATATAGTCCCTGAAAACAAAGATGTAGGGGGCGTAGACTGCATTCATTCTGTCTGTTCATAATCGTTTAATATATTTCAAGGGTAAAACAAGTTGACATTTCCCTACGTGAGCAACAGCAACTCATGAGCACATTATCTGTGGCCCATTCTATGGATCCTGCTGCATGTCAAATAATTCCATGTCCATATTCTGGTTACAGACCACAGTTGTGATTGGCCGGTTGCGCATCCCAACGGAGATAGTCCGTAATTGTGAAAATACTGTGTTTTCAGCATGCTGTAGCTTCTGTTTAAATAAAGTAAGCTAAGTCAGGTTTGCTGCATCACAGAGTTGCTTCATTGGTGGTCATATAGGTGCACTGTCTTCCAGGCCAGGTGGGAACTTTATGGTGGGGAAGGACAATGATGTGACCCTGGCAAGAGCACGGTTCATACACCTGTATAAAGCTGACATCCAGGTGTTGTTTCGTATTTCAATTATCACAAATTAACGAGCTGGGAATTGTATGACAAAAATCCATCCATGTTTTTCTGACATTTTTATCTGTTAAATGCCGTTCACGGAATTTTAAAATACCAAAATGCTGATTTTTTAGACTGAAAAATGCTAATATGAAAAATAGAAGGATTTATAACTGTAATCTGTGGCCTATTAGGGCTAACTCTGTATGTATTGGGACTCACATGGTCATGTTGTTATTCTATTATGGTCCATCAAGCAAGTTAAAAATGGGAAGTCAGCACTTTTTGACAGCTGCCTGGACAATTTTGAGTGATCCTAACAACTTTTATATGGATGGAGCATACAAGATATGGTCCTGGGACTGTAGATCGCAAGGCAAATGGCTTGGGCTATGGTATTGTGTACCTCAGGCCAGCTTATGAAAGGAGAAAAAAAGTTTTACACCCACAGATTGGCTGTGAATATCAAGTTTAGCAGTCTCAATATTCCAAAAATTCATGAAGTATCACACTTATGTCACAAATCATTGTGCAGAGACATGTTACACCTATCGGTGGAACCACACTGCATAAATAATAACAGAATTCACTGCAAGACATTTAACAAGTGCACAGGCCATGCCTCGTTTGCTGACTGCTTGGTAGATGGATAGCTTTGATAGCCCTTTGTATTCAGCGATACCTCATCGGTGCCACACAGGTAATCATATGTGTGTATGAGAAATTAACAATGCTAATATGATATGAATAAATTATGCTGTTCCCATTAATATGAAACTTTGTAACCCTCTGTTTCAAACTTTTAATTTTTTGGCATTGTCATTGTAGGCCTATAGCCTCCATTCATATGCAGAGCTGTTTATACAAAATCATGTCAAAGTTATCTTGGGCATACCAGAAAAAATGCGCATTGTCTGTCAGTAGAGCTGTACAAATCTTAAGTAAAATGTAAATTTCTTTGTTTTTTTGGTTTTGTTTTTGTTTCTCCCCCACCACCCCCACCCCCCTTTTATTTTTATTATTATTATTTTTTATTTGCAGACAAAAGCTTGTTATATATGTGTGTCATTTGACTGGGGTAAATCATTTAAAATCAGGCATGCTGACTTTGTTTAGCTGTTGACTTCATCAGCATATTATTTTCACATAAATGAATCAATTTATATCCATGGATATGGATGACAGCACTTATCAACTGCAGATTTTATAACTTTTATCAAGCTAGTTTACATAGGTGGCAAAACATTTGAACTTCGACATACAACCACATATAATTATAAGAGTTTCAAAAAGTGAAACAAGGGAAAAAGTTAGCTTCCATTCAACACTTGCCTGAAAACGCTTGTGCCTGATAATATTATTGATATTTGGATGCTTATCAAATTTAAAATCCGAGTACTTGTGAATATAAATATGTATTTATGATATTAGAGTAACTGTACAAACTTTTGTCATTTTCTTTCTAATATGTGCACATACATCAGAAACCATGTCAATAAACCACAACTTATACAGTCTACTGCAGAAAAAAAGGCATAGCACTATTGGTTTGTGGAAGCTGGATCATCCAACTGCCCTCCTAATGTTCAAACAATTGGAGCGTTAAAATTCCATAATTTTAGTACCAAAAAACATAATTTGCTGAATACTGCTACTCTAATCTGTGACCTACTGGTCTTAAACTGTGCACTTTAATGAGTCAAAATGTTTAAACACTGAAAGTGTTCCCTTGTCTGCCATAATTCAGATTATATCAGGAAAATACTGCCATAATGACTGGCATTAGATGCTGACTTGGTGTAACTGATACTCCCCCCATCCCCCATTAATGCCTCAGCAGTGATAGATGTCATATTTTTTGTAGACAAATGTTGCGAATCTATCCATAAGTAGTATAAAAAAATCACCAATTTCACCTAAAAATTAATAAAATTTTAGCAATATATTCAAAATTTGGATTAAAATTAAGGGGTGGGGCATTGTAATTTGATCTCTCATTGTAAGGGCAGGACATGCAGGCAAGTGATTATGGGTTTGCATCATAGCCCATTTAATAATTCAGACTTGCCTGGCTGAAGTAAGATCGACTTTAGACGAGATTGGCACTGAAATAGCTAAGAAGTAGACCAAGCAGGTGCGAATTTTAATCAAATGGCGTATACTGACTTTCAACATCTGCATGTTGTTTTATTGGGGCCATAAAAAGTTCTGATGCACTTCTACTGGGAAAGCATCTTTGAAACCATAGGAATTCTAAATTTAATATTCTAAACACTAGATCCCACATTCGCTTGAAAGACAACTCGTTCATGTGCTTTCATTTTCGAAAAAGAAACAAAACACCCACACAAATTATTAAAAAAAATACTAAATCGAAATAAACCGTTGCATTAATGTCGTATATCATACTAAGAAAGGTGACTAGACTTATTCTGTACAGTTTGCTATAAATCTTTTCACCGAACATAAACACTAGTTTTGATCAGATATAATTTCAACTCCTCTTTGATATAAAGACCAACTGACGATTTTAAACTGTTGGATTGATGAAACGGAGGTTGGAGACAGAATAGCCGCGAGGGGAACACCTTGAAGACTCCCTCGTCTAGCCTGGGGCCATAACACACCCTGTCATGTACTTGATATAGTGTATTTTCATAACGTTTTATACGTTGTAGTCTTAACCCTTTTAATGCCAACCCCCACTAAAGTGAAACTGCTTAAGAGAAACGGCTCTCAATTAAAAATAGATGCTTATTTTATATTCTTTGTCAACAGACCTTTCATTGAAGTACCAGCGGGCCTCTAGTTCCACAGAAAATAATGGTCCGTGGTCAACAGCTTTGCTGGGCTCGCCTCAGGCGCAATGTCAAAGGCGTGCCAAGAAAAGCTGTTGACTCAGTCCAAAACTTTGGACTGAAAGAATTAATTCAACAAATATGCCGATTTGAAAAAAAGAAAAAAAAAAAGAAACGAACAATGAAAATGCTTTCAGTCTGATTTTGAAAGTACCACACCATGTTTACAGGGTTACAGTTTTTTCAGAAGCGGTGAAACTGACCACATTGCACCAGTAAAGTACCGGGGACAAAGAAGCATGGGTTTTTGTATGCTCGGGGGCAATATACTTTCAAAGAAATTTAATCAAGGTGAATGATACTGCTTGTGATGGAAATGACCTGTTTGGTGCGTGCTGCCAGTAATTGAGTAGGCCGCACTAAACAGTCTCATGACAACAAGAAGAGGACATGCGCGGGGTGTGAACATGTGTAGCTGAGTGTATTTCACTTCAAAATCTGGTTTCAAAAATACCAGGAGGTGGGTAGAGATGCTGAGGTATTCTTAACAGAGCGCTAACATAGGATTTTTCGCAGTCCATCTCGCACGCTGTATGGCAGACTCTTTTGTTAGTCTCTGCATATTTTGCATCTGTCAATAGTGGTTATGCAATGGACTAAAAGCATTTGATGAGAACCTCTCTGGCCATGGCTGACTATCATGGGCTTTGATCTCCGAGGGTGTGGTATGGTTGAAGGTGTATTTTCATTCTTTGTGTCTCGGTGCTCAGAGTATGTAACTTTTAATAGTAGTTTAATATTTGGCGAAAAGATTTTATTTAAAAAATGTGCCTCCAATCTCTAGATTCTGGTTGTAGGCGTATTTTCGAAGTTTCAATTCTAAGCTTGAATGATTCAACTTAAAACGCCTTTACGCCATTGCCTGTCACAAGCCTGCGGGAGGTGAATTTGAATATTTTTTTCTTTAATTTGGAGGTATCTTTCTGGGAACTTCAGACTATGGATGATACATGTATGAGAATTATAGGTACTTGCAAATTTCCCATTATCTCTTAAAGTTCGAGTTTTAGAAACTGTATGTGAGGTTGGGATCTGTGGATAGCGGCTATCTATCTATCTATCTATCTATCTATCTATCTATCTATCTATCTATCTATCTATCTACCTATCTATCTATCTATCTATCTGTCTGTCTGTCTGTCTGTCTGTCTGTCTGTCTGTCTGTCTGTCTGTCTGTCTGTCTGTCTGTCTGTCTGTCTGTCGATCGATCGATCGGTCCGTCCATCCATCCACCTATCTATCTGTCTGTGTGCCTGTCTGTCTTTCTGTTTGTCTATCTATCTATCTTTGTCTGTCTGTCTATGTTTGTCCGTCGGTCTATCTGCCCATCCTTCATATATAAATATATATTAGTTCAACATTGTCTTCACATACAATAGAACAATGTTGATTAAACACAGTAAACTGTTGCAAGAAAAAAACCGTTACAAGGCACCTTGTTATTCAAATGTAATACAAATTAAAATTGATCAACTGCAAAAAGTGCTGAAAACACCTTTGTTAGTTGGGGTCATTAAAATTACCGGTGCAACTGTGACATTCTAATTGAACATATACCTATGTTGATATGTAAGTTTTTCAAGGAAAGGCTTAAGATGTTTTCACTGTAAATTTTTGAGCGAGGAAAGCTGCTGACACCGACTGTTGTGGCGGTCTGGTACTTGAATGAAAGGTCGGTTTACATCTATGTATGTATATTTTATTTATTATAGTGACAAGTGCATACATAGCGATGAAATAGAAGATATAATGTCAAATAAAGAGCACCCAGCCTCCTTGGCTTATATGTCACTTTAGAATTAGTAGACACAATTATTACACAAGTCCATACAGAGCTTGCTTCCTTCTGCTCCAAGCACTATTAAGATATTTTGCAACGTTATAACATTCATTTGTCATTAAATAAACAAACTTTTCCTCCATGGTTTTACTTTCAAAATCCGCATTTCTCTGTTTTACAAAAAAATAAGAATCTAGTGTCGTTATGTCAACTCAGTGCCCACAGACGTTTGTATAAGGTGGCAATAAAAGATACAAAATGCTCCGTGCTTTGCTCAAGGCCAATAACGAAACGCCAGAGGGATTTTCAGCACATTTTTTTTGCGTCTTAATGTTGCAATCGCAGACCGATATGTGTCCAGTTAAGCATTAAATATGCATTTATTTTATGGCAAATTAGGTCCTCGCGATTTTTTGTTGATAACATATCAGGCCTCTTTCCCATACAAGTGGGAAATATTTCAACACATTTCCGTGGATAATTGATTTGAAGTCTGGGTCGCTGTAAGTGTCTTTGCGTGCAGATTTATTAATATGTTTAGATAACTTCTGTGTTTTCTATTTATATACATCTTCGTTAATGTATGTATGTATGTATGTATGTATGTATGTATGTATGTATGTATGTATGTGTGTGTGTGTGTATGTATGTATGTATGTATGTATGTATGTATGTATGTATGTATGTATGTATGTATATATATATGTATGTATGTATGTATGCATTTATGTATGTACGTATAAAGCTCTCACGTGGATTTTGAATTTTTCTTATGCATAAATATTCAAATATGTCAGTTTTAGCTCAGTTGACTTGTCGGTCAGCTTAGACATCAAGGTGGGTCTGCTTCCTCTGTCGTCTGCCCATAATTTCATTTCCGACTTTCTCGCCCGTACCATCGGCCAGATGCACGTCCAACCTGGTGCGGGTGTACCTTGTACTCTCTACCAATTTTATTTTAGTGGCCATGCTCAACGAATTTTTGATGTTTTGACGATTTTTTTTTCTCAACTGGCCGACAAGTGTATATTATGGTTCTTCGTCAATCGTTGTTTTTAGTCCGCAGGGCAGTCCATCAGCAATCCACATTTTCGACTTCTCGAAAACCGACAGCCAGACTCGCGTCGAATTTGGTGGGAGTGTTCTTCTAGTGGGTATCTACTAGGTTTACTCAAATGGCCATAATCAATACTTGTATTTGTTTATTATTTTGTTGGTTATTTTTACATCAGCTGACTTGTCAGACAGCGCAGGTTATGTCGTGGGTCTTTAATTGTCCGTTGTCCACAGTTGACATTGCGAACTGTCCAAATTTTTTGGCTCGATCCACCTCAAACTTGCTGATAATCTGTGCTGGATCTCTACCCAAATTGTACAAACGGCTATTCTTCTGAGTTTTGGATTGTTCATGAATTTTTGTTTGACAAAATCTTTAAAAATATCATCTCTGAATGCACCTGGCTAATTGTTTCGAAATTGAACAGGAACACGTCGTGCGATACCCAGACATATAGTTACTAGTATTTAACAGGTGGCGCTGCATGTTTTTTCTCTATTTTTTATGTTGGGCGAAGCCCCCATTATTATGATAGTACCTCAGATCCGCCATATTTGATGCCCTGATTCTGATCTAAGACAAAAGGGTGTTTTGGTTTTATTGTATGGGAGCTGGGACTGGCGTTTTATCAGACCTGAGCCGTCAGTATTGACCGAGTGCATTTTGAAAGATAGTTACGCTTAATTGGCACCAATGAACAGGTGAAGATCTGAAGAAAATCTGTGCAAATAAATATCGGTACAAGGACCTGTATTAGAAGACATGTAACTGCTCTTTGGGTGTCTCTTTTATACACATTTTCACTATTGAAACTCATAGCTAGTATTTTGTTAGGATTTTATTTCATTATTTTATGTCTTAAGGTTTTCAGTAAAATTGTCAAATTACATGAAAGTTGAGTCCTTGACATGACATGAGATCAAATAAATATGATAAATTTAACACCATAAACATCCGCCACATGCGCCATAACTGCAGAGGAACGGTTGTGTTATTTTGGCTGTTCTGCAAGCAGATGCAATTATAAACAGACAGTATTTATATCATAATACATCACTTATCCACTTTATTTGGTATATGATCTCGCAGATCGTATCCACCTCAAAAAGCTTATGCCATCAGAAAACAGTTTAGTGCACATGTTCCTCTAGACTGCAGGTGACCGAGGCGAACTCTATACATAACTTCGGAAACGGCTGGTGCCATCATTTGGTTGTTTTGCCAGTGACAAGTCGAGGACTCGGCCAAGCCGTGAGCAACCAGCGTCCCATTGCATTACGAACCCGACTGTGATCTGCATTGCATACTTCTTCGATTATTGTTAATACTTCTTTAACTTTTTCCTTCATTTTCTTGGATAAGTGAAATAGCATGTTTTTGTTTGTTTATTGGATGCCTTGTGCAGACAACGATCAGCTGATTATTATTATCCAAATGCTGTGCCGATGGTGATGTGAACGTGAAAAATACTAGAGTTTCACTCGCTATTCAACTCAAAACATAAAACCCGTTCACTGCTACGATCTTAAACGAAACTTTGTTATTTCTAACTGTTATAAAGTGTAGTCCGTCAAAACGAACCGCCCTTTCCCACCCACAGTGCCAAATTACTAAACACTAACAATGGCTAACTTGGCCGCATGGAATGTAGGCCGAATATCGTTAATTACACTGTTAATGGAGCCGCTGGGTACAAAATCCTGCTGCTTAGCACAGAAAAATATCTTTATCTACTTCATATAAGGATTTTACAACATAACTTAACAAAACTGCGAAGCTTTAGGCGCTAAACGGATGCTGCTTTTACGTGCACGCACATTGAAAATGGCAACGTCGTGTATCCTTCACTTTCATTTAGTTCCTACTTCCGCCGCTTGGAACCGCCACCTTCTCGAAATTATGTATAAGTTGACCTCCACACCCTGTACTTGACCTCAGCTATGTCCCAGTCACATCAGTTTTCTTTGGCTGCTTTCGAAAGCATGCCATTTTCTACTCCGAAGGAATAATTACACATTTTCACTTACCTGGTGTTTATAAGCTTGTCTTTTCTGCCTTCATTTGGCAGGTGTGTATCAGTGCACCTTTAGACATAAGAAGACTCTTGCTCACAGTACCAACTTCGGTGGTGCACTTCCCGCTTCGGTTTTTTTTTCTTCATATATATGGCGCCTCTTGAGAGCATTGTTAAAAGGGACGTCAGAGGCCACGCTATGGGAAGCTGGGACAACCATGATTATTGCAGGCATTGTGTAGAGGCTTTTAGAGGGGCCAAATGGTCTAGAACTAGCTCCTGCAATGCATGCTAAGATGGGCTCCACGAATACTAAAAAATGGTGGCCACAGCTGATCTCAGCACTGAACATTAGATACGGGGCAAGGCGGAGGAGGGGGGGGGGGTGTAGTACGGTGGTACAAGTACATGTAATAATTTTGCCCTGGTACAAGGTACGGAGAATAAGAAAATGTACAAATAATGGTTGGTACGAAGAACAGAAATTAAAAAGAATTCCAGTACGTAAGTCTGGCATATGAAAGTGCCCAGTACGCCAGTACTGATAACCCCTTACTCCCCCTCATCAGAGAAAGTGAGGGCCCTGATTAATGCAGCCACCTCGATTTCTCCTATGGGAGCAGTTCCTCTGGCTCCACCGCATGACCGTGTCTATTTGCAACAACCCAAGTCCAGCATATTTCACCACATCTGGTCATTCTTCATCTTCATGCCTGGCAAATGGCACAAAAGCAATGCAGATTCCAATTTTTTTAGGCAGCCATGATTTGGCGGACAGGATGGTTCTTCTCTTTTGGTGTGAAAAATCGGTTTATCTCTGATTATAATTTCACAGGATAGTTGACCTCTGTACTTTATCAATTGAACAACATCTTCTATAATCGTAAAAAAAGGTGTTGTCATTTAATACCCATACTTACCAGGAAAGAACGGGTGGTGGCGGTGTTTTCGTGTCGATAGAATTGAATTGTCCGCCAAATTTAGAGCCCAGAGACTTGCGACCAATCAGAATTCACCAAATCATTGCTGCCATGCGCAACAGCGGCTGCTTCCTGCTACTTCAGGCTAGCGAGAAAGGACGTCTATCGATTTATGAAGAATTTCGCAAAAAAAAGTCAATGTGTATTGCTGAACAAGTAAGGAAGTATCGGAAATCAACTTTATTTGAAGACACAACTGTTGCGGAGTCAGGAAACATATGTATAGAGTTGCGCAAAGGACAGAAACGAGGACAATATGCTCTGTCATCTGCTGGTAACAATAGCGCTGGGTACACCTTCCTTTTTTTTGCCCACAGTCGGTCGCCATGACCTAGAGGTATGAATACACCATTGCGGCCAATCAGGTGCAGGTTACCGGACTAAATAGTTCTTGGTTGTCGTGTGCTGACACCTTTGGGGGCCATTTACCTGTAATTAACCCACTGTTTCAGCTAGACTATTACATGAGCTTATCAGCCTGTTTGTGTTGTATGGTTTGACAGATATTTTTTCCATGATGAGTTTTATAAACAGAGGGCAAATCACATATTCATACACAGTGACGTAATGCTGGCAAGCCGTGCTCGGAGCACGTGTTTCCTGGCTATGACAGGTAAACACTGGCATAACTTTTGATTCTATCTATAGACTCGCCTTTTTTATTTTGAATGTTTTCAATGATAGGTGTCTGCACAACACCAACTGCATACTTTATTTTAAAAAGTGACGCAACAAAAGTTATACGCCTTAATGCGAATATAAGAATATACAGTAAATATAATGGTGGTTTCATCCCTAGACAAGCGCCTGTGGCCAGGATAGGTCTGCAATCGCTTTCTCGCCAGACAGGTAAGGTGCTAATGTCAGCTTGGGCATAGCACTATGTACGCTTATTAAGAGCTTTTTCATAGACAGACGAGTCGTTCCTCAATGTGACGTATCAGTGGTTCCGCCAGTCTCCACTATCTGTTTTTATCGCTCGGCCCATATGGCCAAAGCGGTATTGTCGTCACCTACGTATCCATCCGTCTGTCCGTCTGTCCATGCCTTGTTAGCGCCATTTCTCCAAAAATACTCAGTTTACAGAGACAAAATTTTTATCACAGGGGGTTATTGATGTGCTTCAGGTGCCTATTGAAAAATAGGTCACTAGGTCTCATTTTTATGTTACAGTACTATATTAAAGAAAAAAATGCCGTCAACACAATATCTAAACACATATTGAATGTAGCTTCATCAATTATTTATGACAGTTAGTCCTAAGGATGTCCCAGGTGCCAATTGAAAACTAGGTCACTGGGTCATATATTTAGGTCACAAGGCTGCATTGAAGAAAAATAACCATACAATGATATCTTCAAATATTAAATTACTCATTGTAGCTACATCAATTATTTATGACAGTTGGTCCTAAGGATGCCTCAGACACCTAGTAAAAACTACGTGACTGGGTTACATATTTAGGTCACAGTACTGCATTGAAAAAAATGGCCTTGCCACGCCATATCTCTAAATATACTCACTTTACAGAAAATACATTTTTATCACAGAAGGCCATTGAGGTTCTTCAGGTGCCTTTCGAAACATAGGTCACTAGGTCACATATTTAGGTCACGTCACAGTACTATTTTGAAGAAAAAACACCGTTAACACATATCCCCCTCCCCCAAAAAATATTGAATGTAGCGTCATCAATTATTTATGATTGTTGGTCCTTAGGTGTCCATTGAAAACTAGGTCACTGAGTCACATATTTAGGTCACAGTACTGCATTGAAGAGAAAAGGCCTTGCCATGATGTCTCTGCCCATTGCATTTGCACCAAAGCTTTGTCATTAGGTTAAACAGATGTAACCTAACCTATTGGAGGGGTATTGTCGTCATCTACGCGTCCGTCCGTCTGTCTGTCCCTCTCTCCTGGCCAAGGGGTTTTGCGGTTACTGATCGGTTTCTTGTTGAGCCTAAGAACATGGATTCGCTCGGGTCACAGTATGTTTTATAAGATAGAATTTTTGGTCAAGTTGGCCTCCGAGGCCAGGAATGGTGAAGTTCATATCGTTGACAAGTATAAGTTAGGTTGGTCAGAAGAGCACACAAAATTATTTTTGAAGCCTAACCCTTTGTTCATGAGCAAGACATATGTTCCTGATCATCCGATTATCACCTATGTGAACTCTTCCTTCAAGGCTTTGTCTGTTAGTTTGGGCCGATAGGATTCTGGCAGATCTCTTCGCTCAGTTAGAGCACTTAAGTTGTGTTTAAAAAGAACAGGAAAGGTAGACCACTCTTATTTCTACATCTAAAGAAAAAGATTTCGGTTTCGGCGGATTCTTCAGGAATCTGCACAAACACTGATTCTAGGTAGGTCAGTAAGGCAATCAAATTGCCCTATTTAGCGCCAGACAAAATGTCTGAGCTCAAATAGTTACCCCAAATACGATGCATGCATATTAATTTGCCGCCACAACTGCATACTTGGTTGTCTTAGTAACCGTAGTCCCGCCTGACGAGACACCGGCCACTGCCTGTAGGAAGAAGTGATATTACTAATATTGTGGAAATAAAGAATACTTAGTATAGGCAGACGGAACTTTATTCTTGCAACCAACTTAGGGAACAATAATTGAATGTGACTTCAGTATTTGTAAACCCAAATTTCTCTAAAAGACACTTATTTTACGAGAAAGAGGCATCTAGCCCTGTCTATGACAGTGATAAGCCCATTTGTCCTCCATGGTCGACAGGCGTGAGCCCCGTGCTTCGTGGCGGGAAATTGATATGCATGTCTTCTATATGAGATTATGAGGTCAGAGCTATCGCCTCCTCTTGGAATGCTTTTAAGCAAATTGCGTTTCGCACCATCATGAGAGCATACTGATCCAAGCCCCCCCCCCCCCGCCCCCATACTTTCCCCTATACCGAAAGACAGCTTCTGGCACTTATAAGCATACCAATACCCTCAATGTGCGCGTCGTTATCCGGCTGAGATCCTGTGGCTACCGTATCCTCTAGAGGCTAGATCATTTCGTCAATGCATCCTGTATTTGGCCCTTTGGAGATATGTTTTCTGGAATGAAGTGTTTTTGAGGTACAATGCCTCTCTGCCCTGGGGTCCGAATGATCTCCCACCTCCACTCGGTTGGTGTATCTACCAAATGCAATGGATAGATAATATCTTATGGCATTAATCTGAGAAATCTGCTGCAATTTCCCTATTTGTCTGTAACACTGTAGCATAAGCATGTATATCCTGAAAATGTACAAGACTTTCTTAAAAACCCATCTCCTTCCTTATCCATGTACCTGGCTCCTACTAATCATGAAGAACTTCGTCGAGAAATCATGAAGTTAAACTGAAAATCAGCCGGCCAGATAAAATCTCTCCAAAACTGATTAAAAACACAGTGAGCCAAACAGTCAAACCACTGACCTTGATATTTAAGAAGTTCTTTGATAAAACATGTTTGCCCTGAAGATTTTTAACTGTTCAAAGGAAGCTGATAAAGCAATCCTCTGAAACAATAGGCCAATTCGTTTACTTAGCTGTTTTGGAAAATATTTGACAAATTAATGCACAAAAGATCATATACATTTCTTACAAATCAAAACTTATTATACAAATATCGACTTGGCTTTCAGCTTAACTTATCTACCTCCCTGGCTATTCTCGATATAACAGATAACATTTGCAATACTTTGGATGAACATTTTAACGTTTTGGACGTGTACATCGATTTGGCAAAAGCTGCCACTCCGTAAATCATGATATACTTCTTAAGAAACTAAATCCCCATAGAGTAAGAGGAGATATCCGTGACTAGTTCAAAATCCACTTATGTAATAGAAAACAATATGTATGCATCAACGACTCCACAGCATGAACTTCAGTAGTCCCGTGCGGTGCAACACAAGGTTTTGTCCTGCGACATCTACTGCTCGATTCAAAGGGAGCATTGCATTCCTTTATTTGCGGACGACAGCAACGTATTTATTTCAAAAAAAAAAAAAAAAAAATCTGAAGGTATGAAAAATTAAAGGCGAGCACATATACAGATTAATCGTCCTTCAGCAGTTTCACAACAAGGTAGGAGGATCCCGAAATATTCTCAAAACCTGAACTTGGGACCACCGCACTCACAAAAATACATTCATCAAGATAATCAGATGTAATCTCAGATGATGGAACGAACATGTTAATTACTTTTTTAACAATGTCGTCAAGTACCAAAACTGCTTCAAATACATTGAAAACTGCATTCTTAGCCACTTTGTAAAAAAAAAAAAATCATGTTCCCCTTTCATCTATTTTAAAGTATTGTAGGGTATCGAAATAAAATGTATATGGTAGAGCTTCTGAAACAAATATTAGAAAACTTCAACTCATGCAAAACACATCAGTAACGATTTTACTCAATTTCCATCCTTGAACAGTGACAAATTTCTTATACAGCAGAGTTCAAATATTAAAAAAGTTAATCACATGTGTGAATTTGTCAACGGGAACTTTGTCCATAAACAATAAACACTCATCAATATAGACCAATTATTTTATTTCATGCAATAATATTTACAACCACAACACACGGAACCAAACAAATCTGCATCTGCAACAAGTAAAAAAAAAAAAAAAAAAAAAAAAAAAAAAAAAAAAAAAAAAAAAAAAAAACCAGTCCGGACGCAACATGATCAGATTCATGGAACCTCGTCTGTACACCATTAATGTCATATATTTGATATTCAAACCACAGTGTCTGTCATTATAGATAATAAATTCCTGCTCATTGATATAAATACCTGAATTAAGAGTAGAAAATCATGGTTGCTCATTATAACCCACTTTTGACATCCGGTCATTTTTGCATACAATTTCGTTTGGAGAAAGGCATATCAGCTTCCATCTTACAAAACAAGTGTATGTTATTTCTCATATTTTTAATAACTTTGGGCATATTTTGCGTGTATTTAATTTTTATCGTAAAAGTCTGTAAATATGTCCATGATCACAGGCCAACAATTAATGCTAACCAGCCACTTGGACAATATCTTTTAGATATACATTTTGTAACATGAAACTTAATTATTCTGATATGAGAATTACTTTTTCATATTTGAAAAGTGATATTGTTTATATTGAGACATCCTTTTAGTCCACTTGGGATGAACTTGTCAAATTTTATTTAAAATTATGCCTGATATCCATACAAGACTTTGTAAAAGACTTTGTGTTGTGTATACCACGTTTACATCAGAGACTGTCTACAATGAATAGAATCATCTTTTTCACTGATTGATCAATATAAATAAGATATTGCATAACATCATGTCACAAACCAAAGCAATTTCTATGAATGAAGAAGCAGTGTACACATATACTGTATTGACTCACGAGAACACACTAACACTGAAAACACTGTAGAATCAGAATGTTATGTCCCAATGAGACGCAATTATTTCTTTCACGTTCAAGAATCTTTAACCAACATAAATTTGTTCTTTTGCCCTGGCTTCTGCAAGCACAAAGTCCAAATTAATACAATTATTTACACACATTAAAGTTGCACTGTGGGCCCAAGTTCACATGTATATTTTGCTATATAGCTTTCATTTGATCTTCATTACAAGTAATCAACTTTCATGTAACTTGGCAGTCTTAACAGGTGCACAGGAAACTTTAAGACAAACTTCATTAAACGTGTCTCTTAAGTAAGACTGTTAAAATCTCAATATTTCTCTATTGCCCTGTTGTTTCCTAATGTTTCTTTTTCTTATTTGTAGTATGGTACATGGTTCACAAACTACAGCTTGGCGCCGCAAAATACCTCTTTTCTGTGCTGGGTTGTTTTTCATCGTCTTGTTGGCTTATTACACGGGAACAGCAGAACGGACTCTGGAAGTGTCATTCTTCAAATTTGACTGGCCTTTGAGTGGGGATATACGTGCCATTGTAAATGATGTCTTGAGCAAAAAGAAAACTGTGCAACAGGCTATCAACAAGGTGACCTTTCCATATATTATTAAACAAGAGAATAAGTGCCATGGCTCAAAGCCCATTTTTTTACTGTATGCCATAAAATCTGCCATTTGGAACTTTCAGAGGAGGGATGTTATTCGCCGAACCTGGGGTAATGAAAGCCTAATAGCTGGCGTAGTAATACGAAGGGTATTCTTTCTCGGTGTAGACAGCAAAAACCGCAAAATCCAGAAGCGGGTGATTGCAGAAAACAATGCTCATGGTGATATTGTTCAAGCGAACTTCCAAGAACATCTGCAAAATAACACTGTAAAGGCAATGGTTAGTTTCCAGTGGGTAGCACAAGTGTGCAAATCGGCCCGCTATATTCTTGCCGTCGACGATGATCATTTTGTGTCACCGTTCAATTTAGAGCATCAATTAAAATCGGCAAATTCTTTACTGAAGCCTGGCAGACAGGAACTGGTGCTGGGTGAAGTACTGACAACCATGAAGCCCTTCAGGCACAAGTGGGGTAAATATTACGTTACTTTGAGTGAATACCCGTATGATATGTATCCGCCCTATCCCACAGGCGGATGTGTTGTTCTGAACCGGAAGGCTGTTCAGAAATTGGCCATTGCACAAGAGTACGTCAAACCCATTTACATCAATGACGTGTACCTCGGTCTTATACTCTGGAAGTTACATATAGGGCCAGTTCATACCAATAAAATGCACTACTACAAGAAGTCTTATGAAAAATGTGCCTTCCGACAGCTTATTGCTTCACATGGGTATGGAGATCCGACGGAGCTTACCAATGTGTGGGAAAGTTACTTCAAGGACCGAAAGCTCCTCCGTTCAAAGTTAAAGGAGCAATCCATATGTGGCAAAGAAAGTTGATAATGGTCACATGTAGGTAGCCTGTATACATGCTGCCAATCAATGGACAGGTATCATCAAGCTAACCTTTTGCATGGAGCCTTCATATCATTAGACACCACGGCCTGTAGATGTCTTCCCAGATGTCTGTCAGTTGCTTTGACGAGGAAGATCTGAAGCCAGCACATTTGTATAACCTCTTATCACTTTTTAATATTTTTGTATAGTTTGATACTTAAACTACATGCTTCCAAAAATTCAGATGTGTGGACATAAAATTTATCTGAGAAAATCGAGCTGAAAACTTAAAAGATGATCCAGCAACAGTTAGTATGAAGTATGCTTGTTTGATTGTAAAGTTGATTGTAAAGTCTCCACTGCAATATTTTTTTTATTAAAAAAAAATATTGCAGTTGAGATTATGCTCTGCACAGGTAACTTGGGTGCTGATTGAACGATCTGTTTTTTAAAATCTTTTACTTATTTTCTAATCAATAATACTTTAAGCGAAACAGTCGTTTGAGCAAAAATTTAATCAATTTTTCTAATTCAGCCTGCCAGTAAGAATAAATACATTTTAGTACGACAAACGAAAAGCAAAATGTTTTACAGTACATACATGTCTTTCATTTGGCAACAGTAGTATGGAGTGTGGTTTGAACCCCAACACAATAGGGGGATTAGTGAACATAAGGATGAGTCACGTCTATAAATAGAATAGGGGAAAATCCATAATCTGATAAGGTCATAGGGATTAGTGTCACATGGAAATAGTTATCACTGATAAGGTCAACAAGTGTTGAACTAAAAAAAAATTACATAACAGAATTAGTCAAGTCTATGAATAGATTAGGGAATGTCCCAAAGTCAACAGGTGTAAGTGGACACAGGTGTTCATTACATAACAGGGATTATAGTGTCATAAGGATCTATAAATAGGAATTATACTGATAAGGGTCAACAGGTTTAAGTGGACACAGGTGTTCATTACATAACGGGGATTATAGTGTCATAAGGATCTATAAATAGGAATTATACTGATAAGGGTCAACAGGTGTAAGTGGACACAGGTGTTCATTACATAATAGGGATTATAGGCACTCCATTTATAAATAGAACAGGGGATTTTCATAATCTGATAAGGGTCAACAGGGGTAAGTCAACACAGATGTTCAGATAAAATCTATGATGCAAAATTACATAACAGGATAAGTCAACACAGGTGTGTTGATAAATTAATGCAAAATTGCATAACAGGATTACAATCACCCCACTTTTCTATAAATAGAATAGGTGATTTTCTGATAAGGTCAACAATTAAGTCAAGTGTAACCAGTTTGAACCAGAAAATTATATAACGAAATTAGTCACCCTCTATAAATAGATTCGGGAAAAGTCCAATCTGATAAGCTCAGAGACTTCTAGAAAAAAAATCCAATTTGAATTTTGAACCAGATCCCATGCCAGGATCAAAAAAGTATAGAAGTAGCCTGGTGTATATCACTTTTTCACCAGTCACACCAAGACGGACAAGGCAAGAGTACGAAGTGCATCTACCTATTCTAAGTTCACCAAGAAGCCCAGCATTGAATTTCATGACAATTTGAAGTAGGCGCCACAGGGCGGAACTTGCATATTTGCATATGCAACAGTTAGCCTACTTCAATGCGGCGATGGGAAATCGAGTCTAACGTTTGAAATACATCACCAAAGTATACCAAATCAATGTATTACTTTCACAACAAGACTATGTTTCAGATCGTATCGCCCAACCTTACACAAATAACTGAGAAAACAATCGCCGATACGTCAAAGTTCAGCCTGCGATCGACTGGTTATGAATAGCATACAGGTGAATGGATAAATACAGGTAAACACGTGCACTCCCGGGCCAAGCGTTACACCCGTCTGTTTTCGACTGGCATTTGGTCAAATATACATGTATTTATCTGCCAATTTCAGCGAAGGTTGCTAACAATATGGACAATACACTACTTAAATTATGTTATCCTCGGGCAACTCAAAATGAAGATTTTGGCCTTCGAATATCATTGTCTGATTCAAGATACCGCTGGTAGGGCCGGCGCTGGGCAAGCTCAGCTTGTCGGTGCCTAATGTAGACATTGCCATGGAAAACGAAGGCTAGCTTTTAAACTACGCTACCTATTGTTACGAAATTTATGTGTTACTTTTAAAACTGTATATAGTGTCAGGTCGTAAGAGTAACCCGTCTTGAAATAAGTTATATTTTCAATATCTACACTTCTCCTGTGATATTGTGAGCGAGCAGCTGTACCGGAAATGCTCGCCGGTATAAACATAAGACATACCTGGCTATTTACGCGCAGGGCTTAGTTAATTATGGACGTGTTGGCTCCAAATTTTCAACGAAGACTGACCATTAGTGACACTATTCACGTGTAAAATTTAGTTGCTATCTGAGTGTTTGATTCAGTGAAGGAACCGCCTCAATATCTGTGTTTACCATAACGTACGCCTGTAGGTGCAGTGATAAACAAGGGGCCGTCTCAACATTTACCATTGGAGGCCGGTGGGGGTCGCCTCAGAAACCCTATTACAACCCAGTTCGTACAGGCGAGATCAAATATTATATAACATATATTCAAATGACATAAAACAATTCAGAATGATACAATGGAAATAAAAAAAATAAATTTGTATCACACAATAATATATACAATATTAATAAATAATAAAATTAGACGGAATTAAATAAAAATAACGTGGGAAAACCAATGAAATATTTTTGCTGACAAATAGGTAAACTTGTTTCATTCAAATCACACAATACTCAGATTTTTTAGGCATGAACAAACACACCATGTGATAAATAACAGATTGGATGCTGTTATGCTGTTCTGTATGCTGTTGTGCTGTTCTGTATGCTGTTGTGCTGTTCTGTGTGCTGTTCTGTATGCTGTTGTGCTGTTCTGTGTGCTGTTATGCTGTTCTGTATGCTGTTGTGCTGTTCTGTGTGCTGTTCTGTATGCTGTTGTGCTGTTCTGTATGCTGTTATGCTGTTCTGTATGCTGTTGTGCTGTTCTGTGTGCTGTTCTGTATGCTATTATGCTGTTTTGTATTATGTTATGCTGTTCTGTATGCTGTTACGCTGTTATGCTGTTCTGTTATGCTGTTCTGCTTATGTATGTGGGAACATGATTATGTCTTTAGTAAAAAAAACTATAAGTAGACATAAAGTAGACACTCAAAACACCCAATGAGAATGGGGAGAAAAAGGAAGCAATGCCCCCTGTGTGGTAAAGATGGGCTGTTACACCTTTATTCACATCTACGTGATACACATGGTATGAATAGTGAAGAAAGACAACCCTGGTTGAGGCAAGCTGAGGTCAGTAGGTCCTACAACAATGACGAAGTTCAGAGTATGGTTAGAACTCCCAGGTTAAACAGCCAGTGCTCTCAAATACAGTCACAGATGGATACCACAACATACAACAACCATAAGATCACAGATGGCAGCCATGCGGGCATAGGTTGGAGGCCATCCGGGCCACTGTTGGGAGCCACGGGCCCCTGTTTGAGGGACCAGGGCCCCTACTTTGAGCTACCAACTGGGCAACTGTTTGAGGGACATGGACCACTCTTTCGACAGCCAAAGGAACGGAACTTTCAATTCAAACACCCGTTCACCATGGTGATAGCTGCACCTTCAGGTTTTGGAAAGACCCATTTGACAAAGAAGATCTTAGAACAAGCTGACCAAACCATTAATCCCCTGCCTCAACGTATAATTTGGTGTTTTGGCCAAAATCAACCCATGTATGAGGAATTGCAGAGAAACATACCAGGCATAGAGTTTATCAAAGGTATACCACCACACTTGGAAGATGACGGTTTTTTGAATGTCAATATGAGAAACTTGATTGTATTGGATGACTTGATGAGTGACGTGGGTAAAGATGAAAGAATCACCGACCTGTTTACAAAAGGCAGTCATCATCGCAACTTGAGTGTGATTGTACTCATGCAAAACTTTTACGAACCCAAAACAGTGACCATACGGAGAAATGCCCACTATTTGGTATTGTTCAATATGCCCGGAGATCAACAACAGGTGAAAACAATGAGTCAGCGTATGTTTCCTCACAAACCCTGTTACATGCTGGAGGAATATAAGAGAGCCACAGCCGAACCCTATGGGTATTTAGTTGTGGACTTGAAGCCAGATACACCTGAACATGACCGATTAAAGGCAAACATCTTACCTGCAGACAGAACAAAAGATAGGCCACAGATTGTAAATAGGGTTGAGCCACCAATACAGATGGAAGAGAGGACCAAAAGTTATAAGTGGAAGCCCGACACACCTACATACCAACCCTCGGAGACTACGAAGACTCATAGATTTGGTCCGCCTGGATTACGAAGAAAAGAAGATCCAAACACTTTTCAACTCACTCCAAATATGGTGTCCTGCAATTATTGTGGAATTGTATTTGCCGATATCGATGAATTACAACATCACTTGGTTAAGTGGTGTTTTGAGAAACCCGGCAATAAAAGACCCCATATGGAGGACAGTGATGATGATGAAAAGCCATCCAAGATAAATTGGGTGAACTGGAGTGATCAAGAGGATGAAGAGAATGAAGACATATTTGGCAGGAAGGAGAGTGGTGGCAAGCAACATGAGGATGGTGATAACTCAGTATTTGAACCCATTGTTCAAAAAGCGTTTGAGGACATGGAAGACGAATACAATGCAAAAGTGAACTCCTACACAGATGATGGGAAAACACAAGATGACGCACAGGAGCAAGCTATGGAAGATTTGCTTCCAAAATACAACAAAGCACTGAGATCCCAATATGCTAGGTGGTGGAGGGTGTTGCATAACCTGGAGAAAAACAAAATACATAATACCATCAAGAGAACCATTGACGATCTGATGGATGAAGAAGACATGGATTGGCAAGAAGCCATGC
Source organism: Hermodice carunculata (assembly GCA_964020975.1). Taxonomy (NCBI): domain Eukaryota; kingdom Metazoa; phylum Annelida; class Polychaeta; order Eunicida; family Amphinomidae; genus Hermodice; species Hermodice carunculata. Next base: position 70,966,649 of record OZ026618.1, read on the forward strand.
AAATGGCTCTCAAGAAAAGAAAATTTTTGTTTCAGAAACTGATCCAAGACTATGAATCAGAAGAAGAATCGGATGAATCGGATGATGAAGACTAAACATGTTGACCAAAATGTGTTGACCTGGATATTGTGTGTTGACCAAAATGTGTTGACCTGGAAATTGTGTTGACCAAAATGTGTTGACCTGAAATTTGTGTTGACCAAAATGTGTTGACCTGGAAATTGTGTTGACCAAAATGTGTTGACCTGAAATTTGTGTTGACCAAAATGTGTTGACCTGGAAATTGTGTTGACCAAAATGTATTGACTGTATAATATGTTTTACCAAAACATATAAGTAGCATAAAATTGCTTTGAACTGACAGATCATTATGGGACGAATTAAGAAGAATTGCCCTGTTCCAGGGTGTGGGAGACAAGAGTTACTCTACTTGTCGATTCATTTGAAGAAAGTTCATGGCTTCAATCAAAATGATAAAATCAAATGGTTAAAACAAGCACAAAAGACTATGCCAAAAGAAACATCGCCAATGAATGCCGAAAAACAGGGAACCATACTGATGGCACGCGTTCATAATGGCGAACAACAGAGTACATGCCAAGTCATCATGCTCTATATACATCAAGCCATGGAGCAGGAAAAGATTGCATTTCGAGACGCTTTGCAATTTGCCCTCGATCATAGACGTCCGTGGATATTGAGGTTACTCCAATGTAGTCACATGATGTAGAAAAAAGTATAAATAGAGGTGTACGAGTGGTCACACAAACTACAAGAACTCACTATGACGTCAGACATTATCAAAAACAAGAAGGATTGGTCCAAGTGGGAGACCTTCTTTGAGGACATGACGCACGGAAAAATACCTTACTCTCCATCAGGATGGTACATCGTGGATGAGAACCCCGAATGGAGCAAGAGAAGAAAGGACCCTAACAAACCCATTATTAATCTGGTCACGCCAGTAGCACAGACGATCGAACAGGCCAAAGCTGATTTGAAAGATGAAGAAAAGAAGAAAGAAAAAATATCACCAAGACCAAAAAAGAGACGACATGCCAGCCTGAAAGCCAAACCGAGCATGACCGGGAAGAAGGAGAGATATGGCTTACCAGGATCCCAATATTGGAAATAAACTATGGAAAGCAGACTGACTCCAGTCTTGTTTTGAATACTATAATGGTTGGATGACACAATTATCATAGCAGAACCGAGATTCGATGGGAAAAAAATCATGAATAAATGATGTATTGTATGATATGTCAACAAAAATACATTATCTCTGTTATTTATCACATGGTGTGTTTGTTCATGCCTAAAAAATCTGAGTACTGTGTGATTTGAATGAAACGAGTTTACCTATTTGTCAGCAAAAATATTTCATTGGTTTTCCCACGTTATTTTTATTTAATTCCATCTAATTTTATTATTTATTAATATTGTATGTATTATTGTGTGATACAAATTTATTTTTTTTATTTCCATTGTATCATTCTGAATTGTTTTATGTCATTTGAATATATATTATATAATATTTGATCTCGCCTGTACGAACTGGGTTGTAATAGGGTTTCTGAGGCGACCCCCACCGGCCTCCAATGGTAAATGTTGAGACGGCCCCTTGTTTATCACTGCACCTACAGGCGTACGTTATGGTAAACACAGATATTGAGGCGGTTCCTTCACTGAATCAAACACTCAGATAGCAACTAAATTTTACACGTGAATAGTGTCACTAATGGTCAGTCTTCGTTGAAAATTTGGAGCCAATACGTCCATAATTAACTAAGCCCTGCGCGTAAATAGCCAGGTATGTCTTATGTTTATACCGGCGAGCATTTCCGGTACAGCTGCTCGCTCACAATATCACAGGAGAAGTGTAGATATTGAAAATATAACTTATTTCAAGACGGGTTACTCTTACGACCTGACACTATATACAGTTTTAAAAGTAACACATAAATTTCGTAACAATAGGTAGCGTAGTTTAAAAGCTAGCCTTCGTTTTCCATGGCAATGTCTACATTAGGCACCGACAAGCTGAGCTTGCCCAGCGCCGGCCCTACCAGCGGTATCTTGAATCAGACAATGATATTCGAAGGCCAAAATCTTCATTTTGAGTTGCCCGAGGATAACATAATTTAAGTAGTGTATTGTCCATATTGTTAGCAACCTTCGCTGAAATTGGCAGATAAATACATGTATATTTGACCAAATGCCAGTCGAAAACAGACGGGTGTAACGCTTGGCCCGGGAGTGCACGTGTTTACCTGTATTTATCCATTCACCTGTATGCTATTCATAACCAGTCGATCGCAGGCTGAACTTTGACGTATCGGCGATTGTTTTCTCAGTTATTTGTGTAAGGTTGGGCGATACGATCTGAAACATAGTCTTGTTGTGAAAGTAATACATTGATTTGGTATACTTTGGTGATGTATTTCAAACGTTAGACTCGATTTCCCATCGCCGCATTGAAGTAGGCTAACTGTTGCATATGCAAATATGCAAGTTCCGCCCTGTGGCGCCTACTTCAAATTGTCATGAAATTCAATGCTGGGCTTCTTGGTGAACTTAGAATAGGTAGATGCACTTCGTACTCTTGCCTTGTCCGTCTTGGTGTGACTGGTGAAAAAGTGATATACACCAGGCTACTTCTATACTTTTTTGATCCTGGCATGGGATCTGGTTCAAAATTCAAATTGGATTTTTTTTCTAGAAGTCTCTGAGCTTATCAGATTGGACTTTTCCCGAATCTATTTATAGAGGGTGACTAATTTCGTTATATAATTTTCTGGTTCAAACTGGTTACACTTGACTTAATTGTTGACCTTATCAGAAAATCACCTATTCTATTTATAGAAAAGTGGGGTGATTGTAATCCTGTTATGCAATTTTGCATTAATTTATCAACACACCTGTGTTGACTTATCCTGTTATGTAATTTTGCATCATAGATTTTATCTGAACATCTGTGTTGACTTACCCCTGTTGACCCTTATCAGATTATGAAAATCCCCTGTTCTATTTATAAATGGAGTGCCTATAATCCCTATTATGTAATGAACACCTGTGTCCACTTACACCTGTTGACCCTTATCAGTATAATTCCTATTTATAGATCCTTATGACACTATAATCCCCGTTATGTAATGAACACCTGTGTCCACTTAAACCTGTTGATCCTTATCAGTATAATTCCTATTTATAGATCCTTATGACACTATAATCCCTGTTATGTAATGAACACCTGTGTCCACTTACACCTGTTGACTTTGGGACATTCCCTAATCTATTCATAGACTTGACTAATTCTGTTATGTAATTTTTTTTTAGTTCAACACTTGTTGACCTTATCAGTGATAACTATTTCCATGTGACACTAATCCCTATGACCTTATCAGATTATGGATTTTCCCCTATTCTATTTATAGACGTGACTCATCCTTATGTTCACTAATCCCCCTATTGTGTTGGGGTTCAAACCACACTCCATACTACTGGCAACTTAAGTACAGACTTAGCACTGCAAGCGTATGGGCTATTTTCAGTGTATTGTTTTTGTTTAACGCAGGTGAATTCCGCTTAATCCACGGAATCATATATTCCGAAGTTCGTGTGCCAAAAACGTTTGTATATATAACAGTGCGCAGGCATCAAAATAGTTTTATTTATATGTTATTCAAGACAAGTGGTCACTGATGTGCTAGAGTATTTAAATAGCTTATTTGGTGTGAATTTAGTTCTATATGTGCGTTTTTTAACCTTTACACCTGATCTGTTGGGTCAGATTTATCAACGAAGAACTTACGGTGCAATTATGATCTTACAAAACATCGTTTTAAGATGCAAGTAACCGATGACATATCATGAAAAGGTAATATGTATATAAATATTTTTATTATGTGACTTATTTATACATCCAAGAGGAACTGTATATGTATATACCTACGTATATTTATATACTTCTGTCTAAGAGCCTGCAATGGGGAAGGAGTATGATCTCGTGTTAGTGTGAAAGCTTACTTTCGCACAGTTTATTTGCGAAGATTATAATCAAATGAAGTTTTATCTGAAATGACAGGTGACTTGACAATAACAGCCTCCTGGTATGCACTTGCCTTGACAATAACATAGGCCCAAACTTTTCAAACATGATTTCTGAAAGCAACAAACCTCTCAGGCGCGAGCTGGAGGGGATATGCACATTAAAAGTAAAATGAATCTTGCAAGCGATCGATGTCAAAAGTACAGTCCGCAAAGTCAACTCAATGTGACCAACTTTCTCTGAAAGATCTATAGCCCTACTTGCAGATTCTTGATCACCATGATACATTGGGGCTAACTCCATTCTTTTTCATCCTAATTAGTCAGAAATTCATGTGGTTAAAATGAAATTTACCTAATGAAAACATCGATTTGCTTCTTTCAGTTTCACCAAGAAAGCAGACAAAATGTTATTTATTACAAAAGCAGTGATATTTCTATTTCGTGTGCATCACAAGCAGAAACGGAAAAGTGTACATTTAAAACCATATACATGATTGTCACAGCGACTCGGCATACAATGGAAACACAAAGGCACCAAATTACTTTCACTCCTAACACACAGCCATAAAAACTTTTTCTCAAGTGCAGACTCCTTCCCTGCAGACTCCTATCAAGGAAGGTAGAGTACTCTACCTTCCTTGCTCCTATATAGTATTAACGATTGAATGTGCCTTATGCATCTCTGTGAGAGTTTTTTAGTTTGCTTTATGCATCTCTGTGAGAGTTTTTTACTGTGCCTTATGCATCTCTGTGATTTTTTTTCTTTTTGTGTTTTTTTTACCAGTGAAAATATATCCTCCTGATAGCGTCGTACTTTAAAAAACGTTAAGAGTACCGTAAATTCTCTATTCCACGACGCATCTTTATTTGAATACACACCCCGACTTTGGGATATCTACAAGGTTTTAATCTCTGTCATTTTGTTCAGCAGAAAACCCCCAAATAAAAGCTTCACCCCGACTTCAGGCTGTTAATTGTAAGTAATCAGAATAAAAGGTTCCCATCTGAGTTTCATGTGAACGACCAGCCGATTATTTTACATCATTTTATCAATATTCAAGTACCACGGTCCGCAAAAGGGGTTAATAGAGGGCTCAGCCCTCCTCCCCAATTGCCACTCATAATGTGTAATTCATAAACTTAATAATGAAATAAAAATATTTTTAAACCAAGATGTGTGTTATTACCTTCTTTTCTGTCTGTGGTATATTCATCAATAAAAAGTATGCATGTTAAAAATGCAACACCTTAATTGTTACTTGATCTTATGATGTTATGTGTTTGTGGCACGTCTTTTCATGAAGCTAGCATAATAGTTTATCGGGTCATGGAACGGGGAAAGCTCTATTAGAAGACTCACTCTAACTTCATCATCTTCATCAATAAATCTTGAAAAATACAATTTATTCTAATACAAGCCGAGGCTTAAATTAGCGACTTTACGGTATATCACTTTTTAATTTGATTTAAGTCAAAGACTTCGTTTTACAGAAATATCCATGTGAAATTGATGTTTTAGGACAGGACATGTTGTCAGTAATCAAGAGACACAGGTTAACATGGACTATTGACTACCAATTTAAGACTGAAAGTATTTTGTTCATTTATCAGATTGTATTGAAACTAGAACCTCGAAATTTTGGCACATGACAACAATTTAAATTTTAACCAAAATATTCCCAAAATCTCAAATTGAACAACATTATCCAAAATCGGTTGGACATTGCCTTAATATGTACAGAAGTGTTGCTTTCAATTCAAGTCCATGGGTATTGTAATGGTAAATAGCATTCTCGATTTTTTCGAAACCGTCATAAGAGGCAACTGCAAAAATATGCATAAAGGGAAAAATTATCTCGAATCCTTCCACATATTCCTATCCGCTCACCAGCCCATGGTCCATCTTGCAACATTCAGACATATCAATTGTTACAAATATACCAAGTTTGTGTGGTTTATGTACTTAAAGCAGGATGAAAAATCAAAAGGCTTGTGAGCTGTCGAAGGTGGTCCAACTGATTTCTGTAACAGACCTTTCATCTGGTGTAATTGCAAATTTCACTCAGCAAAGCTGAGGAGGGAAAGCCAACTTCCCAAAGTCTGTCGTCCATGCTGCACTCAAAAGCAAAAACACTCAGATATTTCCCCACTGTATCAGCGACTGGGTAGAGAGTAAGTTTGTAACTGGTCAGCCCTCGAAAAAAGCAGAGCAGAACTCAGTCTGTGCTGGTAAGGCGACATCTGTTTGTGGCCCATCATCCAACTAAAGACCTTATTTTTGCAACCGTGGATGCTCTCAGCTTAAAGCAAACTTAGTAGGTTCTTTGCTTATTGTGTTTAAGAGTACAATGGACCTAGTCCCATCTGTGAAAGTATAGTGGAGATGCCTGATGCTGCCCCTTGCTGACCTGGACACCTAGAATCGGAGGGGTGGGAGTGTAAAAAGGTTAATCTTCTGGCTGAAACGTTCAACTCTCTTATCTCTTTGTAAACTGGGTAAGACCACCATTATCCCGTTGACCTGTTCCCAATAACAGGCTTTTCGTCGATTTTTCAGAAAGACCAACAAAAAGGGGTTGGTGGTGGAGCTATGTTTTTACGGGAATCACATTCCTTGTACAATGCGCTTGGATAGTAAACCTCCTAATTCTATATGTTCTGGGTGTTTCTGAGTTGAAATAGCAGGACAATAATATGAGGAGTATATTATCGTCCACCAAGTCAAATGAACCCACGTCTGGTTTGTTTATAGTCTCTGTCGCATGCTGTCACTCGCGCTTTAGAACTAAATACTAATTTCTCATTACCTATGGGCGACTTTAATGATTCCTGCCAAAGATAGGACTCTGATAATGGTGACAGTGAGTAAGGAAAACGTTTATCAAATATTGAATCTTAAAACTGCTTTTATAACATCAATAAATACTGAGTCCCAACCGGGTTTATGATAGTACAGAGAATCTGCTGGAGGTCATGATCACTGAATCGCCAGCTTATGGCCTAAACTATGGACAATTAGAAACCATAAGCCATATGAGAGTAATATCTAGGATGCCAAATAGACCCATTTTAATGCTCTAGATTCTTTTCTTGGAGCACGCTGGGCCACAAGCTGTGTTTAACCCTTTCCCCCTCAAACCGGCCAAAACCGGCTGGTGGTCAAATGTCGTCTGCTTCAGTGTTTTTAAGTAATTTCAACAGTTATGAAAAACAAAAACAATTTGACTGAGAAATGTACATGAGACTTATCAAGATCACATGCCCCAGGTCAACAGCTTTCCTTGGCATGGGTTGGGCACTTAGTGCCCAACCCATGCCAGGGAAAGCTGTTGACTCAGTCTTAATTCAAGGGGGAAAGGGTTAAGAGTAGCAATGGGTCTGGTGTCCAGAATTACGGTGCTATAAGCCAATGTCAGATTTGCTGCTATTCCTATTCTACAGTTACAGTTGCATATTTTTCCCCTTAACGATTGTGCCTTATTTTGATAATTTGTTAAAAAAATCGGAAAATGACAGCACCACCATGAAGAGAACAGTCTTGGTAGATACCAAGTCCAGGTACACTACCAAATAGATTGAAGAGGATCCAACATATACAGTTTGGGAAAATTAGTCAAGAAAAGCGAAAACACATAAAAAATAGTTTCAAAAATAGAAAAAAGGCAATAGACCTGTTCATACCGAGTTTTACCGAACTTCTCCGGACCCTAATTAATTATGCATTCCATTGTTGGCTTGATTGTCCAATCAGCAAGTAGCCGAGTCGGGCCCATGCCGTCATATGTTTATAACAGATGCCACGGCAAACGCTAGTGATTACAGCATGGATTGTGTTGAACAGTGCAAATCTTCTGCCTAAATTGTCACGTCAGTGGTGAAATGTGCATTTATAGATTGCTGACGGTTTGATTTTTCGTTAAATCCAAGCACACCCTGTGTTTTACTTTCTTATGCTTCCACGTGTAATCCTGTCAGCGTGGCCGAGCACAAAATGTAAACAAAGCAGGGTGCGCTTCCCGAAGTGAACCGAATAAACCCGAGTCCTATGAACAGGTCTATTACAATACCATTTGCTGAATAATGTATCATCTAGGGCGCACAAACGTGTCCCTCTGTAATTTCAAAGCAATTGTTCAAGCAGTTATCGAGACGAAGTTGTAACATTTCACCCATAAATGAAAAAAAAATCATAAAAAATTCTTGAAATAACTGAAGCACGGTTTTTCGTGCACGTTTTTGTACAGATATATCCAAATTAGATCCTAACAATTTTTTAAGGGAATCTGGCTGATGTATTTCTTTCTGGAGAGGTCGAAAATATAAATTGTGGACGCAACCGACGGACAAAGACCCATCACATAAGCTCGGCTGACTAACAAGTTAACTGCCCTAATAAAAACTAAAAAAAAATTCTGGGGCACTTGCAAAATAAAAGAGCCGCAGACAGAAGGCAGTCTGCCATGGAAGAGATACAAGTGCACAGCATATAAGAAGTGACTTACTACTTTCTAAAACACAAAAAGTTTGAACCTTTCGTCCAGTGCTACAAACGAAAATATAATGAAGCTGTAAACGCCATTAAATCTAACTGATTATACTTTTCGAAACTACGTTCGGAATAAGATTGAAAAGGCACAAACGTGCAAACGCTCGGTGCTCCGTGCCAAGGTGAACCACAAAACGGTCATGGCATTTGCAAAGTTGCAATGCTGCAGCAGTACAGGCAATTTTTCCGGTGAGTAAGGAGTATAGAAGAGAGGGAAGGAGAACTCATCTTCAGCATTCTCCAAGGCACACAGAAGACCATTAGGCGGGATCATATTCCAAGCATTGGTGCTTTTCCTAAAAGTTGAAAATACAAACAATATGAAATCCAGACGGCGGGCTCCGTGTTCCTTGCAGGGACCTGCAAGTAATATTTGCTTTATACAAACACAATTTAAAAATATTTGGACTGTATGTATGTATGTATGTATGTATGTATGTATGTATGTATGTATGTATGTATGTATGTATGTATGTATGTATGTATTATCTGCATCCCTTGCGATGTAAGGGCAGCGTTCTATTTATCCACATTTCTGTCTTCAACCCTTGTTTTCATGGCCCAATTTTTCGATTGCAGAATGATGATCGAATTCAACAAAATGAGCCGAAGTAATTTCCTGGAAGAGAGTTTTATTTAGTAAGGCGAATACTTACCAAAGTAAAAATTTTCATGCCTAATTTGCTTGTTTAACAGGGGAGAGCAAGAACATAAACTTTTACTGCTCTCCTGCAGAAGGAAGTTTAGTCATTCAGGGCTACAGTTGTGTATTCCCATTTCTTTTCATTGTATTTTACAGCGTCATAACTTTAAAACCACTCGTTGCAGAAACAACAAAATTTGTATGGTAAAATAAAGTACATAGCCGAAATGTTCAGATCAATTTTATTCTTGCAGCATGAAAAGTCTTTTAATTTCAGGTTAATTTAATATGCAACCCAATGGGAATACACATCTCTAGCCCTGAAGAATTTTGTGTATTGGATTGTGTATTTAGCTGCATACGCATATAATTAGTAACTGTGACCTCTCCTTTTAATGGAAGTCTTTTGGCTGAGAAGCAGCGGAAATAATCACAACAGACAAAATGCTAAACTAAAGCAAATGTATGTTGATACTGGAGAAAATGAATGCATTAATGAACTCTACTACATACGAAATTTGTTCATCGCAGGTCTCATGGAAGGTAATACAGCCATTTGAGAGTATCTCGCACTCTCTGTTTTAAAACGTACTGCTCTTTAAAATATTTTTTATGCATTTACTTGAGGCAATATATTAGTTTTTCCACGGTATTTTTCATTTTCAATTTGGGCAAAATGTGCCAATAACAATGTTTATTGCCATAACTGTTGAATTGAGACCTTGCACTATCATCGTTTGGGCATTAAAATCAACAGGTTTATGACGAGCTGTTGACCTGGACTGTCGTATTCTATGTAACTACAGAAGTGCTGGTAACTTCAACGGAATGTATTTTACAAGGAACATAAAATAAATACTTTTGGCACTCCTAGCCTTGCGCTATTAAAATGAATAGGTTTATGACAACACTGTTAAAAACAAGTTTGTTCTATTACTCTTTAACAGAGATGCTGTTTTTTCTTCATTCAGTCTTGTATATTGTTAAAGTTGTGTGATTAATTCAAAACAATCAGCAACTTCAGCATGGGATGTCTTCATAATGGATACAAAATGAACAAAGTCGAAGCATGCCGCTAGGAACAAACACACAATGTGGATTCATAAATATAGTTATTTTTAAAAGCATACTGCAAGGCAAATGTTTTTTATCAGTAAGTATATCGGTTAAGGTTTATTTTGCAGTTGAGCTTAGTCATACTTTCAGTATATAAAGTACACATTTTATAAACGAATTTCGTCATCATGGAACAAGGTATAATGCACGTCTGCGGTTTACACCATTCATATAAACAGTGTCCATCGACAATGAAAGCACCTTAAATCAAAACACATCGCAGCATTTATATAAACAGTAAATGTCATCCAAGATATGGAACGATTGCGCGTGATATATAATGTTGGCATGTCCAATCTGCAACACCTCATTCATTTGCACGCTGTATTAATATTGATCCATGGACAGACGATTTTACACCATCGGCTAAACGGAGGGGTGCAATACTTAGGCAACAACAATATCCTGTAAAAAATTAGTATTTGATTTCTAAGTTTCTCCTAATTTGCCATACTATGTATGTATGTATGTATGTATGTATATATATATATATATATATATATATATATATATATATATATATATATGTATATATATATGTGTGTGTGTGTATGTTTATACAGTTCCAGCGAGGAAGACTGGGACAAGGTCGAAAACAAGCACTTCCGTGGGCAAGGAAGACGTATCAGATAAAATGCGCTCAGTAAGTAAAAGATGTTAAGAATCTCCGGTACTTTAACATATCCTTAGCGTATTGCTCGAGTATTTTCTTTCTTATTCACACAGTACATTGCCTCGTAATATCTATAAATATTTGATATGCACTAAAATACAAATTTTCCACACGTGATATCAGGTGACAAACATTTCAGCACATCTTTTGAGTCATATCACTTTTCTCTTCATACTAATATCCCCTATAAATACGCGTGTAAGGAATATATATATCCCAAATACAGCCCTACTTGAATTTTTCTGCTAGGCTCGTTATTGGACCTGGAAGAATCGAACAGATCCACAGGAAAATAATAAGAACAAGTGAGATATAACATCGAAGCAGGCAAAATATAATGCGGTCAAGAAAAGACAATCTGCTTCAAAAAGAAATCAGTCAGTGTGCGTTCAGCTTGCATAAATTAAAACCCTACCAACTTTACTTTTGTGTCCATAGGTTGCACCTGCAAAAAAAAAAACATATGAGAAACGTGACGATGACAATAGTGGTCTTTTGAATGTTGATATCATGCACATAACTCCACTTGCAATAAAGGATTAATGGTATATTGCTCAGCCCCCAGCAATAATGTCCGCGAAAAACTGCGAAAATGTACATAGAAATAATAAATAAAGAAAGAATAAGCATTTGAGGGAAAACAAAATCTTAAAAAATTTAAAAAAAACTTAAGAAAAAAAGAACAACCAAAAAGAGAGAGAGAGAGAGAAAAAACAGAACTAACTAGAAAAGAAAATTTGTCTTAAAGCAAATCTGTCAGAATGACCTTGAGCTTTGACCTTTAAAGGTCACATGTAAATTGCAAAAAATGTTCAGTGTTACAATACCAACAATTTAAGCCCAACATTAACCAAATCATATTAAAGTTGACCAGGTCATGGCAAGATGAAACTTTCCAAGGGCCAAAAGACCTTGACCTTTGCCCTTTAGAGGTTACCTGTTCTTTAAAAAGTGTGCAGTGTTCCAATACCTACAATGTGAGTCCAACATGATTAGAATTGGATGGAAATTGGCAGAGTTACGGCTGGATGAAAATGTGAAAAGTCAAATTGATCTTAACCTTTGACCGTTAGAGGTCACATAGAAGTTACAAAAATGTGCAGTGTTACAATAGCTACAAATTAAGTCCAACATGATCAAAATTGGATAAAAATTAACAATGTTATGGCTAGAAGAAACCCACCATCAAAAGTAGCCTTTGACCTTGAAATAATCTTTGACCTTCAGATGACCTCCACCTAAAGTGAACCTTGACCTTTAAAATGACGTTTTGACCTAAAATTGACCTTTGACCTTGACATGACTTTCGCATTTGATATGACCTTTGCCTTGCTATGATCGGACTCCTATACATTCGGAACCACATCTGCTATAGTATATAAGATATGAAAGATTTAAAAATGTAATTAGTCCTCATTAGCATAATTTTGAAAAGCATGACCTCTCATTATAAAGAAACAACAATTCATCTCTATAATTGTGCCAAGGTTGGCGTTTCTATCTATAACAGTCTCCGAAAAAAAGGGGGGAAAAAAGAAAGAAAGAAAGAAAGAAAGATGTAAGAAAAAAACTAAAAAGAAAATTTGCCTGAAAGCGTGTCTGGGTGCCTTCAAAAGCTGTAAATATTAAATGCTATAACTTTGGTCCTTTAGTACTTCACATTCCATTAACCTTATGGCTGAATGGAAACTTCAAAGTCCAAATGACCTTGGCCTTTAACCTTTAGAGGTCAGATGTAAATTACAAAAAAAATGTACAGTGTTACAGTACCTACAAATTAAGCCCAACATGCACCAAATCAGATAAAAATTGACCAAGTTATAACTAGATGAAACTTTCAAAGAGCTGAATGACCTTGACCTTTGACTTTTGACCTCTAGAGGTGACTTGTTCATACCAAAAATGTGTAGTGTTGCAATACTTACCATTTGAGTCAAACATGATTAGAATTGGATGGAGATTGGTTGAGTTATAATTTGATGAAAATTTCAAAAGTCCAAATGACATTGACCTTTGGCCTGAAGAGATCACATGTAAATTACAAAAATGTGCAGTGTTAAAATAGCTACAATTTGAGCTCAACATGATCAAATTTGGATAAAAATTGTCCAATTTCTGGCTAGATGGAATTTTAATTGCCCAAATGACCTTGATCTTTGAACTTTAGAGATCACAATTAAATTACAAAATGTGTAGTGTTACAATAGCTACAATTTGAGTCCAACATAATAAAAATTGTTCAATTTCTGGCAAGATGAAAATTTCAAAGGTCCAATCGACATTGACCTATGACCGTTAGAGGTCACATGTAACTCACAAAAATGTGCAGTGTTACAAACAAATTAATTAAAGTTGGATTGGTTAACTCTACCTAAAATAATTTTGAATATATTCAAGATTTAAATTTTCAAATGGCCCTAATTTGCATAATTTTCAACCCTATTAAACCTCTTTACAAAAGTTTAAGATTTCATGTTTGTAAGTATGATCATGCTAACAGTTTGAGTTTCTACGTGTAATACTTTGCAAATGAAATGTTGGACAAATTTGCTTGAAAAGAAAGAAGAAAGAAAGAAATAAAGAATTCCAACAAAAAAAAAAAAAAAAAAAAAAAAAAAACAATCTGTCTGTGTTGGCACACAAGCATGATCAGAAAATCGAGCGCCTATGACGAACAGGTCTCGTCTCTCACAGGTTACAAGAAGAAACAGAAACATCAAGTATACCTCTATAGGCTTAAGAAGAGGCTTGAATATATATATATATATATATATATATGATATAGGAGGTCCATTGTATAGTCCCGACCAAGACCAACAGGTAATCTTGGAAGACCTTATGCAGGGGGGAAGTAAGCAAGTGTTCTGTCAACCAGGGTTTTATAAAATTACCCGTATGGAGGAGATCTTTTACGGAGTCAACCACTACATTTTTGGGGTAAAACGTGGACTTACTTCAATGCCTTTAATAGTTTTGTGAATAGTTAACATTTACATATGACCTTAAATTTTCATAAATTAAATTCTACAACAATTCGTTGTGGTCCATTGACTTAAATCTATGCATTAAAGTTGAAATGATACCGCTACCTTAAAGAGTTTTGCTGATGTTTGACATTTAAACTTTTCACGGGCCTCTACTTTGCATAAATAAAAATTCTACCACTTTTGTTTATGTTCCATTGAATTCACCTATAGTAAAAACCCATGAATCAAAGTTGAAATGTACCTCTACCCTCAGTTGTTTCAAAGATATTAAACAAGTTAACTTTCCAAGAACCCCTAATTTGCAGAACTTGTTGACTATTCCACACTAGATATTTCATTTAACGACTAGGTCAATCACCATGCAAAGTTTGATACTTTTGGGACCCATAGTCTCCGAAATAATATGCGGGCGAAGACAGTAAGTAAGCAAACAAATGAATAAATCAATGAAAGAAAGAAAGAAAGAAAGAAAGAAAGAAAGAAAGAAAGAAAGAAAGAAAGAAAGAAAGAAAGAAAGAAAGAAAGAAAAAGAAAGAAAGAAAGAAAGACTAAAGTATGGGGGGGGCGAAACTCTGCGTTGGCACACACACACTTAATAAATGGTTACTATGTCGAAAGCGTCTCATGAACCCTGATAAAGGTTTTCATTGAAGCAGCACAGCACATCAATATGTCCCTTTTCGTATCTATTGGTATCTACCCATCAAACTGTTTGCCGCGTGTCACCTTGACAGTGCTCTATGTTTCTATGCAAGGTATATACATGTATTTCGTACTCTAATGCGCAATTAGAATCTGCAGACTTCCGCCCTGGAGATGTACCCTGCTCGACCCTTGCGACATCTGGTGGAGAAGCTCTCCAGGACACCCAACAGGCAAAAATACTAAATTCGGCCTAGGACAACCTGTAAATCTCAACAAAAGAGGTACTTCCATGTCCATATGTATGTTTTCACTAGCTTCAAATATGCGGTATATGCTTGGAATAAGATATTTTTGTACCGGTGCATAGATAACATATGTAAACTATTGCTCATTTATGCACGCAGTCCCAATTACACATCAAATTATAAGATCGTAGTTTGATAATTAACAGAAAAAAAAAGAAAGAAAGAAAGAAAGTACGGGCCTATGTTAAAAGTTGCTTACTCAAAGGAGCGTACATTTGCGAACATATGTGGGCTTGGCACACTCGACCTTTTCTTAGAGACGCAGCGCAGGTTTTTTCCAACAACGGTGTCATTTCGCACAGAGCCCCGCCTTTTATCAACATTCATCCTTTTCAATCCTCATCGCCATTCGCATCTGTAGTAGCATTAACACTTATTGCCAAACCACGTGGCACGTGTAGCAGTGCAAGTAGTGATGTCTAGTGCGGATTGGGGCTGGAGGTATGTATTTTCGGAAATGTGTCCCTTTTTTATGTCACCCCTCTGTAAGCATCCGAAGTTAGGGAGATCATTTCACACAAAACGCCCGCGACGTATCCTTGCCATAAAGCTTTTCTTTGCTGACTAGAGTGACATCACAAGTTTTTCTATCGTAAGCTGTTAAGTTTTGCAGTGGTATCTTCTAGTTGGCGCTGCAGTTTATCAACCTGTCTTTGCATCATTTGGCGTTGCCTCTGCTGGTCTTCCTAAAAATACAACATTGTAAAATGTGCAAAACTGACAGTGCCAAGATCACACACTTTTGTTTTATATGACGCTCGTTCTATTTTTAAAAAGCTAAGAATTGGCGTCCTTATGCAAGAGGTAGAAGAGTAATATGCAAATCAGTTGTGGAAAGAAACGGTGACGCAGGTCAAGCAAACAGTATTGCAAGCAGCAGCTAGATAATGGCGCCAAATCGTTATTATGGTACTTTCATTTTGTATGAAACAGTTAAAAAAAACTGCTTGCCACCCCCTCCCCCATGACAACAATATTCCGCGGCATCTCAAACAAACGGCCTTTCAATAGTAACACATCCCCGCCCCCTCACATCTCTCTCTCTCTCTCTCTCTCTCTCTCTCTCTAGACAGACAGACAGAAGGACAGACAGACAGACAGACGGACAGATAGATAGATAGATAGATAGATAGATAGATAGATAGATAGATAGATAGATAGATAGATAGATAGATAGATAGATAGATAGATAGATCATGTTGCGATTTTGGCAATTTTGTAAATGTATATGATCACAGTATAAACATTACACGTAGCTGCATGCACAAGGTTGTTTTGTTTCTTAAATCAGTGTGCCCTAATGAAGTTGTTTCGAGTTAAAATGTCTTGTTATTAGTGTACAGTATTTTGCTTCCTCATTTTTGTCAAAGTAACTCAGTGCCGCTCATTACTTTTAAATTCTTTAAAAATCTTTATTTTGTCGCAAGCAGCCAACTAATTTTCATTAATCCAAAGGTATACAATGCGGCACAGGGATTCCTGAATCAAAAAAAAAAAAAAAAAAAAAAAAAAAAAAAAAAAAAAAATCCCCATTTTGTCCGCGGTCACCATGTTCAAATGGTTCCTGTAGATAAGATTTATAGTTGATAGGTTTAGTATACAAATTTGACGTTTTGCATTCGCAAATGCCAACAAAATAAGGTTTTCATTTGCATTATATTGCAATTCCAGCTTCGTATTTTATATTTCGTGCAAGAAGTGACCGCTGTGGCAGAGACATTAGATGCAAACTACACCTTAAGGAATTATATCGCTCGGCTTTGATCATTCCCTGCAGGTAAACCTTCATTGTGTAACTTTTGTGGAAAAGTGACCACCAGGACGAGGACATTAAACGCGCCCTCTAGTGATCGTTTTGCGTTACCCTTCAGCTGAGCATAATGTTGGTGTATTAAACCAACAAACCGAGTTTTCTATTGCTGGTATGGGGTTTTGGAAACCACAACAGACTTTATACCTGGTTTAGTTTTCAATATTACGCATAGTTTAACGATGGGAACGTGTTTACTTGTGAAAAATAGCGACAAGAAAAGCACGGGCACTATTCACATCAAGGATATGAGCTTTCTTGATGTTGTTTCGTCGTGGGGCTATGTGTGTGTGGACACAAAGCTACCCGCCTTGTGTTCATGCTAAAAACACTCGCTGATCGCTCAACTCAAGTTCTCATGCGGCCGCTTCTTACAATGTGCCCCATGTTAATCCCCTTTGTCTGTTGACCTTGTCCACAAAGAATTATCACTAGTGCCAATGTCGAAGCTGAGCATGCGCTTCGCAAGTCACAATGATCGATGAAGACAGTTTATTCCTTATATTTGCAAGTTTGTGTTATCACTTTATCCACTACTACTGATTTTACCTCAGTTTAGAATGCAACATAGAACAATTCCTGCGAAAGTGAACGTACGGCAAAAAACGGCATTCCAAAAACAAGGGAAATACAGACGCACGTGGCTCTAACATTGCATTTCAAAGCCAATGGGAATGGTGAAGCCTGTATGTGGTTGTAACGGGTATGTTGATTTAACACATCAAATATTGTCGGCAGTGCAGGTATAGGTCTTGGACCAGTAACCTAGGCCTAATGCATTTACATGTTAAAATAGCGACATTCGCTGGCTTATTTCTCCATTTGAAATATAAAACCATAACTTCCTTTGCATTTTACTTCACGTTTACACTAATAGCAGCACGTTAAAACAAAGAAAGTGTGTGTGTGGGGGGGGGGGGAGGGGAGGGGGGCATGTGATTTTTTTTTTTTCATATTCTCTGTGGCACCTACCGTGTCCATGTTTTCATCAGCTTCTCTTTAATCACGCCACTTTATCGTGAAACAAGTCCTCATAACAGTAGGATTTATATTGATTTTTTGTAGGTTCAATGGCCCAAATGGAGCAACTTTGGAGTCATTGCCAGGTTTATTTGTTTCTGACATGGACTGGTCGTCACGACGCATACGCTTGCGGTATCACTTGGCGTCTCTGCATCATTTACCAAATGCGCAATAGGCCAATTCTGGGCTGATAGCTAATAGTTCTACGCATGCAAATGCATAGAAAACTACACTTTTGGCACGCGCACGAGTTTGTTTCACAACGTACATGGATGACGCATTATTTGGCCAAACTTTTGGCAATCAATATTATAAATATAGACAGGGTACATATTTTCAGATGCATAGTAATTGCGTAATTCTTCATTTTAGATGTGATTCTGATATATAGGCACAAGACAAAAATACCAATTAAGTTTCAAACACAAAGATGTTGGACCAGCTGCAAAACTTGTATCGCCATTTTGAAGGCGGGAACTTCTGACATATTAAATGGACTCAAGAGTATCACAAACAATAATTCCAGCAATCCCGGCGATAAAATCAGCACGGGAATATGGATTAAGTATTTTTCACAACTCAAATCCAATGTAGATCCAACAAAATCCCAGATGTATCAGTCCGTCGGAAGTGCACTAAGTTAAACTTATATCCCTTCACTACCAGAGCTTAGTTATCGAATTAGCAAAGTTGAAATTGACCTGATGGTATCTAAATTAAATTTAAATGCAATCAGGGATTACTGGATCCATGCCCCCTCGCCTCATTTACAACCTATCCAATCACAGGTCTCATTTTGTAATAACTGTAGTTAATCAAAATAAACTATCACCGTGACTTAGATACTCCACCTAGTGACCTACTTTTTTTACATGACACACCCGTATACTAAGGTGCACTGGTGTGTACAGTTTCATTACTCTGAAATGAAGGACAAGCGAATTACAGCCCAGATAAGAATAGCGGTCGGACAGACGCATAATACCTGACCTAGTGACCTACTTTTGCGCACAGAAAAGGCGATAACTATATACCCCTCCTCCAGTAGGAGGGGGGGGTATAAAAAAAATCCCGTGGAAAAGATCTTATTCTCAACGAAATGCTGAAAAATGAAAAAAAAAAAAGATTTATTGATGCACTGCTACTAAAATTATTTGATGCAGTGCTATTTTCCCTCAAACCTGTGGAAAATGAATCACCTTACACTATCTCGTAACGCGGATCCATATTTGATCCAATTAAATGACAGGGAATCTCACTGGGAAATTGTATCTCTCATCGAGGCAACGACGAAATAAATTCCAGATTGGATTTATTAATAGCTGATCATATTTTTTATCGAAGAACACTTAGTTATGAGTATACAAATTTATGCCCCCCCCCCCCCAACAAAAAAAAAATATAGAGAATCTTACATGGCTGAAATTGAGTTACTATTTTTCTCTCACGAGGAATCGTTTTTGGTGGGAAAAATCACAAGTCAGCGCAGGCCACGAGTGACTGACCCCAGCAACAACGATCCGGAGGCCTACTTTGAAAGCCGACGTGGTGTGCAGTGTTTGTTTACGCTCGTCACATCAAACATTTCTCGCGCATTTGATTTTGTCTAAATGTCAATTCATCACGTCATTGATGCAGGCGCGTCACAATTTTACTCAAGCAATTGTTCAGATATGGAATTGTATATCTTCAAACACATTTTGGCGCATATCATCCCCCATTAGTATCATAGACAACTGAGATTTAGACCTCCTCCACAATCCCACCTAAGTTCATGAAAATTTCTAAAGGTTATAATTGTATGTTTTGGCAGTGAAGAATGTATTGTGGTGTGATGAGTTCATTGTGTTGAAATGAACTTTATTAACCGCATCAAAAATACAAAACCTGACATTCCGTTAAGAAGATTATATGTACACGACAACACACAAGGACACAAATCTACAGTACTAACTAACAGAGACACACATATAGGTAACATCACAAATAACAAATATTAAAAAAAAAAAAGAAAAAAAAAAAGACTTTTTCCGTATAGCTTGCGAGATAAAAGCCTGTACTTAAGTTATTTTATTTCATTATCTTCAAGTTCCATGATGAATGCGAATCTTTCAGTATCGTCAATATTTAAGAAGCAAGGGAAAATATCAGTTGGTTCACTGCAAAGACTTTTTCTTTCGTTTTCAAAAATTCTGCAAGTTATAACTAAATGAATTCCTTCCAAAATAATATTACAAGTTACATATAATCCGTCTTCTAATGGGAATTTTTGCGACCTTCTACGTCTTTCAGTTTCTGTTTAGGTTGCTTGAACTGATGTTGAAACGTGAAAAATTTCATCTTAGCACTCGATCTCGGATAACTCTTAAATACTCTTCCATTTCGAAAATTTTCTTAAATTATGTGTAAGCGCTTAACTTATTATCTGCTCCTGTGTTGTTTTGTAGAAATTCCTTCCACTGTATTAAATTTCTTTCGCCCTCTTTATGAATATTTTAGTCGGAAAGTTGCCTTTGGAAAAACCAATATCTTCCCACATTTTAGTCAAAGCCAAAAAAAAAGAAGAAAAAAAATGACATGTTTCTCATACAGGTTTACCATTCCATTTTTACAGTTCCAATATAAATGACTTGACAAAGAAAACAATCACACAGAAAAGTGTCTGGTTTGATGTGTATTATCTATCATTCAGGCTGTTTTGGAGACCAGACTCAGTTTCAGACAGAATAATCAAAACATTAGCGTATAAAAGGCATTAAAACTTCTTTGTATTAAGTTACTGGACAACATGAAGAAGAGAATAAATCGGGAAGATCATATATATATATATACATATAGATATTGAACAAAGTTAGACTAAGTGTACGTCCTTGTCTTACACCGTTATTCATGCTGGTGTATTCTGACAGCCCCCCTTCTAATTTTATTTGTATTAATGCTTAATTATACATGTCTTTTATTATATTATACACATGGCCAACCATATCTTAATTAATTCAATAATTCATAAAATATAGCATCGTGCCAGACCATGTCAAATGCTTGCTTACAAATCAATGAAGCAGGCATATAAGTATTTTCCGTTTTTACTGATCTTGGTGTGTTAATCTATTAGTGGTCTTAAAAACCAAAATGTGATCACGAGTTCTCGAGTTTTGAGCGAAACCAATCTTACAGTCGTTTTTTGTTGTATCGTATTGTGCTGATTGTATTTTCTGTTCACTGGCAAATTATCGCGTTTGTAAACGGTGTAGCCTACGGTGTTTTATTTCATTTTACGCAGATTAAACAGTGTACATACTCTCATTTTTGAGACTAGTTCCCTATATTCCGCTGCTTGAGCATCTTCCATTCGTTTCCTCTCTCTGTCCCTCCGTTCCCTTTCCTCCTCCTTCATCTAGAAGGATAGAATATGGTAGAGTAACAACTTGTGTTGTACTGTGTTGAGCATTATAGTTATAGGTAGTTTCGACTTGTGCCTATAGATGGCGCCATGGAATTTTCTATGTAACTGTTGGACCCTAGAGGACGGAAATGGTAAAATAAAGAACTTGAACTTGTATTAAACCGCAGAGATCTGCTTATGCTTGAATATGTAATTTCGAAGAAAAAGTCCATGAGAATTGTTCTGACCATTCCTGTATACAACCAGAAAGTATATGGTACAAGACCAAAACCTGTGTTAGCATGCGTATAGTCAAGGAAAATTAACAACATTCACTTTTTTCAGTCAAGTTAGTGAAGGTTTTGAGCCCAAGGGTCAGACCAATTACGCTGCGCATTCTCCTAATGAACCAAATCACAAAGACCACAAGCTCACTGACCTCGCGTATTCTCGATATGAAGGAATTTTCCATGTCCACCAGTCTTCTTTCGTGCTCAAGTTGTAACATACGATGTTCCTCGCGCACTCTCTTCATCTCTTCTTCCTTTTCCATTGCCTCAATTTCTTTCAGCATTACAGCTTGCTGCGCCTTCCACATCTCCTCTTGGTATGCTTTGACCTTTTCGAAGTCTTTAAGATTAGTGAGGGCAATTTCTTGATTCAGCTGCGTGTGCACAGCGTGCTTGGCTGGCCCTCTGGCACGTTCAATATATTCCAAATTCAGCCAGTCCATGTCCTCCTGCAGATTTTCCATAGAGTAGTTTTCAGAGTCATGCTCCATGTTTTGTTTTATCCGTCCGTCAAAAAGTCGCCTATATAGGCCACTGCAATACGTTTCTGAGAGCTGGTAATTCTCTTCAAGGAAACGCTGAAGAAGACCTCCGCATATCTCTTCATGCATACATGTATCCTCGCCATCATGATAAATGTCGATCCTTGTGTCAACTGTCAATTAAATGCAAAACATCGTCATGAAATATGATCAGTCTTCAATACGGTTTAATGAGTGATAGTCAGTATTCTTCGGAGCCTCGGAGGGGATACGAGAAAACAATATGTTTCTTCCATTCATTCTAAAATACAATTAATCCCTACGAAATAAATTTTTCAAAGGAACGAAATAAAATTACTTTGTCTCATTCCCCGTAAGTACTTACGGTAGGTCATTTCTCTTTCACTTACAGTTGATCTTTGATAAATATATAACATACAACATATACGGCTTTTCAAATTCATCGGCAACACAATGAAGAAGAGTATATTTCTACTTCATTCACACAACATTAGAACAACGACAATTCCGACAGATTGCAAACACACCATCGTGGTGACTGAGTATTTCATTAGAAGTATAATTGTATTCCGAAAAACTTACTTAACATCAACTGAAATTCCTCCAGGCATTTTTCCATGTCGCCTCCCTCTCCATTCTGTAAGCCAAAGCTTTCCAGTGTCGTTCTGAACTCACGAGTAACGCAGGATGCGACGCTCTGGTGTATTCCCATGAGACATTCTTCACCCCTAAGATAGTAAGAAGATAAATACGTTTTTCTAAATAAAACCTGTAGGTGGAGCAGAATGTCTTAACTTGACAATAAAGATTTTGCTGTGATGCAGACAGTTGCCCCTTGATAGATAGCTATATATAAGAATACTATACATCACGACTTGATTAGGAAAATAGTGTTCAGAGAACGGATTACCAATTTCGCCTACAATCTTTTTTTCCACAATTCTGCATTTTTTTCTTTATGTTTTGAGACTTTTCAGGTGCCTTAACACGATGTAGCTGCACCGCAACATTTGGTGAAACTGTGATGAGTCCTTCTTGAGGTATTATGGTAACATCGTCCACTTGTGCGCCAGTCAGACGGCCTTTAAATAAATACTTCAATACAAAGAAACTTGGTCCATCAGAGGATGCATCTCTAATAAAAATTTGGTAAAGCTGCGGCCAATATGTATTTAGATATCGCGCTAACGTCGTCAAGGTTGACCGCACCAAGACGCTATTCAAAACACATTAAAAGTTTCATAAAAAGTTCAAAAACAATCATAGGATGCTGGTTTTCGATAGGAACCTGGTCCATCACAAGGGCCTTCTGTAACAAAAAAAGGTGAAACTATGGTAATTTTTTTTGACATATTATGGTAACGTCGTACCCCTGTGCGCCACTCAGACGGCCTTGAGATACATACTTTAAAAGTTTCACAAAAAGTTTTAAAATGATAAGAAGAAGCTGATTTTCGATAGGAACCTAGTCAATTATAAGGTGCATCACTAGCAAAACTTTGGTATGACTACGGTGAGTATTTCTTGAGGTATCGCGGTAACGTCAACAAGACGGACGGACGGACAGACGGACGGGCGACGCAGGGGACAATACCCTCCGGCACTTTATGTGCCGAGGGTAAAAAAGCAACAACTACTGCAAAACAACAAAGTAAAACATGTGGCTACTCCAAATTTTGTATTTTTCAAAATATATAGTTTTTCAAAGACAACTGTATACTTCTCTACTGCCAAATATCAATTTGGGGAAGGGGTCGGTTATTACACACACAATCATTTTCTTAAGGATCAATTTCCAATCGCTCCGCGATTTTTTAGTCGCCTGGCCCTTAATGTCATGAGCCAACCAAGTTTGATTCTTTGTGCCATTTATATTGAAGTGCCATATCAATATCCATCATAAACTATTTGGTCTTTTTTTCGGAAATGCCAATACTACTGACATGCATTTTCATTTGATCAGCCCGTGATGACATTTGAATGAATTGCTCTTCCGTTTTTCTTTTACACAATAATGATGAAGCTTATTTCTGGTTACTTTATGTACAATTCTTGGTGCACAAATCTCGCGTTTTTTTTTTATTTTGATTCTATGTTTTCACTCATTTATAACTTATATCTATCGCTGCTGGCTTCTGGACTGAGTCAACAGTTTTCCTCGCTTTTGGCATCGATGCGAAACGACGAGAAGGTGCCACTTTCTCGGCGTTTTACCGAGAAATGCAGAGGTAAAATATAGTCCCTCGTGCTTCTCGACGCTTTGCCGAGAAATGCCGAGATATCTTACGTCGGCGTTTCTCGGCAAAACTCTAAGAAATTCCGAGGTCTTCTCTCCTGTTATTCTTGCCTCGGCGTTTTTGCCTAGAAATCCTGATGTAGGTGTGGAAGCTCCTACATTGGAATTTCTCTGCATTTTAGCTGAGAAATGCCGCAAAGATAGAAAGTTTTCTTGGGATTTCTGCCAATAAAAGAAACAGTGACCAAGTTATCCTGCATTTCCCGGCAAATTCCTGCAGAGGTAAGCTAATGGTTCTCTACATTTCTCCTGCTGGTAAACTTTGCTAACTATATATAGGCCAAAGTTTTCAAAATATGGGACATGTTATTCAGATCCAAAGCGAAACACTGAAACATCAAAGTCTGACTGGGGAATAAACGAAAGAATTACACTTTCAAGAAGTTAGTTTTCCAAATCCCTCTATTAACCATATCAGCATGAGGCATATGGAGTTGAGATTTTATTAGCTGCTACAGGAATGAATGTATCACGTCTTTTTGCACCATGTATATGTTACGTACATGTTGTCATTGTACATGTTACATCAAAATTGCCATATGGGAAGATTGCTTATCATCATCATGGTTCCAGTTATTCCTGATGTATACATTTTTTTTCTTTCGGAGCAGCACAAGAAAATTTGAACTTTTTGTATCAAGTGTGTTTACGGGATGCTCCTACTAAAATATAAACGTATCATGTATCATTGAACTAATTTATTTGTGACGAAGTTACTGCATATGTCAACTAGAAAATTTGATTTGCTTGTTAGCAAATCAGTCTGGGTGCCAGGAAAAACTGCAATGCAATGTTTGCAGCTGTGATATAAGCTCCAAATGTGTAATGGCATGTTAACAGTATGGCCAAGTTGGTGAAAATTGTTGCAAAATGATATAGGTAGACATGTCTAGCTTTGACCTTTCAAGGTCACTCTAGATCAAAAGAGGCAACACAAGATGAAAGCTTATATGTCATTTCCTACTCATGTTCAACAGTAACTATGGCCCCAAAGTGCACCGTTTTTCATATACAGAGATTCTAATACTGTGTGGCCTTGCTTTGACCTTTCAAGGTCACTTAAGGTCAAAAAAGACAGCACCACATGAAAGCCTATATATCATTTCTTATTCATGTTTAATTGTAACTATGGCCCTAAAGTTCACCTTTTTCCATATACAAAGATTTATGTGACCTTGATTTGACCTTTCCAGGTCACTCAAGGTCAAAAAGGACAGCACCAGGTAAAATCCCGTATGCCGTTCCTATTCATGTCTAATAGTAACCGTGGCCCAAAAATGCACAGTTTTCAAGATACAAGCTTATATCACTTGTACAGTGTATCTGTCCAGATTTGGAAAATACTAACAAAAAAAAAAAAAAATTCATAAAAAATCCAAAAATTATCCGAGGTAGCTGCTTTTCGATTGGATACGCCTATTGCACAAACCTATGCATTGAAGTTGGAAAGGCATCTCTATCTATACTAATTTTGAAGATATTCAAGATTTAAGTTCTGTGTATTACCTAATTTGCATAAATTCAAATCCTACAATTTTGGTTCATGGTTCATTGGGTGCGCCCATAGCATAAACCTATATGCAGAAGTCAAAATCTGCATCTCTATCTATAATATTTTTGAAGATATTCAAGATTTAAGTTTTAGGTGATCATCTAATTTGCATAAATTCAAATTCTACAAGTTTGGTTCATGATTCATTTGATGCACCTCTATCACAAATCTATATATTGAATTTGGAATGGCATCTCTATCTATTATAGTTATGGAGATATTCAAGATTTAAATTTTCAAAGTGCCTTAATTAGCATAATTTATTATTTTACAACTTTTGTTTATGTCTATCAGATTGGCAGATGTCACAAGCCTGTATGCTGAACTTTGAATTTTGTATCTATCTATAACAGTTTTGAAGATATGGAGCTTTTAAGATTTTAATTGCCCCTAATTAGCAAAATTTTGAACATCATGACTATTCCAAATTTGAGAGTCAACTTCCCTGCTAGGTGTATTACCACGCCAAGTTGAAACAGCGTAGCTTGCACGGTATCATAGAAAAGCTTCGGATAAATTCAGCGGAAAGAAAGAAAGAAAGAAAGAAAGAAAGAAAGAAAGAAAGAAAGAAAGAAAGAAAGAAAGAAAGAAAGAAAGAAAGAAAGAAAGAAAGAAAGAAAGAAAGAAAGAAAGAAAGAAAGAAAGAAAGAAAGAAAGAAAGAAAGAAAGAAAGAAAGAACAATATGTCTGGGTTGGCACCCACAATCAAAGAACAACTGGGTTTATAGAGGACATCATGCTGGTAACCAGTAAGTACCAATTAAATACATGTACTAGATAGTCAAACATATCTATCATATACATAGAAAATCTGGTTCAACAATGAATCCAGTTAGGAAGTTATTTTGGAATTATCATTCAGCATTACATCGTCATTTCTTGGCGTTTTGCAGAGAAACGTTGCGGTCTTTTCCCCTGCCTATTACTACCTCTGTGTTTCTATGGGTTTTTGCCGAGGAACGCCGAAAAAATTCACCTCTGCCTATCTCGACAAAAACGCCAAGGGTCCATATTTTACCTCGGCATTTCTCGGCAAAACGCCAAAAAGCGGCCTTTGTCAGAATTTGGCTCCCCTAGTGGAAAAGAAATGGGTTTAAAGTAAGACCTAGCATTTCATTTCTACTACTCACCCTTTGGCTTGGTCTTGAAACACTTCAAGTGGATATATTTCGTCCGCATTGCTCGCCGCTTTTGTAAGCGCCTGTAAATTTAGCATATGGAATTAAAATGTTAAAACATTGAAACATGTGCGCACTGTTTCAAATGTCCTGTTAGAAAAATATCCTAAACCTTCAAGGGTGTAAATTGTAGTAAATAATAGTATAATTATTGAGAAATCACACAGTTTATATCAATTTCACTTACGGCTTAAAGATATGCTACGATTAAGTTGGTAACTATCTGTACATCTATGTTACTATTAATTGGACACGTGTCCTAATATGATGTTGTTATTCACATGCGTACTCCTCTTATATAGAGTGGGCTTTGAGAAAAAAGATAATTTTTCCATTGTACCGTTAATAATGGTCACACTCATGCGTATCAGTCAATTTTCAGCAACAAAAGTACATCTGCATCTTACGTGCACAGTGTCGGAATTATCAACTGAGGATGCTTCTGAAAATAATTTTGCAAAAATATTTTCCGCTTTCACATAAAGGCAGTCACAACCTCATGCATTCAAAACATCCGGTTAATGTTTGATTTAAAAGCAATTTGGCGTATTCGGATGATTTGAGCATTCCTATCAAAATCGAGTTACAAACAAAGTAAAACATTTATGAACTGTACTTGTACTTACTCGCAAAAATTACCAAACTTCCTTTTTCCTGTGGCTTATATTGGAAGCAAATTTCAGAAATTGCATCAACCTTGGAGAATTCCTTCTCTCATTTTGTTTGTCCCCAAATCGCGGTAAAAATATAATGTGATAATGTAATACGGGTGTGCCGCAGCGCGGATTTTGTGGTGAAAACAGAATGTTGGCCCAGACGACGGGCCTTGCTTTCATTTGTTAAGTGCATACAGCGCCATCTGATAAGGAAGAAATTATCACTTTTGCCACAAACAGCACTAACATTGGTCCCCTTATCGTGACGTCACTGATGGCTGCTTCTCTGCACAGTGCACTGTAGGATCACTTCACTTTTTGATTTTTCATAACTGTAGCCCCATCGCTCACGGCTGCTTTTCAACAGGCAATTATTCCGATTCACAGTGTACATAAGGAGTCCTTTACTTTCGATAATTTAACGAGAGGAACCAAAGCTTCCCTCCCGGCCAAGGTCCTTTGCATCACGACCTGTGCTCCTGGGGCGTATTCGAATTACACGACCAGAATAACTTTTACCACGACGTGGACCTCCCCCTCCCCCGCTAAAAAAAAGAACAAAACAAAACAACAACAACAACCCCCCCCCCAAAACAACAAACAAAAACAAAAAAACACAAACAAACAAAAAAAAAACAAAAAAACAAACCAAAACAAAACAAAACAAAACAAAACAAAAACCATAAAAACAGAGAAACTAACAAAAATAAACAAGCCCCCCCCCAACTCACAAAAAACTTGAAAAAGATACTTCTGCAAGACTACTATTACGCAGAATATTTATCGAATCAGTGTCAGACTCGTTTAATGCTGCAACCATCGTTTCTCGAATAATTATACAATTATGAGGAAAACCAAAATGAGGCTGAGTGAGTACTTGTCATTAAAAATCGGGGGGGGGGGTGCATTCACGAATGACGGAGAAAGAAATTGACCTCCGCCCTTAATACTTTTGGAAACAGTAGCCACTCATCCAGATTGCCATCATATATACTACACACCCTACCCTCATTTTTAAATCTAGTATAAACTACTGCCACAAGCATAACAGTGTAGTTTCCGTAACGTGCGCATAATTATTAAACGTCTGCACGGACAACATATACTACTGAATATATCGTATGTCTGAATGTCGTCATAATGTCAGTGAGGCTTCAATGTCCGCTTTGCTTAATAGGAGAGCGTAGAAACAAAGGTTTGGCATGTTATCAGCCCGTGCAGACATGGACAACGTGCCTGGAGGAAGTACGAAATCAAGGTGCTTGCTTTTTGGTTCCACAACGGTACCACCACAGCATGTAAAATTTGAACAAGAATCACAAGACTGTTGACATACGTCATTGCGACATGACATCAGGAAGCAGTATTCTCTGCAATTGTCCAGTTACCTGTTTCGATATGTTAACATGTTGTGATGTTAGTAATAATACTCACTATCATCTGCCGTATATATTCGTGTCGGAGCTTTTCATTCGTCTCTCTGATGACTCGATCTTTCACATTGTCCCATGTACTTTTCAACACCGGAATAGCAGTTGGATCGTTTATTGCGGCTGTGTATTCCTCCACCAAGAGAGCCAATGTTTGTCCTAATTCATAATGCGAAATATCAAAAGATCATTACAACTTTCGGAGATAAATGCAAATGTTCAGTTAGAATTCTGTTATACAACCAGGAGCAAAGTTCAGAGCCACAGCTGTCGTGCTGCGGGTTTTGAACCAAAACAAGAGGGCTGCGTGGCAGGTCAGATCTCCGCTAATCTTGACATTTAACCCATAAAAGTCCTCCCTGGTCAGGTGATGCTTGAAGTGTTCCTATCCTATTTCAAAGCAACTAGTGCAGCAATTTAAGACGCTATTTGTAAGATATTGTCAAAAAATAAAGTACAATACAAAATACAAATGAAAATAAAAATGAATTTACTGGAGCATGACAAAAAGCTCAGTAGATACCCACCCAATGTCTATTCCCACGATGCTTGACGTGAATCTGGCCGACCGCTTTGGAGATGTTACAAATGTGAATTACGATTTGCAATCCCCACTGACGTTCATTATAGAGTTGGAACGGGTTCATTAACCAGCAAATACCCGAATTGAAAAATTAGTTAATTATCAGGGATCTTAAGCATCATTACCCAGTGAACAAGTTTGTTTTATCTTTTCACAAGGTGCGTTTCACCAAGCTTGCGCACAATCTGAGACACGGTTTTGGAGAAGGAAATAACATAAAAAAAAGGGGGGAAAAAAAAGAAAAAGAAAGAAAGAGAGAAAGATAGAAAGAAAATAGAATAAAAATAAATTAACAAATAGATAAAAATACCCCACAAAAATTAGTAAAAATAGAAAAGGTCACAGCGCCACATACTGAACAAATAAAGGTTTACGGATCCTCAGAAATGTTCCTGTGCAGTTCCAGAGAACGTTTAGAAGATTTTTGTACAAAATAGACCAAAAAAAAAAAAAGAGAGAGAGAAAATGAAGAAGAAGAAATCAAAAGAGAGTGCCTATTTATATAATTTCAGTAGAGACCCACCCATGGCACATTATCTTCAACTTTGAAGTAAAAAGCGGATTGACGGTTTAGGCGGTCAAAAGTGTGAACTACTGATTGTAATCTCCACTGACGTTCATTGTAATCAACAGGAATGAGTGCACTGACCCGCGACAGCTCGAATTGCAAAATTCGTTAAAACCAGGGATTATCAGCATCTCCAACAAGTGAACAGGTTTGTTCCACCCTTTCACAAAGTACCCTTGCACCAATTTTCTGCACAATCTGAGGGACACTTTTGGAGAAGTCCAAAATAGAGAAAACACAAAAATTCGAACACAATTAACAAAAACATCGTAGCGCCACCTGTTGAATAAGTTAGGGTAAATTCGTCTCCAGAAGTGTTCCTATGCAATTTCAAAGAAAGTCACCCAGCTTTTTTGAAGATTTTTTTAAAGATCTTGCCAAAAAATGAACACACGCACACGCACACGTCTTGTATCTTGTATCTAGGGATTCAGGGAGTCGATTCAAAGCTTCAGGAATTTCGAACGATTTGCAACTAAAATATACAGTTGGTTTGCCTGATAAACCGACCACGCTCCGTATTTTTCTCCACACCACTCAGTGATCAATTAGCTCTTTAGCTACTTGATCACCATTTAGCGCTAAAAGCGACTAAATTCCTAATTGCTCTACTTTGGTTACCATGGTAACAAGTTACAGTGCAATACGGCACACATGCTGCCAATGGCCAAGGTGATGATGATGATCACCTTCTTGCTTGGATTGTCAGCCCCTGATATAAAGTGACGGTGCACTTTTATTAAATTAATAAACATAACATTTTGCAGTCATGGGACAGTTGTTTTATCTTGTATACCGTAACCTTTGCCTTGTTGATACTGATTGGCTACTATCACAAAAGAGGTAAGCATGATTTATGTAGGATGCTGTACAAACACATCGAAAGCCGATCGCATAAACACAAACTGGCATGTGCTACACGGCGCTTGAAAATAACAAGACAGTCGGACGGAAGTATTTCTTGTCGCACGTGAATAATGGTACATTTTGGAGGTATTTTTCCTTCTTACATCTCTTCTGGTTTTCTTTTGCAGTATGTTTCCTGATTTGATGACGGAGACCTGGCGAACGGCATGAAGTTTAGTTCAACCTGAGACAAGGTCTCAGTATTCCTTGTCTCAGGTTCAACAGTGTCTTATTTCAGAAAGATTTACATACTTGTACTCGTTCTGCATTCTCATTCGATGTTCAAGACAATGAAGTCCTCACGTTGAAAATCTATTAACATTACACGCAGCATAGATGTCAGATAGAACACACACGTCCATCTGCCTTTCTTTCTATCTATCTATCTATCTATCTATCTATCTATCTGTCTGTCTGTCTGTCTGTCTGCCTGTCTGTCTGTCTGTCTGTCTGTCTGTCTGTCTGTCTGTCTGTCCGTCCGTCCGTCCGTCCGTCCGTCCGTCCGTCCGTCCGTCCGTCCATCCATCCATCCATCCATCCATCCATCCATCCATCCATCCATCCATCCATCCATCTATCTATCTATCTATCTATCTATCTATATGACCAGAATTATCATACCTGTCAAGACAGCTAAATCGTCGTATCCTTTTTTCAAGTGTTCCCTGCACTTATCGACAAGTTTCTGCACCAGTTGAAGCACTCCAACATTGAAGTCGGAACTAAGTGCATCGGTAAATGCGGCGATGTTTTGCATGATACTGGCATCATGGTGGGGTGGCGGCAAAGTGAAGGCCTCGATTTCAGGGAAAATGGCTATTATGGCTTCAGCTGTCTCTTCTTGTTTCGTTTTTCTTATTTTTTTACTTCTCTTGAAAACCTGTAAAAACGTATATCCCTTTATGAGCTCGATGTAACTCTCTCATTCGGAATTTCGGCCAAAGTCTATGTGCTCTGAATAGGCTTAACGACGCCAGATTCAAACTCTTTGGAACCACCAACATGTCTACAGCGACCGTACGAGAAAAGACCCCGTAAGAAGGGGCCAGGTCAACAGCTTTCGTTGCGGTGCTTTGGGCGCCTTGCTGGTGACTAAGGCAAAGCTCGGCACGCAGAGTTTTTCTCTTTGAGTTATTCAAAATTGCTTTTTCTTCTTTTAACCTGTTAAAGGTTGCAAAATTCACTTTTGGCGAACGAATTGGGCTTTTAATTTTAGATGCATCGGACTCTCTTTTTCAGATCTACTCAACGCGTGAATAAATATAATTACTAATACTTATTTGGCTTTTACAAGCTATGAGCTATCAAATAATCATTTACTTCCTTGTCATACTGGTATCAGGAAAACATTCGAAGCTTGATGTACCTGTATGTTTAAGTGCCTCGTTGTGGCCAAAATCGTTTTATTTCAGTTTCATGCCTTGTAATTACAAGAGCTTATTGTAGATCGACATATTGTCCCAAATATTACTCCATGGCAAATATTTTGCCGTTCAATCACAAGTCTGTATTTCGCCGGGGGGAGGGGGGGCACTTCCCGAAATTTTTGGTGGGGATGTGAGCCTCGACCTGTCAAATACCCACCCTTTGTTAGGGCACCTTTTCACAAAAATGATACCGTTGTTAGGGAATTTTTTAAGCGAAATAGGAAAAATATGGTCCAAAATTGGCAACAAAAGTGCTCCAGGGAGAAAATTTTGACCTTACTCAGGGAAATTTTCCCGAATTTTGGGCCATTAAAGAGAACATTTACCCCTTTTAAGAGAATTTTTGTCAAAATACTGGACATAACCCCTCCCCCGGGTATTTGCGATGGCATCTGTTAAACAATGTTTTTTTTTTTTTTTTTTTTTCCAAAGCCATCCATTTTTCTGGGCGACGTTAAAACGAGAACCTTGGTCTTGATGTAGTCCGTAGGGTCCATTGGTTCCCTGTTGGGCCCATCTGGGGTGATGAGAGTGACGTCACGGAGCAACCACAGGAAATTAGGGAAATGATGACTGTCCTGAACATCCAACGCTTGACCTTGCCTGACCCTGATACTGGACGCCAGACGGGAAAAACACCTGAGTGAAACAAGCAAATATTGTATAATTATAATTCGCGCCCAAAAGCGCCTGTTTGTTAATGTAATATGCTCTGTTCAGACAGGACCGCTAGAGTCAATATGTTTTTACGCTACGTTTAGTAGAAGTTACATATTATTGTGATCAGAAATATATTTGGAGACAGCACTTGCGTATCATCTGGTGAAGAGGCTTAACGCATCATTTAAGGGGCCATATATTTATTTATCCAATCATTGGCAGCCTGTCTCACTGTCTGTCTGTCTGTCTACTATCTATCTATCTATCTATCTATCTATCTATCTATCTATCTATCTATCTATCTATCTATCTATCTATCTATCTATCTATCTATCTATCTATCTATCTATCTATCTATCTATTTTGGGGAGAGTGAAATGGATCTATGCATTTTAAAAGATGAAGTGAAAGAAAAAATATCACTGCTTGTCAACCACAGGAAATTGTGCTTGATATATGGTTAAGAAATATTATATTTTGATTGCATTCTCTTGACATAGATACTAATGACTTTCAATCTCTTTTGATTTGCCCTACAAATTTTATTAATACTATCCAAACATTATTAGAAAGTGTGGCTGCAACAATTTTACAGATTTTAGACTTGCCTGTTTTGTTACTTAATTTTATCTTGGGGCATCATTCTGTTTTAATATTAACCTTTCAAGCATTTTAGGCTCACATGTTTTATGTCAGGTAAAAACCCCGAGGGGCTATCGGTAGCAAGCAGCGGCCGACGACAGTCACAAGTTTGCCTAATTGTACTTAATATCGTTTTAAGAAAAACTATGTTTTGATAACATGTTTTTGACATAAATGCCAATAACTTTCCTTCTCATCTGACACGCCTAAATGCACATTTACTCACCATTAAAAAATACTCAAAATTAACAGTATTTTCTCAAATGTCCCAAACGTGACACCTTACGTTGTAATATTGATTCAGGATTGGCAGTGAAATAGAGCTTAATTGTTCGGAACCTTTCAAAGTGAGGAGTAGGTGTCATGATGGGGTTTGTTTTACATTTCTGGTGCAGAATGTCCATTGCTGCAGTTCTTGTAAGGATTTCCCTTGGTTTGTACAAGTCTTCTAGCTGCAATTGTTTATTTTACAATTACTGGGACTGAATCTAGTGCCCCAGTTTGTTTTACTTCTGTTATACACTGGCAGGTGGTTTAATTAGGATAAGCTGTCCAGGTAGAAAGGGTATATACTGGTTCAGGGGTAAGTCAAATTTTTCTAGTCTGAACCTGCACTACGCAAATTTAGTAATTATGTTTTGTTTGACAGGTTTTCTTTTTTCATAATGAAACTTTGCATTTATAAGCAAAACTTTACGTTTTTAGCTAGTTCATCATTTGCCACGTTCATATTTATTCATTATTATGTGGGTTGTCTTTGTTGAATATTTAGCTTAGACAGGGGGGCCTCTACTCAGAGAGACATGCACGGGTATAGGCTCCGAAACATTTTCTCAGTAGTTACCCGCTGAAGACCCTTTATTTTGGGGGGCTAATACAGCCTATGTCAAAATTCTCCAGAAGAACGTGTGTAATATGGACAATACTACTTCCATTATGTATATAGGTTAGACAGAAACAGGTTAGCTTATGGAGAGTAAAGAGTTAGGACTGTATATAGGTTAGACAGTGACAAGTTAGCTTATGGAGAGTAAAGGGAAGTACAAGGTTGCTCCACTTTCGAGAAGCTAGATATAAAGCTTAACAACATCGGTTCATCCTTCATTGGATGCTGCTATGTAATCAACCTACCAATTGACGTGTGAATGGCACCTCTAGCTGTAATAGTTTGAAGTTATTGGAAATTTAAGTTTTGCGTATTCACCTAATTTGCATAAATTAGAATGTTACAACTTTAGTCCAGGGCTCATTGGATGTGGTTATGCCCCAAACATATGAATTGACGGTAGAATGACACCTGTGTCTGTAATAGTTTGGAAGTTATTCCATATTTAGATTCTCTGCATTCAACTACTTTGCATAAATCACAAAGAGTCAACTTTGGCTCATGGCTCATTGGTATGTGTTATGCCACACACCTACCAATCGAAGTAGGAATGGCACCTCAATCTGAAATAGTTTTGAAGGTATTTCTTATCTAAATTTTGTGTATTCAACTAACTTGCACAAACTGAAATGCCACAACTTCATGTTTCATTTGATGTGTCTATATCACAAACATCTGAATTAAAGCTGGCTTGGTACTTATATTTATAATAGTTTTGAAGATATTCAACTTTTACATGTTTCAAGTGCTCCTAATTAGCACAATTTGAAATGCTTAAGTGTTTGTTCACTGTTGATTAGATTGGCAGGTGCTACAAATCTGTACAAATTCTTTAAATTTGTTGTCTATCTATAATAAAATAAAAATAGATAAATAAATAAATAAATAAAAAAATAAATAAATAAATAAATAAATAAATAAATAAATAAATAAATAAATAAATAAATAAATAAATAAATAAATAAATAAATAAAATAGAGATTAAGTATTGACGAAAAACAAGAAGTCTGTGTTCACACAGAGACTAAATAAATCAATAAGTGATTTATTGAATAAATAAATAAATAAATAAATAACGTATTTCAGGAAAAACAAGAAATGTGTCTGAACTCACAGACTAAGTAAATAATGGGCTTTATGTCATCGATGTGTACTTTATTACTGATATAATGAAAGTTGCAAAACACATAAAATGCCGACTTACTCCAATTTGTCCAGGTCATGTTGGTAGGGGACGTTGGTCGAGTTGTACACTAGTTGCGAACACAGCAAGATGGTCAGCACAAAAATCCCGGCATCCTTATCCTGGGAAGCTGACACAGCACCTGACATAATAAAACCACCTACGTTGTACCGTAATTTTCTCAATTTCGTTGTGTTTTCAATTTCGCCTGTTTCACCGCTGACACAGTGTTTTAACGTGGATTTTTAATTTTGCCTGTTTCACGGATAAAACAAAACCGTGAAAATAAAAACACAGCGAAAGATTGTTTTAAGGACAGGTAAGACACCAAAAGTAAATCCCACTTTAATCAATCCTAGCTCAAAATGTTTTTGCGTTAGGATAACAAATCATATATGTATGTAATCGTCATACTCCAAAGAATTTATATGTCCCGTATTTGGGTGTCTGTGATGTTAATTGTTGAATGAACAATTGACAGTTGACCGCAAAGCATCCACCCCATAAATGTCGATATAAGTCATTAATAATGTGTGATAAAATCATAATTACACTTGCATCTTAATCCCGACATATTGGCAACAAATAACAATCCAGCAATTATTTTATGTTTGGTTTAGTTTTTCTGTTATCCAACTTCAAAGTTGGACGTTTCTATTTTCCCTGTGATTTCCAGGATGTCCATTTTCTTCATTTCATAGAAAAAGAACGAAGCAAAATTTCGAAAATCGCTGCATTTTTGTTGCAGTTCAGACATTACAAAATCAAAAGCCGTTAACCGGATTAACTTTCGCCCAGCCGTTTTCTTGGAATTACCATTCTTAAGTGGGGTTCTCGTCCTGCTATCCGTTCTGAGAAAACAAGCTTCAAAGGCCTTTGATGTTGATCATTTGCCTCTGAAACAATACTTTTTGCTCACGTTGAGCCGATATTTGTACGAAACGTAGTAAACATCGTTCCTTAAAATTTGATGAGGTTGTCGAACAATTATTGGCCAATACATGTAAATGCATTCGCCACCCAAATAGTTTTTTAAACGCCTACATTTGGATTAGTGGAGCCTGCGAAGGTAAAAGGGCGGATTAAATGCCCCCCCCCCCCCCCAATTGAAAATAAAAAAAGTTGTGTCTGCCAATCTGCAAAATACCAGCAAATCACTCACATAGACAAAGGCTTGTTTAAAAATATTTACGGAGATTTTACTGCATCACATCAGAAATGTCTGGAAGTGAAGTCTCGACAGATCGAGGGCATGACGTCATATTATGCACTTTTCGTCTTGAGAAAAAGATGTCTCTTTCAAACACAGAAAAGAATGTTGAACTTTTTGTTGATAATGGTAACGTTCCTCTCTATATTCTGAGCAGCAAATTTCAGTTCTTACAGCTGAATACAAATCAAACATTTACAGCGGAAAATACTCTGTTCCACAATAAAACAAATATGTAGGTTCACATTATATCGTTACGACTACAAAACGAACAAGGAACACATTATGGTTGATTGTACAGACATGTGGCCCGTTACACGTAAATAGCACTCGCTCGGAGCCGAGTCGCGATACAAGTTTCATCCACTTAGCAAAACGCAAGATTCGCAATATATTTCGTGATTAGGCATGTCCTCTGTTGCATTTCAAACAGGTGTTGAATTTCTGCCTCATTGGTGCCAGAACCCCCTCCCGTACACACACAGAGTTCGATTTGAGGGGGCAATTTACTTGTATAAACTCTATATTTATATAATCTTATCTGATGTGTTTATATTGTGCCAGCCGATCTATACAGACATGGTGTCACGTGATCTTCCATATACCATCGACGTATTCTTAGAAGGAATATAATCGTTCCAAATTGTGTCAAACGACCATAACTCTCATCAACTGACACTTAAAGACATGGGCAATGCACAGTTCTACCTGCTTTGTGTTGAGAAATGGTTATCAAATTTGCTAGTTTCCTCGTTAATGGTTACTAAAGATTTCTAGCAGCAACTTTTTCCTACCTATTCCTTCTGTGTCAAGCAAAATAATACAAAAATCCCTTCCATTCTTGTCTTGACCTTTAAGAACGTGTGTCCCTATCCAAATGCCAAACGTTTTCGGTTCAAATGAGTGACCAAGGTCAAACGCGTCTGCTCTTCCTAAAACCCTATAACATCAAAAAGACAGCGCATGAAACAAAGACAGGTAAGTCCGTGTTATCAAATCCAAAATCAAGTCACAAGATCAATTCGGCGAGAACAAAATGCACCTTGCCTGAACACTTCCATGTATTTTACTTTACTTTTGTTTGCATTTTCGATTGATAATTCTATCACCAAATGTTACAGTGTGAAAAAAAAACTACAAACAAAATGATAAAAAGCAAAATTTATCTTTAAGATAAAACTTGCATATTTATATTAATATTGATTAATTTATTAATAGAATTTCTCACCAAAATATAATTGTAAGAAATTTGAACATCATTACACATACTGAATCAATGCGAATAATTTGGGCACTTGCTGAAATATATACATAGCTGTACATTATAACTACTTTTGTGCGATAAAACCTACATCATGCCAGCAAATGCGGTAAACAGGTAATCTCAGGGACAACATTTGTACGGTCAACCGGAGAAAAAAGGCTTTAAGTACCCTTCTTGCACAGCTTGCCAAATTACTTACCCGGGTTAGTTCGTATCTATCCAAAACAATGATTTCATGCGCAGACATGCCAAACTTCAAGTTTCAAACGATTTCTCACGGGAAAAGACGACGAAGGCCTTGTGGTCTTTAATATATCGCTCATGTAAAATTGTTCTTACAAAGAGGGGCATTTTCGCTATTTAATTATTATATTTGATGCTGTTTTGTGTAAATGTAAGGTGAAAAAAGAACGAGTCTTTTTCCAAACGAGTAAGAATTGGCTAGTCTGCATGCACGTATCTGAAGCTATCTACAAATACATACTGTAGTTCTAGAAATTTTCGCGCGTGTTTAATTTCGCACAAACTCATTTTTTTCTGAAATTACAGAATTTTCGGGCATTTTAGTTTCGCGCAATCCAATGCCAACCAATGCATTGAAATACAATGCGACTTATTTTCGCGCATTTTAATTTCGCGCTTTAGGTGGTAGCGCGAAAAGCGCGAAATTAAATCGAGCGCGAAAATTTCTAGAACTATAGTATCATGCTAGATGTCTCTTTGTCATAAAGTGCCGACATAAAATAGACTGTCCACTTTGTTCTACAAATGGATGGTCAGAAACCTACCTACCTTGAAAGAACATATGATTTGCCTGTTCGAGCGGGGCCACATATACCGAGCACGCTGACTGGATCCCGTATTGACCGAAGCATTTCAATGGCTTCTGGGACCACATCTAGTCTGTCTCTCACTACGCCAGTTCGTTTGGACACCACACCCGTCCTCGCATCATAATGATGATCATTAGGCAAAATTAAGGGAATCGCTGTCACATTATTGGCAGCTAACCCCGGTACACGAAGACTCTTCACTTCAAAGCCGTCAGGAACTGTAGACTCCATGGATTTCCTTAAAAGGGGCGAAATTTTACTGTCAAGTAGAGAGATAGATAGCTTGAATGGACTAATGTATAGGTAGGTAGGTAGACAGTTAGACCGACAGACAGACGGACGAACAAATAGATAGATGGATTGATAGACAGATGGACGGACGGACCAGCAGAGAGTGACAGGCACACACAAACAAACGGATAGACATATGATAATCGTTTCCCATCAGGTCACTCCATCACCACTATGGGGACTCAAATTGTATTCACAGGAAAACCAAAAACACTTTCATAGAAGCACGCTGATTGAAACAGATTTGAAGAGTAATGGTTTATTCAGTATCCAGGGACTCCGGCCCATAGTACAATAATTCAGAGGTTACAGCAATATACAAATTTACTCTGAGGGTGACAAAAATTTATCCCTTTTTTTGAACGCTTCATAAATATATTCAGCGAAATAACACTGTTCCCGTGCATTGGTTGATCTCATAAGTCGGATGAAACTATCTTGACATTTAGTAGTTATATAAACTGGTAATAAAGAACTCCTCATTTGTTCATATAATTTACATTCAGTTACAAAATGGAACTCATTTTCTATACAAGATTTACCTTCATTAATTAAACACCATTTACAAAGTCTATCACTTCTGTCTAAACCTTCTCTCCTGCCCTGTTCAATATTAAGACAATGTGATGAACAACGTAATCTTGTTAAAGCCATTCTATGTGGTCTATAGTATACATTTGTCAGATATTTTTCAACATCCAACAAACTTTTAAATAATGCATATGTGTCTAACTTACTTGAATCATTAATACGGATTCTCCATTCCTGTTCACAACAGTCTTTTATCCTTTGCTTAAATTAACTCTAAAATAATACTACATCTGCGACACCATGCTCGAACCATACAATTCCAAAACCATATTTAAAAAGTAATTTCTTAATTTCAGAACACCAGGTGTTTCTCCCAGCTTCTGTCAATTTCCGTAATATATTATAATAATCTTTAGGGAGACGATCATCATCCATATATTGCAGTTTTAACCAGTATTTAATGCACTGGGTCATATATAAGACAGATAGTGGATATCTGCCACATTCACCTAAAACAGCATCATTTGATGTATTAGACCCAACCATCAACAGTTTCTTACAAAATTTAATTTGAACACTCTCTATTTGAGGTGATAACTTAAAACCCCATATTTCACTACCATAAAGCAAGACTGGTGTGATCATTTTATCAAATATTTTCAATGCTACCTCCACTGATGCAAAATTAAAACCTCTAGCTTTCTGAAACATAAAAATAGATTTCTTAGCTTGATCTGCAATAGTTTTGGTTGCTTTGGTCCACACTAACTTAGGAGTAAATATTAAACCTAAATATTTGTAATAGGACACTACTTCCAATGGAACACCATTGTAGGTCCACCTTTCTGCTGTCTTTAATGGACCTCCGTTTCTAAATACAATGATCTTTGATATATTTAAATTTACTTTCATACCCCATTTATCACAAAATTTGGATAATTGATTAATCTGTTCTCGTAATCTCCTGACCGTATCTGATACACAGGATATGTCATCAGCATATAACAAAATACACACATTTTGAAATTCATTATTTATAAATATACCTTGACAACCATTGTCTTTGAATTGTTCTATTAGACTATTAATAAACATCACAAAGAGAAAAGGACTAACTTGGCAACCTTGCCTGGTGCCAATATTACAATCAAATTCGTCTGACAGACCAAACTTAGACTGTACACATGCTTTTAACTTATGATACATATTATATAAAATCCAATAAATTTTTCCATGCATCCCTTCCTTAAGCAGTTTAAAAAACAAGTTATTATGGTTAACGTTGTCAAAAGCCTTTGAAAAATCAACATAAAAGACATAACACCTCCCTTTCTTTCTGGATAAATATTTCGATATCAATGCCTTTAAGTTGAATATATTGTCTATTGTTGAGTATCCCTTTTTAAATCCTGCTTGCTCCTCATAAAGTTTCCCTGTGGACTTAGCCCATGTAGCCATTCTTGTATTTAAAATTTTCATAAAAAGCTTACTTATAACATTCAACAGAGATATTCCACGATAATTATTGGTATCATTTACATTGCCTTTTTTAAACAAAGGACATACGATTGCTGAACACCAAGCTTTTGGATATGCTCCTATCTCAAAAATCCTATTATATAAACTATGCAGCTTAGGCATCAACACCGCTTTACCGTTTTTAAAAAACTCTGCAGGAATACCATCAAGACCGGGAGCTTTCTTATGTGGCATGCTGCTGATTGCTTCATCAATCTCTTTTACAGATATAGATTGATTCATTACATTATTATCATTTTCATTTTCACAATCAGTACATTTATCATCATGTTCATTTACAACATTAGCAAATTCTGTATTACTATTGTCTTCGTCAATGTACAATAATGAAGAGAAATAATCCCTCCATTCCTCTGGTTGTATATTTATCCGACCAGTGGATCCACCTTTTCGTTTGATCTCTTTCCAGAATACATTTGGATCTGTAATTGTTGACAATTTTTGAAAATGATTATTATGATACAGATTCCTTTTCTTTTCAAACTGGCTCTTAAACTCTTTTTTGGCATCTTTATAAAACTTTAAATCATCTTCACTCCCAGTATTTCTAAATCTCTTCATCCCAAAAAGGCACATTTTTCTTCTTTTCACCACTCCTTGCCCTCTTTGAACTTTTCATAGTCTCGGCTGCTTGTTGTATAGCATTTACCAATATTTCACCAGCATTATCTGCATTACCACGCTCTACTTGTTCATCAAATTCATCTAACATCCTTCTACAGTTTTTACCATTTAACTCTCTTAGAAAATCATACTTATTCTCATCTGTCCACAAATACCTGACCCAAGTCTTGTACTCTTTCTCTACCTGTGACTCACCATCACCAAATGATAAACTACATATCAGAGGAAAATGGTCTGATTTATCTATATTTGATATTTCAAAATTACTAACTAGGTGAAATAGATTTGTATCAAGTATAATGTAGTCAATAACACTATTTCCATTGGGACCAATAGAAGTATATTCACCTTGTTTATCATTCTCACTCCGGCCATTTAAAAAATGCAAGTTATGAGTACAGCATAAATCTAACAAGGTTTGCCCAAACATGTTAACCTGAGTATCCTTGGACTTCCTAGGATTCATGAAGACATCGGGTTCATACCATTCCATATCAGGTCTATGATCAACAGAATCGTCCAATATATAATCTGGCAAATCTGCAGTTCTACTGTTAAAATCTCCTGCTATTAAAGTATGCACATCCCCATATTTT
This sequence comes from Hermodice carunculata, assembly GCA_964020975.1. NCBI lineage: Eukaryota > Metazoa > Annelida > Polychaeta > Eunicida > Amphinomidae > Hermodice > Hermodice carunculata. The sequence continues at coordinate 71,009,480 of OZ026618.1, forward strand.
ATGTATAAGCTAGACAGTATATTTTCCAGATTTATGACACCATTTTTCTCCTCTCGCTCGTTATACATTGTCGATTTTTCATGTGTTATATAAACAAAGAGCATAATTAGGTCTTTACTGAGTGAGAAGTACTCACCCTTAAAATGTAAAATTATACCATCACAGACATGATGAAATATCCTCTTAACTGCACTTAACTGTACTAAAGTCTTTTTAACAAACACTGAAATGCCACTTAAATTATGTCCAGTTTTAGGGTTTTTTTTCAAAGATTTGGTCAGAGTGTTCATATCCATGTAAAAAAGCATCAAATTGTTTTTTCTGTGTACTCCAGGTTTCTGTAATTCCTATTATATAAAAAATTTCCAAGGTTCCAATTAGTTCACTGTCATGTTCATGACGTTTCAATCCCTGAGCATTCCATGTTAATCGATGTTATCAGTATTAAAGCTTTGGGAGGGCACATAATATATCCAGAACAAAATAGGCATTCCCCTGTGCACTCTAACAGGATATAAATAAACAGAGGTAAGAGCAACAGAAAATATGTATTGGATGAGGAAATGAAAAGTGTATAGTTGCTATCAGTCACCGGGTATCATGGGTGTACGCACGCAAAGCTGCAAAAGTGTAAGTGGTACGAGGTCCACAGGACAAAGGTGCAATGTGCGGATAACACACACACACACACACACACACACACACAAAACATAAAAAACAAAACAAAACAAAACAAAAACAAAAAAAACCCGTAATTAATAAGTCCTGCTTTTGTCTGGGGGATGAGGATTTTGGAGAGGAAGTAAGACTTGGGAGTTTCAATTGCGATCTCGATTGGCTTACATGGCAGTCAAAAGGAATGACAAATTGAAAAACAAAATCGTTAAAAATGAGGGATTCAGAGTGTCATCACCCAGTGAAAAAATTGATCAACCCTCCCACAAGCTGCACTTGCACCAAGTTTCAGAACAATCTGAGTGATGGTTTTGTCGAAATCTGATACGTGAAAAACATACAAAAAGTCGTGAAAAAATAACTCAAAAGTGCAGCCCCACCTGTTAAACAAGTTATGGTGGGGAGGGGGTCCCCAGAAGTATGCATATGCAATTCAAAAGGCTGAAAAGTTTTGGGGAAATTTTTTGCAGATTTTGCCTAAACATTTCAACCAAAAAATAATTAAAAATAAAAAAAAAATCAATGGAGCGTTATCATTTGGACAAAATTGGCAGAGAGCCACTAAAGGTACACTCCCACCAAGATTCAAGATACTCTGTTTGACGATTTTGGAGAAGTGTAAAATTTGAATTTTGATTGCAATCCCCATTGACTAAGTTGGTAATTAATTGGAATGCCTGCATTGACTTACAGGTACAACAATTAAAAAAAAGTAAAAAAAAAAAACAGGGAGATAATGATTGTCACCATGCAATTGGAAAGCAAAGGGCTCAATAGTTTCAGAGAAGATAATATTCTAAGATATTGCCAAAAAATGAACAACCCCACCCCCCAAAAAAAACGCACACACAAAAAAGCAAAAAAAAAACCAAAACAAAAATGAAGAAAAAAAACGAAACAAAAGAAAAGAAAAAAAAAGAAAAATTAAAAAAAAAAATATTGGATTGTGTCCTCCAGAAAGACTTGATAGAAACCTTCCTACAGTACATCTCCACCAAGTTTCAAGTGAATCTGGTTGACGATTTCGGAGATATCGGAAATGCGACGAACGGAAGATGGACCATACTTTTCTCAGCTGCCTTGTCAGCTGAGCTAAAAACAGGTATGTGAACAGGTAACAAACAATCCGTCACTATAAAGGGAATTTGCTTCGAAAGAAAAAGAACAAAACTAAAAGTAAACAGCACGACAAAAATAGCTTGGGTAAATAAATCTCGATGGAGGGAGGATCAAGGCACATTCTACTAAAATACTGAAGAAGTAAAATGAGAAGAGGTGGTGCAATAACAATATTAACTACAAACTTAGACTGAAGTCTAATTCGGTGAAAGACGATGACATCATGACCACAGACGGCTGTGCATCGTGATGATGATGATGATGATGATGATGATGATGACGACGACGACGACGATGATGATAATAATAATAATAATAATAATAATAATAATAATAATAATAATAATAATAATAATAACAAACAGGAACACAGATTGACACAAAATGCATGAAGATATAATGCCGCATATAGATATCACGCTTCAAAATGTAAAAAAGGAGCAAAATACAACTAGAGTTGGTTGATTAAGTCTTATCAACATCTATTACATACGGTCCAGGGCAGAGAGGGTTGGATCCGTTTTGCAATAATAAAGTTTGCATACTAAAGAAAAAGAAAGCAAAAGCGCACAGCATCGTGCTATGACAGAATGGCCACTGAACTGAATGTACGACACTCAACAAGACTTGACTTCTGATCAGCACATAGGCGATAATCTTTATGTAGTCTTGCTTAAAAACGTTATTTATTTATTTATTTATTTATTTATTTATTTATTTATTTATTTATTTATTTATTTATTTATTTATTTATTTATTTATTTATTTATTCATTTTACATTTTCTTGTATTTAGCAACAGCAATACATGTGCGTGATGAGGCGAACCTTTTTCACATCCGTGTGCGACTCAAACGCACCTTGTATCTTGTTTCGTTTAATAATATTCATTAACAGTAATACATAGAAGTAGTTAGACGAAGCTTTTCCATATTCAGCTACATTGTATTTTTCTTTTAATTTATTATCAGCAAGAGTAATACATATATTCAAGGAGACGAACGTTAACCACATAAAACTATCTGAGTTAATGCTTTGCGATTCTTTATCATCGACAAAACAGCTGTTTATGTTATTGAAATTAACATAGGAACGGGGTACCTTTGGAGTATTTTACCTCCCCTTCGTGTTAAATGTAATCATATGGGCACATTTACGTAAATTGAAGTCTGACATTTTACATGTATGCGTGCCGTATACGCATATATATATATATATATATATATATATATATATATATATATATATATATATATATATATATATATATATATGTGAAGTTTCTGTCCAAAATACAATATACTATAAATAGATAATTTCACTAATAGTACATCTTGTACAGTCCTAGCCCAAAACCATAGCCACACAGTGGCATTTTTTTCTTTTTGAACGGTGGGGGTGGGGGTGGGCTTTTTGTACGCAGGGAATCGATCACAAAAGTAAAATTGAAACGTGTATACATTGTGGGTTTTTCTCAGACAGTAGAACATTTAAATTTCATGATGAACTACGGCGAACCCTTTCCTTGCCAATATCCACTATATATCCATTTTTGCACCATGACTGATAGAAGAAGGGGTAAGGGGGGGGGGGTTCAGTATGCTGGTACAGTGAATTGTTGTTTTAGAGTACGTAGTACAGGAAATAAAAATCTTTCAAAATTTTGGATAGTACGAAGTACGTAAAATAAGAGGGCTTCCAGTACGCCAGTACGGTAAATAAAAAGCCCCACTACGCCTGCACGGGAAACCCCTTTCCCACCCTCATAGAAACGAACGCGATTTTGCCCAATCAATATTTATATCTGGTCGGTATGCTCACTGACTTAAACTGTTTAATACATATATGTTCCTCAATTGTATCATGTCATCTTTACTGACTGAACATTATAAATGTTTTATAGTGGCAAATAGAACTGTATTTTCCACAGAACACTACAGTCATTTAGGCACATAAAATCAGTTTGAATCCTTTTCCTTTCATTTTCCATTTAGCAGAGACACACCGGCCTTAATTAGTCGACAATAGTCCCATGCATAATGTTCATAAACAAAAACGCTGGTCTCCGCTGACCTACCTGATGCTTTCAATCCACTGGTCACTGACAATGCACCAGGCATAAGCTTATTGTTGTGAGACAATCTCTGGTGTTTCTGTAACTGAACATGCCACAGACACAAAGCAAAAGGCGCATGTTCTCACCATGGTGTTCAGCGAGGCAGTGGTTATGTGACTATAGTCAACTAAAACTATAAATAGATCGACGTTTCTGGGAAATCCCACTGCAGTTAATTCATGACCCACTTTGCAAGATAAAAAGTGTTGGGATTTCCAGTGACATCAGATCGACATGTACAACTGCACATCGACCTATTTCTGCATCCATTTATTCAAATGTGACCTTGTGGTTGTGAGATGTGCGCGATGGCCTATAGAACACTGAAAACAGTTGTTTTTTTTTTTTCGTTTGTGGAGGTTTTGAACTCAAAGTTCACGTGTGATGTAATATTCTGACTCAGAGATATTTCTTCTAGGAATTGAACAGCGCGCAAGAACCTACCAGACTTAAATTAGCATACTTGGCTGTGCTTCTTTCTTTCTTTCTTTCTTTCTTTCTTTTTTTCTTTCTTTCTTTCTTTCTTTCTTTCTTTCTTTCTTTCTTTCTTTCTTTCGTTCTTTCTTTCTTTCTTTCTTTCTTTCTTCCTTCCCTCCCTCCCTCCCTCCCTCCCTCCCTCCCTCCCTTCTTTCTTTCTTTCTTTCTTTCTTTCGTTCTTTCTTTCTTTCTTTCGTTCTTTCTTTCTTTCTTTCTTTCTTTCTTCCTTCCCTCCCTCCCTCCCTCCCTCCCTCCCTCCCTTCTTTCTTTCTTTCTTTCTTTCTTTCGTTCTTTCTTTCTTTCTTTCTTTCTTTCTTTCTTTCTTTCTTCACCATCAAATTTGCCCGATATTTTGATTGAAGTCTGTTATACTCACAAACTCCAAACATGGCATGACATATATACTTCCATTTATAAAGTCAAGCTTTTTTATGAAGAGGGGTGCCGGCTTTGAAAATTATGCGAATTAGGGCCATTTGCAATTTTAAACCTTGAATATTTTCGAAACTTTTATAGGTAGAGGTGCCATTCCAACTTCAATTCATAGGTTTGTGCTGTACCTGCATCCGCTGAACCACAAGCAAAAGTTGTAAAAATTTTATTTATGCCAATTACGGGTCTCGAAAAGTTTCAATGTTGAATGTCTTAAAAATAATTATACATAGGGGTGTCACACCAACTTCAATTCATATGTGTGCTCTGCATGCGTACCCAGTGAGCCACAATCAAAAGTTGCAAAATTTCCGTTTATACCCATTGGAAGGACTTTAAAGATTTAAATGTTGAATATCTATCTTAAAACTATCGTGCGCAGATGTGCCATTTTGACCTCATATCCTAACTATGTGCACCATCAATTTTGTCCAGAGCTAATTAGCACTCAGGTGCGACTGAAGCTAGTATCTGTGAAAGTGTGTGGCCTAGTGAAGTTGACATGACGCAAATAGGGATCAGCAATAACAGACTTGTACATACTTGTGGCAGACCATAAATACAACAGGCCATGATCTGTTATCAGCAGTAAAATACATGTTTGTATACACCACAAGGATTTGTTGTTTACACTCATGTCGGACATATAACACCTTTATGCTACAATATGGCGACCATTTTGTGATCAGTCCATTCTTAAGTCTCAACAGTTATTAAATTATGAATAAAGTGAATAAACTAATTGAGGTTGCAATAAAAGGGTGCGGCACTAGAATGAGCTGGAGTTTTTCATCACGTGACCAAATCTTGTTTGCTTGCTGACACTTTACGTTCTGTTTTACCTAGTATTTTTGCTTTCTTTCTGTCTGGCAGATCCTTTTTACAAGCATATCTTTTTAGGCCAAGAACCTTATTTTGCTACGTCCCCCCCCCCTCGAAATTCCGCTTTTTCTCTCTAGCGGCTTTTCCAATTTCAAGTTGAATGCACAAGGCAACAACTTCCCTTTGTAGGCACACAGACGGATTTGCTTTGAAGCAAATCGATTTTGTTGTGTTTTTCTTAGTGAAAAGTACACCTGGATGGTGCCGTAGGTGCCCCCCCCCCCGTCCCTCCGCGCCTGAAAAGCCCGGATGTACAGACATGAAACAAATAACGATGCCTAAATACTCACTTAAAAGTAAATTTCCTCATATTTTAGTGTTTTACTTGCACATATACACTTGTAATAAGTTGCATTGAATTTTAAATATGGAAGGCCTTTATGTGTTAGCGCACCGGATTCCCCTCTTGGGCCGTTCTCTGCTGTCAGAGGTAATTTTCAAAAGGTTATTCTTTTTTTTTATTGACATCATTATTACCTTTCAGGTCTGTGCACTGAACAGTCAAATCTACCTGGTGGACAACCCATTTTGGACAAAAGTGAAATACTTATTTTGTATCTCTCCCTCCCTGTCTCTGTCTCACTGGCTACACACACACATACATATATATATATATATATATATATATATATATATATATATATATATATATATATATATATATATGTATATGTGTATATATATGTATATATATGTATATGTATATATATGTATATAAATATATATATATCACTGAAAGTGACTAATTAAGTGTATTTTAAGTCAATAGCTCTGTACATAGGCGGCAACAATGAAAAAATGAGCTATACTGTTCGAAATTTTTATCTCTGAACAAGTTGCTTAATTGAATGAATGAATGAATGAATGAATGAATGACTTTATTAACTTCACCATATACATACATGGTTTCCTGTCAGTCAAAACACATAAATATATACATGAATCACAATACGATACAATACCATATAATATAATACAAAACAATACATCACATCACGACACTAGACTACATTCCACTTCATTCTTCAGAAAAAGAAAAAAAGAAAAAAAAACACTCTTCACTACATCGCCGCCCTGCCGCCCTACAACGCGGTGCGGTGGGCTGGCCGGCGTTGGTCCCAAAGGGTCGCCTGCTGAACAAAAACTGCAAGTGGATGTTGGGGATATTTATGCTATTTAGAAAATATATATCATCAAAATTGACCTCTAACTTTAGTCAGTTGGTCGAAAAATGTCCCAGTATGTTTGATTATATCAGCATCTTCTAATTTCATAATAAATTGTATTATACAAAAGGCTTCAAATACACGTTTCATGCTTTTATCCTGTAACCCATACATATTTGTATACTTTTCGGAACGTTGTTTCTGTATGTGGTGCTGTCCTTGGAACTTTATATATATGGACCCGACTTTGTCAGAAGAGCGGAGTAGGCCCAAGCTTTGAACGACAGGCAACGTTCTTATAGCACTCGTATACTGGACGAACTTGACCTGTTTCACCAGATTCACTTTACTGGTCATATCTGTGGGTTCCCGGCATTAGAAACCGCCTTCTTTTGTCTTGTTTAATACTTGTCACAATTCATGTCTTTGTGTTCTGTATTCACTTTATATCATTAAGTCTGTGTGTGAACACAGACTTCTTGTTTTTCCTCAAATACTTTATGTATGTATGTATGTATGTATGTATGTATTCATTCATTTTATTCATTGATTCATTCATTCATTTCCATGTGCCAGTTTTGTGGTCAGCTTTTCTCAGACACTTTTGTTTAGAAAAGTACCAAACTTAGCATGGTCATCGACCTAGTACTGAAGTTGCGCATATTGTTTGGAACAGTCATGATGTTGAAAATTATGCAAATTAGGGACACATATGTGGAAATTGTAAATGTCACATATCTTCAAAAGTTTTTGTAGATAGAGTTGTTATTCAAAGCCTGATATGTGAGCTGTTGCTGAAGCAAAATCCTGTAGCATGCAAACAAAGTTGAGAAGTTTAATTTATGCCAAACTCGCCGAATTTCCTTGGAATCCCCCCTCCCCTCCACACACACAGACACACCCGCACAAACTACTCCCTGTTTCCTGAGACAGTCAGTTGTGCAACCAGACATAAGTGTACTGTGACAGCCTGGCCTCCATTCCTATCAAAACACAGACAGGGGTTCCCGGACCCAGTGCTCTGGACTGGCCCTTCTGTCCCAAGGGAGACTGTGTCGGTAGCTACAGACAATAAAACCCTCATTAGCAGGCCCCTCCTTACAATAACCCATGTGCGAGTATACAAGAACAATGGCTTAATTGGCCAGTTAATAGTTGAATACACAAGTCACGTCCCAATGGTCTTGCCTGGTGTCCTGCAAGGGTGTGTGTATTTTATAAAGAAATACACTAGGAATATGTACACTTTCCATAAAAACTGCCCACAGAAACCAGGGATACACTTTGTATGAAAAATGCTAAAAAGAAAGTTTTTCAGTCACTTAGTGCTTTACATACTTAAATTATGAAATTCCCAGTCAACAGTGTCAACTTTATTCAAATTTATCAAAGTTTGCAGGACTTTCTATTGCTCTTTATACTCCCTCATGCATTTCACACACATACACTATTGGCAGTGGACACCTTAAACGTATACCAACATCTACCACACTGGACACTTTAAAAATGTAATCAGTGCATGTGTTTGGATTGTTTTCGTCTCAAACTGTTATTTTTGCACCAGTGCACATCCTCTTAGCCAGGTTCTTCAACCCACACAGTGTAATTTACTTACCATCTCTGACAGTGGAGTGTCAGACAGCCAGCCAGCCAGCCAGCCAGCCAGCCAGCCAGCCAGCCAGTATGTTTGTGGACTAACACCGGATTAGGTTATCAACATGATCAAAGGGGAGAGACTTAACAGCTGACTTGTCTGGAACAATAAGTGGGTGGCTGAGTGCCACCTAGGTGCTTTGGGTGAAACTCCTTGATGTTTATCATTTAAACCCATGAGATGAGAGGTGTTCTCCATATATAGTCTACCAACAGCATCAGATCAGTTCAGTTTGTTCTCCTGCCCAGTCCTGCTGACAGCAAGTAGTTCTCCAGTGTACATGTCACAATGAAGCCCAGAAAATTTCCGACACTTGGTAAGTGAGCAGAAATACTTAAAGCACTTGAGGGTAAATCACCGAGACAAATTGTGGCAGAGTATGGCATACCAAAAGGAGCTATGGGCAACATTGTCAAAAGAAAAGTAGACATCATGTCAGCTCTTGAGGAAAACATGAACCCTACAAGGAAAAGAGCGAAGGGCAACACCAATGAACAACTGAATGAGGCAATGTTATAGTGGTTCATTGTGATGCACAGTAAAAACACCCCAGCCTCAGGTCCAACCATAAAAGAAAAGGCCAAAACTTTGCTGAAAATTTACATGTACATGTACTATGGTATAAATTTTTGTTCCATAGGAGCTATGTCAAGTTGGATGTTGCCTGTGTTAACTTACTGACACGTTCAGGCTAGTGACACTCAATAGTTACACACATAGATTTCTGTAAGAACTTTGAGGAGTTCAATGTTATATATGACAGTGCATAAGGTGAGCCTAATAGTTCAAATTAGTAGAGATTGTCATGTAAATGTTTTTATGTTCCTGTAAATTGTGAAACTCAAATACATATTCTTATAAATACATGTATATCAAAGCATACAGGTTTTACTTGTTGCGGCTATTTTGTGCCCCAGATTTACAAAGCATGGGAATCTGGGGTTGATGTAGTAATTTTTACATCATATTATAAAGGGGTTACCATCATATTTAAATGTCATGTTAAAATTATGTAAATTATGGGCAATTAAAATTTTAAAAGCTCCTTATCTTCCAACCTATTTTAAATAAACACAAAATTTAATTTAAAGTAGTACATACAGGTTTGTAACACGTGTCAATATAATGGACAGTGATCAAAACTGTAGCATTTGAAATTATGCTAACTAGCACACTTGAAGCATTAAAAAATTGAATATCTCCAAAACTACTAAAAATAGAGATGCCAATCCAACTTCAGTTTATAGTTTTGTGACATAGCCATATCGAATGAATCAGTATCTTCCAACCTATTACAGATAGACCCAAAATTTAAAGGAGTACCTACTGGTTTGTGACACCTGTGAATCTATGGACAGTGAACAGACACTGTACCGTTTGAAATTATGCTAATGAACAGCACTTGAAACATTCAAAATCTCCTAAACTATTACAAATATAGGTGTCATTCCAACTTCAATTTGTAGGCTTGTGACATAGCCGCATCCAATGAAACATGAACCAAAGTTGTATCATTTTGATTTATGCAAATTAGGGGAATACACAAAAGTGAATTCTTTGATAACCTTCAAAACTATGATAAATAGAGGTGTCATTCCAACTTCACTTCGTAGATTTGTTACATAGCCAAATCCAACGAAACATTAACCAAAGTTGTATTCTAATTCATGCAAATTAGGTAAATACACAAAATTTTAATCTTGAGTAATTCGAAAATTATTATAGACTGAGGTGCCATTCAAACTATACTTCAAAGATTTGTAGGAGAGTTGCATCCAGTGAACCATGAATCAAAGTTGTAGCAGTTTGAAGTATGCAATTA